>CAHIKZ030002711.1:1242500-1940000 GCA_903632075.3 Acanthosepion pharaonis | reverse complement strand
AAATCTTATTTTTTTGCCAATACATTTTGTCTTCTGACTTTATTAAGGCAAACAATGAAAGTGAAACTATGACAACAAAACGTTTCACTTTATTTATATATATATATATAGACTGGTTTAAAAGCCTAATATTTTTGTATATCTATGCACATAGATAAATTTTCTTACCTACTGTTTTTATGTGTATCATAAGATTTTGTTCTTTTAGCCATTTTTGACATCGTAAACCTTACACTTTTTAAAATATTTTTTTTCTCGTAGTTCTCAAATGGAAACAATTTCAATCAACATTTTTGTTTTTAAGAAAACATTAGGTTGGCATGCCTAACAATTTTGAACTCTCGATAGAGAAAATTTCTAGAACTAATGTCCATTGAAATATTAACCTGATCTACCAAAAGTTTTGAGTGATCAGATATTTATTATATAACTGTATATTTTTCAGAATAACATGTTGGACATTGTATCGCTTAAAGTTAATTTTCAGTTAGTAAAGCAGAACAACAGAAACATCCTGTTATCAGTAGTTATTGACGGAAAGGTTTTTATCCGTTTGCAAAATGTGGAAATAATTCACAGAGAACTTATGAAAATAAAATCTGATCTCTTTATTGACTTTTACAAAAGAATTCCTTCCAGCTTTTGTACTAAACTTGTTTCCCCAAAATACAAAGTACTCTCCAACTCGTTATGGCTCTCTTCAGGTGCCTCAAAATTCCTGCAGAACAGTAATTATCAAAGCAATAAATATTTCATTCTTTCATTTTGGTTAATTCATGATTAATTTCTCTTTGCCAAATTGAAAGATTATAAAAAGAATCCTTTATTGCACTGGCCTCAGAGCAAGGGAAGCACAGCATTTTTGTACTATGATAGTTTAAGTTTGGATCTTAAAAGAATAAGCAATAAGAAAGAAAATCAGTATTAAAATTTGGAGGTTTATTTTGAGATTAACAATATGCTTATATATAAAAAAAAAAAAAAAAATGAACATAATGAATTCTATCTTGTTTCTTCATTGTCAACTCATGTATGACTTTGCTGATGTTATCTGATGCAAAAGAGCCTGGTTCCCCCAGCCCAAGTCACTTGCACTGCCAGCATTTTTCTCCCTACTTCATCTGTCCTTGGTTGGAATATTTCATTTCTGCAGTGTTTAGCTTCATGTTAAAAAATTTAAAGCCGCTTTTTTTTTTCTTTTTTTTATTTTATTATTCAACACTATTAGTATTTTGTACTTTAATACAAGACACTTATCAAGTCTCATCATTTTAACTAAACATAGTTTTGTAACTCCAATGGTAAATGCTCTTATCGTTACTGTCCTGATACTGGTTTGAAAAAGAATGAAAGGTAAATGGCTTCATATTTTTCAACTGAATTTGTTTGTTTAATAGCTGTGTGTGTGTGTGTGTGTGTGTGTGTGTGTGTGTGTGTGTTAAAGTTCATGGCCTGATGAAATGGCATTCCAAAATGAATTCTGATGTTTGGTGAGATTTTTGGAAGTGGGTCAGACCAAGAATTTTTCAGCACTATCTCCATATATATTTGCATATGTGCATTTTTTTTCCAGCTCTCCCCCACCCCATATATTCCATATATTTGTATACATGTATGTCTTGAGGTATCATGAAGTGACTTTGTTTAGTTTGAAAAAATTATATACTCTATGATTGTTGATGAAAAGATGGCTTTCTAATTTTTTTAATACTATCTCTCTTTATATTTATGATCTTCAAAAAATCGCATAGGATTAAACAAATCCAATGTTTAAATTCCAGTCTGCTGCTGATTCGAAACCTTTGGGCTGATGCAAATATTGTTGTTTATTGGAACATGCTTGTTACATTTTTAACTTTCAACATCTTATGTCCATTGTTTCCACTATCTAAAGTGAAAACACTTTTTTCCCCCCATACAAGCAGTATATGTAAAAAAAAAAAAAAATTACCAAAATAAACTATAAATAGTCTTATAGTAATTTCTCATGAGAACTGACAAAAACATTGCTGGTATTAGGCAAGAACACTTGTGGTATAAAATAAGTGAACATTGGCAATTATTGTCTCCCCAAGACAAGAACAGGAGAGTTGCCTGTATTCACGTTGTGTGTGGATGTGCTTATCAACCCCTATGATATACAGTTTTACAGTGTGAAGGTTTAAATATCCAAAGTAACAGAACAGGAAATGTGTTAAAGAAACTTTACATTGACATTTTTTTGTGAATTATTTACAGTAACTGGAAATAATTTCTTTTATATAATTATTAAAACTGTGCATGAATGTATTAATTGCGCAACTGATCATTTGGCAGTTTGAATGTTATAAAATTTAATTTGTAAGCTGGATTTTTAGGCAGCAAATTAATGGATTATTTTTCAAGTTAGATAATCTTGAAATTATTTTAGTGTCAAGAACTGGTAATTACATATTTTTTTTTAGTTTCTGTGTATGTTTTGTAGTAGTAGATCTTTAAAATCTGGATAAAGTAGTTTGCTATTTTATTACTAGAAAATTTGACATCAGAAAGGATAAAAATTTTGCAACTTTTTATTTTAATCGTATTTGATTTCATTAGGATATTGATTAGAATAGTAAATAAGATATTTTTTTTCCTCTTGGTAATAGTGATATGAATATAGATTTTGAATGAAACAAAGTTGGTGTTAATTAAATATAGTGTCTTGTATTTAAGTATATATGAGATATCCAAAAATGACAAGCTACAAATCCAACATATTTATTACTATATTCATAAGACATTGTGTATATGCTAGTATACAACTTTTACCATGTCATCGAGATTGAGACATTTGTTTTATTGGTGTACAAGTGCAAATGACTGGAGACACTTTTACACCTCTGCAAAAGAAAGTGTCATCTGTGTGAAACTCTACAGACAGAAAGAAGCTACTTGTTGAAAATGATCTGAATGTTTCTGTGTCTCATCCTGCTGTACAAAAATACTGCTCCCATATAGGGTCAACCTACCAAATTAGTGGCTCCAGTGATATGGTTATCATGTTTTACTGCATCCACCATATAATCTAAAGAGGCTAGTTCAGGATTATTTGTTTTGATATTTCAAATGATATTTATATAAGAAACAGTTATATATGCTGTTGTTATGCAGCTGCGATAATGATTCCGGAGACTTGACACCATCATTTTTTTCGTGTGCATATTCATATGTGCATGCACTGATGGGACAAGTGCATAAACTTCAGTAGTGATTGCAAGGAAAAGTAGCATAGTAGCACTTGTAGCATTTGCACAATATTTTTTTTATCTAGTAATAAAGATGTTGGATTTGTAAACAATTTACCTTACTTTTGAATATCCTCTGTATTCTGAAATGTATAAACTATAGTAATATCTAGAATTTGTAGTAATTTAAGATTATTCAATCAAATTCATAACATGTGTTTAATGAACATATCTTGGCACAGATAAAAATTTTCTTCTATTTACAAAGTTTTTATTGCACAAATTTATCAAAGTTTTGACAAGTTTCTCTCTCTCTACTCTCTCTCAGAATTATTATTCTGAAAAATGTTTTCAACGTCAATTTTTTTTTCTTTTATTCGCAATATTTTTTAAACCGAAAAAATTTTTCCATTATAAATAATTTTTAATTTTAAAAAAACATTTTTTCCAACCTGAAATGTTTTTCTAAGTCTTTTAGTTTTTTTAAATTTTTATTTTTCAATTATGGAATTTATCATCTACTTAGCCTTCCTTACCTGAAATCCTATTAATGCTGGCTTTAATCACCTGTGCTGCATGTGCATGAAATATCACCCAAAACCATTTATCCCTTCTAGTGCTTCTTTCTTGATTCTCCACATCAAGTTAAAAAAAAAAAAAAAAAAATGGTTCATATCGTCTTTGATTTTATGTTTTCTATCATCATCATCACTCATCTCCAACATCAACTTTTTTCTCATCATAAAAATGATTTTATTAGGAATCATCAATAAGCAACAAATAATCCCTTTATACATAAGTCCACGTTTCATGTGCATTTTTCTCTGTAGAGACAAATGTTCAAGTTTCTCAACTTTATATAACAAACTGTTGTACATATGCAAAACTTTATCTCTAATATTGGTTAAATGGTCATTAAGATGGGCAAGCAGAATTGAACAAATACTAAAATTGCATTTACTTGCACGTATCTGTGTGTAGCTTACTTTTAACCAAATAAATATTACTTTATGGCCAGTAACTATTTTGTATGTTTTTGAAGCTATCTGAAATTAATATATATATATATATATATAATTTTTTTTTTTCAACAAAATATCTAAAGTCCTAAAACCTTAAAGTGGGTCTGTTCATCATAAGATGTGAATTGACTATTTTACAATCTAGAAATGTTCATCTCAGATTTCTCACTCTTAACTTTATGAATTATAGGTGTTCACAATAAATACTGAACTGAGCTAGCCAATCTGGCACCAGTTTAAATTACATTTTCTCAATTGATAACTTGTTGTTAGCAGGTATCAGCTTGGTGTTAGCAAAAATGATATTCATAATTTGCTTTATTCCAAGCTTCACCCATGTAAATAAGTTTAAAACAAAATCCCACCAAAAAACTCTACAAAACAAGTAACAAAATATTTTAAACACTTTTTATAAACAGAAAAATCTTGCTTCACTTCAAATGTTTCTTGATAAGCTAAGTGCAGTTTTTTATTACATTATAAAAATTAGGCTCGCGTAACTGGAACAGATACTGGCAATTCTAAAGTTTGTGTGTATGTGTGTGTATATATATATATATATATATATATATATATATATATATTTTCATGTATCAATTTCTTAATGTCTGTATAAAATTGATGGAGAAAGACAGCATAGCTATTTTTTATATTTTTAATTTTCCCAAGTACTTCCAATTACATCCAAGATCATCTTCAGGGTTGAATTACTAAGACAAAGAATTAATGAAGATGATGTTGGGTGAGTTTGAAAGTACTTGAGAAGATATAATATATAAAAATGGCTATGCTGTCTTTCTCAATCCATTTTATAATGACACTAAGAAATTCATATGTGAATATGAGAGAATTAAAATAAATAGAAATAATGTCTAGATTGTTCAATCAAACATTCTTGAATGAAGATATGCTGCATATATATATATATATATATATATATATATATATATTTAGTAAAAAAATTTCGTTTGGTCATTTTGTCAAGACTTTTGCAAATGGATTAGAGGGAGAACTTTTCAGCATTCTTGCTGGTGTGTAATATATATATATATATATATATATATATATATATATATATACACACACACATTTTTGATTAAAAAGAACAGACAATATCTGTCTGTTTCATTTTTTTTTTATTGTATTTTTCAGTTTTCAAATAAGGTGTTATGTATTGGGATCAAAATTGTGAATAATTTGCCTGAAGTTTGTTGTTCTTTTGAAGTACTTTTGACAGTCTCAGTCGCTTTCAAGAACCAATGTCATGTCTGTGTGGTTTGTCTACATCCTGGTATTCTTTGGAAAGCTGAAAGTTTGAAATGTAGACACAGGAATTCTTTCTACCATCCAGACACCACATTTATTCATGAAAATAATTGAGATGGTCGAAAGTACTTGAATGGAACAGCAGCACAAAACAAAACTTATCCAAAATTTTGATTCCAATACACCAAGACCTTATTTGAAAAATACAATAAAACTTAGTGAGCTCAGACCTTGTTGGTCCTTTTTAATCAAACTTGTTTGGATGAATATTTGCTACCTAAATATACCTTATATAATTACATACAATAGCTGAACTGAATGCAGAAATATCTTAAAGAAGATCTTTTTTTATATTGTGCACATTTTACTCATTTTCTTTATGTATCTAATAAGCTGTTGATTATCAACAGGTTATTTATAACAAACTTGATAAATAATTGACGTGAAGATAATTTATTTCTACTAAAGGGAAATATAGAACTATTTTATTCTGTATAGAATCTTTTCAACATTGTCCATAAAAAAAAATCTTTTAATATGTAGATTTATTATTCAAATAAACTTTTTTATAATTGATGATTTCTTTTATAATTTTATAAAGATTAATAACCTCCATTGTTTTTATACTAACATTGTAGTTTATCATTTTTCTCAAACATTTTCTCCCTGATAGTCTTTTTAGTTTTAATGTTTAGTCAAAAAATAAAAAAAATAAATAAAAAATAAAATAAGCAAAGAAATCTATCCAAAATTATTTTTCTAGGTTTGTAATTTGGTTTTCCTATAATAGGTTAACTTTCAGTTTGCCTAATATTCTTGAATAAATTTAGCCATGACATGACCTCTACCTGTATATGGATCTATTTTTCAGCTAAAATGTATTCGTAAATAGTGACTCTTCCATTAAGAATATCCTCTGTACTTTTCTCTTTAAGACTTAATGTGTTGTTGAAATTGAAACTCCTTTGAAAACATAAATTTTATTTTTTATCAAGTGACCAAAAATGTTTGTGTGGTTTTTGCATATTTTGTTTCTAAAATTTTTTTTATTCTTATCTACTTCAAAAATCCGAGCCTTTTCAGTATCAACAGTGTGTAAGCACTTTTAGCATCAGGAAATCTATGTATATCATTTTCTACCACCTCACCTTTAGAGGAGCCTTGATGAAAATATGGCAAAATCAACATGGCACCCCCAAAACTTCATTGTCAGAGTTTGTCTTCTGTAGAGATTTTAAACTTGAAACAAAAACAGTGAAAGCAGTCTGAAGAATGTGTACATTTCTGGTGAAGTTGAATTTCTTAACAACCAAAAACCTCAGGTTTTTTTTTTTTTTTTTCTCAATCAACAATGATTACCAAGATGTACTCAATAAAGGACAATGTATAAGCATTGATGATGAAGAACTAAGAGTTGGCAGTGAATCTATTCAGCTTTAGACATGTCAGATGATAGGTTCAACAAAGATGATGAAAGTCTGAATCTGCACCTACAGTCCACCAAAAAGTAATACACATTAAGAAAATTACTCTCCTACAAACTCTGAAGAAAAGCGATGTTGACATTCCATCCTACTTCAAACAAAAACTTAGAAAAGAAACCTCCATCAATACTGGAAAGAGCAGTGATAGCTACTGAACTTGAAAAACCTATTTTCCTGAAAAATTATTTTAAGAGAAAGATTTTATAAATTTCAACCAAAAGCAGTTTTAGTTTCTTGGTCAATGAATGCTAAATTTTTCCTTGTAAGGAAACGGTTAATAATACCATTACCAATATTTTTATTTTTTATCCACACCAATAGAATTAACTGTTTTTGAATTGGTTATTGACCACTAATAAGAAATAGGCTCTCTCTTATGACTGAAGGCAATCATATACCTTGCTATGTCCAAATGAAGCTTGACTGGAAACTCCTCAACTAAAAGTGATGTGCATATCAGAATTACTCTAGTATTGTGTATTACAAATTGCTGCCCAAACTAGAATCACATGATTCAAAGATTGCACTGCACAGTTTTCTAACAGTCAATGTATTGACCTTAAAACATCTAATGCTTGTCAATGGCAAATAAATTGCACATGTTTGCATAGTACAAGATAATTTTGAAAGTTTTCATTTGTGACTACTACTTCACCTATCTTTATTATCATCTCTTCTTGTCTCTAGCTAGTAATGAATTAATAAGTTTCTATTAAAGAAACATTCTCACTAGAGTTAAAAATCAAGAGTTTTATTCAAAAGGCATTTATACGCTAGTATTTCATTGGAAATATATCTCTCAACTCAGCAGAAATAATTTCCCTTAATAAATTTGTTTCTGCCCTGTTCTTATTCATTGAATATTGTTTGTTTTTCATGATAGTTTTTTGGTCACCTAATGTCAATTTTGTCTGTAAAAAAATATTGGGTTGGCCTAAAAGCTTTGTTCTCTGTAGTCAGATGGAATTTAGGAGCATTTCATTGTAAATGTTTACATCATTGTAAAAAAAACAAATTATTTTTATTGTGTTGTGCCAGCTGTCATATCAACATTTGTTAAAAAGAAAAAAAATTTCCAAATTTGGCATATCTTTATTGGTTCTAACATTGGAAATGGAGCAATGTTTAACCTTTGTACCTGCAAAAAAAAAACAGTGTGTCAAAAGGATGGTTATTCCCTTGACACCATTATTTCTGTGTACACTTTTGACACCCTTGGCAAGTTTTATTGTTTTTAAAAAGCAATGATTAAAAATTTTAATAAATTATGAAAGTGGATTTATACATTTCTTTATTTTTGGAAATTTACAACAAAGATATTAAACACTATTTTTTAGATTGTTTATTAACAAGAATAATTTTGTATTTATATAAATATAAAATATGTGAACTATAATGAAATATTTTTTTATTTACCATTTTATAAAGAAATAAATATAGAAAGAAATTTTTTTATTCACAAATTTATAAAAATGTCTGTAAATATGAAATACAAAATGACAAGCAACTGTAATTATAAAATTTGAAAAAATGCATTTTCTGTTTTTTTTTGTTTTTTTTTTAATTTCACATAAATTCACTAAAATTTGTTGTGAGCATCAGTTTCTCTTACATATTTTGTAATCTTTTTATAAATTTTTAAATAAAAAATCCTTTTCAAATATATTTCTTTATAAAATGGTAAATAATAAATATTTATAAAAGGTAAATAATAAATATCACATTGTACTTGGTTCACATATTTTTATAAACTTGTAAATAAATATTGCTGAGGGAGTGAAAAGCAGTAGTGGTGTCAGGGTAATAACCATCCTTTTGACACACCATTTTTTTGCAGATATGAAGATTAAAATTTGTGAAAATGGAATGAAAAAATGTTTTCTGTTTTTTGAAAGAAAAATAAAAAGCAACCAAAAAAAAATTGAACACTTTATGGAGAAGGCTTATTGAATGATGTTCACTGGACAAGTAGACCAGCTGAGATTGATAGCAAACAAATGAAAGATATTAAGGTGGAGAAAGATAGAAATTTTACAGGAGTAAAAAGTACAAGAGAACTTTGGACAAATGAAATGAACAATCAATAACTGTACAAAAGGCTAGTCTTCATTCAAAGAAGGTGATAATGTGTATATATTGGGATTTAAAATAGAATTCTCTGCTATGAGTTTCTTCTGGATAGCCAAACAGGATTAATCAACAAAAAGTGCCCAGAATGAGTTTAAGAGGAACAAGCTTAAAATGTCATCATGATAATACTCCTCCACCCCATGATTCTTAGGTGACAAGACAAAAATTATTTCAGTTTGGCTGGGATGTGTTCGCTGATCTGCTGCATTCCTTTTAATGTAGTGTTTGCTGAGAAAATTAAAATGTTTTGGAAGGATGGAATTATGAAGTTGGTCAGAAATTGGTAGAAAAGTGAAGCAAAATGGTAAATGTGGTGTTCAATAAAATTGTTACAAACATTTTTTGTTTTGTTTTTAATAAACCAAATGAACTTTTTGGCCAACCCAATGAAGTCTTAAATTATTCTTGAATAAGTTTTTTCTTTTTTTTTTTTTAATCATGAAGTAAAAAAAAAAAAAAAATTGGATCACTTGATCAAAATTTCACCATTTCAAAGAAATCTATAAAATAAATTTTTTTTTTTTATAAAGATATCCCCCCTCCCAAGAAAATCAGTGCTATGGATTCTATATATAGCGTTCAACACAGTATTTTTTAAGTACTGTCTTGATGGTTGTGATAATTTCATATTTTTAATTTATAAATGTGATAATTTCATATTTTTAATTTATAAATGTGATAATTTCATATTTTTCAATGTATAGCATTCAAGACAGTATTTGTTAAATACTGTCTTGATAGTTGTGATAATTTATTTTGTCTTTTTTTTTAACATCATCTCCATATTTTATTCGAAATAATTTTTATATTAGATTCAACCAGAACTGTTGGTGCTTCATTAACCCATTCATTCCTCCAAATATTTCTGTAAAATTCCTATAAAATCAATAATATCTCAAGTATAAATTATATAAACATTGTTCAAAATTTCAAAAATTGTTTAAATAGTCAAACTTTCATGTTGCTTATGTTGTTACCAGAATATTTCAAAAGGTCTGTTTTACAGCTGCCATCAGGTGCATAGTTCATAAAGAGAATGATTCTTTTTCTACAGAAGTTGTTGGCAAACAGAATAGAAATGGTAGCTAATGTAGTGACTGGTTCATTTTGTTCCTAACAGTGTAAGTTGCACAGATGATATTATTCTCAGCAATGATTATGATATGGGTAATTCTATATTCATTCATAACAAAAGAAAAACAAAAATCACATCAGATTGAAACCTATATGGTATATTATCTAGCATTTCTTTTCTGTTTACCAATTATTTCTTCGGAAAAGAGACTTTCCTTAAATATTGTACACTTAAAAATAGGCTGTAGAAGGGGTTGAATGAAATGTCACAACAAAATCATCACTAAAATGAGTTAAATCATCTAAACAACTAGTGGATATGATCAGGATTCTTCTGAAAATTATAAAGAGATCTTAATCTGTATTCTAAAAATATATAGAAAAAAAATGATTTATTTTAATTGAATAAAAATATTATTAGCTCCTAAAATATTCTTCATGGTTCTTCATGTACATTATTGCATTTATACATCTTGGCCATGAACTGTGCATTTCAAAAAGTCGTAGTAATAAATTTTACTCTATTCATTCACAATCTACCCAGGAAAAACTCCTTATTTTGATAACTTTGTATACACACAAATGTATACAGATTTTAGCATAGATTAATTTAAAAAAAAAAAAAAAGATGGTGACATTTTTTTTATATTAAGCTATTAGACAAGATACAATATCAAATAATCTGTTTGCCTTTTAGTTACTTAAATACACATTTAATAATCTTAGGTTTAATTCTCTTTTATAAATAACTTTTTATAAATAAAATTATCTCAGTTAAACACTCCAATGAATTTAATATTGGCCCTTCAAGTAAAGGATGTAATCCAGTCTAGATGAGCAACATCAAATTAGCTGCATGTATATTCTATTTGGAGATTAAACAGGAAAGATATTTAATCAAAATATAATCACCTTGATCTTCTCATTAATTTCATCCCATTGTTTTGTTTTACCTTGTCTGTTGCTCCTTTTTGAATGCTGACTTACCTACCTTCCTTCCTTCCTGTGCATGAAGTTTTAGTGGAATGCCTGCACTGCATGACCTCTTATTCCAGGACAGATGATGAATGTTTGCATGAACTGGCCATGCGAAGGTCCTGGGCTGCCCCTTCTTCAACCACCATGAACAGTTTAAAGAGAAATAGCATGTCTTCACACCACCTGCATAATACAGAGTTTGCTCTTAATGGTAAAACTACATTTGAGGCTTATAAGAAGTTGATCGTCCCTGGGTTCTATGGATCCAAGAAAGATGTCATTCCTGAACGGTAATATACATAGTCACATACACACACACGCACACATACACACTCTCTTTTTTTTGTCTGTATCTATATATACAAGGTATGATCAAAAAGTTCACAAACTAATTGTTTAGTGGATCTGAGTAGTATAAAAGACACCTTTAAGTTGTTCATTAAATTTTAGATTGCATAAAATTTATCTCTGTTGCACACACCTTTCAGTAACAGATTGGGCAACTGAAAACCGTGTCAGAAATTTAACCCTAGTTGACTGCATAACAATGGCATGTATAGCAGGTCACCATTTTTTTTCTTAGATTTTTTTTTTTCCAGTTGTTTTAAGACTACTGGTTTTGCACATATTCCCTCTTATGTACTTTGTTTGGATATTTCACATTATGAAATCATGTGCAAAACTAGAAAATCTTTTCAAATATTGTCATGAATACTAGAAGTGTTTAGTGATGAATTTCACAGCAGAATTGCCGTGTGAGAATGGCATGTCTTAAAGAAAGTTGAGCATGCAATAAAGATAATTACTTAAGCCATCCATCACCTTCATTCGTGAAAGAATCATGGTTCTGTAGAAACCATTTGTTGAAAATCAATGTCACTGAAGATGTGTACTGCTTTTATATTATTCAGATGCATGAAACTAGCATTCTGTAGACTTTTTGATTGTCTCCATTTTAGTAAAATGTTCCTTATTAAAAAAAAAAATGTCCGTTTTAAATATTGTATGTCATATTTTTATATGCACATGAAGAAAATAATATTTAATTTAAACGCTTATAAAAAAAAGCTACAGTATGAATACATGCATTCATTATATATATATATATATATATATATATATATATATATATATATATATTTTAACATAGTATAACAATAGCAAAAATGAGAAAAACTGCAATTGCTGAAATTGCCTGACATTTACAATTACAAAATGGTTAATCTCAAACTCCAATGTGAAGGTGCTGAATATAGCATTAATTAGCTAAGTGACAAATTTTATATAAGTTGACATAGAAGTCAACACTAAGCAGCAACATTCTGTTTCATCCTTGAGTGGAATCTTCAGGCCATATATATATATATATATATATATATATATATGCACACACACACACACATATATATATATATATTTTTCTTTTTTAGCATTTTAGCAACATTTTAATTAACTTATGCTTCTTTGTTTGCTACATGGAATTATTTTCCTACCTTACTGATAATTTTTACCTACTAACAAAAAATAAACATTTTTTTTCTCTATTTTATAGGAAACTAAATGTGACATCTCAAAAGAATTGTCACAAGATATGACAATTGAGTTTTTAGCCTTGAGATTAAAAGGAAGCTCAAGTAACTTGCCTAGAATTAGTATTTGTTTCTTTTGAAATATTTTGGGTACAAAATAATGAAAATTTTATGTAACTATTAATTTACTAGAAACCTAACTAAATTTGAGATTATTTACTGCTACACAATGTTTAGCAGGCTTATCTTGAATCTTAATTCACTAGTGAAGTGTTTGTTCCTCACAGAGTGCCCAACTACTTTGCTCTTTTGCTAAACTAAGCTTAGTAAATTGTTATAATTAATTACATTTCCCTCTTCCTTTTTTTTCACAGAAAATAAATTGGTAGACTAGAGTTTTATAATATTTGATAAAAGACCTTCAGAAAAAAAATACATTTTTATTTTTTATTTTTTTTATTTCATTTTTTTTTTTTCATTTTTTATATAATTAAAACTTGGGATGGTTAAAATTTGTTTTTAGTTTGTTTTTTTTATAATAATTATATAGCAACATAGAAAAACTTGTTATAGATTGCTTTAATAAGAGTTTTATTTTGAAGTGTGGATGGTGTAATGGTTGTCTTGAGAGATGCATGAATTCATTTCTTCTCTCCTCCCAGCTATGGGTTAAATAATTGAGCTCTCTAGCCTCGGTTGGTAGCCAGTCTAGGAGAATGACTGTTTAGGATTCAACATCATGGATAAATTAATAAGAACAAATTAACTTTCCCAAAAATTCATAGCAATTCACAGATAATAAACAAAAGGAATCTGTGGAAAATTATGATGTCCTGAAGGGGCATGACATTTAAAAAAGGCTTTATTTGACATATTGCTAAATAGAGAAGCAAAAGATTAAAAAGCTAAAGAGTTTTTGTTTTTAAAGACAAAAATTATCCAGGACTAGCATTAAATCTAGAATTTGCAGATTTAAATTGTGGTATACAAGTCAAGTTTTCAAGCCTAAAAAATCATTCTAAAACTAGGGCTTGATTTAAAAAAAAAAAAAAAAAAAAACCTTTACCACCAAATTGTAAACAAGTGGGATAGCACTCCTAACAATTACTGTACACCACTTACTGTACTTCCAGCAGTCTGCCACAAATATATCCCGTTAAAAATTGTATTTGGTGAATATATTTGGCATATTAATATAAGATAATAAAATAATCACACAAATTCAGTATTCTATTAAGTGACGAATTTTAAATGTTCGTTAAGTTATACTGATACAACATATGGTACCTACAGGTGTGTGTTATAGGTTGTTTGCTATACAATGCATATAAAAAGATATGGTTAGTGTCTCAATATACAGGTAAGTGGTGTGACCTTATGTAGTTTTGGTACAGGTTAGTGTAACTTAACTTCATTTACCGTTAGGACTAAGTTTTGGGCCACCGGTAACCTATCGTATGTTTGCGGGTTGACCTACATAGTAGGTATAGGCCTAACTCAGAAATTTGAGCTAAAAATTTTGAGGTCGACTTGTATGCTACAATTTATGGCAACTTAAAAAAAATATTTAAATATGACTTGATACCTTACGCTTATCTAAGGGAGATAAATGTTGCAATTTTCCAAGGTAGATAATTAGTCAAATTCGATCTTGCTCACCAAATAAAAATTAAATTTTTTCATGTCACGGTTAAACAAAAGTAAAACCATACAAAAAGCGTTGAGCTTAAGATTGCTGTGTACGTAGTTAACACTTCAGCTCAATGTAATTTATTTTAATACTTTTCTCAAATTTTAATGTAATAAGTTTTGCTTTCTTTTTATAGATTATTTCACTATTCTTAAAAAAAAAAGTTTGCTCTGCTTATTAATGTATGAATGCAAAGGTTTATTGCTACAGTAAGATAGTCTTCATAAAATGATTTTTAGTTGATCATTTGAACATTCCAAAATAATTTGAGAGAATACCAATTTAGTGATGGCTAAATTGTTTCTCAAAACTCATTTTTCACTCATAAAAATTCAACTTTTTTCTTTCTTTTTTTTTTTTTTTTTTTGTAACAAAAAATATAAACTGCTACAATTGATATTTTCTTCTAATCATATATTTCGATCTTATTTTTTATTGAAGTTATTATTTTCCAAATACGCTGCAAAATTATTAATTCAAGGGAGATAATGAAGGAAGTAAAGCAATTTTTTTATTTGAACAAAAATGATACTATAAAATATTTAAGCGGAATATCAGTTCAAGTTTTAGCAATGGCAAGTTTATCACTATTTTAGTATATTCCCTGCACATTAGAATAGATATTATTGGCACAATGAAAGCATTGAAAGAATTTTTATAAATAATTACAAAATAATTTTGAAAATGTTTATTTTCTATTCATGTCTGATAATATATATATATATATATATATATATATATATATATATATATATATAAAAAACAAGTTATGTAATATTTACTTATTTTTGTTAAATAAAAATATTTCAATATTAATATATTTATCTGTGTTTCAGAGAAGTGATTGTAAATCCAACTGCTGAAACTGTCCCCATAAAAGACAAGGGTCATGATAGTGCTTTTGAATCATACAGAAAAACAAGTTCAGGCAATATGATGACTACTTTTGGGCACACAGAGCCAAATGGTTCAGTGAACAAGATGGAAACAGACCATGAAAAGCTTGAAAGGTAAATAAATTTTAATTTCTTCGTCTCTTCTTAAATTATTTCAATGAAAGTTAAATGATTAAAACTCATTGTTTGCTTGCATTTTTTTTTTCTTAATGTTCAAATTTATTCTTTTTAATAGAAGTTTTTGGTTATGAATAATTTGGTTAAAACTGGCCATTTCCTTTATTTCCCAGCCCCTCCCCTGTTTGTGGGGAGAAGGGACCATTAGGGTTGATTTTATATATTCAAATAAAATTTATCCTCAAAATCATACCTAACATGAAATTGTATTTAATCAATAGCTACTTTATGGGGTTGAATATAATGTAAATAAATAAAATTGTCAATTCTTTAAAAAGCATTTCATGACAAGTTGATTTAAGACATTCAAATCATAAATAATAATCTACTTTCAGTGTTTTATCATATTTATATAAAAATTCAAGCTTATGGAATTAAGTGTTGATTAATCAAAATTGTGTTTGTCTTAATATTTGTCAAGAAGATATAATATTTATTGGTGTGGAAAACTGTCATCCAAGTTTGTGTAAGTCAGAAGTGCTTGCTTCATATTAATATCCTTGGAAAATTCATAAATTCATTTAATCACACCCAGGTTGAGGTAAATACCATGGCAGTTAGAGTTCTTTAGCTATGTAAAGGTAATCAAACTAAGAGGTGGGAAGAGACACCAGAAATCCCAAGTCCAGTTAAAAGAGGAAGAATTAAGTGTGGGACTGACAACAGTAGTCTGTGTGGTTTTAAAAAAAAAAAAAAAAAAGAGAAGAAAAAAAAAAGCTTTATGCTTTACAGGAAGGTAACAAAAACTGATGATGATAAATATTTGTCAAAAGAAATAGTTGTCCAGAAATCTTGTTTGAAGATGAAACAGATGGTTCCATGAGACAGTTTATGAAAATTTGACTTTACTGTTAAAAATGCTTACTAGTTGTTTTAACTTGTTCTTTTCAGCTAAATGTATCAGAAAGAAAAGTAAGATCCCAAAATTACTAAGAGGATGACTACAACATTGCTGCATCTTTGGTATCAGTAATGTCTAAACTGAACCAAGTTTCCTAATAGAATCTGTTACCTTTTGAATCCTTAAGTAGATAAAATTTAATGAATTATACACCAGCTGATGCTAGATCCATTTTATACTGATCATTATTAAAATGTCAACTTATTTTTCTAGATTGGCAAATAAGCACACCAAAATATACAAACTGACCTGATTAGTGTTGATATAAGTAGAGAGCTAAAACAACAAAAACATTTTCTCTAAATTTTATGTTCATTGGTGATTTTTATTTCTTAAACTATTACATTGTTTTATTCTGTTTGGATTCTTTTCAGTATTGCAAAAAATTAATGTGAAATAATCATTTTTCTAATTTAATGAGTTAAGTTTTTTGTATCTTGCCAAATTTTATTTTATTATTTCATTTTGTAACTATAGATCTTGAAATTACCATTTTGTGATTCTCTGTTGCATGACAAAATAGGCAACCCAGTTTTACTGTCTTTACCATCTTTTTAGAAGTGTAAAATAATCCATTTGCCGTTCTTCAACATTTTGGAACATAAGTACATGTAACATTCAAGTCTACTGATTTGAAGATCTTCAATGTTGACCTCTTGTTTGTCAACAACGAGTGACCAACATGGAAGATTCATTTCTTACTCATCAAATTTATGAAGAGAATGATTTATGGCATTACTGATTAAATTAGAATCTAATCATTAAAATTAAACTTGAAAATATTTTTAAAAAAAATCTCCTTGAATGTTTTTTTTTGTTTTTTTTAAATATTCATCCCACTCCTTTTAAATAGAATGTTTCCTCTTTTCTTCTACATCCAAACATAGTTTTGTTCACAAGTACAAATGTAATTCTAATGGCTAAAAATATCTTATATAGATTAGTTTTCCATGATGTGGGAAAATTTTTAGTGTTTGCTTTTTTTTTTTTAATCAGAAAAGAAATTGCAATATGGTAGAAATTGAAGCACAAGCTGCTTATTTATTTTTGTTTCCTTCAACAATGACATGGGAATAGGCTGCCCGTGCGTGTGTGTGTGTGTGTTCTATTGCCTTGATGTTTTGTAAATTATTTAATTGTCACTTTTTCCTTTGGTAGCTTTTGTTGTCTTTGCACTTCTAAAATGGTTGTGGTGCATTTTGCCTACTTTCTGTTTGTGGATGGTAAATAATTCCTCAATTTGAGGTCTCACTCTAACAATGTTTGTAAATCTTTGCTTGCTGCAATTAATGTTTATTCACAGCAGCTTTTTATCTATGAAAAAAAAACACATTTTGCAGGTAATTTCTTGCTTAAAATTCTATTAATATTATATAATCATAAATATGTAGACAAAAGTTTATAGATTTTTTTTCTCTGTAAATAAATGTCCAAAGAACATGGTTTATCTCATTGAGAAGAAGCTAAAAAAAAGAAAAAAATCGAAAAATAATGTTTTAATGGTTGCAATTTTATTTTAAGTTTGAACATGGAGAACTTTTGCTAGACTAAAAGACATTTGAGAAAAATTGGGTATCATTTTTTAGTTTAATTTGTGACAAATAAATTGAAAGGTCCCTAATGAATTTGTAATAATTAAAGTTATTTTTACAAACTAAAATATTCCATAGACTTGAATAATTCTTAATCTTTTCGGGATGTGAATCAACATCAATAACAGCAATCAATTACAGTGACTTTTTTAATGTTTTAAATGCTGAACATTTTTGTTTAATCGACTAAATCTTTGGAAATATTGAGTACTCTTGTAATTGTCTCTCAATGAAGATTTAGAACATAAAACAACTCTATTACAAGAGAATAAATTGACTATGTAAATGTCATTATTTGATAAGAGCAGAATAAGTGTCCCATTATTTTGCATCTTTTAATGAGAATGGCAAGATAATTAAATGGATTGAATTTAATGGCTTAAGAAGCTAGTGAATGAAGACACTGTGTTAATAGTGTCAAAATGTTTGGGATTAATTATTTTTAACTGCCTTTTTGAAATTCAATAATTTACCCTGTAAATTAAATTCTAGTGAAAGTTCCAGAAAATATTTGGGGAAATTATTTTTTAGATTTGGCAGAGTGTGTTAATAATAGAATCAATGATCAGCTTTTTGTTACTTGGGCAAGAAAGGCCAAATTTTAACATTTTTCATGTTCAGAATTGCTTGAAGTGTTCAAAAGTTAGCCTCTAATGAAAGACTATAGTGGCAATAAGAATTTAAAATATTATCAAAATTTCTTTGGTTGCATTTTTGCCACTTTACTACATTTTTGATTTTTTTTTATACAAAAGAGCTAAAAACATTTAAAAAATCTTTTTGTATAATTTAATGATCTTCAGTAATCTTAACTTTATTTTGATTTAAATTTACCTTCTTAAAGTAAATAAAATACTAATTTTTTTTTTCTTTTTCACAACCCAACCTAAGAGCATCTGAAAATAAATCCTGAAAGGATTCTTGTTTTATTTATATTTTTGTTGCTAATGACATAATCTGCATAATGAAAATAATTATTATAGACTTGGAAAATAATTTTAGCTATGGACCAGTTTTAAAATCAGGCAGTAAACGTAACTTTTTTCGTTTCTACATATTTAACTATTTCATGATGTAAATTTTCAGCAGCTTCCAACGTTCTGATCGTGAAAGTGTTAAACTCTCACAATAATGATTTCTAATTGCCTCCTTTCTTTGCCACTATGAAATTCTGCTCTGAATTTTAAATGTTTAACATAAGAAAATCCTACTGTGCTCTGCTTTGTTAACCACATGGTGATGTTGGCTGTCTCACTCACCCACAAAAACTCTTCCCCTCCTGACAGTGGCAATCTGTCCATGGAAGAGGTCTTGTCCCAAATTCAAGCTGACCTTGACTCTACCCTGACAGAATTGTCAGTTCTGGAAATGATGGAGGATGATGAGAATGACAAGACAATTGTATCTGCCACTGACTTTCCTGAGACACCTGCCCTTTCTACTGATGCTGTTACTGGGGAGGGGGTAACTGAACAGGAAAGGCTGTCTTCCCCTGTCCCCTCATCTGGCAGTGCATCTACCCCAGACACGGTGATTGATGGGTAAGATACAACTGCTTGCTGCCTGCCTGCTATTTGCTTCTTTGTTTCTTTTAAATATTCAACATGTTTGCTTGGCATGATCCTTTTGCATGGCTTCTTTTTTTCTTTTCTTTTTTGTAGATTTGTTTTGATATGAAACTGTAGTCTTCATTTGTTTTCTTTTGAAATATTTTGTCAATTAAATGAAGTGTGCATTGCTGTAAGATTTAAGACTATCATATATTTCCTGAATTACCAACATTTTAGGAAACTAGAATTTTTTTTTTTTTGCAACATGCTGACGCGTGTTAAAATCCTCACAGTATTTAGTATTGTTGAAGTTAAAGCTAACATTTTTGACGAGATTTACAAACTCTAGGTTTTGTTCAATTTCGTTATATGCAAAAAACAATATTAAATTTTTATTAAATAAGTATTTGTTATTTTTTAGCATTGTTTTTTTTTTTTAAATAGTGGGAGAATTTTTTTGTTAAATTTTTGTTAAATAATAAAACTTAATTTTATTTTTTAAATTAATGAAAATTTATTGTACTACGCTACGCACCCTAGTATAACCAACTGTACTTTGTACCCCCTTTACCTGTTTGCATTTCTCCCTAAAATTTGGTTTCAATCAGTTAATGTATTGCTATTTTAACAAGTGTAATGGGCAAACTAATGGAAATCACAGAATTTTATATATAGAAGGCAGTTAAATTTTAATTGTGAATCTTATTACAATTATAAAGTTTTTTTTTTTTTTTTTTTTTGTGTGTGTAATCTAATAATATGTTCCAGCATACTTTTAACTGACCATTACCAATGATTGTACATGGTGGTATATGCAATTCTCAGGTAAATCGGTGATACTGGTATTTTAGATTTTATACTACATTGGCTTGGCTGGCTCAAGATGTTACACTGAGAAGCATTGGCATATTTATAAGATGCAGACACCAACTAAACCCAGTGAGTACCACCATGTATGAAACTATTGATAGTTATCAGTCAAAAGTACACTGAAATATATTATGATTATAATATAATGCTCTGCTATTTTAGTAGCGCTCTCTTTTTTTTTTCTTACAACATAAGCACACACACACACACACACATACATATATATATATATATCAAGAACAGTATTGCACTTTGCCACACACACACACACACACACACACACATATATATATATATATATATATATATATATATATAAAACAAACACACACACACTTTTGAAATCAAAATCTTTTGTAGAAGTATTTGAAGATGATATGAAATTTTTTTAAATTTGAATTTTAACTATATAAAATTACTCTGAAATATATAATTTTAAGATTAAGCTATTTTTTAAGAAAATTGCCATTTTTTTTTAATCAAATTTAGAATAGATCATTTTGTAAATTCTAAAAAATATTGTCAGATCCTGAGAGGATTTAAAATCATTGTAGACAAATGATGACATAGTTTTTGACCCACAAGAATATAGCAAGATGGAGATTTTTTGTTTTTGCTTTATATTCAGATATATTTTGATTAAAAGTGAGAGTAATTTATTTACACAAAATTGTATTGAAAGTGTACTAATTTCAGAATCCACTCTGGTAAATTCACATCCAGTATCATACAATATTTCCCTTCCTCACAAAATTGCAACTAATACAAAGTGATATAATTAAAAACAATTAATGCTAAAAATAAAAGCAATAAAAAGTAATAAATAAAATAAAACTAGAAAGAGCAAGAAAAACATCTAGACATTTCAGGTATCAAATTTTAAGCATCCAAGTGCCACTGTATCTTTATTGTTTCAATATAAGCTATAACTGACACTTGTATTTCTTCCTCCCTCTTTTCCAACCTCTGTCTTATAAGACTGTTATTAGTATGAAGAAGTTTCTTCTCAGAATGAAACACATCACTAAAATATTTTTCCATCTTGTCATTCACTTACCCATTATTAGTCTGACACACATATAATGGAGTGCATCTACAATATATAGGATTACATCTACAGCATTTGGGAGACTTAATAAAGAAAATTTGCTCTCTGGCAGAGTTTGAACCAGAGTCCACCTTTTGTAGGAGAACCCACCAACTGATTTGGCATGTTCTCTGCGGTCAAAAGCATGCTAGATCATACAGTGATTTCTGCAAAAGAGGATGCAGGTTCAAACCTTGCCAGAGAATACATTTTCTTTACTAAGTCTCTCAAATATGCAGACCAGTAGACATAATTCACACATGCACACACAATTTCCGATTTTCAGGTAAGGTGTTGAGCATTGTGCTCAAAGTTATAGATAAACTGTCCAAAGTTCATATTTTGTTATTGTTTTGTTCAAGTATTTTTGACTATTGCAGTCATTATCAAGAACCAAGTTGGTGTCTGTGTGATAATTAAAATTCCTTTGTCTACATCCTAGTGTTTTTTGGGAAGTTTGAAATGATCTAGCATGACATCAGGTGTTATGGCTATTGGGGACAAAGCCACACGAAAGTTCCTGAATAAAATAGCAAAATATGAACTTCAGACAGTTTACCCACAACTTCAGACACAATACTCAACACTTTATCTGAAAATTAGAAAAATATAATAAAAAAAAATTAAACAAATGTTATCAGTCCTTTTTAATCAAACTTGTCTAGATGAATACTTTACTGCCTAAATATACCTTATTCATGTAGGTACATTTTTTATTTTTCTAAAATAACTTAGGCCTGAGAAGATGAATATATTCATGAAATAAATTTTAACCAAAATGGATTTTTAAGAATTGTCTTTACTTGTGTGTGTATGTATGTATGTATGTATGTATGTATGTGTATATATATATATATATATATATATATATATATATATATATATATATAGAATTAATACAGAAATAAATAGAATGTTATTCTTAAGATTTGTTCAAACTTAACATTAAATACATAAGGCTACGTCTGTTGAATATTGATTAATTAGGTGGATTTGATTGATTAAATAGCTTGCATCAAAGAAAACAACTCCAATCAAGTGTTGCATGGAATGAGATCCCAATTTCAAGTGGCTGTGCTGTGCCTTGCTTTTAAAAATTTATTCTTTTTTATTTTTTTATTTATTTATTTATTTATTTTTTTTAACTTCTTTCATCTCTAATTCCCATAAAACTCAGGAATGCAATATACCTATTATGTAATGTTGAGTTTAGTATTTGAACCAGTTTTCATATACCAAATACTGAATGACCTAACCTCATATTATGGGCATGACTAAACTTTGGAAAATCATTGTAAAATAAATATTTCTGTGTGTGTTTACAGAAATTATGCAGTAATTATGATTTAGATGAAATAATTTCTAGTGCATTTTGAATTCTATCTTATTTCTAATGCACACCTTCAGTACCTAAAGAATTCTTTTTATTTAAATTGTTTTCATTTTCATAAATTGTAAGTCTTATTGATCACAAATGTTGAATTATATTTCAGTTTTATTTATAAAAAAATGTATATTCAGTTTATGAGAATACACAAAGTTTACAAATTATAAGTATTGGTTACAGAAATTTTACTACATTTTATATTCATGAAAAAAAAAGGTAGGTGTTCAGAATATGAGGCTATGTAAAAACAGTATGGAATGTAATTTAATGTGAAAATTATTTCAGACACTAAACTTGATCATAACTTGATTTGGGGGAAGTGGTATGTTTGAAATAGTATTTTTTATGTGAAGATGTAATTAAATTAAATTTAGTTAAATTATCAAGTAATTTATAGATTTGTAAACTTTTCAGAAAAATTAATGTAAAATGGTGCCACAAACTGAAATTTAGAAACCCGATGAAGGACTGAAAGCATAAAACCTTTGTCTTCCTTTTGCCTTAATATATTTGAAATATTAACACTGATATTTTCTTCTTCCTCTGACATTAATGAGTTTCCATTTGTGTTGTCAGTTTTTTCTGATTTTCTACTTAAAATTAATTTAAAAATATAAACTGACCAGCATTTCCATCTTTTAAACTATTTTATACACTCAGAATCTATGATGAATATTGGCATTATCTATGGTTTCCCATCATTTATCTCATCAGGCTCCCATTGGCTGCTGATGAAAGGAAACTTCTGTCTTTCTCGAAACTTTATAAATTTCTTGATTTCTGCCATTATCCAAAATTATATCAGGCTTCAGAAATAAATTAGTATTGAAAAATCTATTGTTCACTGTTTTATTCTAATAGTAATGGATGTGGTCACCCATTATTATTTGAGTAAAATTACCATTTAACCCATTTTGGGGACAGTCAGCTTTAGTGGGTTAGATAAAACTTATAATTAATTCATTTTTTTATTTTTTTTTATTTTTTATTTTTTTGAAACCTGTAATTAATACCATATTTTTTCTTTTTTCCTTTTCTTTCTTTTTCTTTTTCTTTCCTTTTCTTTTTTCTTTACTTTTGTTAGATAAAACTTTATTTTTTTTTTTTGAAACCTGTAATTAATACCATATTTTTTCTTTTTCTTTTTTCCTTTTTTTTCTCTCTTTTTTTCTTTCCTTTCTCTCTTTTTTTCTTTCCTTTTCTTTTTTTTTTTCTTTTTTTCTTTCCTTTTCTTTTTTCTTTCCTTTTCTTTTTTCTTTCCTTTTCTTTTTTCTTTCCTTTTCTTTTTTCTTTCCTTTCTCTCTTTTTTCTTTGCTTTCTCAAGTTATAAGTAATACCAGATTATATGGTGTACATTAATGAGTTAAACTCTAGCCTGTAATAAAATTTATAAACAATAATTATTAAATAATTTCCCTATTTTCGTTATCAAACCTTTTGACACAAACATGTTACAAAGAATAATTTCTAACTTTCCTTCTGTTGTATTTTATGGAAGAAATAGAACAAAAATCCTTCATCTTTAATTACTGTTCAATGCTTGATAAATATCGACTTGCAATAAAATTTCTTGTTGAAAAAAAAAAAAATATTACATTGATGATAAGTTTTCAATTTAACAGCCTTTCTAATAAAAGCCAAATATTGATGTATTCCCCTAACTAGCAAAATTCCTTTTCACTTGAGCATGCATGTTTGCACGTATCTAACCATTTATAGTTTATGAATGCCAAATTTTCTTTTAACTTTTAAATAATTTCTCTCGGGTTGTTTAGGTGTTTTGTATGCTTTTTTTATATAAAGTTTATATAAACAGAACTAGCAAATTCGACTTGCTTTTAAAAATCTCTTCTTTCAGTAATGCCTTTTTATGTCTTTATGTTGATGGTTTTACAAGAGAACACTAATCTTGAGGTGGGGGAGAAATGAGTTGATTATTGGGTATTCTGTTTTCAAGTTTTTTTGGGTTTTTTGTATTGTATTTTTTTTTAATGGCTTTGGTTGATTTTTTTTTTTTTTTTTTATTTCAGTGCAAATTTTTAAGTTAAAAAATTAACTTCTCAAAAATGAATTTTATTGAATCAAATATTTTAAAAAGCTTGTCATATTTCCAAGTTCTACTACTCATGAGAAAATATTCCATGTTTCATTTCTCTTAAGAATTGAAAATACACCAAATTAATTTAATTGTAATTCTTTCACTGACTGGAAAATTAAGTTTATAGCATGAAGAAATAGCACACAAATTTTATTTCTTTCTCTTTGGATCTACATAATGCATTTTGTCCGATAGAATTTTAGTTAATAAAGGATTGCTGTGTTTAGTTGAAAATTAAGATTCTTGAAGAACTGGCAAAGCAATATTTTGGATTGTTGAATTTTATCTTTAACAGAAACTCTATTTTAACAACTACATACAGTTTTTTCTTTTCTTTTTTTTTTCTTTTCACATTGAAGTGATTTTGATTTCCAATTCAATTTCTGTTTCTCTTTCAGAGAATTGGATACTCGGCACACTGTAGTAGCCACAGCCAAAGGGGTTTTTGGTTATGAGGGTGGTGTTTTAGAATCTAAAGCCACCGGTAAGTTTTTCATGTTCTTCATTATTTCCAAAAAAAATAAATTTTCAATAGTGTATCTGTGACAAGGTGAGTAGGGGACCACTTATACAGAGTAGGTAGATCCCTAAGGAGACTTGATAGCAGTTGGTGAAGAACCTGGGTGTATAGAATGGAACAAAACTGGGGGAGGAATGTGAGAGAAAGGTTCCTTTATTTACATAAGTATTGAAATAAAATGTGAAAAAATAGCCAATTAAGAAATTTAATTAATTTAAAGAAATGAGATGGGTTCTTGAGGAATTTAACCTGAATATTAACTTAGTATAACTATTTACAGCCATGTACCCACCTGTTGTACTTGCCAAGGTAAGCAAAATTAATATCATAAATCACTTCTTTCACCAAAATTAAAAAAAAAACTATTTCTAAAAATCCTTGAGATTAAGTTGTTTACAACTCTTAAGTAGTTACATCAAAACTCATCTATTGGATTTGTTTGTGCCTTGAAGCAGAATAATTTTGGAAAAATGGCTTTGCAGAAACTAAGTCAGTCAACCAATAGGCCATGTGGTTTTGTTTATCTTTATAGAAATATATTTGTCAGTAGTTTTATAGGAAGAGTATCAGAAATTAGGTTATTTGTACTTGGCAACTGGCGCCATGTGCTTTCCAAGAAAGACTTTTTAAAAAAAAGTGTAAATTAATGGCTGAATACATCATTGATGACAGCTGGCATACAGAGTCATACACACACACACAATGAGTAATTGTACAAAGGTGAGACCCAGGTAGATACCAGTGGACAGTGTTAGATGCAAGCAGAACAGATACTAAATTCCACCAAGAGTTCCTCAAATAAATGAATCAAAACTTCAAATCCCAGGAATTTGTTAACATTGGCTTGTGTGATAGGTGGCCAGCTTGAGCTTACAATGTTTTCAACTCTGACATCTTCAGATATTATTATAAGTGCAACATGGGTAGAGGAATCACTATGTCAGTGACTGGATAATGAGCCTGTCTTGAGTATATAGTATTATATCTGATGCCATGATCAAGCGTTCTTGACCCTGAGGTTATCAAAAAAAAAAAAATACCTATAATGTGATTGGGGATAAACTAGTTCTCATCCTAAGAGGTTTGACAATGTGGACTATCAAATACTTAAATTGAACATTTTTTTCACAAAAATAAAGAGGACTTTAAAAAAAAAACTAAAAAAAAAACAGTTTTGTTTCATGCATTTACAGAAAGGATAAAGTATATGAATCTGTTTAGAAAATTGATTTTATTCAATAAATGATATTAGCATTTGGAAATCATGGATTCAATCTCAGAAATAAAGAAAATCTCATTAAAATGGAGCAATATTTGGACATTCAGTCCACTTGGCCATAGTTCCTCCAACTCTAGACTTTGATGGATATTTTCCACCCTACAGCCACTTTCCCAGAGATGAAACCTTGCAAGCTGCTTGCTGCTCTATCACTATTTCCATGAAAAGTGTTCAAACAAAATACATTGCTTATTTCTATCAGTTCTTATTTTCACAGCTAAGACCCACCATTGTTCACACATTGTAATGATCCAGCTTCATTCCCTTCATATTTCTTTGGTGAGATGTAAGTTCCATTTGAACAGCTTCTTCAAATGTACTGCTACTTTGTGGAACCAACTCTCAAGAGGATGCTTCTCTGATAACACATAACATTGGACTGATAGCATAGTAACTAAATTAATCTGTAGCCCTGCACAATTAAAAAATGTGAAGTGCCATATTGATCACAGAAAATTAGCTATGCACTGCAATAACAAATTTACAGAGCAAATTAATGAAACAGATCTAGAGAAAGATGGGGAGAAAATTTCTTTTTTTTCTATTTCTAGGGAAAGTTAAAAGGATTCTGAAATGTTTGTACATAATCAGTCAGTCACTGAATATATTCTGATTAGCCAAAAAATTTTACTATTTTGAAAACCCCTCACAAACCACGTTGGGCAGTCTCACAGGCCACATGCAGCCCACACAGGCCATATTTTGTGCAGACTTGCTGTAGATTTTCAAATACATGAATGATACGAACACGAAAAGAAAACTATTTGGATTGAGATGACAGCTGTAATAACCTCAGAACTATGGAATTAGGTGTAAACAGCTCAGTTTACATGCCTATCTTTTTCCTTACCTTTAACTAAAAACTATTATCTTCATCTTAATAATCATCCCACCATCAAGCCAAGGCATTATTTAGGGCAAGGCTAAGTGTATGACAATTTTGTGGGTAAAATAAAACAAACATTTAAATCACAGTTTATGATGCTTGATAGAAGAAACACTATGAGGAAAAACAGTCAACAACTACAGTTTGTGTAATCCATATTCTTGGTAAAACCTGGGAAGAATTGTGGGCAGCTTACATGACATTACACAAATCATGCATTTTGAAAGGTGTTCTGAAGAGGAGAAGGTGTTGACTTTTCTTACATCTTGTCAGACTGAGGTGAAAAGGAGTGATCATCTGTATTACAATTCTGACACTATAGTTGAGACATCCACTTAGAAGAGGCAAGTGTGATCTTATCCCAAACTGCAGTGTTTCTATTTTATGATGTGACAGATGGAGGATTTTTTAACTTGGGTTTTTTGGGCATCATCCACTTGACCAAAGAGAAACAAGAGAAGAACTAGGTAAAGGAAAACAACCATGGTTGGGATCAAGGAGTGTCAGTTATGGTCCACACTTGGCAGGGAACAAATGGTCTCTTGTTCAGTTCCAATGCTGCCTGTTCATATTGCCAGCCACACATCGTAGATGAGCAGATGAGTAAAGAGCTGAGCTGTTAGATTGACATGGCAGAAGTTATCCCAAGTGTCACCTATCTACCCACCCATACCAAGCAAGCAAAACCCTGAATAAAAAACACCTATTTTATATTGGAAACAGGATTTAGGTTCTCAATGTGGTGTTTGTTTTCATCAATTGTTTTCTTGTGAACACATCTGGTATCATGACCTCTGATCGGAAGATTGGAGGTTTTGAGGAGTGTGAAACCATGTCTTAATTGCTGTTGTTCCCAGGTCTACCTGACCCGGTGTAGTAACACCTGTTAGGGTCCCAGCTATGGGCAAATAGTCAACCCCCCCAAACAAAATATGAAAGTATAAAAATACTGGCAATACATTTTTGTATAAAAAATTACCAACAATACATTTTATCTGTAGCTGAAAGCATACAACTGCATTCAAAATATTTAGATTTTAACATTAAATAAACCCATAGAGGTTGATATGTTGATAAATAAAATCAACCAAACAACCAACATGAAAGAACTCTTTCTTGACATTAATTCATATAATATTCTACAATTTCTTAAAGAAATCAAACTGTATTCCAAAATATAACTTCAACAAAATTTCAACATAAAACACACATATCACCGCCTCTAGTAATTATGTCTGCACAAGCATGTATATGCACAAAAGCTGAGTATCATCTACCATGTATTCACTTATGAAAGCAGAATAACATATCTTATTTTTATTACTTCAAAGCTCTCAAGAAAATTAAATTTCAGCAATAAATGACCCATTAGGAGTTGATATGCCATTAAACAAATCAATCAGTTTTTGTGAACATGCAATGAGCCTTTCCCAGTTTTTGGTGTATATTGATGTGAATGAGAAAAGAGATTCAATGTAGGGGATTCCCTGGCCAGTTGGTGGAAATCTGGGTGAGGATTATGTTGTATGTTTACACAATGATATGACACATCAAATGTTCTTCCAATTCATTTGAACATTTTTAATTGAGTAAAGTGTTATAACTTGTCTGGCATTTTTCTTTTTCTCCCATTATTCTTTGGGAGACCTGGTACAGTTTGATTTGCAAATCATTTTTCATTTGTTTGCATTACTGTATAAACTGTGAATAAAGTTAAGAGAATCTTTCTTTGATTATAGGTGTCAGTATTTTTGTACCAAAAGGAGCACTTCCTGAAGGCTCTGAGCAAGAGATTTACTTCAAAGTGTGCCAAGATAACAGCATCCTCCCACCACTTGATAAAGAGAAAGGTAAGCAGTAAGAAGTGTATTTTGCTAGGTCAACACATCTGTGTATTTTAATCATTTGAACAAAGATAGTTTATTTATATAAATTTATATAAGTACAGCCTGTACTCCTTCCATGTTTATTGAACAGGTGTAGAGGTTTATCATTTATTTCTGCTTATGATGTGGTCTACCAGTTCCTGTTTTCCATTGATATAATTATTTAAACTGTCTTCAGATTTTGGTGACCTGACTGATCAGTAGCTGCTGCTTTTCAATTTGTCAGTTTTCTGGTTGTTCATCCCAACTGGTAGTGTTGAGGCCAAACTCTTTTGTATCTTTTGTTTTTGTAGAGGCTGTTCTGGTCCACAATCACATAATGTCAGGATATTTGAAGTACCATGTCATACATGGATAGGTGTCCTTGCATTTACTTCTGATAGGCAATCCTGAGGGCACCTTATGTTTTAGCCACCTTCTGGACAGTTTCTATTACCATAGACAATGGACAGTGATAATCATTTTGATATTTTTCTCCTTCAGAATTAAAATAATCTTCTCCATGACAGTTACAAGTAAAGCAGTAAGGAAAAATCACTTCCCCATTCAGCCTTTCTTTCTTTAATATTCATGCTTTTCATACTAATTTCTGTAATGAAATGAAACATTCTCATGATGCATTCTCCAGATATCTTACCATTTTGTGAAACTGAACTTTTCTATCGTACTTTAGTGTTCTACTTCAATTTAATATTTTATTTGTGATCTAATTCTATTTGTTAAAAAAGATTCCAATACATTTCCTATGTAACAAAATCAACAAGATCTGTAAAAAAAAAAAAAAAAAAAGTAGATCACAGAAACTTAATACTTCTCTGACTCCTGATTGGTCAATCAATGTGAATATTATGCTTTTGTCTATGTCCGCATCTGCACAGTTAAAATTAATTTACTACCGAAAAATGTGTCTGTGTTTTGAGCCTATCATGTGACATACAACATTATAAATACCAAGCGACATTTTTAACTCTTCGTCTTTTGCCTTCTCTCACACATACAAGATGTAGCTGTGGAGAAATCGTGTTTGTCCCTTTTTCCTTTATGGCTCCTCTTCTCAAAACTGTATATATTAGACAAAATATCTGACAGAATAGAAATGGCTCTCTCTCTACATTCATCTGTGAACATGTTTATGTTTGGTTATTTTAATGCTTATCATGTGGTTTAATCATTCTAATGTTAGTGATGTTTAAAGTGTTCAGACTTTGTTTTCTTGGTCTCTCACTTTATTGTATCATTAAAGAAGGTTACAAACAGACAAAGGTGGTACTTGAGAGAAAGGAACAGCAACACAGTTGTAGATGAAAGAAAGAGAAGTTTATTGTAAAAGAGAATACACTACTGAAAGACAGGGAATTGGTTAGCAGGTTAGTAATTCCTTAAACAAGTCCACCCAGTATATCCCATGCTTACTATATATATATATATATCTACTGATATAGTTCGCTTAAGCGATAGGGAGTGTGGGACATTCCATTACAACACACTTAAAATGTGGATATCTCTACTCGTTTCCCTAATCATTCTGATCAACTTGTTTCTTTACTTCATTTGTTCCTGACCTCCTCTCTTGACTTTTGTTGAGCATCTCAACTGTGTCTGCTTGGCAATTTGGATCACGTGGTAGTATCTATTGATATTTCTATTGGATCATCTATTAGACATGAACTTCCTAATCACAAGACTTCTTTCTGTTACCAGCAGTTATTGGCATTTATTTCATAATTTTCTTCACGAGTGACTGAAAGATAGTATAGCATCTAACAAGTTTGTTATTTTTGTGTCTACTGGCTGCTCTGTAATAATTTTAAGTAAGAATAAGTCTTCTATCTTTCCTCTCTTCACTCAATTTGAGGTCTTATCATCATTTACTGATAAAGTAGAATGTTTCACTTGTAAATTGTCTTCCAATTCTATTCTTGACTCATCTGGAATATCTTTGCTTAACTTTCCACTTAGAACAGAGTCTCTATTAAGTGATATGCATATTACGCCATCCATGGTTTCTGCTATCATCTCTAAAATGGATTCCCACAAAACCTGTGGACCTAATGGTATCCCTGCAATAGTCCTTAAGAATTGTGCTCCTGAATTGGCTCCTGTTGTCTGTAAACTCTACAATAAATGACTTGCTGTTTCTTGCTTCCCTGCTTGTTGGAAATCCTCTTCTGTAGTTCCAGCCTTTAAGAACTTAGACAGTCTGATCCTTCTATTAGCTTTCTACCTCTTTTTTACAAAGTACTAGAGGCCCAAATTAAGCATCTCATTTTGCATGGTCTTCTTTCCAATAAGCAATATGACTTTCACTTATCTAGGTCAACTGCTGATATCAGTTATTGCTGAAAGAGTCTATCAAACTTTAGATAGATATGGTGAAGTTCAGGTTATTGCTTTGGATATCTTGAAGATGTTTGACAGGGTTTGGCATGTAAACCTTCTTCACAAGTTGAAAGATTATGGCATTTCTAGATTAATTTTTGATCTGATTCAATCTTTCTTATCAAATCACAAAATAAATGTTATCTTGAATGGCCACTCTTCTAGATATTTTTGCATTAATTCAGGCACCCCCCCCCCCAGGGCACTATCCTTGGATTTATGTTGTTCCTAATTTTCATCAATGACCTTCCTGGTGTCATCAGTTCCTCAAGTCAGTATCTATGCTGATGACACAACTATTTACTAGTGTCTTGATTGTAAGTCTGATTTGTTTGCTGATCTCAAAAATGACAATCTGTTGTTAACTGGAGCAAGAAATGGCTTGTTAATTTTAACATGTCCAAAACAAAACTGCTCTTTTTTAATCTTCTTAGAGAATCTTTTTTGCCTTTCATCAGTTTGGCTGATACTAACTGCAAAGTGTGTGACTCATTGCACCTTTTCAGGCTAACATTTTCCACTGACATGAATTGGAAAGTTTATATTGAATCAATTGCTAGGTTTGCTGCTAGGAAAGTTAGTTCACTGTATTGTGCTAGACAATTTTTCTTGGCAGAATCTGTCTTAAACATTTATAAGTCTATTATTCATCCATTCAATATTGCTGTCATATCTGGTCTGGTGCTTCTGTTCTATATTTAGAGATTCTTGATAAAATCCAAAGAAGAATTTGCAATGTTATTGGTCCTAACCTTGCATCTCAACTTTTGTCACTTTCCCACTGCTGTAATGCAGCATCCTTGTACCTTTTCTATAAATATTTTCATGGTAATTGTTCTGATAAACTTTCCTTTTTGGTCCCTAGACTTTATGAATTTAAGTGCAGTACTAGACTGGCAGTTAGGTCTCATCATTTTGCTGTTGAAATTGCTAGATGTAACTGTAAGTTCTATGTTAATATTTTCTTCTCTCATACATTTTGCTTGTGGAACTCTCTTCCAGCTTCTTGCTTTCCAGTCAACTTTGCATTTAAAGTTTTGAAGATCAATGTCAATCATTATTTTTTTGTCTTAATTTATGTTCTTTTATTGTTCTCTCTTCTTAATAGTGTTTTTTTTTTTATATATTCTTTAACATTCAGTAACCCCTTAGAAAATACTTGAAGACTTTATAAGAATGTTATTCAAATGCAAAGATTTTATATCAAAAGCAAATAAAATTGAATGAACTTTTGTTGATGGGCAAAGGAAATCCCTTAAAGGAAAATCTTGAATCCTGACCTTTGTGAGATTACTGAGAAGTTGTCAAGATTTTGGTAGCATTAATAAAATATATTGAAATTTTGATTAGCATAAACTTCTGTTGGGCTTTTGAAGTTTTTAATTCTATGATTCAAAATTGCTATTTGATAAAAAAAAAAAAATTTGATCTGGAACTAATAAAGGTATAATAATGTTTCTTTATGACAACCAGATTTTTGAATAGCGGGTTTTTTTTGTTCTCATTTTCCGGTATTAAAGTATTTCAAGTATGGAGAACTTTATTTAATTTCTTTCATTTTATATTTGTATGAAGCCAGGCCAAAATGAAACTAAAACTGTGTGTAAAGACAACACTATTAATAAATTCACAGTAAGAATTTGGTTCCAAAAATTTGGAAGTAGACTTTCCAGTTTTGGAGAGTGGAACAGAATGTGGTATTTCCATGGTTCCAGCTGCTCGGCAAATAATATAATTCATGAAAATGTCAAAAGTTTGTTGACTGACCAGATTTATTTTGTGATATGATTTCTTTATTATTTGTTAAGTCCTTTTCATATTAGATTAATTGAAAGTAGTGCCTCCTGTGGATAATTTAATGAATAAAACTTAATTTTCAGGTGAAACTCTGCTTAGCCCTCTTGTTATGTGTGGCCCACATGGGCTGAAGTTTCAGCAGCCAGTTGAATTACGTCTTCCTCATTGTGCATCTGTTAATCCTGACAGCTGGTCTTTTGCCCTCAAGTCAAGTGATTCCCCAACAGGTAGGAAGAATTTGCACTCAGTCTCAACTCGAAGATGTTTACAAAACTACCAACCATACTAGGTCTAAGCTTAAAAGATCCTTTCTTATTCGCACCAGTTCAATTACATTTATGAGATTAAATATAAAGAAATAAAACAATAATGTCATGAGAAACCAGAGCCAAAAAACTTTTGCATGATTTTATGTACCTTTTTCTTTAGTATTCTGTATAATTTTCTTTTGAGTTGAAATTTTAATGTGTGTCTGAGAAAAGCAAAATTGTAAAATATAAAAAAATATAAAATTCCTTAGCTCATTGAGTCATTTTTGTTTATTTGTGGAAAATAAGTTACTAGCAATGAACTCTTCCCATAGCAGGTGGAAGCACTACTCTTGGTTGCTCGGGAGATTTGTGATTGTCTATTAACAAAGGCTCCTTATAAACATAAAGCAACTACTATTGTTAACTACGCTTCTGCTTTGTTGCAAAGAGCATCTTTTTCACAAATACCAATTTTTACATGGGCATTCTATGTGTCTTTCCTATTTTTTTTTTTTTTTAAGGTAGACCTGCCTGCACCAAAAATTAATAGGATTTTTGACATCTTCTTTAAAAAATAAAATAAATTTAAATTTTATTCAATTATATATTCACCATTGTTTTCAATGAGTTGTTACCAATTAGTAATTTTGCAGGTTTTGATATGAAAAGATTTTTTGCTGAACGCTTGAATCATGCTTCTTTAGAGTAAGTTTTGTCCCCATCAAAGCATTTTACAGTGGACAAAAGATGTAATAACTAGTTGGTACAAAGTCAGGTGAATATGGTTAGTGGAGTAAAACAGACCAATAGAGTTTCAAAACATTTCCCTGTGTTATTCTTGTATGCAGCCTTACATTGTTATGTAGAAGAACAATATTTTTTTCCTTTCATCCACTGTGTTCACTGCCACTGATGTACAAAAACCAAGTTATGTTAGTGTAGCCCAAATTTATTTTTAACTGCCACATGTGATTAGTAGTTAGGATGATAGAATTGATATTACAATTGGTTCTCAAAAAAAAGGAAGTTACTACAGACTCAACCTATATATATATATATATATATATATATATATATATATATATATATATACACACACACACACACACACACTGAGTGATATCACCTTGTGTACATGTAAAATAACAGATGTTTGGTTCTAGCGTGTATAAAAATTGTCAATATTTATATGAAGTTCCAACAAGTCTATACTTTTGCTGTCTTAAGTATGAAGGTCCATGTCAACGTTGATATCAAGTGTGTGTGTGTGTGTGTATGTGTATATATATATATATATATACACACACACACACACACACACACAGAGCTGCCTAGCTCATCAGTGTTACCTAATCTGAGTATAATTTTTTAGCATAGAATTTAGGATACTCTATTCAATAGAATAAGTTAAGTACAAATGAAGAAATATGTGCTTGTACAACAGGTCATTGTAAGAAGACAAACACGATTATTTCCCTTTTTATATGGAGAATTTTTAAAATTAAATGCTAATTTGGCTCATATTGTTCTTCTTACATTTAACTTAAAGAGAAGAAAAGTTAAGCAAATGATTTTCAGTGTTCAAATTGATATCAATATTTTGAATATGTTTGCTATCTTACATGACCTAAAGTTTATTTATATTTATTTAACAAACAAAAGTAGAGTGAGCTGTAATAACTATAGTTATTACAAAATAAAAAATAAGTCTTCTTTAATTGCCAATGCAATAAGTAGCTCATCAAATTTAATGTACATCCACCTCCAAAAATTTCCTTTGTATCTGTATCAATTTTTTTTTTTTTTTTTTTAACTAAAAAAACGAACTGTCTTTGAATAATTATCATTAGTTTTAAAAATGTGCTAAAACTTTGTTTTTCAAGTGTGTATGTAATATATATATATAATGCCATTTTCATTTGCATTTCATGTTTGATTGCGTGAAGTATTGTAGCAATATACTGTAAACGTATTTTGAGCTAGTTGATCATAAACAAAAGATTTGTTTTAATGATAGAAAATGTTGAATTCTGGCTGACACATTAAGAGCATCATTTCATTTTGGTTAATTTGAATTTTTCATACAAAAATAGTGCATAATTTACAAATGCTACAATGGAAGAAAATGAATTTATAAATTTTATATTTTTGATAATTTTTCTTTGATTTGGAAAAATACTGTATCATTGTTCATTTAGGAATAAATATTTAAACAAGTTAAACATTTTATTCTCTACACTTAGTGCATTAAGCATGCACATATATATATATATATATATATATATATAGTCTGCCAAAAAATATTCACACACTTCAGGAAAGGAAAAATTTGTCTTTCATAGTTTTATCAAATTGCAACAACACAATATTTTCATGCCAGATGGCATTACATTGTTGTCCCTTAGACATGAAATTGAAAATGCATATGCAACAATCCCACTGGACACTTTGGCCAATGTTGCCCAAGCAGTAGTCTGCCATACTAATAAATGTCTAGAAGCTAAAGGCCACCATTTTGAGCATCTCTTGTGATAGTAAAATCCAAAGGTAACTAGTATTAATCTTGTGATGTCTAAATGAATTTAGTGTTACAATACCTAGACAAGATTTTCTTTCCTGAAGTGTGTATACATTTTTTTGGTGCACTGTATTTTACTCTCTTTATTAGTGCCACATTGGCAGAGAATAAAAAATGTCATAATTAATATATTATTAGCAGTAGAGCCGGCGTTGCCCGGGGATGTAACAGTAAGAGATAGATCAAGTATCGACCATCATAAAGACTGAAAAATAAAATTGACAAAGATTATTGTTTAAGGTTGATGGACACGCATGTCTTAATTAGTTTTTTTTTTTTTTTTTGAATTGGTCAAACCCAAATTCAAACAAAAACATTGTTTACAATCGTTATGAGTCTATCGATTGAATAGAATTTCATTATAAACAATTTTCTTGTAAATGGAATTTTTAAAGCATTCTGAATGTAAAAATAAAGAAAAAAATGTGCAAGACAATAAGAAACACTACCTGCCAAAAAAAAGTGAAGTTTTGTTGAAATTGGTTGAAAAATGTAGGTAGCCTTTCTCTGTAATCTTTTACAATTTATGATTTTTACTTATTGAATACAGTAAAAAAAATTGCATATTTTGCTTGTGGTGATTCATAATTAGAATTCTGATTTGAATATATTTTCCACTCGTTGTTTCTAATACAAAAAATATTAACTTTATTTGGGTTTACTAATTTATTACAAGTACTGTGTTCTTTCCTTAATAATTATCATCTTCGAAATATTGTTGTTTTTTATCTATCAGATTTCTTATGTCGACATTTTTAAATTATTTCTTAATACTTTCTTTTAAATATTGAATTAATTTCAAATAGAACCAATACCTTATTGATCTGCATTGTAACAAATTGCAAAGGGAATTGTAAAAACGGCCCTAAAGTACGTAGAATTATCTTTCCCTAAAGATAAAGAATTATCCGATTTTTCGATTCGTACAATCAGTAGAGATCGTTAGATTGTTGTTTAGGTTGACGGACACGCATGTCTTAGTTTTTTTTTTTTTTTTTTTACGAATTGGTCAAACCCAAACTCAAAACAAAATATTGTTTTCAATCGTTATGATGAGTCCCCGATTGAATAGAATTAGAATTTTATTATAAACAATTGTCTTGTAAATGGAATTTTTTAAAGCATTCTGAATGTATAAATAAAGAAAAAAGTGTGCAAGACAATAAGAAACACTACCTGCCAAAAAAAAGTGGATGTTTGTTTTATCGGCTGAAAAATGTAAGAAATCCGATCCCATATATAAAGGAGCACACACACACACACACACACACACAAACAACCTGGGTTTTTTAACCCGATGTGAGTTGTCCCCCTTTCATTCTCATGATGTCTTACTTAATTGTGTTTTCAAATTGATTTTGTTAAAAAACAATTGTGTTTTTACCATTTTCGGCGCCGTTACAACCACCACGAGGTAATTTTATGTAGTCCTGTGAAGTTTTGTTGAAATCAGCTAAAAATGTAGGAAATCCGATCCAATATATAAACGTTACAGACACACACACACAATATGCGTTTTATAATAAGTATAAGATAAAGATGACATTCTAAATGATTATTTGAATAATTCTTCTCTACCAATATCTTATTTCTCTTTTTCTTTTCCCACAGGTCATCCAACTCAATGGCAGAACATGACTCTTGCTGGCATTGATGGAGTTGCCCATGGAAAAGTCGGCAAAAACAGTGTGTCAGTATTGGTTGACCATTTTTAACAAGGCCAGCTTGACTGCCTGTCCAGCTAAGCGCTGTCCAGCTTTGTGGATAACAGTCTACAAGTAATTGCTGGTTTTTTTAAAACTGCCAGCTATTTAACCAAAGATGATCATCACTTTTCAAATCACGAAACAATTTTATATTTGCAAGACAAACTTTTTCTGTAAAGCTTTCATCTCCCTGTTGAGTTCCAGTTCATCTAAAGCCAACAAACAATGAACACAGAACTCAAATTATGCATTTAGTGAAAAAGCAAAAAAAGGAACAAATATGTATTTTTTTTTTTTTTTTTTTTTTTTTTTAAGAAAAGAAAAAAGAAAAAACTTTAATTTTTAGAATTTTATTTTTGTTAAAATCTTATCAGTATTCATCAATAAGAAATTTTCCTCAAGATCAAATGATTCTTATTTGAATGATAACAAGACTTAATTTAATGGTGAGACCATCCTTGGTTATTTAAAATCAAACGGGGTAATTTCTCTTCATCAAATTGTCAATCTGATTGATCCATCTTGGTGGTAAAAATGCTACACAGACAAACCTATTTCTAAATGGTCCACTTTAAAATTCAATTTGAAACATTTAGAAAAGTCTACTTGAGGTAGTGTTTCATTCTTTTGTGATTTTTTTTTTTTTTTTATTCCAAGAAATCATCCTTGAATTTAATCGATATGAACTGATCTTTTGATCTTAAAGAAAAACAATTTTTTTTTTTTTTTTTTTTTTTTTTTTTTTTTTACCTTTACTGCACCCAGATTTTATTTATTTGCAGACAATTTTCATCAGTTTGTTTTGTAATTCGTTGATTTTTACTTCAAGGATGTGTTAAATTGGAAAGGAAAAAGTCTATTAGCTGAGAGAAGAGAATAAAGATGTATATCTCCTTTGTGAGAAGTAACTTTTAAAGAAAACAATGTTATAGAGGTTTTGTTTCGATAATTTTCTTAGGAAGAACATTTAGGCATTTGGTTGGATAATCTGAAGATTAGGTGAAATTCATATTGTAACAAGTAACATTAATCTTTAGATGTCCATTTAGAATCATATAACATATCAGTTGACCTTTTTGTTTTTATATTTGGGATCCATCATTGTGGACTGGAATATACATTCAGAAGAAAATGACTGAGGCTTTTTAAACAACATACAAAGCCAATTACAGAAAAGCAGTCATTACCAAGTGAAAATATTATGAAATTTAATTTTCATTTAGTCTAATACGTGACGTATGTTTGAACCAAATTGCTGGTATATTTCTCTCCTCTCAACTACAATATATATATATATATATCTTTATTTTCAGTCATAAATGTTCTTAAATCTTTAAAATTGTTTGAATTCTTCTGGAATGTTAGATTATTTTTTATTTTTTTATCCTGACATTTTGACTAATTTAAAGCAATTAATGCTACAGGACCAAATTAAATTATATTCAAGGCTGTGAATGCCTTGCTGGTTAGAGCATTGAACTGAAGATTTAAGGTTCAAATGCCGGTGTCATTTAGGTGAAGTTTGTCACAACTCGCCAAGGGGTGGGGTAGGTGGGACAAATTTGCAACCAAATTAAAAAGGCATGGGGAAATAATAGGCCCCTCCTTCCCTACTCACAACTAGTTGGTCTAATACTTGTAAATTTCACAATACCAAATTGATGTAAGTATTTAGACATTTGAATGTTGCTTTTTGAGAGGAATGAAGAAAAGGAGGAGAAATTTTTTTTTTTTTTTTAATGACAAGTTATAATCTTTAACAGTAATCACCAATTGTAACCATATTTGGGTGTCTTTGTTGTGTGGCTGAAGACATAGACAGCGTCTTTTTTATAGTGATGAAAATGGTTCCCCGTTTTGCATGGGGGAAGCCAAATTCTGTTCAGCTAATTCCCCCCCCACACTCCTAACTACAACAGAGCAAAGAACAACAAATCAGTAGAAATTTAGTCATCCTCATTATTACAAATGTTATTTGCCAAGTAATTTACTAGTTTATAGAAAAATACCTTGAAATAGAATCATTTCACATGAACCTGATCATTTCATTGCATGTACAATAATGAAATAACCATTTGTGCTTGGTTGATTTGACACCGGAGTTATGTCCCTTACTCCTCAAACATCCAGTTCGAATAGTTAAGAATTGATGCTATTTGTACGTACAGTCAATGTTGCTGGATTTGCCGAATGAGTCATATTGAAAAAGCTAAGATTGACTGTACATTTCAAAAAGCCTACCATTTGATTATTTGTCAAAATTTAAAAAAATAAATAAATAAATAAAATATTATTTCTAACAAGGAAGAAGCAAAGGAGAGAGTATAAGCAGCTATGACCTCTTCCCCCCCCCAAAAAAAAATACTCTCTTGAAACTGTGTTTTGATACTGAATAAAAACTTTATATTATGAGCCAATGACTCACTGTAAACTTTTGAGGAAAATGGAGCTGTTCAGCTTTAAGGTGTGCAGTGCAAGACGTTTACATTTAATATTTACTAATTATGTATTATAAGGAATTAAATTGAAATATAGTAAATAATTAAAGAAACAAAAACAAAATGTTTGCTCAATTATTTTTTCCTTATTCACTATTTTATCAGAAATATTTTTAATTGAAATAATTTTTTTTCATCTAGTCATTGAACCCATTTTTTTAAAAGTGTGTTCTGTAAATCATTGAGGCAGAAAACACTTTTGGTGAGGATGTGGAAAAAGAGTGCTACCTTTTTTTTATTATTATACCAGGAAAGGTTTATCATGAAAATCTGGAAGAAGCACAAAATAAGTTAATGTGTGCACTCAAGGAGTATATTAATGTTTGTTTTTTTTTGTTTTTTTTTTAATATATACTTCAGATCAAATCTACCCCATTCTCATATGCTTGGTTACTGGATGCAGAGTAGAAGGAGGATGGTGTTCAAGTGAGAATACATTATTCATAACTGAATGATGCATATTAAAAAAAAAAATGTAATGAAATACTGTAAATAAATGCTAAAAGCAAAATAAGAATAATAGTAGTAAGTAGTAATGTGTTGTATTTGTTAGACATCAGCGATGTTTGTGAAGAAAGAAAAAAAACTGCTCAAATATTTCAATGCTGAATTTCTCCCAGAGTGAAAGATAGGGTGTATGAGGGTGTTCGTATTGCGAGTTATCTGCCTTTGGTTATAAGCAAAGATTTTTATTACGAATTGTCTGCCCTTGATTTTCCAACTCGTCTGCAAGCATGTTGTAGTGAAGGCATTGAAAAATGTTTATCAATGAATCCTGTTCTGCAACCAGAATACTGACATTTTTTTTTGTAACTAACTTTAAAAGGTTTCAATTTTTTATCAGTATTACTGATTTGACCTTGTGTAAAAAAAGAAAAAAAATTAAAAATCCATTAATCAGCTAAAGCCAACATTTCTATTTATATATATATGGCTCTGTTTTTATACACATATATCTAGGTTGTGTATATTTAAAATACTCTTTCATTCTAAGCTGAACTGTGCCTATAAATTTTAGGTTCTGACTGGATCAGGAATGAAAATAGTTTTATTAAACCCAGATTATTTTTAATAAATATTATGCCTATTTTTGTTGTGGCTTTTGAAAATGATTCCTCTTATTCATTAGTATTTAACCATAAAGATGTCTATTCTGAACATTCATCATAATCAATACCAAAGAGAAAATGAAGATAACCAAGAAATTAAATTGCTTGATCAACTGGATGAGAGATGGGATTTAGCCATTAAAATTGTAAACTTTTAATTAACCAGACAACTTGGTATCAATACAATTGCTGGCTTAGATTTAAATAGTACATATTTACTACTCTTGTTTGATTAAACAATTTGGAAATTCTAAGACTGTCATGAATATATGCTATACAATGTTGTAAATACACAATACTTAAGACAAAAAAAAAATATATACAAAGCCAGTATTGGAGTTTGGCAGTTGGCTTGAAAAAAAAAAAAAAAAATAGTTCTTTTGTTATAGAAGTATTTAATTTTTTTTCTTTATAAAGTTCCTTGCTTCAATTCCATTCAATAATTTTTGCACGCACCCAAACATTTTTATTTTATTACATATTGCTTTTGCTTACATTTAAGAGCAAAGTATTTGAGTTTTAACATAAATTAATGTTAGGTTTAAAAATCTTAACAAACTAAAACTAAAGTGCTTCTTGTAATATGAAGAGTTGATTTTTTTTTTTTTGCAGTCCATCTATTGATGTATAAATGTTTGAATTTATAGACAATGACTAAAAGCACTAAATATTTGTCCCAATCAGCCTGAATCTTGGTTTATGAAATATTTGGCTTGATTTTATTGGAAATTATCATTGGTGGGATCTAAATTTTATTTTTTTAATATTTTGGGCTAGGACATCTGACTCATGAATTAGCACTTGGTGGTGGGGGATATATATAAAGAAAACTGCTACTACTGTTACAATTGTCCCCCCCCCCCCAATTCCTATTTAGAACCTTATTTAAACATAAGCTTTTGTATTAAAACTTTTCTTCAGTTTATTTTGCATCAAAAAGCAAGACTTTTTTTCTCAAATTAGGTAGTTTAATTTTTAAAGTTATTCTAATAACTCAGTTGTAATTTGAAGAGTAATTTATCAAAGTAAATTCATTTATGGAAGCATCATTATATAGTTTGTAATGCTACACAGAAAATGCCTACCCATTGTGTCAAGATTTGAATTATTTTCCCTTGATTTAATTGGTGATGTCTAATTTCAGAAGTGAATTGGTTTCTAAATCAAAATGAACAAAGACAGCAATGACTGTCATTTTCACATATCTATTTGTTTACTGGTAAAGTAAGAATACAGTCAATTTTTTTTTTTTTTTTTTTAAATCCTCTTCATTTTGGCTAAAGTTGAATTCTTTCCTTTATCACAGTTCTTAAAAAAAAACAAACAAACAAAAAAAAAAAAAAAATACAAATGTTTTTGTTTTTTTTTGTTAAGTTAATAGAAAACTGTCTTTAAAAATATATACAATAGTAAAAGTTAAGTTTGTGTGTTTTTTTTTTTTTTTAACCTAGACTCAAAATTTTTAACAGAAAATGAAAGCAAAGACTTTCTTTCTATGGCCAAATTAACTACCATTATCTTTGCAGCAAAACAACTATCCACTTCTAAACAGTATCAATTCTTCCCCATTTTGAGGCGGGTTTTAATTTTAGGCAAATATATGCTAATTAAAAATGATACGCATTTCACCTTGTTTATCTTCATTATTCTTGTAAATCCAGTTTCAGTATTTTTGTTGGCCTTAGCTGGTAATCTCTTGCCATTATATTGAGGGACTGTACAAAAGAAAAAAAGAAAAAAATTCCATACACTAGCCATTTCTGTTCCTGGAATTAATTCAGTTCCTGTATGACAGACCTTATTGCATTCAAAAACCATATAATTTTTTTTTTTTTTTATTATACATCTATATGAAACATTTTTAAAATGAAAGTACCCCACACACATACACAATGAAATAACATGTACCATATGTAAATATCCACACAGTGAAACTGTGCATGCGCGCATCTAAGTATGTATGTACCTAATAAGTGTACATGCAATGTATGCATATATAATAAACACAAATAAACCTTCCTTTTTTTTTTTTTTTTTTTTTAAGAGGATCTCCAGGTTTTGTCTTGTTCTTTCTAATGAGGGGGAGGATTATTAATTTTTTATGTTCAATGTTGCAACTAAGTATATAAATTTTTATCAAAGCTGAATTTAGTGCCTGCTTCATTGAAAATTCAAATGTAATAGCTTTATTTCACTAACTTTAGATTAACTCCTGGTGACTTTTCAGCTGCTAATTTGAAGTGAAAATTAAAATCTTAGTTATAGAACAGGTTTTTGTTAGGATAGAGAACAATTAAAAACCTAAAATAACAAAATTTAGACTTTATAAAAGTTACCAAAAGGAGATTTTATGGTAAGCTGATCTTTCATGAGAGGAAAATTTTAAGGAAGCGGAATCAGTGCTTGAGATTTTAAGAGTTTACAAGTAGATAAAAAAAAAAAAAAAAAAAAATATATCAATCAAACAGCATTAAGTCAGCATACTTATTAAAAATGACAATTTCTTGAGGACTAATAATTGTATACACCAGCCATCTCCAGGTGGCTTCTAGGTATTATAAACTGAACTATTCTAATTTGGACCAGCCATCTCCAGGTGGCTTCTAGGTATTATAAACTGAACTATTCTAATTTGGCCTTGTGATGTAATTTGTTACTTAAATTTAAAAACAAGAGTATTGATTCAGATGCCCACTTGTCCAAAATGGGGCAACGAATTGAACTTACATGACCAAATGCTTACAAGTATGCATCTTATTCTTCAGTTGAAGAATAAGGAGAACTTTTCTCCCCCACTAGGAACAAGATTAATGATTTGGTGCCATTTTTTAATGAAGAGGTAGCCTCCTTTCTAAGCAAGGGTTTGAACTGAAGCATACCAATAACAACCAAAAGTAATACTAGTTCAAGTACAAAAAAAAAAAAAATGCACACCAAAGTAACAGTACTTTTTTAAAATTCCACTCACCCCATCTATTAAATGTTAAGACTTCCAGAGTATTTATTTAAAAGGGGTGATTGGAATATAGGATGTTACAGCCCATTTATTAAATTTAAAAGTAACTGAAATTTTGAAATCGAAAGATGATTAATATTACATCTGTGCAAGCACCCAGCATTTTATTTTGAAATATTTCTGTATTAAAAGAAAAAAGAAAAGTAAAAAAAAAAAAAAAAATTTAAATCTGATAAAATTAAAATTGACCCAGTTTTTAAACTACAAGAGAAAAAAAAAAAAAAAAAAAAAAAAAAAAATTTTTATTGACTATTTGCTTTTGTGAGAAAGAATTCTCAAATGTTTAATATGCTGGATTGTATTGAAAATCCCCTTCCCCCACTTAAGACTTCATTTCTAAATGAACTCGAGTAAAAATTTGTATTCATTAGTGTGAAAGGGGACTAACATCTTTCTTAATCTACGGAATATTTACAAACATGTAAAAACAAACCGGATATCTCAGGGGTGGGGAACCTAACATTTCCCCAGTTTAAGTTCTCAAGTATCAGGGAGTGTGCAGTAAGGGGAGACAAGTATGCAAAAATGTTTTCCAAACAGCTTGGTTCATCAGACAGAAAGAGGAAAGTAATATCCTATTGAGCATTTTCCACACCTTTAATTTGCAGAGGAACAAAGTTTTCAAAAGGAAATTAATTTTGAGGGTGGGTGTAATAATGTTAGGAAAAGTAGGGTTAGGAATTGTTTTAAAAACAAAAAGGATGAAAAAGGACAAGAAATTGTTCCATTCAAGAAAACCATATTTTATTCAAGAGTCTTACAAAAATACTATTCATTAAGCTTTAGCTTCAGTTTGTGAAAGGGTTGAATTAAGTTGGTAGGTTTGTATGGACAAGTGTCAGGGGCCTGACTGAACTGAGTCCTGTAGCTGTGGGTCATAGCAAGTATCAGTCTCTAAAATGATGAGCAAGAACATTAAATAGATAAAGTTTAACAAGTGACAAGATATGAAACTTAAGGCTACTTAAAGGGCAATAACTAGTTTTGTCAAGTGATTCTACATTTTTTTTTTTTTTTAAAGCAGACTGCAAAATCACCATGGGGTTATGGCTGGACACAATGCCTGAATAATATTAATAGTATCTTATTTAAGCAATTTGTTTTTAAAATAATATAAAACAACTTGTTTCAGAAATGACATGTCCAATCACTGGCTGTTATTTTTACACCCTGAAGCTTTTGTATAGGATATTTAGAAAATCAATCCTGAAGACTTAAAGGAGGTAGCATAAATATCCCCTCCCCCCCAAGCAATTTGTTTTTACAGTGTAAGAGAGAATAATTAAGAGGAAGTCATTGTGGGAGAAAAGGAAAGAGAGGGGAAAAGAAAAAAAAAAAAGGCAATATCAAGCAAAAAAAAAATAAAAGTTAGCTTAATTTTTCTAGTTCCAAATCAAGCTACAGACTATTTAGTAAAATATACCAAACTGAACACAAATTTAAAGCATCTTTTGAAGGTTACCATACAATGAAAAGATCCATCAAGGTGGTTATAAAAGATATTAAATTTCCTGGGTATTAAGCTGGCACTCATTAACAAGAGGGAGAGAAGAAACAATTTTATTTTGTAGAACATCGTCGTCGTCCTTATTTAGAAAAGGGGTGGGAGGTAAGCTTCACTATCTAGCAAGATTACTGCACAGTATTTGTACTTTATTACAAATTTAGTCACCTGCACTTCAGTTTCCATTACTTTTAGATGAGTTCAGACACTCCAATCCAACAAGACACTAATTTTGCACTTCAGAAAGCAGTTCAACTTTTCAAAAGATCAATCCTATCAATCAAATTTAAAATGTCACAATTTGATGCAAGAAACAAGATTTTGAAAAGAACACCTTAGTGAACAAATAATTGCCAATATATATATATATATATAATTAAAAAAAAAAAAATTTAATTGACATGCCTTCAGTCATTGATAATAAGGTAGTTGATTCTACTTCGATCACAGGCAAGACAACTCCAGGTTATTTCTGCACAAACATTACATCACAGTATATACAAAGAATAACAGTACTAACAAACCCAAAGAGAGAAAAATAATTCAGCATGTAAAGATAAACAAATTTACAGCATTTTTGATAAAATACTTTTAACTGTTGTCAAAAGTGTATATCGTGGCTATAATGAGATCACCAGTAGAATCACCCAAACTAGTGTCTAATGAGATTCACACAACACCATGATTGAAACTTAGAGATAAGAATGAATTTTTTTTTTTTTTTTTGTTACTCAGTACCCAGACATAGCATATTTTACTTTCCTTTTTTCAAAAATTGGCAGTGGTTTCATTTTTTCTTAAACTTGGTAATTTAAAAACAAAACATTCAAACTTAAGAGGAAAAAAAAAAAAATTGCAAAAGACCATGTAATAAGCAAGACAAAGATTGTAAGGCAATAGTAATGTGGACTAATAAATGGTTTCTCCTTTAGTGATGAAGTGTACAGAAAAGAAATTAAAACTTAATTTTAGTAACAGCAAAAAGATGAACATAAAAGCAAATGAATATTAAAGAGGAAAAAAAAAAAAAAATAAAAAGACTTTCAGCATAGTATGGGAGTATGAAGCTGAGAATCTAAAATTTGCTAGCTTTAATGACAAAAAAAAATTTTTTGAAAATATAAAGCCAATTTGTGTTAAAACTTTAATTGCAAAAATCATGTTCAATATTTCTGGTCAAGTGTTGATAGTTAAGCACCAACTTGAGTAAATTTGGGACAAGTTTCACCTTGATTTAATGTCAAGATCTCACATAACGAAAAGGTTTCAAAATCTACAATCAATTTGTGGGATCAAGTTGGTAACCTACCTTACAACATCCAACCAAAGATAAGCAGGCAAGATTTAAGTGGACTTTGATATTTATTGAAAATAATTATTTTAGGTGGAGGGACAGTCTAGGCTGTTCTTTACACGCAAACAATTGATAAATTTAAACAGAAATTGTTCCATCAAGAAAAGTACATGTAAAGTGAAGTGAAGAGGTATATAGAAACAATGGTTATTTAAAAAAAAAAAAAAAAAAAAAATCTACAACTGCCTGCAAAAATTAGAAATTGCAAAATAAGTTTCACATGACTTGGGAATGTACTTTATATAAAAAATGGCAACTCAACAGATACCAAGCTAGAGACAGGTTTATCGGTCTTTCCATTCATTACTCATTACACATGGTCTAAGAAAGTTGGGGTGGGCGTGTAAAAAGAAAACCTAAGAAAAAGTAAAGAGAAGAAAAAAAAAAAAAAAAAAAAAAAAAGAAAAGAAAAGCAGGCAAGCAATACATGAATCAGTTGATTAAACTAAGCTTACAGTTGATTTCAGTCATAGCTCCATTTTGCCAAGCTTAATTCTTTCACACCACACAGGAAAGAAAAAAAAATACATGAAGCAAACAAAAGGTTGCATAAAATTGTGAAAATTTTGGAAATCTGTTAAAGGGAAAAAGTTATAATTCAATAGGATTTAAGTTTAAAAATTACCAACTTATTTTTTTTCAGTTATCTAGAAAAAAGTGTCAATTCTTATGAAGATGGAAATTTGTTTCCAGATATATTTAGAAGTCGCTAAGAAATGATATTCACAAATAAAATACTTTACAGAAAGTATATAGACAGTAAGTTGGAGATAAATTTGATATGGATTTTAAGCCAGGAATCTATTTTTTTTTTTTTTAGTGCTGTTAGTGGGTTAAAAAGTTAGCATTAATCTCTTAGTAAAAGATATGCCCAAAAACAGACAATAGATGGTTAAGTATGGATTAAACTAATTGAGTGTGGGGAGGGGGAAGCATATAGGTTTTGTATTGACATTTTAAGCAGGTTTTTTTTTTTTTTAAAAAATAAAAGTTAAGATAAATTACTTGGCAGTAAGAGGCAAATCAATACAGTTTGTAACCGTAACAATTGAAGAGCACAATTATAAACATACATACATACATGCACACTCATTTACTTACATATGCACTAACACACAAGAGGGCAGGCTGGGTGATACTTGGCATTTTAATTTTTCTCAAGTGACTTTAATTATAAATATTTAAGGCAGCATGAAATTATGAAGAAAAGTTAGATATTAGTTCAATCATCATGGTTTCAAGATTTGTTACATAAATGAGGAAGAATATGCTTGGCCAATTTAGCATAAGAAATGAAATGAAATTGACTTTTAAAGGAGTCACTGAAAAGGTCTATTTTAAAAGTTGCCCTAAGAAGCATAGTAAGAATAAATGATGCCAGCCCCAATATTCTGCACTCTGATTTCAGGTGGTGTGGGGAAATTTACAAAAGACTGCATAACATTCCCTTTTTAGTGAAGATTTAGTATGTGTTTATGTTAAAGTTTTTAATTTTTTTTAAATTTTATTTTAAAAAAGGGGGGGCTGGTTACCTCTAGTATGGATAAAAAATATGCATTTTAAATGATAAAGAAAAAAAAAAAAAAAAAAAAAGGGGAAGAAAGAACTTTAAATTCTTCAGAAATTCTGCATGTCTTTAGTATCAGTATTTGGTCACAATCTTTGCTATGAATATGGTGATGAAATTAATTCATCTAATATCCGTGTCCTATGATCTGAATCTAAGTATTGATCGTATTTATTAAAAAAAAAAAAAAAAAACAAACAAACAAAAGGAACAGTGTCCAAGGTTAACAAGGAATCAGCCAAACATTCAAGAAATGTCTCTAGAAATTTATTGGAAGATAAAAAAAAAAAAAAAAAAAAAGTTTTCACTGTCGGAGAGGGATGAAGGACTTTTTTCTTTTTAAAACAGATTCAATCTTCAAAATCCATCATGAGCAGCAACCTCATGACATATATAGAATTAAAAATAAAGAGAAAAGATCCAGAAGTTGGCTGATTATACAAAGTAAAATAGATGAAGATGCTAACATTGGTCAACAATGTATTTATCACTTTCAGTAGCTCAAGAAATAAAAAAAAAAAAAAAAAAAAAATTTGAGAAGTATGTGTATGGATGAGAAATTATAGGATTGGAACAGCAACAACAGATCAGGAAGTCAATACATCTTCACACATTATCCACCTAAGGATAACTACTGGGTTGCAAGTATCCAAAAGGAACAGCACAACTGAAAGTATTTTCAAAATGGAGGAGAGTGTTAAAATTATAAATTCATCAGAACTAAATATCAAAACCTATTTCTTGTTGAGAGAAAAAAAAAAGTCAAAGTTAGTATTATTGTTGAATCTCATGAAAAAGTCAGAGCACTGGCTGTTACTACAAATAAAATATATATAATAAAATGAAGAAAAATAGAATAAATAAATTTGAAAAGAAAAAAAAAAGTTGACCAAGTATCCATGTCAACCAACTTCCAGCTGGGAGAATTTGGAGTTCCTTTGGTTTGTCAATCACAGTAGTGAGCATAACCCAGGCCATGTGGGAGTTGAAAAGGTCATGAACCAGGTTATTTTTTTTATTTTTTTTTTTTTTTTTTTTAATACCTTAATTAGATGAAAGAAAGCTGCTAGATAAGTGCAGATGCATTGGCAGAATTTAAGGAAAAAATACAGGCCATCATATCTGAATATATCCAAGTTTCTAATGAAAATCTCATCGTTGCTGAAAGATGGGGGATGCAAAGTTCCAGGGCTATTAGTAATATTGGTTCAATGATTAAAAGATGCCCATACAAAGTTGTCTTTGCCAGTTCCCACAATTTTCTTCTAGTTTATTTTTTTTTTTTTTAAATTTTATTTTAAATTCAAAAAACAAATCAAATTTTTTGAATTTTTTCACCCACAACAACGGGATTGTTCTTTCTGATTTGTTCCTGAGCCATCTCCTTATAGTCAAATGTACAACTGTGCTTATCCGAATAACGATGAAGACTGCAATAAAGTCCTTCACATCGGCATCGGAATCCTGAAGAACATAAAAGAACAATGTCAAAATACCAAAGAACAAAGTAAATTTCCTTACTTAGACAATTTTATTTTTTTCTAAGCAGTATAAAATATATACTCAAAAATCTTAGCCAATCTTGAAGATTTTAAAATCAGAAGTTTTTTTTTTTTAATTTTATTTTCATGAAAAATTTTCATTTTCAAATTAATTGATATAGCAAGTTTGAAATATGAAGAATTCACATCTAATGATATTTATAAAAAAAAAAAAAAAAAAAAAAAAGATAGCATGCTCACCTGTTAATCCCACCTTCTTTCTGCAAGTTTGGCAACGATTCTTTTTAGGTTTTTTATTTACTTCTGGGGACTGCGCATCATCACCACCTGTGGATAAGAAAGATACACGCACATAAATATTCCTCTTTCATTAGTAATCACAAATTGCAAGCCACATTTCAATCCTTATAACTACAAGTAGGTACCACAAACTCAAACTTTATTTTCAGTATATCTAATAACCTCTAAGAGAACTTTAGGGAGAGGGAGAGGGGAAGTACCAAATTTATCTTGGCAGTTTAATTACCAATGAAGAAAATATCCAGAAGCACAATTTGACAGTAGAGTTAAAACAGGCCAAAAAGTATACCATCCTGAACTTACCATAAAGAAATATCCATTGGAGGCACATGCCTTAAACTAATTTTGGGACAAGGGATTCAATAAAATAGTTCTTTACTTTGTAATATAAATACCTTTTCTCATACATGTATCTAACTCTGGAGAATTGTGAAATAATCCAGTTTTTAACCTGTCCCCCCCCCCAAAAAAAAGGGGGGGGCAGTAAGGACTACAAAATTTAGAAATGCGTTTCATAAAATGAATCATCTGTCATTTCTTCAAATACTTATTTAAAATCTGTCTATATTTCTGAGAGGAGGTATTATGTACATTATTCAGAATATTGCCCTCATCTTTGTCGCCATATTTATTACGTATCGGCCTTCTTCAGGTGGTTGGAATGTCTAACTCAACCCTTTATTTCGCTCACTGGGGTAGACTGTTCTAGTTCCACGTGCCATATTTAATGGATGTCAGTTATCTGTTATCTCCTGTTAAGTTCTGCACTGTCATAACCGAGTATTGAACTCACACTCTTTGGGTCCTGTCAATGGATCTCACGCCTTTATCCATGTGCCCTTGAGGAAATAAAGGGTTCAGTTCGACATTCCAAAAAAGGCCGGAGCGTACAACGGCCAAAATGTAATAAATATGGCGACAAAGATAAGGACAATAGTCTGAATAATGTAAAGAACGTACTTATTTTAAAGCTTTAAACTCATTTATCTTCAAACTGAAACAAATAAAAATACATATATTGGAACTGATGAAAAAGACAGTTGAAATAGTACTTCTGCATTTCCTCTTCTAATGGTGATTTGCAGACTGAATTTGTTTAGAAGCCAATAATGCTGGAACACTCCATTTTATATTGAAAGTGGTATTATATCAAAATTCCATCTAAATGCTGATGCCACTTATACAACATCATCCAACAAAGGCCATCAAAAATAATCATTTGTGTCTTTGGTTGGAACTAAAAGTTCTTTTACACCAGACAGAAATGTAGTAATATCAATGACTTGGTCAATGTAAAAGCTGGAATAGTATACTACAACCCATTGGTCTTGCTGCTTGTAACTGAAAGTCACTTGAAGTGGTTCTACATAAATGCTAGAAGTATTTGAATATACAGATTCACTGAGTGCCTTTTCTTCCTTCCTTTAGAGGCAGAGATGAAGTTCCATTAAAAGTTATAATCACTAATGTCTATTCTTGCCATCAGTTTTTAACTAACAGGATATATTGCAAGAAATTTGGTATCTTCTTCAGCCTGTTTCTCCTACTTTTCAGGGTACTGAGTTCATCATCCACTGAACAGAACATTAAACAAATTTTTGCGTGGAAAGTACTAACACAAATAGATGCCCGCTTAAAAAAAAAAAAAAAAATGTTGCTTATTATCTTCTATAACAGTGTTAGGATAATATGTTAAGGAAGAAAAAAAAAAAAAAAAAAAAAAAAAAAAAAGTAATATTACATAGAGACAAAGATTATAAAAAGACAAAGCATTTGCAAAAATTGAACTATAAGATATATCCAGTTTTTTTTTTATAAATAAATAAATAAAAAAAAAAAAAAAAAAAAAAAAGAAAAATGTAGATTTTTACATGACACAGGACCTAATCCTTAGAATTAGTAAACAAATCATTAAAAAAAAAAAAAAAAAAAAAAAATTGTTTTTTTAAATTACATTCTGAAAATTACCTAATTGCATTATAATTTTTTTTTTTTTTTAAATGAATCTATGCACCAAAAGTAAGGCAATTTTTTTTTCTTTTACTAAAAAAGTTCTCCAGTTTAATTTAAATGAAAAAAAAAAAAAAAAATTTTCAATTTGATCTCCAAAATTCAAGAATTAGATTTTCATAAACACTAGTAACTTAAAGTAAGAATATACCCAGTTTATATTTTTATATGAATTCTGCTTAATTTTTTTTTTTTTGTAACTGCATAAAAAGCAGCTCAGGCAAAAGTCATCTGAGCATGTAAATTTGGACAAAATTCAACAAATAACTACTTTATACAGTTTTAAAATGAATCACTAAAAGAAAAGATTTAAGCTATAATATCCACTGATAAAACAAGTAATTTAAAATGGGAGTTCAGTTGGCAATATTCATTCACTGTCAACAATACAAATTCCAATACATCAGACCCAACTGTTTTGCATAAATATGTATGCAGTATGATCTTTTTCATACATGTGTGCCACAAGTTGGTTGAGTGCAGAGATATGAAAACAAATGATTATAAAATACAAGACATTGTTCTACAAGGAGGTATAATTTTATTTTTAAGAGAGTTGAATTTCTCTGGCATTTCAAATTTTCAATAGGTCATCCCCCTTAAAAAAAAAAAAAAAAAAAAAAAAAAATGCAATACCTAATGTTTAGCATGAATTTTTAATAATAAAATATCCCTGCCCACTAAAAAAGAGGAATACAATTTGAGCGCCTTATAAGCACTCAGTAATCTTTAAAAAAGTAGGGAAATATTCTCTGTAATGTTTTTATCAAATTTTGGCTCTAAATTTACTAGTTATTGCTCTTATCTTCAGATAATGTCATGTATGGACAACTGTATCTATAAAAATTGGCATGTTTATACACATACAAAAACAATTCAAAATTCTTTTAAAAATACTCGGGGTCGTCAGATTGCAATAAGCTTTACATATATGATCAGTAAATATAGTTTTACAATATTCCAAAAGTTACAGCATTGAAACTGTATTTAAAAAGATTTAGAAGTATAAATTATTCTAATTACAAGAAAAAAATCTTGTAAAAATCCATTTTTCATTGAAAATTTTTTTTCCCTTAAGACACTATTGTCCTTAATACTCATAAAAGCAATAAAAAAAATTTCTAATCAAATGTCTTAGTTTTATTGCATTTTTATAAGTTTTCAGCAAGACTGGGCCTAATTCAAGAAAAAAAAAAAAAAAAATTCCTGAAAGTTCCATTAAAATCTGATAATTTGATTACAAGAATTTACAAATTAATGTCTGACCACAAAAAGACACTAAAATTTTCTATGCCAGTATATTAGGAGATTTGTTGACAAAAATTTTTTAACAGATTTTGAATTTTCTAAAAAGGAATAAAAAATTTAATATTCAAAAAATACTTTGACCTTTCCTTATAATAAAGATTGATAAATTTTGTTTCCATTAAGTTTGGAGAATCACAGTATGCTAATTTTGCGACGATACCTAGTTTTCAATTTAGAATTTTTTTCTCAATAAAAAGCATGACCATTGTTGAAAGTGACAATATAAGAGACGAGGAACAAAAACTAATCACACAGGAGAAAGAATTGTATCTTTAGAAATAAGTAAATAAATTTAAAAAAAGAAAAAATTTTGTTTACATATTAATTTTATCAAAATAAGATAAGTTGCAATTGAAGGAAATTTCACTATTTTGACATGTTTTTGCATTGTAGGGCAGTTTCAGATAGTTACAAGCTTAAAAGCAAAGCTGAAGAAATTTCTGACACATGAACAATGTTGAACCATCAACTTAATTCTAAAGTCATATTTAATTGCAAGAATTTGCATAAAAGCTTTTAATCAAATTATAAATCAATATTACATTAACTTACAAACTTGCCAATTCCAGTAAATTTAACATTTAAAGCAAAATTATTTGCTAAACAAAACTATTAGTGATTTTCAACTGGTGTACCATAAACGTTTTTTTTTAGAAGTCATTAAGTAAATTATTTTCAAAAGTAGTCCAAAGCACAATTGTACATATCAAAATTAAAACCCCTTTAAATTGATTATACGAGTACATCATTTTTATAATAAATGTATACATGAAGTTCGTGGGATGTGCAAAATGAGGTCATAGGATTTGACAAGGACATGTCAATGAACACCAACATATGTTAAAATCATCCAAATAGCATTTCAGGAATGACTTGGCAATCCCTCATTGTGCACGTATTGAATTATGCCTGAAGTAATGAGGACATGTAGCTCATACTGAACATTTTCATTACACGGCGTTCAATTAAGATCGGCAAGTTTTTAATTAAGAAATAAAAATTAGAAATGACACTAGTGTGTTGAATACTGCTTCCTCCAGTACATCAGCAACGAAATTAAAAACAAGTATTCGTCAATATAATGAAGATCATCATTCAGTTTCATATGTAGGGAAGGAAATCAACGTCACACATGCACAATGTGGCAAAACAGAAAATGAAAGATATTTACAATCCAGATATGTCCACTTGTTCAAAAAGCCAGTGGAATATCTTAAATGACTTGCACTCAGTAATACTAAACAAGCAAGAATATGGACCCAATATGCAACAATATCGGGTAAAGCAAAACAAGCAAGCTATGCAGTCACAGAAATCATAGATTTTAAATTCACCCTCTCCGTGTTTCCATTATTGTAATGAAAGTAAAATTTATTAAATGGCATTAACTTAGCTTTTTTCTTTATGTATTCTTTACAATTATGCAAATCAAGCTGAATTTATTTGTAACATTTTCTTCCACAATGTTATGCAGAGTTCCATACTCAAGCATATGAATAATTTAGTTAATACTGAAATTCACAATACAAGCTTAAGAGCCACTTAAAGCAGAGGGTTATTTTTAAAATTATGATGAATGAGGTAGTAGGAAAAAATAACAATTGATCTTTGACATGAAAAGGTTAAGATTGGTAACATCCACATAAGAGTCTGTCCCATAAAGTAGCAGTTCTTGGAGGGAAAGCTGTCCAAGTGGAACTTTTGCATTACATTTGGAATACAAGGAAACAAGTGATTTGACTCCATGGAAATAGCATGGAATGTCCTAAATGTAAAGTTCTGTCAATTAGCCATGAAAATAGCAATAGGGTAGCAATAGACATGCAATGTTTGGCCCAATGGAAACAGGTTGCAGAGTGTAAGTCATGCCTCCACAAGATCAAACAATTTCGTACCCTATCAATGCCAGAAACAGAGGATTGAGACACTCCATTCAAGACATTTTTGGAGTCTGGAGTGAACAGGAGACTCAATAGTCATTCAAAGAATTGCGAGTGCAATCAAGGCTGCAGAGTCAGAGTTGGAAGCAATTAAAAGGGTCACTGGAGCCCAAGCCAGTATAGTTTTACCAACTCTGGTTGAATTTACACTATAAAAAAAATTATTTTTATTGTTATTTCTACTGTATATTTACTATTTCCTTTAAACTTCCTCAACTTCTTTTTTCAAGTCATTTTATTTTTTGTATTTGCAAAAAAAAGAAAAAAAAATTGTTGCCTTTAATATCTTATAAAAGATTGTTTCAATTTCCCTAATAAAGTAGTTTTATTTTTGTTCTGTACTTATTTCTTATTTGCAATGTGTATGTGTGTGTGTGTGTGTGCAAAAAGCATTTTTATTTCTATATCCTTTCAAAGATTTTGTCTAATTCTGTTAGAAAATATTAAAGACTGAATATGTATGATATAAAAGCCACAACATCTTTGATATAAACCAGTTATAATGATATAGGCCTACTAAATTTAAGAGCCTATCAGAATCTGATCAGTGATGATGAAATGATACCAGCTTGGTTTTTAAAAGTTACAAACCAATTTTTTCTCCACCAAGAAGGGAGATCAACTGCATGGCCTTTAATCACCTCGATTTTTGGAAGTGCATCAATAAACTGTGGTATCATCTGCATAGATGTTTGCTAATGATCCAAGAAGGTTCCTAGGTAAATTGTTAATAAAAAGCAAAAAGAAAGGAGAGAGCCCTGATGAAACATTTGCATTGATCTCCCAAACTTCACTCCAGAGATGGCATACTGGAGAATGTATGTAGCAAACTCAGATGCTACACATGGGCCAAATTTAAGGCAATTGCTCCGATGACCAAGCTACCATTGAGCATTTTGCAGATTCTGTGCATGACTTAAATCAGCAGCAGTGGACCTAGAGGAGCAAAACTCATACTGTTTGTTGCTCACAATGTCATTTCTGATGAGAATCAACCCTTTGGTGATAATAAACTCAATGGTTCAGTAGGGGAAGTTTAGCAATGTTTAACCTTCATAAAAAAAGAAAAAAAGTATACAATTAAAATTTTAAATATAACCCAACCATGAAAGTGGATCTATACCTTTTCTTTATTCATAAGAATTGACAAAAAAAAATACTATTTATTTATTAGATTGCTTATTTACAAGATTATAAACTCGCTTAAAATGCAAACTTTTAAGCTAGCTCCTGTGGAGGGTTAGTTGGTCTAAAGGAAACTGATCCAGCTTAGGAAACAACAATGATAATTTTGAAGAAATAACTAAATTTTTCAATCCCCATCATGGAACTTAAGTCCATTTCAGGCCAAAAGACAGATTTGACATGCCCAAAATTCTTGGCCACATAAGAATTACAGTCAAAGCTCAAATAGTGCTTTTGAACACACTCGAATCCTGCCAGGACGCATTTTTCTGATAAGATTTATTGAATATTCAAGCCAATAGATTTAATTAAAAAGCAGAATATGAGTACCAATCAAACATTTAAACAAAATAAATAAAAAAAAAAAAAAAAGTCAGAGTTAATCCATTTCATAAAATAAATTGTTTACATTAGGATACGAAAGAGCAGATATGTTTTAAGAATCAGCAGAGGGCATCTATTTGAATATGAGTATCCATCAAAAATAACATTTAAACAAAATAAATTAACACTAAAAATCTTAGGTTTTATCAATTTACATTTTCATGTTGAAACTGCCACATTCATTTTGAGAATAAGCCCAGTATTTACAGAGCTTTGAATTTAGTTTATATTCAAATCTATAAATAGAAAGTTTAAGTACTACACATATCTGAAGAAAAAAATTAATTCAAGGACAGGCACGAAGTCTGGATCAGGAATAAAATTAATTGTATTAAATGTTAATAGCTTGTGTAACAAACTCTTTTTAAAGATAAAATACCAATAATGGACATCTTCCATTACTGTAGTGAGCCATAAAAAAAAAAAAAAAAAAAAATTTTTTTTCAATACTGAGAACAAAGTTTTAGAAAGAGGACTAAGCTAAATCAATATAGGAAATAAATTGTTACATAAATTAAAACATTAACAGCATTGCATATACCAAAATAACCTAATAAATTTTTATTAATAGTAAATTTCATCTGAAATTTAGTATGTACTATTCTTAGTTTAATTAGTAGCATTAATCTTCATAATAGAGTGTGACTATTGCTAAATCCATTGTGAATGTTCAAATAAATCTTTGCAAATATTTCTTACTGAAGAAGTTCCATGGCCATGTTGACTAGTTGAAAGCAATCAAATTAAAGACATTACTTATGAATTATCAATATTACATGACGTAGGAGATATTGGATATATACAAAATATTTAACTCAAACATTGAAGAAAAAAAAAAAAAAAAAATGCACTATATGATTAAAGTGAAATAATCCACTACTATTTGCACCAAAAAACAGTCTTCATCCAACACAATATATTATATATATATATATATATATATATATAGTAAGATTGGAAAGATCTCTATAAGCTCCTTCAAAAGAAATGGTCATTTTAAACCCAACAAATTGACAAAATGGCCAAAAGACAAATGGTAACAGGATAACACTTGACATTTTTTGGTGACTGAGCAAAAATCATTACAGCCTAACAGGGATTTTTTTTTTTTTTTACTAATTCCCTATGTTCACTAGTTATTGTACCTTTGAATTACCATTTTTACGACCTTTAAAGAATTCTTAAAATAGGGTTTTTCACAAATGTTACGTCTGCAAGCCAATATTGTACCAGAAAAGATCATCTGAACATAAAGCATTTCTTTGCTGAGAAAGATAAGATTTAAGAGGATGAAACTACAAAGTTGGTTGAAAGAAGAGAAAACTATGTTCAATAAAATTAATCTTGATTTTATAATAATAATAATAAAAATACAAATTTCAGTTTTTGCCATAAATTTAAAATTGAAAGGCTTTTAATGTTAAACCTCTCCTTCATAAATTAAAAGCAAACAAACACTAAATTTAGCTTTAACTTGTGATACCTTTAAAGAAAAGTTAAATGCACTAGTAGGGTAATTCAAATATAGCAAAAATTTATTTAAACCATGTTGAGTTACTGTCATGTTATAACAGTTTTTAGCCAACTTAAAGCATTACTCTGAAAATGTTAAATTCAGCTGTTATTAAAATTACCCAAAATTGTTACAAAAATTAATGTCATACACACACTGCCATGAACTTTCCAATTTAAAAGAGGAGTGGAGAAAAAAAAAAGAAAAAAAAGTGCCATAATATTAGATGCTAAGATTAAAATTTTAGCATAAAACAAGTAAACTCACCTGCAGCTCCCTCTTCATTTTTATCTACAGTTTTATCTTGACTGGAGGTAGGAACAGGTACAGTAGTTGTGGCAGTTTTTATACTTGGTGGCACTGATGTATCAACACCAGTGGCACCTTCAACTATATTTGAAGTGGAAGTTTCTTGATTTGATGGTCCTACAACAAAAACATTACAATTACCTTATTTTCAGAAAAATCTAATGTCCCTCATTTTAAATCATACAAAATTTAATATTTTCAATGCATGTATCAAATAATGAAACTTTTATAAAATAAAAGCTTTATATTCACTGTACTCAGAATAAATCTGTTAGCTTTCATTTGCTAGTCTTTAAAAATTTGTGGTGATAGACTACATAAACCTTACCTAAAAAGGTAGGGTACACCACTTGCTCACTGAAAAACAGCATAGCATGATTGGGGAAAAAAAAAAAAAAAAAAAAGTTGTCAAAATGTTTGTTACTAAGACCAAATTATTTTTTTTTTATTATTATTTTATTACATTTAATACTTTCTAGCATGTTTGAAATTTTGGTTAGAATTTTTTTTTTTTTTTTAAACATCAGTGGTCAATGTAATGTTTACGATTAGTGTTTTTGTACCTTTTTTTTTTTTTTTTTAAGGTGAAAAATATTGATTTGGAAATTCTTGCAAAAATCAAATTAGATTTTAATGAACCTTTCAGGACTTATTTACAAATTATTTTTAGATTTTTTTCATTTATACATATGTTACCACTTAATTTCAAGAAATTATATTGCAATCTCAAAACTTGTTTTACTAGTTAAAAGCAAGATTCCTTGGAGGATTTAAATTTTTTTTTTTTTTGTAAGACAGTTACTGAAAATCTGCTCAGAGTTGTAAAATAATAAAAAAATGCAATAAAACTGATATTAATTAGAAAAGCTTTTAATTGCTTTTATAAGATTTAAGGACAGTGTCTTAAGAATAAAAAATTTCAATTGTAATTTATATTATAAATCATTTAAAATTCTGCATTACTTCAATTCAGTTACGTGATATTGTTAAGTGTAAACTATTTACAAATTAAAAAATTGAAAAGCTCAATAAAAGTAGTTTAACCCCCCCCCGTATTTTTATGTATAAAAAAATATTACATGACTATAGTTAATTTAAGTTCAACATTCCTAAAATTAGATTGCAGAAAATATTTTAACATTTTAAGATTACTAAGTACTTAAAAATTATATATAAAGAAAAAAAAATGCTCACCCACCATTGTTTTAACAGATAAAGTTTCTGTAGAACAATAACAAAAAAAGGTGCCGACAGATTTCATCATCACTTAAGTGATTGATTAGTGACAAGCAATGGTAACAAACATGTAATCACTACTACCGTTTGTTTTAAAAATCCATTTGTTATTTTAAACTTAAATGTAAATATTTTTTTTCAAATCAGATTAATTATAGTTTAAATCAGCTAATATTCCTCAAATAAAGTTTCAGAAAAGCATATTTTGGGGGGAGATTTTTAAAACAGAAATGTGTCTAAAAAAAAAAAAAAAAAATATTTATCAATTTTCTGAAAACAACCAAAAAGTTGAAATTCCAATCAGTATAATTTCTATTTGAAATATGCCAGAGCATTTTGCTTACTGGAAATAGTAAATTTAATCATTTAGCTGTTAAAGCTAAAATGAAAGCTTCAAGAATGCTTTTTCATTTTTAAATCATATCAAAACCAAGCGGAAGTACCTACCTAAAAGCATAGTGAATACAATTGAAAATTATTGCCAAATATTCTCAATTACATGCATTAAAAGGTATTAGTTAATTTTTCTTTTAACTTTTGCAACATGAAGGATGAACTTTTACTAATTGTACAGGGTGTTTCAAAAAGAATATGCCAAAATCATTACGCTGTTTTTTCAGGTCTATAGCATTGTAGTGGACTGAATCAGTGGTTATTTGATAGAGTAGTTATCAAAGTTTGATTGGGTGTTAGTTTCACCGCTGTTAGTATAACTTCCGGTGCAGCTGAATTGTGGGAAGATCAATCAAAATGGCGACTCCTCAGCAGAAGGTGGTTTGTGTGCTCGAGTTCGCAAAAACAAACGCCATTGTCATGGTGCAGCGTGCTTTCAGAACAGAATTCGGCATTGATCCATCCCATCGTGAGAGCATTCGATGGTGTGTTAGACAGTTTAAAGAGAATGGGTGCCTGTGCAAAGGAAAGACTCTTGGAAGACCATGTGTTACAGAGGAGCAAGTGGAGAGGATTCATGATGCATTTGAGAGCAGCCCACGTAAGTCCATACATCGACCAAGTCTTGCCATCTCTCATACCACTGTCTGGTGTGTGTTAAAGAGACGATTACACATGAAACCATACAAACTAAGCCTCGTCCAAGTACTTACTAATGATGACAAGGTGATGAGGAGGACATTCTGTGAGTCAATGCTGGAGATGGAAGGTGATGAAACTCTTTTCACGTTTAGTTTTTAGTGACAAAGCGAATTTCCATTTGAGAGGCACAGTCAATCGTCACAATGTGCACATTTGGGAAACAGAGCACCCACATGAAACTGTTGAGCATGAAAGATTCCCCTAAAGTGAACATCTTCTGTGCTGTGTCTCAAGACAATGTTCCCTTTTTCTTCGAAGGAAACACTGTTACAGGACAAACCTATCTCGAAATGCTCCAAAACTGGCTATTCACTTTACTGCAAGCAGATTAAAATGACTTCATTTTTCAGCAAGATGAACACCACCCCATTGGCTTATCTGAATGAAAACGTGCCTCAGCGATGGATTGGGAGGAGAGGTGCTAAAGACCTTGCTCTGTGCTTGGCCTGCCAGATCCCCGGGCCTCACTGTGTGTGACTTTTTCTTGTGGGGGTATGTTAAAGACCAAGTTTATGTTCCAGCAAGTATCGATGACTTGAAAGATCAAATAACAGCTGCAATCAACACGGTGGACCGTGACATGCTGAGGCGCGTTTGGGAGGAATTCTCATATCGGCTTGATGTTGTCCGTGCTGCCGGTGGTGGCCACATTGAGCACTTATAAAACATGAAATGAAACTTGAATGTATATATAACATGTGTTCATGCTAGAGGTTTGTAATTTTTTTGTTTTTGACATATCACGTTATGATTTTGGTGGCATTCTTTTTGAAAAACCCTGTATAATACGCAAAGCTTTATGAACGAATTTGAAAAGTAAAATTTTAAACATAAAAACTGATTAAAAAAGGCACAAAAAGTTTTTTTTTTTTTTTTTTAATTACACACCGAGAGGTACTTTTTATTAAAATAGATTTCAATTTACATTTTGTACAATTCAGTCCAATATCAATGCAGCTCAGCTGTAAATCAGATTACATTGTTTTTAAACTGTCCATAATGCTAGCTTTATAGAAATGTAAGAATTCACTCACAACTTAGTAATTTTAAACGTTTTTAGAAAAAAAAAAAAAAATTTTTTTTACTCATACAAGAGTACTACCAGCATTATAAACCAAATTATATAGAGAGATTTAATTGAAAATAAATATCTTGAAACATTTACACACACGCATATATATATATATATATATATATATATATATATATATGTATATCTGTAAAAAGACCATGAATAAATACGAAAAGAAAATAGTACTACAGAGGATGAAATGTGTCTACCGAGTCAAATTCAGGGATTTTATTTTGTGACAATTATATATAAGAGCAAAAGATATTGTAGCGGTTTTGCAAGATTTTTAAGTTTAGGAACACTCAAATATGCATCAGGTGAGCTGAAAAGTTAAGATATTTTTTTTTTTTTTTTTTTTTAAGTGTACTGAAACAAAACCTAGACTGCATGCTGGAGTTGGGTGGTATGGAAATTTTGGTTTAGTTTTTTTTTTTCTTGATACCTCGGTTTTCAGTTCAGTATTGATTTTTAATTTTTTTTTTTTTTTTTTGTTTCTAAGTAAGCCATTCATTTTCTTGTGATGATTAGTTATTATTCAACATTTAGCTGAATTATGCCACTATTTCAATAACTATTGGGTCAACTTTGTGACTCAATCATTCTCTATGATATTATGAATCATAAGCTTTAAAGAGTTGACCGTTAACTCTTTAAAAGAGTAACCAGAGATTCATGAAAGATTTGAAGAATAAAAATTTGAATCTCCATTCTAATTCTTTAACCACCCAAAAACTAAAATTCAACTCAGAAGTGCAAGAAATTAACCATAAAATTTGAACAAACAAAATAATTTAAACAGAATTAAGCAAACACTCAGAAGATGAAAATGAAATATTGTCAAAATTATTCAACAGATAAAAAAATTAATTTTGTAAAAAAGAATGTTTCTCCTCATTGTCATAGGTTGTAATTGAGAAAAACCAGTTTCTTAGCATCAGTAGGTTTCAACCTACATCTCCAGTCACTGATGATAAGTCCCAGCAAGGTATAAAAAAAAAAAAAAAAAAAAAAAAAAAAGTAGGAATTATTCTCAAAGTCATTTTTTTTTTTTTAGGCTTTAATGGCAATTAAGTCATAGAACTCATGACTTGAATTAAAGTTTAATCATTAAATTTTCGAATAAATTGTCAAATAAATACCATATTTATTAACAATTTAGTAAAATACAAAAATCATTGCATAAATATCCAGGTTTTGTTTAGTTTGTGTGTCTTTGGATAACATTTGAGAGAAAAACGGTATAGCCGAGATAGCTCTCCAGAAATGACAGTCAAGTGGCTTTTTAAAAAAGTTAAAAATAAAATTTAAAAAAGATCTGACTTCATACTTTTTAAAATTTTTACTTGCTATTTCGTTTTGCTGATTTAATTTACTTTTACAAATGTTTTTTTTTTATATCTCTGAAAGATTTAAAAAAAAAAGTGCTGTTTACAGTGTGTAGATCAAACGGGAGGGGGGGGTCAGTTTCTTTGGTTAAACTGCCCATCTCTAATGCATGGTTAACTTTTAGAAAACAGGTTTTCATTTCCACAAATGAAATACCATATTTCAAGGTTTATACCCAGTAGAACCAAAACTGCTGAAATTCACATTGGGCATTTTGCTGCATTGAAAATTAAAGGTATTTATGGGTAGTAAACTACGTTGTTCTTGGAAAAGACTCCAATAAATTCTGCAACAATATTAATCATTAAGGTCTGTATTCTATAAATACTTGAGAGCTAATGCTTGCTTGGTTTATAATTTTCTCTAATTTATTATTCAATAAATAAAGTTGCTCCAATAACAGTAATTAACACAAGCTATTTGATATAGTTATTCATTAGAAGACTTAAAAGTACCAAGTTTTCAGGTTAACTAACCAAGAGCAAAATTGTTTCAGCTTCAGAAAGCAAAAGAATAGAGTAATTCATGCTTAAATCAATACATATAAACATCTTGAGTTGCAATTAATTCTAGTTGACCAACACAAAATATAGATTTGAATTTGAAGAAAACAATTTTACTCACTGGAAGGGGCAATTTAGTAAACTAAAAAAGCTTTACCTTTCAGACAAGTTTAAATGAGATGCTCTCAAATATAAAATGCACATACCATGGTTAATTTGTCATTAAGCCAATCAACAACAAAACATGTAGCAACCCAGCATTAGCATTGTGTAAGACAACAGCTGTAACAAAAAGCATGTATATTGAGAATGGAAGGTAAAGTGAAAAAGGAATTTAATTACTTTACCTAGAGATGTCTGTGCCAGTGAGGCAGTCACATTGCCAACTTTATCAGCCTCTCCTGTCGGGCTGATGCGGCCACTCACTGGTGATGAATTTTGTTTCCGTTTGATTGCGTCTTTATAACACTTAGAACACATACCATCTAATGCTGCAGTTCCATAGAACCCACACCCCATTCGGCAGAGCGTACCTGCAGATAAGTTTTGATTCCCATTTTGTTCCATGTCCAGCAGCCCTATAAAGTAAATGGACAATTAATACACTCAAAGAACAAGCAAAGTTAAAATTTTCTTTTAACCAGAAAGGTGACACAAATTTAGCTTTATCCAATTAAAAAGCAAAGAAATAGTCAATTTCTGAAGTTTAGTGGCATAGTTAAGATTCTTGAATCCAATAACATGAAAGTGAAAAACTTGATCACCAGTAAGGAAAATTTTAAAGTGAAAAACTTGATCACCAGTAAGGAAAATTTTAAGTTATCAAATTATAACTACCCCCCCCCAAAAAAAAATTCCAATTAGAATTTATTTTAATATCATCATAAACAAATTTTTAGAAATTTTGAGTGCAATTTAATTTATGTATCGTTTTTATCATTGAGAAGTAATCATGTGTATAGTGAAAGGTCACAAATATTCATGAGTGACATACAGGAGAGATACTAAGAACCAGATGAAAGAAAAATCACAATGACTATCAATCCAACTGCTAGTTATAGTTCAATATTTAAGGAAATTTATAATTTGATTCCAGACATGTAAGAAAATCTTAAGGACAATTTAGCTATTATTTAAGACAATTACTATTTAAAATTCCGAGTTACTTTTAATACAATTATTTTCAAGTGAATTTTCAGCAAACAAGTGTTTATATTGTCTTGGGGAGAAAAAATAATTTGAAAATTAATTTTAATATTTTTTATTGTTGAAAAGGACTTAAATCTATTTATAAACACTAAGAGAGAAAGTGCGTATGTGGATGAAGAAGTACAGTTAATAGTACAACTTCGTTTCCAGTTTTACAGGATAAAAAGCTTTAGATTTCACATATGAGAAAAATAAAAATAAAAAACAAATTATATAATCCAATAACTGAAGAGGTAATGTGGGCAAACAAAGTTTATAGAATTTTAAATATATAAGCAAATCATTCCTAGATTTTATATTCAAGGAATCTTTACCCATAATATAAAAAAAAAAAAAAAAAAAAAAAAAAAAAAATTTTTTGCAATTGGATTGGTTATATATTTTCTGCACAAGTATTAAATTTTTTCATCTATAGGAATAACTCATTACATAAATAGCAAGTATGCATTTTAAAATCATTAATAATAAAAATATCCAAAGAAAGCTAAAAGAAAAAAAAAAAAAGTATATTTCTCTGCTATTGTAATAGAACATGTTTGCTTACTGGAGTTTAGTAATGTCTCCCATTAACATAACAGAATATATCATTACTAAGGGGAGATCAGGCTGTGTGACCAATAAAGATTGGTCACATTGTGTTTTTATATTACAGAACAAATTTGAAAATGGAAATTTATATTGGTTTGTGGAGTGTTAAGCAACTTATTGCTTGCAGAAAAAAAAAAAAAAAAACAACATTTATGCATATTTCCCAATCTAATAATACTCTGCTGAAGCTACATTCCTCAACTTTACAAATAATTGTAACCATTCAGGTCAGCAACGGTTTTGTTTGTTTTTTTAATGAAACCCAATTTAATGCAAAAAGTCATGTGATTTTCAAATTTAAACATCAGTCTACAGACTAATTGTGAATCAACACTTCTAAATATACACTGAAGTTAAATGTTTTTCAAAGTTTAATAATATACAGTGGAGCAACAACATACTCATTATATCCAGCAGTCTAACACTAAAACAAGACACTTAATTAAAACAAAACAGAAGTTCTAAATATCAAAGACATTCCAATATTTACCTAATTCCAACAAAAGTACAATTAGAAAATACATTAAGTTTTGTACAAATCTCAACAGTGAATTATATATAGTATTAAACATGTAATCATCTACAAAAGAAACTCCATTGTTATTGATCAGATACGCAATATTTCATATACAATTCCTAAATTACCTTGATCCTTTGACACTTTGCTTTCTATCAGGATTTGATTATTTTTCTCATTTGTTGCATTGTAATTCATCAGGTGTAAAGTATCCAACAACGAGATAATGGCATCTTTCCTACAATTGCAGACTGATAAAATGTTATAGTACATATAGACACTAATAATATTTCAGCAAACAAGAGAAAACAAACCAAAACAACTTTCACTCACTGTCTTCAAAATTAAGTTCTTGAAGCACTTGAATTATTTTTGTTTAAATGTTTTCAAGTTCATAAAATGCTTTATCTTATTAACAGCAATATTATGCTAGTTTTTAGGTGCATCCAGGTTAGAAAGGCAGAACTACCAAAAGATCCAATGGAACTTGAAAAGTAACCATATGAAATTCAAATAAATTACAGAAGACTAAATTATAAAGAGAAAATGCTTCTATTTGTAGTGGGGATACCATTAAAATATTGTAGCAATATTTAACCACCAATCCTTAAAAAAAAAAAAAAAAAAAAAATAATATCACAAGCTTATAAGCTGTTTTTGTTTCAAAAATTAATGTAATAGTTTTTTTTACCTTACTACTGTACTAAATTTCTATCACCAATTGTGTAGCAAAGTAATAACTATAGGTATCAACTTTGTGTTTAGATATTTACAAATGAAATTCTAGCAATACATTTATTTAAAGTGTCAGTAGATATGATAGCGTGAATATCAAAACATTTTATTTTCGGAATCAACAACCTGTTAAGTGTTATTCTATTGAATGATTGTGCTGAAATTTAGTCACTATACACACACGTGTACAATTCCTTCGATAAAATAAATTATCAGATCACGTCAATACGACTGGTATGGTTCCCGTTCAGAATGAGAACTACAGCACAGTATTTAAATAAAAGCAATCTGTGTGTGTGTGTGTACACTTTACATAGGAGCCAGGTTTTTTTTTGTTTTGTTTTAAATTGGTGTGGTGTTGGTTCGTCTGGAAAAGACAATGGCATTAATTAAGGAAAAATAAGTAAAAGATGCTATGTTCAATAAGTACTAATACTACTAAACTAAACCCACTTAGTTACTTTTATGTAAAAATATACATTTTACAGATAAGTATCTCCAATACATTTCAAAACTTCAAGTTCTTAGGATTAAAAAAAACAAACTTAAAACCGACGACATAGTTACCCCCCACCGTCTTTATAATATCTTCACGTGAAAGGAGGAACCAGTTACCATACCTCTTCCGATGTTTAAATTGTTAAGCCTTTATTTAAAAAGAAAAAATAGTTCATTCATTCAACTCAAAAGCCAATGTTAACATCGCGTCAATTTTCTCATCGGTACAACGAAAACAACAGTAAGAAAAAATATGGAAAGGTTCCTTGTGTAAGGGACCCAAATTTTGCATTTGAACGTAAAGAAAAATGAAAACTATCGCACCTTCATTATTTTAAATACCAAGTCTTCACGAAAACTGTAAAAATATTCTATCCATGGAAAAAATATACTAAAATAAAATGAATTCATTCAATAAATTTAAAATAGGTGTTGCGGCGTGAGTAAACAGATTGTACGTTCTTGACAAAAACTTCGATCGTTCAAAATGTGGCCAAAAATTATAATATTAAAATCTCCAGGCAAAATTAAGTGCATGTAAACTAAACCTAACCAGTTAAAGAAATACTAATGTACTACTTAACTATTTTTACGAAATTAAGTATTTTTAAACTTAACAGATTATGCATTATGAAATTGATCAAAAAGCGCAAACTAAAATAAAAATTCCAATAAATAATCGTTGTTAGCTATGAACTTGGAAACAAATGGAACAGGCTTTATTTTTAGACATAAGGAAGCTAGGAACAGCTGATAAATCGTACAAACAAACCTAGTTTGTTGTTTTTTTTTGTTGTTTTTCGTTTTTTACTCCTCTTATGCAAAAGAATTCTTTCAAGAGAAAGAACAAAGGCGGAGAGAATAAGGATTTACGATTGTTTGAATATTTTTGGTATTTTAGCCAAAGTCAGTTAAGTCACCAAGGTGATATCGCTAATAACTGGTTGCATAAAAAACGATAGCGAAAGATCTAGTTTTTAAGTTTTATTTATATTATTTCTAGCTTTAACTTTTGAAAAATATACAAATATTTTGTGCCCTGCAGTTCTACACATTAAATAATACGAGTCAGCTGTGTAGATCTGTTTAAAAACGCACACACAAGAAAGAAAAGGTTAGACTAAAAAGGTCTCTAAAGGATACGAAAGTTAAAGTAGGATTGGAAATGGCAGTAGACGATATTAAAAGTATCAACCTGATACTCAGATTATAAGGAAAGAACGGATATATCGGGCTTGTCTCCATATTTAATAATATAAATCAGGTTTAAAAGAAAGGAGAGAAGAGAGATGACAGTGCATTTCGAAGTAAAACACGTGAAGTTGGGTTTAGAATGGTCAGAACAAAGAGTGACGAATTACTTGACAAAGGAGACATTTTAAACGATAAAGGAAGGGATGAATTAGAGCATCAAATAGACAATTTCAACCAGAACATCATAATGTTTAATGGGAGACTATAAACCACAACCAACAAGCAATATGTCCTCCTCTCTCTCTCTCTCTCTCTTCCTTTAGAGAGGAAGAACTTACTCGGACAGATTCCCTTAGACTTCTTTCGCTATATCCACATAGGACAACCACTTAACGAATAAAGACCAAATTTAACAAGTCCCATTAATTCTGTTCCTATTCCTCGATGCACAAAGTAAAATTTTGTACGGGACGACAAGCGATAAATAGAATTAGAACGTTGGTAAAAACATGAAAAAAAAAAAACAAAAGCCTCCGTGGTTTTTCGCGTCAAGATGGCGAACAGCTTCATTTGGTAGTCGCCCTTCCAAAAAGTAGCTTACAAAAACCTACCTTTTCAATAACATTTTTCCCCAAAAACTACCAAGAAGAAGATCCAGTGATAGGGTAAGGGTTAGTTCTCGTAGAAGAAACGAGTAAAATTTATGCAGAAGAAGCGACATTTACCTTTGAAGCCTTTAAAAAAAAATATAGTCTCTTCCTCTGTTTCGGAGTTTGCCTTTCGTTCGTAGCGATACAGCAATGCTTGATTATTTAGGTCATGTGACGTGGTTGACGGCTATTATTGGCAGAGTTGAAACCAAAACGAGACTGAAAAAGGGTAAGTCCTGAAGAGGCTCAGGATTACCATTACGACTACCACCGAAACTATTCCGACTATCAATGCTCTTCTTAACACCAGTAACTACCACCAATAATATCGATATTAAAACTACTGCCGCCACTAATAAATAGTATTAATACAATGCTCTTATTATAACCATTACGATTAATAGTATCAAACTCCGCTGACAAATAATATCAATACTAAACTAACCATCATCTGACATCAAAATAAAACTAACACTAAAGTAAAAAACCAATATGATTAAGAAGAAGCTCAAATTATCTGAATGAATTATTATATTATTTTTAAATAATGAAACTATTACAATTATTATTACCACTGCTGTGGCGGTAGTAATAATGAAATTGATGATAGTGGATAAGGATATTGTTAGTACTTTTTTTTAACCATTAATAATTTATTTCACTAACATATTACTAAGAGTTTATTATTACTGGAAAAAATTAGGACCAACATTAACTCCAAAATAACAAAAAAAAAGATGTTTTTTTTCTTTGTGGCAAGATTGTTATTAATAGTTTAATATTCTTATAAACACTTGATCAATGATGATAATACAGATGTCAATGACAAAAATTTTTATAATAAACCTGAAATCAATTCTACTCATTTTTGATTTTTGCATATACTTTTCTTTTTCAACCACAAAATGACTACTCTGAAAAAGAAGTTAAAACTGTAGAAGTTCATTTTTAAGACTACATAAGAATTACCAAGAATTTACATATTGCTTACCTTGATAACAACTACTTTGGATTTAAAACTTTATGCATTCACACAACTAACATTAAAAAAAAAACAACATTGCATGAGATATTTTCCAACTTTCAAAAATTTTATAACTTCATCAAATTTATGTTTATTAAACAATGTTGATGTAAAAAAAAATTCCTTGTATAAAAATAAATCACAAACTGAAAATAAAAAAGACTGACTTGTAAACTTTGTAACGGTCAAGTGAATTTTTTTTATTAATAATAAATAAAAGGAATAAATAAAAAAATTCTTTTTTATCATTGGTAATAAATGAATCCTTATTTTTTCCTGTTTGTTTTAATTTGCATTTTAAAAATATAATAATATGCAAAGATTTGTCTACAATTGTAGAGACACTCTCATAAACTTTTGAAATTGTTTCATGATTATCTGTTATTTGCAAATAATAAATTCAGTAATTTCAAATAATTTTCAAATAGATTTTATTAATTTTTAATAACTTAAATACTTTTAATAATTGTAAACACTACTTTGAATATTTAAATTTAAAATATAAAAACACAAGTACACATATCAAAATTATAATTATAGTTTTTTATAATATGTTTTAAATTAAAATTTCTTCCCCTCATCTGTCAATTTTTGCTGCCATTACATGGCCAGGTATGGCAATTATGAGATAATAGACTGTCTGTCTTTTCAGTCACCTGCTCTTTTTCTTTCTACCATTATGGTGGAACTATGACATGGCCATGGTTAAAATCACTGGCTATGTAACAGAGGTTTGGAAGAGTTGTAGTCATACCTTTCTCAAAGGTATTAGTGTGCAAATTGAAACAACCAGATTTCAGTTTGTTGATTCTACTTTCAATAGTGCTACACATACAACTAATTCAAGTTTTAGGAAGATTGAACAAGAAATCTTAACAAACAACTAAAAATATAAATTCAGATATTTGCTTAAGCACGCACTTACAGTGGCATGAAGAAAGAAGAATTTCACTAGTTGTAAAATATTTATTTAATATAATTCCAATGTTTATATTTACTTTTTATTTACACAGATAAATAAATATAAAATTTATATTTTGAAATAAAATTAATAACCACTAAGAAAAAAACATTTTCTATTTGCCATTCTCAAGCATTCTGCATAGTAACTTTTGGTATCTTCTAACAATGCTACATTCTGTTATATCATTACATTCATTGTCATTCCCCATGTCATTTTCTTGCAACAAGGATATCATGGCTAACCCTTAAACAGTGGGTAATGGTTTGATGATTGTGCATGCCAAATGTGTAAAGAAGAAGAAAATTATTTTTTTTAAAGTGTAGATTTTATGCTTATTTTCACTTTGATTATATACAAAAACTATTAGAATGACATTTTAATTCTTTTACATTAAAAAAAAGAGAAAAAGTAAAAAAAAAAAAGAAGTTAAATTTCATATTTTTTAACATTATGATACATGTAGTGATAGCAACAAATAAACTACTAAATAATCCCCAATTGACTATGTAGTAATCTGGAACCAAAATAATTAATAATAAAAGAAAAATTAAAAGCTAAGTAATAAGAGTACTTTAAAATACAGATAAGAATGGTAATTAACAATAAAGAAAGAAAAAATAGATTATGAAAAATAGTTAAATAAATATAGAATACTCTTATGATGCGTCAGAATAAGCATTTTACCACCAAATGAAACAAAAAAAAATCAAAACTTTGTCTCTCTTCATTTTTTTCAACTCCATAGGAGGCAGATGACCTGGACAGTTCTCTGATAAAACATATTGTCACCAACAGATTAGCAAAATTTCTTTATTTCTGTAGACATATTTGTTCTTTAAAATATACAGTCATTTCTCTGAAATGTATACTAAAGCATTTTATTTTTCTTGTCTATGCTTATTTGGTTGTATCTTATATATGATTTTGTTTGTAATTTTATAATCCACTTGTGGGCTGTTGATGGCCTTTTAAGCCTAAAAAATACATTTATAAAAAATTTGCATCCAGACAAAGCCAACACATCACTAGAACATCCATAGCATACTTTTTGAAGGATTTCATGTACAATGAAATTGTACCTTTTTTGCATCAATTTGTCACCATTTTTTTTACCTATTTTCTCTTTGAGAAGTATGCATCAGGCATAGAATTGTTGTTGGCTTGTTCTTCCAGTTTTATTTGCAAGCAAATAAATATTCCAGGTAATGAATGAATCTTAGTAAATAATAAGTGCATAAAGTTGCCAATTAGTCATTTAAAATCAAATCATGAATGAATTATGCCTGTATCGTTGGAAAAAGTTTAAGTCATTAATTGACGATACCTGTTTATCTCCAATAATGATTGATGAAGCCCATCATTTAAGGGTTTCAAAAATGACATAATTAAGCAATATAATGAAACATTGAACTACATTCACCACTGGATCAATTATTCAAAAGTAAAACTTTTTGTGCCATCAAAAGTTTTCCTCAGAAGTTTTCCCACAGAAAATTTTCTGCATGAAATCTCTTCACAAACAACTCAAAAAATTCTAAGAAATGTAAAAGATAATCAAATGGTAGCTTGAAAGGAGATGTAAAATGATTTAAGAGCAACTGAAAAGTAGTTACTAAAAGAACTATTATCAATGAACAACACAAGCATGGTTTAAAATCCTGTACCTCACAGAAACCACCTTTGTTGAGGAAAAAAAAAAAAAGAAACCATAGAATTTTTAAATAAAGTCCATTCATGAGCATTTACGGAAGTGTCATAATTTTTTATTCTTCATTCAGACAAAACAAAAATTGAACTTTTTGGCCACAACTCCACTGGTCATTTATGAAGAACATATAGATACACTTATAATAACAATAATACCATCCCTACAGAGATACAAGTGTAATGATTTGGGGGTACTTCATATGAATGGAGAAATCTATTAGTGTATTCTGGAAACTAATTTGTTTCCTTCAGTGCCACAGTTGAACATTGATGAGGGTTGAATCTTTTAAATGATCCCAAGTATACAGCTAACGTAATTTGTGAAACGTTTGTTCAGAACAATGAAAAAGGTGTTGCAGAGGCTTAGTTAATCTCCTGACATGAATCCAATTGAAAATCTATAGTGAAGCTTAAAAGATCAAATTCATAAAAAGGACCCAAGAATCATTAATGATTTTAAGGTCATTCACAGGGAAGAGTTACATAAAACATTTCTGAGCAGTAATGACAAACTAGAGTTATGCAACTAATAAATATTAAAAATATAAATTCATTATGTTTAAATGTTTTTTTTTCTGTCATTACTTTAAATACTGTTGAATGATTTGAGCTAGGCAAGGATACTGATTGCCATTATGTTGAACCCGACTCTTGATAATTCAATGAATTATTAATCTTTCATTTATATATTTTTTATAATTTCAATGTGTGAAATATTTAAATAAACAGGGACTGTATGTACACTATAATACAGACTTTTCCTAATACCTTTTGTGAGCAGTGCTTTTTGTTGGGTTGCTCTACCCAGAACTAAATAGACTATTTTAAAAGAAACACTGAAGACTAGCTGTTACAATATGGAATGTCTTTATGGTCAAATTCTCTGAAATATTGGTTAGCAACATGTGTGTGTGTGTGTGTGTGTGTGTGTGTGTGTGTGCGCTCTCACACGCACACGCACACACACACACACAAAGTCAGATGTTTACATAAACCTTAACCAAATACATTTAAATTCAGTTTTTCACAATTGCTCCCATTTATTCCTAGTAAAAGATTACCTGTTTTGGGTCAGCTAGGATCAATATTTTATTTAAGAATGTGAAATCTCAGAATAGTAGTAGTAATAATGATTTATTTCAGTTTTTATTTCTTTCATCACATTCACAGAGGGTCAGAAGTTTACATACACTTAGTATTGGTTGTATGCCTTTTAAATTGTTTAATTTGGATTAAACATTTTGTATAACTTTTCTCAAACTTCTCACAATAAGCTGCTGAAATTTTGGTCTATTCTTTCTGGCAGAACTATTGTAACTGAGATAGATTTGTAGGCCTCCTTTCTCACACAGGTTTTATTTTGTTTTCTTTTATTTCTGCCCATATATTTTCCATTGGATTGGGATCAGGGCTTTGGGATAATCACACTATTATCTTTTATTATTCTTAAGCCATTTTGCCACAACTCTGGAAGTATTCTTGGAATCATTGTCTATTTGTAAGATCCATTTGCAATCAAATTTTAACTTTCCAGCTGATGTCTTGTAACATTACTGCAATACATCCACAGTTTTTCTCCTTATTATGCTATTTTGTGAAAAGTATTATTCCCTCTAGCAGCAAAGTACTCCCACAATATAATGCTGCTACCTTATGTGTTTCATGGTTGAGATGCTGTTCTTCAAGCTTCCCTTTTTTCCCCTATAAATATAACAATAGTAATTATGGCCAAACTTCAATATTTGTTTCATCAAGCATTTAAAAAAAAAAATAGGAGCTTTATACTCCCTGTGTAATTGCAAACTGTAGTTTGGCTTTTTATGGTGGTTTTGGAGCAATGATTTCTTCCATGTTGAACAGACTTTCAGATTATGTTGATATATCTACTGTAAAATAAGTATTATATGTATTTGTTTCAACTAGCATTTTCACAAGGTCCTTTGCTGTTGTTCTGGACTTGATTTTTATATTTTGCATATTTTACTTATCTCTATGTGACAACGCATATCGTCTTCCTGAATTAAATGATGGCCACATAGTACTGTGGTGTTTATATTTGCACATGATTGTTTGCAGAGATAAATCTTGTACTTTTGGACATTTGGAAATTGCTTCCACAAGTGGTCCTGAATATTTTTTTTTTTGGAGGTCTTGGATGATTTTTAACAAATTTTCCCACAATGTCAAGCAAAGAGACATTGAATTTAAAATACATCCCCAGGTATATCACCTATTATCTCAAATGATGTCAGTTAGCCTATCATAAGCTTCTACAAGAATAACATAATTTTCTGTAATATTACAAACCATTTAAAAGGACATTCATCTTAGTGTATGCAAATCTCAGACCAACAGAGAATGTGATGAAAGAAATAAAAGATGAAATAAACTATTATCGCTACAATTACTCTGACATTTCACATTCTTAAAATAGTGACCCTGATTTAATTCAGGAAATATTTACTCAGATTAAAAATTAGAAATACTGAAAAAATGTGTCTAAGTATATTTGGCTAAGTTCTCTCTCATATATATATATATATATATATATATACACACACACACTTTTGCCTATAAATAAGTACACCTAACCATTTTTTAAACATTTTCTTCTAAACAAAACATACCAGGATTTTTATTATTTTTAGTGGAACATTGTACAATGAAAAAAGATATTAACTATTATTTATTTATTACCAAACTCTACAGTATTGAAATTCTGTAGCCAAATATATAGATCTTTTTTTTTTTATGAATTACCTATAACATAATTAGCCACATTCCTGTCCTCAAACATAGGACCTTTCAATTGAGATCACATATGTTAAACTACCAGTTAGAACTAATTCTTTTATTAAATTTACATTATTGCCAAAGTTATTAAATTTTGAGATTTTATTTTTTGTCAGAGTTAAGATGTGGGGAAAAAATTCCTCTTCTAATCTGAAACTGATATTTTAACAATGCAAAGAAAAATCTTCTTTCACAAATATATAGTTTTGATTTGTTTTAGCTTAATTTCAGACCACCTCAATAATTGCATAGTTTCAAGCTGTGGTTTTTAGTGACACAAATTGAAAATGAATTTTGTATATTTTATTCAAAAATATACAATTTTCTACTTAAAATTAGTTGTTGCAAACATGACTATAATTTTTGCTTCATCTCCAAATTTAGCAATGATTTGGCATTTGAAAATTTTTGTAAATTATATCAGTTAAATTGCAAAGGTAAATGCAGGAAAGTGGAAATGAGAATCTCAAGATATTAGCTTGTAACGAGAACGATATTTTATATGAAGAATATCCGTTTACAAATCAAGTTTTCAGGGTAATATGATTAGGCTAAACTCTATATACTTTAAACTTTGAATGTATAAAATTACTTCATCAACAGGTTTTTGTAATTTTTAAATATTATATACATAGTTATGTTTTTATAAGTATGTGGGCACAAGTATACAGACACACACACACATACACACACACACACACACAGTTATCAATAGATTACTTAGCTTATTTCTTACATGTTCCTTGTGAAGTATACAGTCACAACCACACTAAACCATCAGTGATATTTCTGTGGTTTCAGTATCATCACTCATGATAGACTGCAATACATGTAATATAGATATCAGCAGATTGAGATAGGTATAACCAAATTGAGAAATACAGGCATGAACAAATCAAGATAAATATAAAGTGACTTATATAGTTAGTAAGTAGATAATTCTAGAGTAAGTAGATGACAGTCAGGGTTTATAAAGACATATCCTCATTTTTCAGAAAATTCATCACTTTAAAGAGTAGAATAATTTCTTATACTGTGTATATTCATAAAAAGATCATTCTTGTATGAAGAGGCATAATTAAATAGACATTATTTTAAAAGATTTCACATAAAAACATAATCACTGACAATTATTCAATTTACTATCAAAACAAAAGAGAAATAAAAAAAAAATCACTTTACGATGTCTTAAGTATAAAAACAAGAATTTCACAAGGAGTTCCATTAATGCACATTATTAAAATCTAATATTATATTACAAAGATTTGTATAAAAATCTGGTATTAATTACAAAAATTTTAATAAAAATCTGGTATTAATTACAAAAATTTTAATAAAAATCTGGTATTAATTACATGTTTCTAAAAAATCCGGTATTAATTATATTTTTATAGTCATGACTCATTAATGCTCATAATACTATTTTTGGAATGGTGGGAATTAATGAGGTAATCTGAAGGTAGAATCAGCTATTGTCAGATAGCACCAAAAGTGAAGTTTCACTTTCAACATTAATATATGATTCACACCAGGAAATACCATAGAATTGAATGTTATATTAATCAAGAAGCTTGATCTAAGAAGAGTTGATCTGTGGTGACCTCAATATGTACTGGGTTTGCCCTAATAGATACCAAAGTAAGTTTTGTTATCTCAGAAAAATCAAAAGATCTAGGAGCACCAAGGATTGGCCCACTAGGTGAACTCAAAGCCACCAAGTTGAAAAATGTCTGTAGACACACAGACATAAACAAGGAAGTTAATCCAACTGAACCTAGGATATACACACATAAGACAACCAGATAACATTAAGTTATATAAATGCCTGATCTATAAGGTGGAGGGAGAAACCCTCACACCCTCAAAAAAGAAGATCAAACATTTGAAGAAAAACTGGAAACGACATACCCTTGATTTAGCCAATGTTGATTTGATGGAGTCCAAGAGTGACAAACGATTTTTTACATATGGAAAATTTAGTTTCATATTCTTATCAGATGTTACTAACAAATTTACAAAATTATAAATAAACTACCTTCTGCATACTACTGAGAAAGAAAGAAAACTGCTGCACCTCATTTAGTCAGGCATTTTCATGGGATGAAATTAGGTAGCTGAAGAAAATCTACATTACAAGGTGGCAGTTCTGTATCTCATGGACTGTTAAAACAGAGCAAAGCAGAAAAGCCACTCCTTTATGAAGGCATTTAGCAAATAGGATGATGAATAAGTCCCTAAAAAAAGGTTTGAGACAGTCACTGTTTGAAATGAATTTTCATTTACACAGTTTCGAAGAGTATAAGTCAGGTGATTGCCTTGCTAAGAATTTTACTTAAAAATGCCTGCAGATCATTATCAAACATTGCAGATTTTCAGGCTATGACATAAGAAGTAATTTAGAGCATTGGTTGTTTAGAATTCCTGGATTGCAAAGAGAAAATCAATTCAAAAAGTATGCATATTTATACTACAAGAGGGACTTATTTCAAGAACCACTGACACTATTAGAACAGCACTCTTTTTATGGAAGATGGAATTGACATAAATCTTATTGAAAATGTTGGGTTCATTTTGGATTGTGAAATAAAGAAATATCTATAAAATAGATTTGCATTATATTTTTTAATAAATTTTGGTTAGATAACCCACAAGATAACAAGGTTTGATAAATATGATAAACATGTCCAATCTTTAGCATTCACTAATAGTTAAGTATATCTTATAATGAGATATTCTTTAAAATTGTTGAACAAAGATTTCTGTTTGAAAACAGGTGCCTATTTACTTATGTCATACACTGACAGAAAATGAAATTGAATCACTTTGAATATGTTTCAATTTACTCAAGATTAAACATACAAGTGTATGATGATGCCAGAATAGACACTGCATTCAAGTTAACACTGGATCAGCAATGAAATCAGATGCATCAGGAGATTGGGGTTATTCTTGGCTGCTGAATGTAGAGACACATGTCCTCACACTGGCATCTTGTTTTCCAACATGGGAAAAATTCATAATACACATAGTTAAATAAAAAATTGCCCAAGAGAGAGATTCGACAGCCTCACACACATCACAAACAGATAATGTAAGGATGATGTTTGGTTGAGGACTCTATGAGGGCGATATACTAACACTGACAGAGTAAATGACAAAACCAGTAGTTAAATAAAATGTAATGTTAAATGTGAAAGATTCAAATCTCATGTTCTTCATTGTTCTGGAGAAGGATAAGCTCCAGTCTACTTTGTTCAAGATATGCTATGCATGAATGAATATTTACCAAGATATATGGAGGGAGCTGGTCAGGTGCTCAGCTGTGCTGCAACTCTACAACTACATCTGATATTGGATTGATCATTATGAAGTTTTTAAATAGTTTTCACATGCCCTAATTAACTGGCACATCCACTTAATTACACATGTAATATAGCTGGGTTGTTATCATGTATACAGATCAATATATGTCCAGGTTCCAAAGTAATTGCTCTATCAAAAGTACTCTCACATGCACATGATCATATAAATGGTAACTATCATCCTGCAATGTATTATTCCTCACTTATTGACAGCATGAGTTATAGGTGGACTAAGAGAACAAGTCAGGTATATTTCTAGCAAGTAGCATAGACATCATGTGGGCAGGTATTATCCTTCTGAAACAAATTTCTTTCCTGATGAAGGAATGACAGCAGAATCAGTTAAACAATGTTCTTGATGAACATGCTACTGCACAACATTCTCTCCACAAATATCAAAAGTAAGCAAGAGTTGTAACTCATGGCACTCCATACCATGATGCCAGGGGTATGGCTTGTGTGTTGTGGGTGAATACATTCCAGAAAATGTTGCTCCCAAAGTCTATGTCATACATGTAAACAAATCACTTGCATGAAGGCAGAACCTGCTGTTATCACTGAACATTACAGAGCACCATTTGTTCTCCTAGGTGACCCTATCTGACACCACCAGAGACAAGTATTCCTTTTCTGCACCAATAACCTTTACACTACCCACACATCTAACTTTTTTGCTTCTAATTATAGTTTCTTTTATTATGCAAATTGAGAGTTGTCTATCATATTGTAAATGAATATATAATAGTATAGGTGCTGATATTTATTTATTATTTGTTCAGGATATACATAGAATTGTTCAATATTTTCTCCACAAACACCAAAGTTGAGAGAGTGTTGTAAATGTTGCTCTCCCATGCAAACAACCATCACTTACATGAAGACAAATCTTGCAAAGTACAAAGTGCTATTTGATCCCAGGTGAACAACACCTCTGAAAATTTGCATAATGGTATTGTGGCAAATGAATTGACCCTTTAATTTAATCTTCCAAAATAAAGTTAAATAAGCACTTGAATATAAGTATTTATCACCCAATCATACTTTTAACAAATTCAAATCCAGCCCCTATGTTCTGACCTTTTTTTTTTATTTAACCATCACAAAACTGAAGTTGAGTGACTTGAAATCACTCAGCTGCAGTCATGTGCATGAAGTTTCAGAGCATATTAAAAAAAAAATCAGTAGAAAAAATCTATCTCAAAGAAGATACATCATAGGGAAATCAAATTACCCAGCCTTCATTCTTACTGTTTCTATTCCTTTTTTTTCTTTTTGTTTTTTTAATCATTTCATCCCAAGAAAGGCAATAAAGCCACTAAGGTGTAAGGAGTTACTGTGTGCTAGAGAATATGAGAAAAATACTATTAAGGAGAGAGAACAATAAAAGAAGAGTAATAAAGATGACAGTATATAATGATTAACATTGCATTTAAATTTTTGAAGATCAAACTTGTTTGGAAAGCAAGAAACCAGAAGAGAGTTATAAAAGTGAGAAGTGTGATAGAGGAAACTGTTAGTATAGAACTTACAGTTATATCTAGCTATTTCAACTGTAAAATGATGTGACCTTGCCACCAATCTAGTTCTGTACTTAAGTTCATAAAGTCTAGGTACTATAGAGCAAAGTTTATTAGAATAATAATCATGAAACTATTTATAGAAAAGGCACAGGGAAGCCACATTATGGTGGTGAGAAAGTAACTGAAGATACCATTGAAAACGCTTCTTTGGATTTTATCAAAAATTTCTAAATATGACTATTAAATAAAATATAACTAAATATAATAATTTTGATTGTAAGTTGTAAAATTATTATTATCACTTATATATTAGCAGCAGTTAGTTTCTCTATTCCATACAGCCTTTTCTTTTATACACCAACATTTCAATAAGAGCTATTGTTATAATAAAGTCATTAATTTTGGTGGAACTTAAAGCTTATTTTGTCCTCACTCTTTTGTCACAATGACACTATTTCAAAAGTATACTATAATTCAATGTACCTATTTTTTGTATGCATTTTATATGATATAAAATTTGTTTTGTTGTTTCAAAATGCAAAGGTTTTCTTGTCCATTACATCTGTGTTATTTATTTTCTGAAAGTATTTTATTCTCTTTACTGCTCAAAAATTCAGAATAAACTGAATATTAATTACTCCACTGTAAATGGTAGCCTAGCAAGAGATACACATGCCTAAAGTCCTGTTACAAGGAAACAATTCCAAACAGTCCCTGTTATCACTCGTAAAGCCACATTTGTTCTGATCTCTGCTGTAGACACAGTACAGTCTATCATTGCCACCCTTACAATCTTGGCAAATGTCTGTACTACATGGCCATCCAGAACCTGGTCTACAGTTGTTGGTCCTGACCTGACATCTCGGCTTCAGTCACATTCCCACTGCCATAAGGTTCTTTCCCTGCACCTTTTCTATAGTTTCATGACAATTGTTGCCAACATCAAAACACAGTAATTCCTTTAAATGACAATCCAGCCCACACCCACAATTGACTCCACACCAGTGGCTTTAATTTAACAAAAAGTGCACAATTGCATTTCTATGACACAACACCTGCTTGCACTAGACTCCTTCACCAAATTGAATCTAATCACAACATGTATCACTATTTAAAGCTTTAGGCATAGAAGGTACACTGGTATGAGCGTTACTACATCACAAGATGGCCAAAGTTTACTATATCTATATGCTGTACCTAAGTTAAAATCAGCATCATCCCTCAGGGTGTACAATTTTATTTTCCATTAATGTGTTTGTGTGTGTGTGAATGTATGATTGCAAAAAAAAAATTTAAAAAAGGATGTATTAAATATCAAATCTCAGATATGTCCACATTAGATTTTATGTTTTATTTAATCATATCTGACATACAATACAAATTAGCATAGAGCTAATCAAAGTAAAACACGGAATAGGAAAAGTTTTAGAAATTTTGAATAAAAAAAATTGAACAGTGAGACTTTCATAACAGTGATCAAGTAAAAAGTTCAAAATCCCTTTTTCTAAACATTTACTCAATTTGTATGTTGTATCTTTTATTCATTTTAGTATGTTTATTTAATTTAGTTCAATATCCTATGATCCTCAACCAATAAAACCTTTAAAATGCAAGAGAGATATTAATTTGTATTTAATGGAAATATCTTCATAATCTGACTTGTCTCACTTCATGAAAAATAAAATAATCTATTCTTTAAGAAAATACATCTCAAAACTATGCCACTGAAATTATATATATATATATATATATATATATATATATATGTATATATATAAAGTGAACATTGAAGTCAACACTCAGAGGCGACAGGCTGTTTCATACTAGATGCAATCATCAGGCCATGAATGTTGGATTTTTCCTCGACCATTTATATATATGGATCAGTGGGGTATTGTGGGTAATCTATTCTGGCGGTTATTTTTGCGGGATTGGCTTGTTTGTTTACTTATTTATTTATTTGTTTGGTTTAATTTATTTTACTTGTTTTACATTTTCATTTTGTATTATTTATTCTTTTTGGCTTTTGAGGTTTTATTAACATAGTAAAAAAAAAATTGGGGGGATACGTTTTTTTTATATATTAAGCATGTTGTGGGTTGAACAATTATGTTGTAACATGATTTGGACAATTTTGCTGTTACACTCAGTATACATGAGAGAGAGAGAGTTATGTAGGGTTTGTGCTTGTTTTTAAGAATTTTTCAAATGTTAGAGATCAGTTTATAAATGCATATTTTAAATGTCCCTGCAATTTTTACTTTAAAATACTGAAAAGAATTCCACATAATTTGAAAATACAAAAACACTACTCTTGTCCTGATGATGACAGTAGAGAATAACAAAAATGCTTGATATTTGAACATTAACTTCTCTACCATTGCTGAAAAGTTATCAGTGATTATAAGAAAAGAAAAATATGAAAAGAAATCCTAGGTTGTCACCTTTAGTAAAACACATTAGAAAGAAAACCTGATGTTATATGCAAAATCAGTTTTATGTCTATACATGCAGAGATAAAGAGTGTCTTTTATTGACCTTTAGACTGCATATTTTATTTCCTTTTAGTTTATGTACATATATTTATGACTGAGTAGGCAAACAGACACACACATATATATATAAAATATTGGGAAGGGTTTGCTCTTTCCCTATACATATCAAAATCATTTTATGTATAATAATTAAATTTTGTATGCATACTTGAACCCAGAGGAAGATTTTAATTTAAAGGAAAAAAAGGGTTTTTTTCTCATGGAGTAAATGGATATCCACCTATTTTCTATTATGTAGAAATATATTTTATAACATTTACTGTTTGCAACTGTTTGTTGTAAGTCTATAATTTCTTTTATTAACAGGAAAATATTTGTGCAATATCACTGAACAGTTTCCTATCCACACATGCAACATGTATATTTTCTAATTTTCATAGTATTTTTTTTCAATTATAAACTTAATAGTAACAATTGGAATATTTTTTTCTTTTTCCTTCTAAATCACTCTCTCCCTCTCTCAGGCTACTGATTGCTGTATATCTGTATACATCAGTGATGAAAATGAACTTTGATCTTTTTTAACTGATAACAAAAACTGTAAAATAAGACATTTCTTAGTTATATATTCATTTGTTTCATCTTAGTATTAAATGTTATGTAGGGCTACTTTTAGACTTTATAGTTAAGCCATGACTAACCATTAGATGGATTACAATAAAATACCACACAAGAAATACTTTTGTGTAGGTGTGTTCATATTAGTGAATGTGAGTAAAATTATATATTTTCATAATAACTGATATTTTATCATTGTTTTGTCATCTTTAAAAAAAGATGACTTCCTATTGGAAAGAAATTACTCACTATTGTAAATTTAATCCAGAAACACAGTCAATATAATGATATAAAGTATTAATTATATTTTAAATGATGACTTTACTATTTTTATTTTAACTATTATTCCAAAGTGTTTAAGCAGAATATAAATTAGCCTGTCAAAATTTTTCTGAGATTATGTTTAGTCAAGCTCAAGGAGTCTGTCTCATTCAGTTAGAAGAAAATTTAAAATAAATTCTTCAAAGATGTCAGGGGAAACAAAAAAAAAAGTGGTTCATATCGTATTTAATCGTATTCTCAGTAATAATTTAGATTGATTAATCAGTGAAATTTTCAGTTATGTCCAGCATATGATCGAATTATAAAGTTGATTATTTAACTACTTATACAAGGCCTTAGCATTTTTTTAATAATAATGTGAAATACATGTGATAGGCTTTACCTGCAAAACCAGGTTGGTTATTTAATGGCAAGCAGAATTATACTGCAGTGCTAAGTGCCTTAAACCAACCTTTCTGTCACAGTTCATTTCATGTATTCATAGATTTAAAGTGAGATTTTGAAGAATTATTCTCTCACAAAAAAACAATAACAAAAAAAACAAAACAAAAAAAAAAAAAAAAACAGATGTGATAAATTAAAAAAATAAAAAACCCAGAAATAATAATGTTTGGAAAGAACTATGTTCAGATATGTAAATATTTTTCATAAGCCTTGTAAATGAACCTTAAAAGTACAATGTTTTCTGCATTGCATTCTATCATATGAATGTTTAGGATGTAACTATTGACTTACTTTCAAACAACTTTCTATCTTAGTTTGTTCATATCTGTATATGTATGCCTTTTTATATCATCTCTGTTTACAAGTATGTCTGTATGGAATTTAAGTATTTACTAAATCTGGTCAAATCTGTAGCACCAAGTGAGGATTGACTCATGAGCAATGCCAGTATAAAATTTAATTATATGTTTGTATGTACAAAGGATATTGGAAAAGTAAGGTTCAAAGGCATATGCCCATATTAAAATATTTTAAAAGCTGTAAAGCCAAAGCAATACTATCGGGGGAGGGGGATATGTAATACTTTTTGTAACAGCAAGAAGAGTCTTAACAATGAGCACATACAGATATGACATCACAACAAAAATGATTGACACCATAAAACACTGGACATGTATAGATGTGTAAGGTAGTGTAAGATATTTGAATGTCAAGGGCAAAAATCCAATATAAAGACACCATAACTTTGTTGCTATACATGACAAATATGTCATGAACAGGAAGCAGGTATTGGTCTGGTGCAATATGTTCAAAGAAGGACAAATAAATCTGCAGGAGAGCCTTCTGTAGAGTGTCCCTGTTCATCAACAACAGATTCAAGATGATAATCAGTGCAAACTTTGTGACATAGCAGTGGAACTTTATCTTCCAAAGTTGGTGGTGTATGAAATCATCCATGAAAAATTTGGATATCAGAAAATGTCATCTCCATAGGGTCTCAAAGCAACTGACTAGAGAACACATGCTCCAGAGCATGAGAATTCCTTTTCGGTTTCTGGAATAGTATCGATTTCAGAATATGATGGGAACTCTGTTGATTAATTGATTTAGTAGAGCTTATCAACTCACTGCAGGTTATTTAAAGCCAGAAAATATTTTTAGGTTGCAAGAATTTTTGTGGGGGATAATAAGGATTTAGTGATTACTTACTAATTAATCCATAGTTGAGGGAGAAGTGAATATAACAAACCCAACTGGAATTGGAACTCTGCCATTATCTGCATTTCTGAACCATCTGTATATCCAAGCTTACAGCACCTGGTATTCCCAAGCGGCCACCCATCTAGGTATTCACCAGGCTCAACATTGCTTAACTTTGGTGAACTGGTGATTTCCTCTTTGTTACAGTGAACTCATGAATTTAAGCATAATTTAAGCTTGGTCATCAATGTACTCTGTAGCCAAAAGGTCAAAGCATGTCAGATATAATGATGGTTTTCCCTAGGGGTATACAGGTTCAGATTCTAATAAGATTTCTCAAATATTCAGTCCGGTAGATGAAAATAAATTAATATCCTGTTTAATAAATGAATTGAGCATCTACTAAAATTTGAGTCTCCATTAAAAATAATGTTTAAGTAATATATATATATATATATATATATATATATATATATATATACACACACACACACACACACACACACACACACACACACACACACTAGATTTGCAACTAGGTCTCATAATTTTCCAGATGTAACCATAAGTTATATTCTAATAGATTCTTTTATCACACTTTTTGCCTGTGGAATGGTCTTCCAGTTTCATGTTTCCCTGTCAAATATGATCTTCAAAAATTTAAATGGAACATCAACTGCCATCTTCTGTCTTTCTGAATTTTGTTCTTTTATTGTCCTTTCTTCTCACTAACATCTTTCCATTTTATTTCACACCTAATAACCACTTGCATCTTAATGGCATTATTGCCTTCTTTGGGCTGAAATGATTAAAATAAAAAATCAAAGGGTACATTATTTTAATATATAAATATGAAAATTTTGATTTAGTAAACAACTTAATATTTTGACATTATATCTTTAAACCTTTTTAAGACAGTTTTGATGGTTTTTCAAAGTAATAAAACAGATCTAAAATGTATTGTCAAATTTTCATATTAAGTATTAAAATTAACTTTTAACATAACTTAGTCATTAGTCTGAACCGAGTCTAATGATCATGATTGATTTCAGCATGTTATATTCCGTGCTAAGGGAATAAACACATAACACCAGATGGATACTAGAAGAAAGGTTTATTGTGCACAACAAGTACATTGTCTATTCTTTATATGAGATACTACTTTACCAATGACAGCATATTTGATTAAAGCCTTATAATTCTTACATTTTTACTTGAGAGTCTTTAAATATATTTTTTTTCAATTATTCTTGTTGTACTCTCCTCTTTCACTAGTTTTTCAATCTTGGCATCATAAATATCTCTAAACGTTTTGTCATTGACACTGCCATACATACAAGAGTGCTACTGAAGGGAAATAGTACTTGCAATATTAAAAGTTACAGACAAAAATATACAAATACACCTGTATTATATAATAAGATTTTACAGCATGTGAATCAATACCAGCAATATAGAGATACTGACCTACTTGCATACCCACAGCCAGGATCCAGTGGTATCAACTTTCATGGTACATGGTGAAGATCTGAAGTTTATAAATTTCTTTAAATATTTTGCTAGTATCCTATGCTCATCTTGTGACATTGAAAACAAGATTCAAAACTAAATAAAGCTTACTCAAAAACTTAATTAAACAATCTTTATAAATCCTGACTGGACACTGCATCATGATCTTCATCATCAGTCCCAATAACCTTGTGAGGTCATAAGGTCACTGCACAGCTGAGCATCTGACCAGTTCCCTCCAACTATGTGGGTTGAAAGCCAGGGGTATTCATGCATAGTTTGTTCTGGGCAAGTGGACCTAGTGAGGCCAATTCCTTTTCAGGTCAAACCATCCACAGCCAGTGTCCTTCAACTTGAAGGCTCACCTTAGTCAAGGACACATTGCTGTTGATTCCATCAGGGGAGTCCTTGTTGTGGATTTGAATCAACCCACAACAAAGAAAAAGGCAAGAAAGGTTTTTAAAGATAAGAATATAAAATATTTTTATTTTCATGTTTTTAAAACTAAATTTTTCTTAGTTTGTATGAGTGTTAAAGTTTCTTGTTTGTAGTTTGTTAAGATGCAAAGAAATCACATTTCTTTGCATCTTAACAAACAAACTACAAACAAACTTGCTTGTAGTTGTTTGTAACAACAAACAACTACAAACAAGTCTTTGGAGCACGTGATCCCTTTGCAACTTATAGGCGGAGCATTTACAGTTTACCAACAACTGGATGACAAAGCAAAATCTGATGTTGACCAGATAAAGAATGCCTTAGTTACAGCCTTTGCTACGGATTCCTTTATGGCATACAAAAAGTTCATTGAGTGGCACATGTGATGTGGTGAATCCATGGATGTATACCTGGCTGAATTGAAGACATGTTCTTGATGGACGAGATGAGTGACCGTATGCTGTCTTGCGCATTTGTGCACAGGTTGCTATGCAATGTAAAGCAGACTCTTTGGGCATTGTCTAGGACAGACGCACTATCTATTGACCAGTTGCTTGCCCAAGCTCAGGTGATTATGAGAGCTGAGGAGATGGAGGAAGTTGTGGTGACAGCAGCAGCCTGGCCAATGCAAAGTATGGACATTCATGTCATAAAATGCTTTAGATGCAATGGTATTAACCACATGGTAAAAGATTGTTGAAGCCAACAACATGACAGGATGAGAGTGAGGACAATGCAATACCATGTGCTGTTACCGTTGTTATACCATGGGCCATGTCTCAAAATTGTCCAAGAAAACATGAGAAGAGATATGTCAGTGCCAGTATCCTCTCCAGCCTGGCATTACCTGTGATTCGGGTCCAGATTGATCACAAAACTGTCACCATGCTGGTTGATACTGTTTGTTTACTGTCTATAGCCAGCAAAGAGATGTGCTAGTCATGGCCTGTATGCATAAAAACAATAGATTGGGAGAACCAAAGCCTGTTGTAGATTCAGTAATCCATCTAATGGTAGTCATTGCTTTCCAGTTGCAAGATGGAAGTCCTGTCAATACTAGTGATATACTAGTGGCGTGAGAAAAGCCACTTGGTTACAACCTCCTGATTGGTATAAATGCAATCAAAGAACTGGGTGGGGGGAGTAGGAATCACTCCTTTGGGTGCAGTGGAGTTTTTTGACAAAACATCATCCCTGTGTGCAGCTCTCACCATAGAGGAACCAGACTTTAGCGTCGAGTTTGATCAGAAAAAGAAAGTGCAAAAGGTCACTGGGATCATTAATCTACAATCTGTCCTGGTTGATGGCATGCCACATCATGTTAAAGACCTCCAACCTGCATAGGACTAATATGTGTAACAGAAAATCGGGTCAGCCTAATAAAAGACTCAGAATTGGTTGTATGCAGGAGTTACATCCCCTTCCACAATGGGCTGTTGAGAGAAAACCTACTTAGAGTAGGTGGCGCAGACTATTCACATATGAATAATACTGGGCAGATATTAGCCAATAGTCAGCATGAGTCTGGGATTGGGAGAGATATATAGCACCAGTGTTTTTCTCAGTTGAGCGAGGTGATTTTGATGTGCGGTTGTGCAGATGTGCAAAAACTAGATAAGATGAACACATGATATTCAAGCATACAATAACTATTTAAGCCTTGGTTCAGCTCATAGGGTGTTAGCTGCCAAGATAAAACTCAATTTAAGAACAAAGAAACTGCAGAACACATCAGCATATGACTGGCAGTGACTATGTATGAAAAAGATGCAAGAGGAACTCTACTCAGTCATCACTAAGAACCACATTGAATTATTACAGATTGAAACCAATACTGTTACTGACAATTACAAGCATTTTGTACAAGAAAACAAAGGCAGCAATGAGACAAGCACTACAAGGTCAAGAGAAAAATATTGGCCTAAAACTCAGAAGAAGATTAAGTAGAAGAGCATCATCACTGATTTAGACTTTTCTGATATTGCAATCATCATCACTGATTTAGACTTTTCTGATATTGCATTGATTTCCGATGAGAGAACATACTCAGGAAATGTGCTCAAAGGTCAGGCTTCATTTGAATGTTGGAAAAACTAAAGCAATGTCATATGGGATGGTTTGTACAACTCAGTTAAAGTCTAGATCTAGAAAACTTATAAAATGGACTAACGATTTCAGATATCTTGGCTCATGTATAATTAAATCTTCACAAGATATCAAAGTCAGAAAAGCTCTGGTATGGAAAGCCTGACATAAGTTTTCCCAGATTTGGAAATCTAAACTCAGCAGATATAGACTGTTGCCATTCTGTGTCTACTTTTATATTTATATATGCTCTATTTCTGATATTGAGTACTTTTACCCATAAATATGCCTTAAAACCATATTTTATATATATATATATATATATATATATATATATATATATATATATATATATATAAATATAAAAATGACAACAGGAAAACTGTAGTTATTGCTGACGCATTTTGTCAAATAACAACTACAGTTTTCCTATTGTCATTATATTTATAAATATTGTCTTTTCTACAGGTTAACTCTGAGAAATTTTCATATATATATATATATATATATATATATATATATATATATATATATACACACACACACTAAAAAAAAACAAACAGCACCCAGGGATCAAATTATAACTGAGTTTCATGATATATGAACATCAGTGGACAAAGTAGTTTTCATGTTCTTTTGTCAGGCATACGACTGGCATTGTTGTTCTTTGATCCTTTACCAATACCTTGGTTTGTGTGCATGTGTATATATGTGTTTATATATATATATATATATATATATATATATATATATATATATAAACACATATATATACACATGCATACATATATATATATATATATATATATATATATAAAACAGCACATTAAAAACATTAGTTACTTATCATAATGAGACTGACCAAAATTTTGGCATAAAAAATGGTACTCTAATTAAAAGAGGAAACAATTCACTAAGATGAAAATGTTTAAAAAGTGCTTTAATCACTAGCTCATACACAGTAAATTTGCATCCAGGTTCTTACAACATTTCACCATTCTTGGCAGATCTTCTGTTAACACAATGTGGGGTATTTAATAACAAAGATGTTGGAAACAAAAACAATATGAATCTAAATGGAATTGGCTACATTATATACATGATACACATATAAAAAAAATACATCTTTATAAATTTAAAATTTTCTTGTTCATGTACATGTATATTCACATCAACATAAACAAAACTAGTCTGCTGAAGTCCTTTTTCTACTTTGTCATATATCATTCTTCCATACATACACCCTCACACACACACACACATATATATATATATATATATATATATATATATATATATATATATATATATATATACTCTGTGATAAATTATTAATGAGGTGTCAATTTTCCATTTTGTCCAAAAACTACATGTTGGAATTTAACGAAATGTTCACAGAATGATGCCAACAGTTATATGCATGTTCTTTGTAAAAAGTGTAAAATTCCACAAAAATACACAGAAACTATGGTCCTTTACATAATTTACTTAAATTATAACTGTTTCAAATTATTATTGAGGTGTAATTAAAACTCATGTAAACAAGAAAACAATGCTTTAATTGCTTCATATATTGATTCTTATGGATACATACAGTAACCAACATGAAATAAATAGAAATCAACAAGTACAGAGAGTTAAAAAATAATAGTGAAGTAGATTAATAAGGGATATGTGATCCTCTCCTTGAAATGACATGGATAAGCTGCTGATCCATGGAACATGTCAATTTCTGGATCTCCTCAGATATAATTTCACATGATATATTCACTATTGCCTGCCACAAGTCCTCCTTGCTTCTAAATTGGTGTCTTTTCTCAAAAAACCTGTTGCTTCAGAATGTCCCACAAGTTTTCAATTGGGTTTAAGTCTGGAGAATTGGCCAGTCAGTTCCTTTTCTGAGGTCCACAGAAACCTAATTGTTGCAGGTACTCTGTAGTTTTATGCATTGCATGCAAGGGAGCATTATCTTGCATAAATATGATGGTTCTCTTTAATGTGATTCTTTGCATTTTTTAACCAAGGTTCAAGGTGCTCTCTGAGGAAGGCTAGATAAGCATCTGCAGTCATTTTAATACTGTTAGGCACTTTCCTTGGACCAACCAGATTAGATACCTCTAATAATACCAGCCTAAATTATGATACACACTTCTCCTTGTTGGAGTCTCAAGTATTGATAATGATGTTGTCTGTTTACAAACCAACCTTTGCTCCAACCATCAAGGACATCAATGGTAGCGCAAGATTCATCCATGAACAAAACCTTTTAGAAGTCAACATTCATGCTATCTTCTGCCCATTTCAGACACTTTTGTATGTGTCTTTTTGTCAATGGAGGCATTGTCACTGGTTTCAATGATTTCCCAATGTTTTTCAGAAGACGACATTGAGTAGTTTTAGATACAGTTGTTTCTCCAATGTGCCTGAAAAGTTCTCTGCTGGTCAGGCCTGTGTTATTTACAGCTTCATGTTTAATTTGCAACAGGAAACGTTAGGAAATAACCTTTGAATGACCCTTATTGGCCCTCTCACATATCTTTGTAGGAGCTGCAACAAACCTTTTCACAGTTTGGTAATATCTTTTAATCATTTTGGATATTTCTAATGTTCATTTACCTTTTGCAAATTCAGATGTTATAACAGACTTCTCAGAAGTGGTTAAGTCACAATTACAACCCATAATTGCACGATTATGAAGTCATTCGTTACTAATTTGGAACACTGAAGTATCTTGTTACTCATGCAAATGGCTGTGGTTTGTCTTGCACTTGTGCAGAACAGTTTTTACGTAGCACATGCACATCATTCTGTGAAAATTTTGTTAAATTCCAGCATATAATTTTTAGACAAAATGGAAAATTGTCACCTTGTTACACAGTGTGTGTGTGTCTGTGTATATAAAGGTAAACTGATGATACACAGCCTGATGATAAAACATTTATTTTACAAATATCTATTTTCTATATTATTCCCTTCTTGTCAGTTCACTTAATTCAGTGATGAATATTAATCACATAGATTGAACACTAAAAATAACTTTATTAGGTTATGGACTTATTGATTCACACCATGTCCACAATTTCCCTGTAGCCATTTTCGTTGCTGACATTATTTTTATTCAGATTATTATATGACATTCTTGTTGAATAAAGGATTATTGTCAGTTTTTATGACATTTACATCCTGATTTCATATTGCTCTTTGTTTATAATTTTTCATGTCATTTATTGTTTCTAACTTTGTTTTATAAAATCTCAAAGGTTTGTAAAATCTATAGAAGAAAAAAAAATGTTAAAGAAGAGGAAAAAAAAACGGAATGTAGACTTCATAAAATTTGTAAATGCAGAAAAGTGGGCTGTTATCAACAAAATGCAAACAGAAAATCTATCATCTCATAGAAGAGAATTTCCAAACTGGGAAGTAAAAATGCTCTTTTAAGAGAGGCATACATTTTAAAACTCCTATGACAATCTTTCTTTTTATGCACCATGTCCCTTCAGGATGTAGGCCGTTATGGCTCTCCACTTTCCCTTGTAGCTCTCAATAAGTTTTGTCCCTTTGCTACTTCCCCCAGGCCATGTTCTGTAATCCACTTGCTTAAGCCGGCCAGGTATGTCATGTGTTGCTTTCCCTTGTCTCTCTTTCCCTCTATTCAACCTGAGAGATTCTCCAAGCCATCTTTTCTCATTATATGTCTCAAAAATTTCAGCTGTCTCTTCCTGATGTTGAGTATAAGCTTCCTCCTTGTTTGCATCCTCACCAAAACCTCATCATTGCTCACATGATATCCTTAGCATTTAAGGATCGTAGCATCTAAGGTCCATGATATCCTTAGCATCCTTCTGTAGAACCATACCTCCGTTGCCTCAAATCTCTTCATCTTTGAAGTGACTATCCAACATTCACTGCCTTAAACTTGACAGATGTCATGTAGCAGATCAGTAATCCTTTCTTTGTTACCAAAGAAATCCTCCTGTCTCATAATACTCTGCCTAGCTTTTGGAATGTGTCTTTGGCCATCCCAATACACCCTCAGATCTTAGCATTGCAAATACAACCCTCTGTCAAAACACTTCTCAGATATTTAAATTTCCACACCTGCTTGATTTTGGTGTCTCCAACCTGTAAATCACATATTTGGGATCATCCTTTTACTGATGACCATGCATTCTGTCTTCTTGTAGTTTATGTTTAGTCACTTCTCTCATTCTCTTTTGCTATGTTCTGTAGGAGGTTTTGTAATTTCTTTTCCATGTCTGCTATGAGTACTGTATCATCTGTGTATCTTATGTTGTTAAGATTGTAGCTGCCAATGACGAATCCTGGTAGGACTTCCAATTCTCTCAGAATTGCCTCACTATATAGGTTGAATAAGTCCAGTGAGAAGACACATCCTTACCTTACGCCCCTTTCTATTTTTGTATATCTGCTGAACTCATTTGTTGCCAGTTTAGGTTCTTGATTATTCTATAATATCTTTCCCAAATATATCAAGGTTTCAACAGATCTTTGTGGCATACTTTGTTGAACACCTGTGTGTAGTCTATAAAACATAGGTACACATCCTTCTGCATTTGTATTGCTCTTTCTAATAATATTCTGAGCATGAATATCGCATTCCTTGTTTCAGGGTCTTTAACAAACCTGCACTGTTCTTGTCCTATCTCTGACCTGATTCTGCTGCATGCTCTATTCATCAGAATATGGATGATGAATTTTGTTATGTGGTTCATTAGACTGATGGTTCAGTGGAGTTCATATTCATTGGTGCTTGGTTCCTTAGGCAGTGCCAAGAAAATAGCTGCTGAGATTTTCCAGTATATCCCTACTGTTGTAGATTTCATTTATTATTTCTGTGATTTTGTCTACGCCAAAATCATCTAAGGCTGTCAGCATTCCCGTTACAATTCCGTTTGGCCCTGTCATCTTGTTTCTGCTTAATTTGGCCAGTGCAGCTTTTACTTCGGTTTTTAGAATTTCAGGTTCGTTGGTAGTTCTGTGTATTGCTGGTTGTATTCTTTGGTTGTGAAAGAGTTCTCCAATATACTCACACAAGCGCTGTAGAATTTTTTCCTTCTCTAGTAAGTGTTTCATCCTTTGATTTTATGCAACCTGTTGATGAGTAAGTCTTCTGTCCTGTTAGTTGCCTTATTTGTTTATGCATATCTCCTTTGTTGGTGGTACTCAATCTCTATTTCTGTACAGTCTTTCTTTAGTCTGCCTGCATTTGGTCCTTATTTCATTGTGTAATTTTCTATATTCCATTCCATATCTTAGCAGAGTTTTCTGTCTCCTTTGCATAATGTTGAGAATTTCATCAGCCATTCATTCATTTTTTTTCCTTTGTCCATTCTCCTTTGGGATAATATCATTTGCTGATGTCACTAAAGCGTCTCCTACTGCATCCCATTTCAAGTTTGCATTGTGTCCTTCATATCTTCTTTTCACGTTGTCCATATATTCTTCTTTTAGGTACGAGTCACTCAGGAGTTTGTTGTATTGCAATTTGTGTGCTGCATTAGGCTTCTTCAGTTTCCATAGTTTCACTCTTAGTTTATATATAACAGGGCGATAATCGCTTCTGCAGGTGGCACTTGGGTAGGTTTTGCAGTGAACTATTGCATTCCTGAATCTTTTGTTGATAGCTATGTAGTCCATTTGGTTTTTAGTTTTTCCTCTGGGCTCTTCCATGTCCATAATTGTATCGGATATTCTTGTAACCATGTGTTGGTTATTACCTGGTTATTGGCTGTGCACCATTGGATCCATTTTTCTCCACGTTCATTGCGGGTTCCTAGTCTGAATTTTCTGACTATATCCCCTGCCCTCTCCCTGCCTGCTTTAGTGTTTAGGTCTCCCATGATAATTATGATTTCTTATGATTTGTAAAGAGCCTTGGCATTGTCTAGCATGGAGTAGAAAGGATTGATTTCTTCCTTACTTTGTGTTGTCAGTGCATACACTATTATGATAGCTATGTTGAAAAGCTTTCCTTTCAGCTTGACTACCAGAATTCTTTTGGATAATTGGTTGTATCCCAGAATGCATTTCTTAAATACTTTATCTAGTATCCTACTCCTTTATTATTTTTCTCTCCACCTGCATAAATGATCCTATGCTGACAAAATCTACGTTGTTTGGCCATCTGGTTTCACATACAACTAAGATGTTGATTTTTAGCCTGCTCATCTCTTCTTTTACATTATCCAACTGGCCGCAGTTGTTCAACGTTCCATGTCCCGAGAATTATTTGTTGTTTGATGCGAGTCATTGCAAGATAATGGTCTGGTGACACCTGCTGCTCATGCTGTTCTTTTCCAGGTTAGGGATAGGTTTCGAGGAATTTTATCCACTTTATGCCATTTATACTAGCAGTTGCTGAATGACAGTCAGGTGACCTCTGTTGCACATGTCTGTCCTTACCAGGCGAGGAGTTAATTCCCATAGACTTAACCCCCTTCATGCCCTTAGGTTTCATATTATGTGTGTTATTAGCCAAGATATATCTTGGGATTAATAGTGGACTGGTTTTCCATTGCCTTCTCCATGGTGGTTTATGGAGTAATCACTTCTAGTTAGCTGGTCATTGACACAGAGAGTTCTTCTGCTCTTTGTTAGGTTTTATTTTTTGTCCTACTGGCTTGTTAACAAACCGCCTCACTTAAAAGAACTTGGAGTGGGGTAGTCAGTTTAGTCACTGACATTTCGACTGTAGAATACTTATCCTATGTATGTGTGTGTGTGTGTGTGTATATATATATATATATATATATATATATATATATATGAGTTAACTGGGCCCCAAATTTGTTTGCTCAAAAAACCTTGTACACACAGAGTTAGTAAGGTGAGGGAATAGAATAAAATGATCAGGTTGTTTTTTTGTTTTTTTAAGTTTTAACTTGTATACGTTCCATTGCCCACTATTAAAACAATATAGGATTACTGAGCAATTATTTTACACACACTGGTTACCTGAACCCAAAGTAAGCCATATTTACACACAATATATACACATTTATGATGAAAATTTTAAATTTACAAATTAACCTAACACATTTGAAAATAAAAAAATAAAATAAGTACAAATTTAAATCCCAAGACCAAGGGAGAGGGGCAGTGCTAATATGACCATTTACTTCATAAAGAAGTCAAAACATTCCACAACTGCGAACCAGGAATTGAGTTAGCATTCAATCCTTCGATGAAATTCAAAGAGCTAATATTCAAACAAAGTTTTCAAAAGAAAAACAAAAAAAGTGGTAGACTAAATTCACTTTAATTTTAAAGAAAAATTTGGAAAAAAACACCCTGTCTCATTCCATTAGCAGACTGTTGAATAAAAATAAACAAACTGCATTGTTCTCTTTAAGTAATAGATAGACAACCTTGTTAGAGAGTGTATACAGTAAAGTGGACTGTATATATAAAACTTGACAAACAGCTGTATAATGCCATACAGGTTCAATATAGCAACAAAGTAACTAGAAGACCTCCTCCAACTGAAAAAAATGGTATTGTCAGTGTTTCATGAGAAGATTAACCTATGTATTGATCTACTCAGTAGATGTAAGCAGATCTTTTTCAGTTTGACTCCAGAATTGCAATTAGCTGTCAGAATCTACACACACATGCAAAATTACATATTCATATAAATGTATCCCATCTCCCACTTGGTGAATACAAGGTATCAGCATTTAGATATCTAAGTGCAAACACACTCAAATTTATGAAATAATAGTTATCACTTTTATCTTGTCAGAATCAAAAATAACATGTTTATAAGTGTCACTGGCTTTGGACAATGACAAAATAGAAAAATATCTATTTGTGAATTCAGAAAGGTCACTGAAAACAATTTGACTAATGTTCAATAAACAAACAAAACTTGTTACTCATCAGAAGCCCAAGGTAATTTTATTTCTTCAGCTTCATTGGAATTTGACTCTTAAAATCAGAAAGTTAATGCCTGAAGAGTACAGGTCATTATTATCAAAGAATTTCTTAATTTTGTGCTCAGACTGAGATTACTCAGATTGTATTTTTATACTAATAACCAAATTCATGAGAGTTTGATCTGTAACGATTCAACTTTTGTATAGTGTGCCTTACTATCTGTTATGGGACCTACCTTTATGGACTTAATGGACTTGTCCTATTACTATATTATGCCTCAAGAGAGCTTTCTACAGTTGACAAGTTGACTACTGTACTTTGCTGTCAGTCGGACATGCAACACTTTTGTATTCATTCTTTTTGTGAATTATCTGTTTTCGCTAAATTGCTGAGTTTGAATTTTGTTTCGGACCTATTCTGGGTCCACAACACTATCTCAATATTTGAATCAAAGGAAGAAAATAATCCAATCTTGCGGGATATTTTTATATAAATAAGTTTAAAAGATTTGGTTATAAAATCATTTTGCATCAGTTTTCATTCTAATTTTTATGTCTTTCAAGTATGCAAAAATCATCACATCTTTATTTTGTTTCTACTTCAGGGGTTTTCATTTCACAAAGGAAGATACCTCAGTCACTTCCCTATTAAAAAACATGCATATTTAATTTCTTTCCCAGAAGCATAAATGTTGAATAGTGAAAATATTCATTTCTCTTAACCAAAAGATATGAAAAAAAAACCAAAAAAAACTTTCAAACAGTTTAGGATAAAATTTGCTGAAGTTTAACTCCGATTAATTATATAGCATTTACAAGAAATATTGTTCTTGATATTAAGACAAATATCTTCTCTTGATCTTTCAAAATATTAGGAAAATCATTTATATTATATTAATTAATCTACCTTCCTATATAAAGTATGTATCATACCCCAAAAGTAGAAAAAAAAAATTCACTTTAAAAGCTCAGACACTAGATAATAAAATTCAAGATAGCAAGCCTATTTTTTTATATTTTTCTTTCACCTTCTTTTCCCCCTTCCCCCCTTCCTTTCACCTGCTTTTGTTTTCATTTTTCTTTTGCTTTCTTATTTATCTATTACCTTCTTCATACATTCTTTCCTGCATTCCTCCACTTCTTTGATTTTCCAAAATTCTATTGAAATGAACTGGTAGGCAGTTGATGACTGTTTTACATGTGTGTAAGTGGACATTGAAGTCAACACCCAGAGGCAACAGCCTATTTCATGTTAAATGCAGTCATCAGGCACATAGCCTGACAATTATGTTTAGCATGAAACAGACTGTTAGCTCTGAGTGTTAACTTCAATGTCCACTTTTATATTTACATACACTCTATCCCTGATAGTGAGCACTTTAACCTATGAATATAGTATACCTTAAAACTATATATATATATATATATATATATATATATATATATATATATATATATATATATATATATATATATTGGTCCTAAGCAGAAGTGCTAGGAAATAACACTTCAGTTCTAGTTAAAGTACACTAATACGCTGATCCTAGATAGAGTACTAATTCATATGCAAACAATCCTGTCATTTTTTATGGATACTATGCTAGCTATAATAAAAAGGAAAATAATTCTTTGATATTTTTCTAATTTTTAAACTGCTGTTATACAAATGGTGTATTATTTAATAGTTAACTTGACCCAAACTAATTCAGAAAATCTTCCAGAGCTTTCCTCTCTATGCACTATATCTTAAAGAGACATGAATCATCAGGTTTATCCACAACTCCCTTTTTGTTGTTGTACTACCAAAACATGGGAAATAACTGCACAATTCAATTATAATGCCTAGTATGTCATAAATATTGGAATTTCCATATTTTGAAATAGATACATTATTAAGCAATTTAAAGATGCAATAAGCCAGTATCAGGTTATACAGTAATTGGGAATTCTAATTTTAACTAAAAATCACATGATTTTACTAATGAATGGTAGAAAATTGTTGCATCCCATTCCAGCCCATCTGGACAATTAGAAAAGAAAAAAAAAAAAAAACATTGTTAGTAGATTTGGCAAATTGTATCTAAATCAGCTCAAAAATGGCAGTACAGTATCTTCTGAGATATTATAGGAAAACAAAAGAAAAAACTTGCTAATTAGCATTGAGTAACTGAGATGAGAAACAGGCTCTTGGAGTTTTGACATGTCTTTTCAAATGATTCCTCATTTGTTCAGTTTTTAAACATTAATATATATGAATCTAGAGATTACTGAACAAAGAACTTTATTTGAACCACCCACAACCTATAATCAAATGTGGCGTAGTATAAAAGAACAATTTGAAACATTGGTCATTCAAGACATCTGAAGTGTGTAGTGAATATCAGTTCAGAAAATAAATAATGAAAACAATATATACATTGTACATGACGGAGTTAATCTAATATTCAATGTAGATATTTGGTCAAAAATAGCTCCCTTTTGCCATATAACAATGAAGAACAAAATGGCACAATATCAAAGATATTAAACAACTCTCATGGTCAAATCAGTCTCATGAAATGAATCTGATTGAATGTGTCTGGATTATTTTGGATTGTGAAATAAAAATGTCTGCAAAGCTTTCCACAATAGAAGATTTATTTCAGGTTTTCAATATGGCCATCTTGGATATTCCATCAAAGACAGATCTTGTAAATTTAATGTCTGAAAGCATAAAATGTTTCAGATCTCATGGCAAATTTACCAAATATTAATTTGCATAATAAAATAGGTTTGGAATTGTTTAGATTATTAAGTAATTAAGGCTTTTGTTTGAAAATGTTGTCATTTATTTACTTCTATTATGTCTCTGTGCATATTTTATTGATTTATCATCACGGTCATTATGGAGTTTTTAGGACATCACTTGTCATGTGCAATCTCATATTTATGGAAATATTAATTTATGTATTATGCAAACTACAACTTTGATCTTGAATTTTTGCATGAAACTTTTCATTGTACATAGATAAACATGGTAATAGAATAGTTTAGAATATGGGTTATTTGAATTTGATTCATGCATGACAACAATTTATTTCCCACTCTGTGAATCTGTCAGTGTGGACAATTTTGTTTCTTTACAGCATTTGTGTCAGTCCACAGCTAATATTAAATTTGAATATCTTACTAGAACTAAAAGGGAATAACAGATTCATTTTTAGTCATGAATTCTTAGTATTTTTATACATTTTCTCATTGTCTTTTGTATAACTGGATCATAGTTATCATGTGAAGGTACAAAAAAACAATTATCAGGCAGTACGATTCTCAGTGTTCTAGGCAAACAAATAAACAGATACTGGAATAAACACTCATAATACAAGCAATGTAGTGCTTTTCATCATTTTTACCATATAAGTCAGTAATCCTGCCACAAAAATTTGTACTTTTTTGGTAAAGTCTCAGAAGATGTAAGGACTTGGATTATGAAATTTTGCAGAATGATATTTCTCAGCTATGTTGTATGTTAAAAATAAATAATATAGCTGTAGTAACGTATGTTATTACATATGTAAAAAGAAACACAACCAGCTAGACAAGAATAGTAAAAGTAAGAATTTTATTTACTTGCTTACTACTAAATCTGCATGTTCCTTATAAAAGCAACAGTTACAACATAGATTGTTACATGGTAACAGGATGCTCTGTCACTTCATTTGAGGTAAAGAAAATTCTCAACATGAAAATAAACAGTACATGAATGTACTGTGAAATTTCCTTTTAATTACACACCTACAGACTATTCTGTGTTTCAATGTTGTGCAACTAAACAAGAGACTTGATTCAAGTAAAGACTTTTGACTAAAAGAATCTTATTTTTGTAACATTATGCATGCTTATTGTATATATTATTTTTATATATTTGGTATTGAATTACATTTTGCCTTGCAGCATTTAACTTCTTTAAAAGTTTTTCACTGATCAACATATTTATATACTTTCTATGTTCAACTTGTCTTTGCATATGTCTCTTGCATTCATTTGAGAGTTTGCAAGATTTCATCAAAGGCTGTTTTATTGATAAATGTATGTAACCATCTTTCATATGTGACTCCTTCGTGAACCACATAAATCTTGAACTCTAGTCATCTCTTTGCTGATTCACTTTCTCACCTAAATCTATTTTTAACCAAAATGTAAGGAACTGAGTATGACTGGTCAAAGACTTTTATAGCTATTTAATATTGGTCAGTTTGATCCAAAACTCCTAATTAATTCTAACCATAAGTCAATAAAATAATCCACTTTGCTATTAAGCAAAGTGGATTATATTATTTTATTATTATTATTATTATTATTATTATTATTATTATTATTATACATATCATTATCAATATTATTCAGCTGTACCTTTTCTTTCAGAGAAATGTTCAATACAAGTATTGAGATTCTGGCAATTTTACCAAATTATTTTAAAATGAGCCTCAAGGATGCTGAAACTGCTCACAGAATTTAGAAAGTGAAAAGAAAATATATCTTATACACAAAACTGGTTTAAGCATTTTGAAGGTTGTGACTTTTCTCTTGAAATAAAGCTCAAAAGAGAATAACCATCAGTTTTAGATTATGATGTTTTAAAATGCAAAAATCATCAAAAGATACCATATGTAGATAATTTTTATAAACTTTAAGAAACATACAAAATCCCTACTTGATTAAAAAACAAAAATACACTGGATGCACCCCAAATGCACAAAAATTACAGACTTTGAATTTATTCAAGGCTCTTGTACAACTGAAATGATTGGTCCCTAAATCTAGGAGATATTTATGGTTTTAGTGCAGATTAGTAGTTTATAATTAGGATTATAATTATTCCTGTACTGCCAGGAATCTCTTTGTGTTATAAGCCTATAAGAAAGTATGCATTATTTATATTAAAAATAATTTTCTGTTTCTGAAACATAATTATTCATTATTGCAATACTTACAAGTGTCAAGGGTGCTCTGGCCTCAGGGATGCACCCTAAAATTTTGGAAAAACAAAAAACAAAATAAAGAAATATTTAAAAATATTTAAAAAAAATATTAATTTAGGCTGTAGATTACAGGTATTTTTTTTACAAGATTTGAATGTCAGAAATATAGTATTTAATTATTACTATTTATCAACCCTAAAGCATTTTAAACAATGTTTGGTTGTTAACCTTTCCATTAAAAGAATCGTCACTGAGTTCAGAAAACTATTTTTGGTCTTTTTTTTTAAAACCAAAAACATTATCTGATCACACTGAAAGAAACATCTGGATTTCAGTTGATATTTTCCAAAAATTTTCTAAAATCTCTATATCTGAGGAAATCTGTACTCATAAGACAGAATTACACTGAGTAGACTGACAAAAAAAATATACAATGATTCCATTTTGTTTGATTAATTTTTGTGTGTGAGTCACTGAAAACAAATAATCAGTTGTAAGATTTATTGGTGTTTTATGTTTAAGACAACTAATTTTCTGTGCTGAGCCTAGTAACACAATATCAAGACCTCACGCAATTTGTATGCAGGGCTGACACGTCTTAGCCCTGAAACACCCAACCAGGGGGTACCCCGCATTTTTTTTTGTCCTGTTGTGGCCTCTGCTTTTTTTTTTTTAGCACTGTTTTATGGCCATCTGCCATTTTTTTGTAATTATTTTTAAACTGGTGGTACATTGTCAGTCATCAACTAATAATATAAATTGTGTATCTGCATAGCCAGTTTGGTGCATACTATGCAGGTACCCCTGACAAGGTTGAAGTCCTCATCGGTGTTTTATGTTTTACTTTTTTTCTGCCTAAGTTATATTGTCAATCATCAACTATAATAATAATCAACAGAGCTGGTGCTTTCTACCACAAACCTCTCAACTGTGTGGGGGCCCCATGCCTACTGGGGTGTGGGTGGGAGCATAGCAGAAGTACTAATTCCAGTAGCACTTATTTTTTTAAATTGTAATTTTTCTTTCTGAACAGTTCTTTTAAATCAATTAAGAGGGTAATAATATATCTCAGTAAAATCATTTTTTATTCCAAGATCATCCACTAATGAGGATCTTTGATATTTTGGTTTTTACTAATAGTAATACTAACTAGATGTTCACAGCTAGTAATTAAAATAAAATTTTTATTCCCTATTTTTTACATTTCTAGAAAGATAAAGACAAGAAAATGATTACTTAAAAAATAAAATTTTTTAAAGAGTTCAACACATGAAAAATTTTCCTGAAAACTGAAATACTGTTTTTAAAACAAATTTTTAAGACAAGCCCACTTGTGTTGTGTTGGAATCTTTGTAAAACTTTTTTTTTTTAGCAGAGATGCATCAGTCATTAATCTTTATGGAAATGTAAAAATATGCAACTTAAACATTTTTTGAGTAAAATTCAGTCATGAAAATATTGGTAATTATTACAAAAAAAAATAGCACTTTCTCAGATGTTTTTAAATAAAATAAAACTTATTCATTATAAAAGTAAATAATTAATCAATATGTACTGAAATCTTCATTTAAATTGGATAATTCCCTGATTTTTAGTAATTTAAGAAAAGTGCTTCCCATCCTTGCCAGTTTTTCTTCATGGGTTTGTGGCTCCCAGGTTGAGAAACTGAAATTAACAGGTAGTAGATAAGTGGGTCCCATATGAAAGTGGTGGTGGAGGTGAAAACCTAATGTTGGCCCTGTCTGTAGGAGTGACCAGTCATGAATAACAAACAGCAAGTGCATTGGGAGAGCACTAACTTTATTTTGCAAAGTTATTGGCTAAACATGGAGTATTCTTCTGATGATAAAATCCTTCAATTAGTACTCACTTAATCAACCTAAAATTTCCAATCATTTAATCATTCTCTAATCCAGCAACCTAATCAATTTTAAATCAATTATAAATCAATCTATACATTTTCAATCATTTCTCGTCTATTAAGCAAAGCTTGATGGTTGCTAGAAAGTTCCACAAAGAACATTCAAAAGATTAGCTTCAAAATTCTTTTTAGGCTGATTGAATAAATTAAAAATAATCCTCTAACAAACTCCCCAAACCTCTCTTTTCTGAGTATGCATTTGATTCCAAGCCCCTCTCTAAAAAATGAAACAGAAGAAAAAAATAATAGAGGATGTTCAAGACAGAATCAAATAAGGATTATGGCAAATTAAACAGGTTTTAAAAATATTGAATGAAATGTCTTTGAAATCCTTTTAGGGACTATTGTCTAATTAATCAGATAACAGTGTGAGTTGTATTTAATATGGAGAAGTAGCTTAAAGAGGGTTGGTTGTTTTTGTTTAGCTGCATATCAGCCTCTATGAGTTATTTGATGTCAAAATCTAAATATTTTGTATGCAATTTTATGGCTCCAACTGGAGATATTTTGTACATAATTTTATACTTTCAAATTTTATTTTCAAATATAAAACATGTTTTATATATATATATATATATATATATATATATATATATTATGAAATGGACAAAGTCCGACAATTATTTTGAGACATTTTTATGTTTATACATTCTTTTTATACATACAAATATTTAAGTAAATGCCCTGTTTTATAATAAACAGTATTAATAACATTTACCGGCTTGAATGTCCAAGACATTTTCATAGAAATTATTCGTCCTTCGACAAGAATCGAACCTGTATCCTATATGAAACCATCATATAGCCTGACGTGCCTTAACCGATCGAGACACGGATGATCATTCGATTAGCAAGGTCAATTTTACTGCTTTTAAACTTCAATCTTCCATGAATCTCTCACATACATTCATATCTGCTCAAAGCGTATCCAAATGTAAACAAATGACGTCACACATTATGAAATGGACAAAGTCCGACAATTATTTTAAGACATTTTTTTGTTTATACCTTGCTAATTGAACAATCCTCCATGGCTCGATTGGTTAAGACATGTCAGGCTATATGATGGTTCCTATTGTAGGTGTTATATATACTGGTATAAACCTATTTCTTTAAGGTTGAAGATTATGTTGTAATATTAGGATGGGTTTAAATATCCTAAATATATTCAATCACCAGATGTCACTGTACATATATACATATAATAAATATAATATGAAAAAGAGTGTGTATGTGTGTGTGTGTATAACCAAACAATTTTTATTTCTTAGTACCTAAAACCAGCAATACTTTGTTTTTTCATCTCAGATCAGTATAGAAGAAGAGTAATGAAATGTCTTCATTATACATATTATTATTATTATTATTATTACCATAAACATTATTTTAATGGGAACATGTGTTTGAGTAGAAATAACTGTTTATTTACAAACAGTGACATTAATGTCTATTAGCCTAGATCTCTCTCTCTCTCTCTCTCTCTCTCTCATATATATATATATATATATAACTGTCTAAATACACCGTCTTTCTCTCATAAATATATATATATATATATATATATATATATATATATATGAGAGAGAAAGATAGTGTATTTAGACAGTTTATATATATATATATATATATATATATATATATATATATATATATATATATATATATTAGACAGTTAATGTTCATTGAAACAAGTTTTATTAAAGATAATAAGCAAGTTATGTCTATTACAGATTTTAGTAAGAATTTCTTGTTGCCAGATTAGTTCCTGTATCTTGGTGTTGAAAATGTAAAGGAATTGTTTACAGTTTGTGCCAGTTCAAGTTAAGGTTCCAAGCTTTCAACTGGCTTCCTTCATTACCAAAAGAAAGTAATTAGATGAAAATCAAAGTTCATGTTGTAGCTGCATCTTTGAAATTATTTTGAATGTTTGTAACTGTAGAGAATTCCTTTACATCTTAAACACCAATGTATGGAAACTAATCCACCATGAAAAAGAATATTAAAAAATATATAACAGACATAACTTGTTTAACAAAATTATTTGGGCGGAGTTGTACAATACGCCCTATAGCAAGAAATAATCAACTTTTTCTTTTACCATATTGCTATAGATTAAGCTATCTAGATTTTGACTATAAAAAAAACATAAAGGCACTATAGTAAAGAGCTCATTCAAATGATTACCATGAAAGTATTTATAGAAAAGGCACAGGAAATCAACTTTATGGCAGTGGGAAATATTTAGAGGTTATTGATAAAATCCTAAGAAGAATCTGCAATGTTATTGATCCTAACCTGGCATCCTGGCTTCAGTCACTTTTTCCACTGCCATAATGTATCTTCCCTGTGCTCTTTCTGTAAATACTTTCATGGTAATTATATTAAATGACTTTGGTCTATGGTACCTAGATTTTATGAATTTAAGTGCAGTAAAAGATTGGCAGCTAGGTCTCATCATTTCAATGTTGAATTGGCTAAATGTAATTGTAGGTTCTTTGCTAACAGTTTGTTTTCTCACACTTCTCATCTTTCCAGCTTCTTGCTTTCCAGTCAACTTTGATCTTCAAAAATTTAAATGCAATGTCAATAGTTACCCACTGTCTTTTTTTATTCTTCTTCTTTTATTGTTCTTGTTCATTAATAATGTTTTTCTTTTTCTTATTCTTTCACACTCAGTAACCCATTGTGTCTTAGTGGTTTTATTGCCTTGTTTAGGGTGATATGATTAAAAAAAAATGATAAGTTTGATTAGTGATGTAATGAATATGCATACACCTGGGTTTCCCCTCACAGTAATATGATTGGCTGGTGTCAGCCATAAATACAGACTGATGTGGAGGTACATGGACTACGCCTATTGCCTACGCCTATTGCCTACCACTATGACAAGGACCAGTTCATTACGGTTACCTGCTAGATTGTCCTACCCAGTTACAGTAGCCCAAAACCACTTTGCTATTTCGAACAAATATATCCCTTTCCAGGACGTATCAATTAGTATTTATTAAAGCGAAAAAAATTATTTATAAATGCTAGGTCCTGTAATTAAATGAAAAAAACAAACAAACAAAAAACAGCAAAGTGTGTAGAAATGGAGAAAAATAGCTTGTAAAATATTTTTTTGTTTCATTTTTTAAATTTTGTCCTATTTTTCTTCTTTTTTTTTTTTCAAAGCAGATCATTACGTTTATCAGACTTTTAAAATGTCTATCTTGACTTTTTTCACTAGACTGTTTTTCCCTCTATTTTCAATGCTTTGTTTCAGGATGTAATCAATAAAAATAGATACAGAGCATAATAATATGAAATATATGTAAAAAAAATGTCAGTTTGTTTCTAATATTTGTGGCTGTGTCAAAAAAGAGAAAAACAAAATATAGAAATTAATCTTGGCTGTCAAATGTGGAAACAAATGCAATATATTTTGTCAGTCATTTTCAGGGCCTTCACCTCAGACAGAACCTCTCTCTTAGGAGGGACTGAGTTTATTGCCTGGCACCTGAGGGATCCCCAAAAGGGGTAGTGCTGAGGAAGCTTGGACAATTTTTCCACGAAATGGCCGTTAAACCTACTTTAAATCACAACCTTGTGTCACATCCAGTTGCGACATAGATGCATTGGTAGATACCATAGATATGGGATTTCAGCCTTTGGTTGAAATCTTTCACATTTTTAAAATTTTAAGCCCAAGTCCCAGGGGTCCTTCTCCCCATGAAGTACCTCTCCTTTGGGTGGGGGCTTGGTTTATTGCCCAGTGTCAAGTTGGTATTGCTATTAAACCCACTTTAAGCCTTAACCTTGTGTCACATCCAGTAGCAGCATGGTCGCTCTAGTAAATATATATACCATAGATATTCCGTTCTTTCTCTTATCATGCCTTCTATTCTGATCTGTTTGACTGATATCATTAGCCAAACATCCCACAAATAAACCATTCCACACTCTCCTCTTATAGATATCTATTGGTCCATTTACATGGAAATGGCAGTTGGATTTTCCTGGGTGGAATCATATTCCCTTAATCTTTAATAGCCAGTGATAATTTTTGTCTGTTTCTCATCAAAGTTTATTGTTACTGTTATAAAATAAAATAAGACATATCTTGGCTGATTTACAGGCAAATACTCAAGAGTGAGAACCGGATGTAAACGGGACAAAGCCCCGTCACAAAATGACCATTATCTTTCTTCACAAATGTTCCTGACACATGTGTTCCAGTCGAAAAATAAAATAATATTTAAAGTGCTCTATTTTTCGTCCAATAAAAATGCTTCCCTCCTAATTACACTAGCTTCATTTTTCGAGCCTGTTAAGCCATAAAAAAATGCTATAAAAGGGGTCACACGGAAGTTCAACAGTCAGTCAACAGGTGCCCAGAGTGGAGACTGTCACGGTCAGCTACTGACAGCAGGGGAGCGTCAACCACCGTCAACATGTGTGAACTACTATGAGAGATTGACCTAGATCTGAAAGCCGGCTTATGAACTTTACCACAAGGTAGCTGTCCCAAACCCTCACGTTCCTGTTGATATAAATCACGTAAATCTATTTCTACTGTTTTCGTATTTCTTTCTTGCAACCATACGCTTGTCTATAACATTACCTACTGCAATAAAATAGTAGTGACACATAGTGTAAAAATAACTTGAGGCGTGAAACTGACAGTCACCATGTAACGTTGATTCCTATGTCCACACATATAAACAGAACCCACTAAAAGAGAGATATCTCATCTTATTCTTTTTTATACTGCTTAGTTATTGCTAGTCCTCTTTCTATAGAGTCTGAATTAAACACAAAACTTAGAACCAAAGAAAAAAAATACAAAACAAATAAATAAATGAATGAATAAAATAATAGATAAATATATAAAATAAGCAATCTAGAGGTCATAAATAACCCTAAGTATTTGCTCTAAACAAAAGAACTGGGAAGAGTCAGTTTCCTCCTTTTTCCTTAATCCCCCAGTGGACTATACATAAAGTCCGCTAAAGGAGTAGTGGTACTTGTTTTGGTGATCACATTGAAGTGAGAAACCGACAGTCACCTTGCAGTGTTGATTCCTATATCCACACTGACTGTATAGTAAATATATAAGACAATTTGGAAAACTTCTATTTTGATGTTTCCTTTATTAACTAGCATTATATATGGTCTGATCACTTAACATACTGAAAAAAAATGAGTTATCAACTGCTGTTGGTGCATAAATGTAATATATAGCTATAAATTCATGCCTCTCAGCTTAACTTATAATGACTTACTTCATCCACAAGATTTCATAGTCTTTAATTCAATGGTCGATGTTATAATGTTTGTTCATGTGTAAAATTAATCAAATGTAATTAACATTTTTTATCTATATCTTTATTCTCTATTTTCACAATGTATACATATTGTTTGGTTCTTAGTAGTAGCAACAATAAGACTTCTTATGTGCTACATCCCTTCAGGTTAATCACTATTTCTCTCTGCACCTCTTGCCTTCAATAAATCCTCTGAGTGTCAAATTTTAAAAGCCCTCTTTTCAGAGGTGAACAATAACTGAGCAATACTAAATAAGAACTAGGCAAGGTATCTGTAAATATGAACAGCGGAATGAGAACAATCTACTCTAGATTAAATAAAGGGTTTAGTTTGAAATTCCCTGAAAGTTACTGAATCAACAAGCACCTGATAAAGCTGAAGGGCACAATGGCCGAAACATTATGATAATAACAATAAAGAGTCTGATTGTTAATAATGTCAATAATGATAAATTTTCATCACAGAAATTCAGATACAAATCATATCACTTGTTCTTGAAAGTCAAAGCTTTAGTATCAATATACTGAGCTAAGAACTGTCATTTTTATTTCTTTCAAAGCAAGAGAAATAATAAAATGAAAATTTAAAGGATTGCTGATGTTATAAACCTGCACATGTTAACGTATATATGGTAGCACAAAAAAAAACAAATGAACAACAAGTACTACCAGTGAGGCAAAAGGAAAAGAAGACAAGAATTATTAATATAAAATCGTTTGTATCACTGATACAGAGAATGTGAGCAGAATATCTCTTTGTTGGCAAGGAAAGAGACTTGGCAGAAGAGTAGAGTTGGTAGGGTCTAGAGTTGGTGCGTGTTTCAGGTTGGTTGACTGGTAACATTGAGAGCTTACTAGTGGCAGATTCATTGAAGCTTGCCCATTTACCACCATTCTGTCCCAGTTATTATGAGCGGCATTCTTAAAAGCAAATCTGGTAGTTCATGAACTTTTTGGCAGCAATGTTCATGCTTGGCTTCTTTTCTATTGTATTTTATATTTTTTGAGGAGATTTGTTTTGTGAAATGTGAAGCTTGGAGCTCTTGGTACAGAGGACTACTTTTTTATTTTTGGTTTTGCTTTCTTAGCATTCATATCTGACTGATATATAGAGTGAATCAGAAAGAGATCTAACTTGAAACAGAGCATAACAGTTCCTCCTAGATCTCAATCTGATTCATAGGTAATGAGTGGATATGAGCAGAAAGGATGTATGTATTTCTTTGTTGATTTGGTGTGTTTGCATTGTTGATATTAGTGTATGATAAAGTCTTTGAAGAGTGTTGGGAGTTGTCCATGTGTTTATCTTTTTGGAATTTGTTTTGTGGTAGTGGTGGGTAGTATTTGAGTGGTTGAATGATGATCAAAGGACTCAATGGCTGAAGAGAAAACGCCTTTTAAACTGCTGCTGCACATGAGGCTGAAACAAGATTGAGAATGCAAAAACAGCCCTTTTCAGGACCACCCCCCATTCAAATTGTTAACTCCCCACATTTGGGAATGTGCCTCAATTGCACCCAATTGTTGTTACTAATACTGATTCTCAGGTAGGATAACTTTAAACTTAAACTGCTCCAATTGAACGGCAAAAATTCCCAGTAATAAAAGACCTGGTCGAAGACGGGTTATCTCTATCTATAAAAGGCAGGATGTGTGTGTGTGTGTGTGTGTGTGTGTGTGTGTGTGTGTGTGTGTGTGTGTGTGTGTGTGTGTGTGTGTGTGTGTGTGTGTAATGAATGCATGGCCGCAATTTCGACGGATTTACACCAAAATTTACATGCACTTGCTCCAAGTTAGCGGGAAGGCCAAGATTGACTTTACATTTCCCAACTCCCATCGATAGTGGAAATAATCAATTTTTTCATGTTTCTACGGCAGTTTTCATGAGTTTGCAGCCATTTTGTACTGGCCAGAGAGAGAGCCTATAGCTGGCTGCCATGAACAGGCAGGAAGATTATATTGGCCAGTGTGAGAGCCAACAGCTGACTGACATGAATGTTAACTAGCATGCTAGCATGCAAAAAAAATCGATAGCTGCATTCATCACAAGTGGTAAAAATTTAAATCTGCATGGCACTTTACTTCAATTGGCTCATTCGCTTGCTTAAATTCAACGTTGATTCTGATTCCGCCGAACAGGGTTTGGTGTGAAAAAGTATTTGTTATTAACATTCTTTTTTCATTCGGTTCTTCCATTTACGAGTCCTTTTTTAAAGCTGATCGTTTTGTGTTCATTTTGTTTAGTTCTTTTTTCGTAACAGATTTAATGTTTAGTATAGAGCTTAGAAAAAATTTGCAGTGTGATATTGGCAAGAAGTAAGGCATGTAGCAACAACAGCACGACAAAGGGCACTCCTTTAAAGTCAAGGAAGGGCAAAAATATTTTAAGTCAAGTGATAGCAATTGCTGTGAGTCGTACGATTTTTTAATCAAGCACGGGCAACGCCGGGCCATGCTGCTAGTACTGCTATAATTTTAAATGTTATAATCTCAATGAATATAACTGCATTACAATATTCAGTATTTAAAATATAACTTTGTGCAGGTGAATAGAGCAAAATTAACCTTACGTAAGGTCAATGCATATTTAAATACAGCTGTGGAAAATGAAAATTAAGTAATAAATAAAATAAATAATAAACATAATAATTAAAAGAATAATTTAATTTTCCCATAATGCAAATGGAAATCAAATAAAGGGTTTCCGGTCATGTGCAGAGCTTGTGACCCCACTTCTGGAAAGGAGATCATCTGCGGCTGGATACTTTCGAATCATTGGATTTGGGTGTGTTTTGCAGCAGTCCTAAGGAAAGATCCAGTCACCCTCTCTCAATGTCATGTTGACTTTAAATCAATCACTCTCTTACCCCCGAGTTAGTACACACACGTTCGCCAATAAAAAAAAATTGACCATTAATTTTCCAACCAAGTTTTTTTTGTGTTATTTATTGTGGTCCAATGACATTATCATCTTCTGATACTGGACGAAAAACCAAATACCAACCCACCACACAGCTATAACTAAAAAAAAGTTTCCAATTTAAACTAGCACATCAGAATATAATGTAAAATATTTTTAATAGCCAGTCATTATAATCAAAAAAGCTTTAATGACTAATGTTGCTGACTATCAGCCTATTTAACACCTGTTAAACTGGTAAACATTTATTTATTCAGACTGGATGATGACACCTTTTCCAGGATAAAGTGTAAATTGAACCTAATCAGTAGTTTGCAAATCCAAGAAGGTACTTCCATATGAATAGTGGGTGTATTTATTGTTAAATAAAATGATCAGGCTTGTTTACACAGTCATGTTAAGGCAGTCTATATTTTTAAAAATTAATACGATCCATAAGAAATTTGCTTGTAAGTACAAACCTTACCATTGACTATTTGACGGATGTTGTAGTTGTATGTCTACATTGTGTATGAAAATAATTTCTATTTTATTCTCTGGCACTAATTCAGTATTTAAAATAATATCATAATAAATAAAGATATAAAAAAAAAATGATGCCACTCAGACTCCAGAAAGATTTTATGAAAAATAATATATTAGATGAGATTTAAAAGAAATAATTTGGTTCTCATTATTCTTCTTTTTATTCCTGAACCTGTAGATTCCTAGTGAAAGATAGGGCCACAATAACACCAAACTAGTTAATGCTGCCCAGCTTCAGTAGCAAGTATTATTGAACATTACTGCCACATCTGGTCTGGTGGTGCTTCTATGTATTTTGAGATGCTTGATGTTATAAAATAAAATAAGACATATCTCGGCTGATTTACAGGCATATACGCAAGAGCGAGAGCCGGATGTGAACGGTATAAAGCCCCATCACAAAATGACCATTATCTTTCTTTACAAATGTCCCTGACACACGTGTTCCGGTCGAAAAATAAAATAATATTTAAAGTACTCTATTTTTCGTCCAATAAAAATGTTTCCCTCCTAATTATACTCGCTTCGTTTTTCGAGCCTGTTAAGCCATAAAAAAACGCTATAAAAGGGGTCACACGAAAGTTCAACGGGCAGTCCACAGGTGGCCAGTGAACAGACCTGTCACGGTCATCAGCTGTCAGCAGGAGAGCATCAACCACCGTCAACATGTGTGAACTACTATGAGAGATCGACCTAGATCCGAAGCCGGCTTATGAACTTTACCACAATGTAGCTGTCCCAAACCCACACGTTCCTGTTGAAATAAACCACGTAAATCTATTTCTGCTGTTGTCGTATTTCTTTCTTGCAACCATAAGCTTGTCAATAACACTGATGTCAGAAGCGTACAGCAAGAGAAATATGGCCAACTACACGAGCTTCACCCGAGCCGAACTATTTACTCTCATCAAGGAACAGAAAACACTACTATTCAACTTGAAAACGGGACCAACACAGCCTTGCAAAGCCACGATACAGGAAATTCAAGCCGACATAAACGACATGCTGACTGCCCTAAAATCAACTACTTCAACACCTCCCACCGCTCAAACAAACGGCGATTACAGCTTAATGATGCGCCAACAAACCATACGCGACATATTGAAGCTAGAGAGAACTTTTCACCCCGGACACGACGTGAACCGATTCATCACGGCCCTAAACAAAGCATACACAATCCATGTCACGCCAGAACTCAGCACCTATCCCAGCCTGGAATGCGAATTCGTCAGGTATGCTAAAGATTTACTGGACCAAAATATCTTTCAGCAGATGGTTGACTCAAAAAAGGACATATCTACCTTCGAACAACTGAACAACTTATTAGCAGCACACGGAAGCCAGATGACTAACTTCCAACACCTCAGCCAAGCCTGGGATCTGGAACTGCGAGACGGCGAAAAATTAATAGACTTCGCGGGTCGACTCGAAAACACCCTTAGAGAGGCAGCCGTCCACATAAAAAACAAATAAAAAAAAAAACAAAAATACAGACTTAACAGTCGATGGACTTATTTCCATCATCGGCGCTATGCTAATGAGCGAAAAGGTGAAAATTTGGAACTCAAATCTTTACCCACATCTCGTCAAGACAATGGACAACCACTATTCAGCCATTGGCATAGCCTCCAAGCTCAAATATACCTTGATCGCGGTGTAAAATCCAACGACACGACTTCGCACAACACTGTATTTCACACAGAAACCGCAGCGGTCAAACCAAAGAAACGCGCCACTCCGACCCAGCAGCCAGCCAAACCCACAGCAGACGGGCCTCACCAACCCTCCCGAACATAGTCACCATCCGACACGCAGAAACCATCAGCACACACCACGAATCAGCGTGTGCAAGAACTACCTCAGAGGTCGCCGCTGCCACCATGGACGCAACTGCCTATATCGCCGCAACGAATGACAATATACAAGCCATAAATGATGTGGAACAGGATTTTCGCTTCGGGCAGGACGAGACGTGATGCCTCGTTCGCCATGCCCCTACGTCAGCCATCACGCCTTCAAATTTCAAGGACTCGCTCACCATTCACCGCTCGTCCAGTCCACCTTCAACTTCAGGGACATCACCTTCTCTGGCGTCGCAATGTTAGACTCTGGATGCTCCACCAGCATCGTACCAATATCTCGGTTACCCAGAGAAGTAAAGAAACTCATGACCCGCTCCGACGTCGTAGTAAAAGGAATCAACGGCAGCACCACCGCCCTCGGCGAACTGACTTGCGATATCACCATCGGCAGTCGAGACTCACCCACATTCAAAAAGGTTAACGTGCTGGTAACTACCCAAACCACACCGATCCTGATCGACCAAAATATCCTATGTCACAACACGCTCGATTCCAATCTAATCGACAACCAAAATGCGACTATAGAATTCAGACGCACACTTTCCTCAGGATACACAACACACACAGCCGCAATCATATCACCGTCAACCAGCATATGGCGCCCAAGCTGACATCATCCAAAACCAGCCTATTATGGAATTACAGCCCAACATCCAGACACTGAATCAAAAGCTAACCTGGCTAAAGCATAACACGGGACTATCGCTACCAAACCACCCGAACCGAGACGAACTAGAGGCCACTGCAAACTTACTCATTTGATACGCTGACATTATCGGCGCAGAAAGCAGCAGCAAAGGCACATTCATCCGACCCATCCGCATACCAACCAATGGCCAGTCTCGCAGCCAGAAACAACACCCGATAGCCTAGGCTTTGGAAGCAGACGTAGATACCGAAATTAAGCGTATCGCTGATGAAGGTATCATTGAAAACTGCAGCAACCCCAAAGGCTTCAATAGCCCTGTATTTACCGTACACAAGAAAAACGGATCGATTCGTGTCATTGCTAACTTTAAAAGAACTCTCAACAAGGTCTTAGTCGATCTTGACCCTTACCCAATGCCAAGGATCGACCACTTGTTCAACAAAATCGGGAAAGGCAATAGATATTTTACTACCCTCGATCTACGCAGCGGCTACTGGCAAATTGAAATCGACAAGCGAGACCGAGACAAAACAGCATTTACATGGAAGGACCAATGCTATCAATACACGCGCCTGGCCTTTGGCCTTACATCTGCCGGACAAATCTTCTCCCGTTGCATAGCAGAAGCCCTAGCCACGGTCACATCCCGTGACAACATTTCTTCCTATATCGATGACAACCTGGTCCACGCTAGGACATTTAGGGAGTACATACTCTCCCTCGAACAATTTTTTACTGACCTCTGAAAATTCGGACTCAAGCTGAATCCCGATAAATGTTCCTTCCTCGCATCAGAGGCAAAATTCCTCGGACGCACAGTAAACAGCGAAGGATTCAAGGCTGATCCAGAATACGTTCGTGCGTGCCATCAGGGAAATGAAACCTCCAACATCAAAAAAGGAATTACAAAGCCCTATCGGCCGTTTAGTGTGGATCAGACAATTCCTAGAGACACGTCTTCACGAACAAATCAGGTCAGATATGTTTTCAAAACTTATGCGTCCCATACACGAACTCAACAAGGTTAATAAACCGTTTGTCTGGACACAAAATGCCGACAGAGCCTTCAAAAAAATCAAGGACCGTCTCTCTTCACCACCCGTCATCTCGTTTCCAGATTTCTCCAAACTTTTCACACTCACCACCGACGCCAGTGACGTCGTATGTGGAGCAATCTTAATGCAAGAAGCCGACAACAGGAAGATATCATAGCGGTCGCTTCGCATACATTCAACTCCACGGAACAGAACTGGTCCACGACGGAACGAGAGGCATACGCAATAAAGTGGGCAATATTGAAATTTGATTATTTCCTTCGCAACTGTCCCTTCGTCATCTTCACCGACCACAGATCGCTGACATATCTGGACCAACGAGAGTTCAATAATGCCAAAATACGACGATGGCAAGAAGAAATTTCATGTTATAAATTCGTCTTGGAATATGTTGAAGGCGAATCAAATGTATGGGCTGACATGCTCAGCAGAGGTTGCGGACATAAGAAAACGAAAGCCCCGAACGACCTTACACCGGCAGGCAAGACATTCGAGGTAAGCGGTTCAGACCTCCGCATATACATCCCATCTTGGTGCCTCGGCGAGTTTAACGGTTTACAACTCATTCCCAAAACTCACACACCACAAAACGCCCGCACCCACAAGCGCGTCACCAACGCATTCTTCGCCTATCACTCCACCACCACCATCCCCACTGAGAGAATCTGCAACCACCTCGGCATCGCAGACGAACAACAGAAGGACGACGCCCTGGCAAAGATCATCAGCGCCCTCCAGTCACCCACTCCAAGCGAACCTCATATCGATCCTGACGACCACCGAGCTACGCTTTTCAAAAAACATTTCCACCATTTTTTTCTAGAACCAGGCAGCTCCGTTTTGATGATAAGAGAGAGTAAACACTCTCCGAGATTGGTTGAACCATACAAACTACGACCCAGATACCTCTACCAGGCACACGAGGGCAACAACCACTCAGGTGTTACCCGTGTCACGAGAACCCTTTCCAGCTACTGGTGGGAATTCAAAAACCGCGACATCAAGGCCTATGTCGATTCTTGCGACACGTGTGCTAAGTGCAAGGGCAACTACGGTAGACGTACCCACTGGCCCATTGGCCACTGCAAACGAGGAAAGAGACTATTCGATCTCGTCTTTATAGACTTTGTCACAATGCCCAAAAAGAGAAAACGCTACATCCTAACCATCTTGGATAGCTTCAGCCGACATTTTACAGCCATACCATTCCGCAAGAGACCGTGCTATCGACGACACCCGCGGATTGTACCATTTCTTCCTTCGAGACAGAGAGATTCCACGCATAGTATCCTCTGATCGAGGCACACACTTCACTGGAGAAGTCTATCGACAATTCTGTAACCAGATGTCAATCACGCAAGAACTTCACTGTCCTTGGCGCCCGCAAAGCTCAGGAAATATCGAGAGACAACATCGCATGATGAAGAACGCACTTTATATGTTATGCGAAGACAGGAACTGTGAATGGACAGACGTTCTAGAATCTGTCGTTTCGTCTATGAATGCCACGACCAACAGCGCCATCGGTGTCTCCCCGCACTATGCCATTAGCGGCCGTCACCCCAACATCGGCCTACCTACACTACACAGAAAAGAAATCACAAGCGACGATCCTGGAGCATATGGAATGCAAATTAATGCCCTGCTAAAGCAGGTTTACCACCACGTCACCCTGACCAACGATGAAGCTGACCACAAACTTGAAAATAACTTAAATCACCTCACATACAAGGACCCAATACAAGTAGGCGACAAGGTTTTACTTCATCGGCCACACTCAACTGTTGTCCAATCCTCTCATCTGCCCTGGATAGGAAATTACACCATTATAAAAACGAACAATATGATGTGTCAGGTGCAAAACGATGATGGTGATACAATCTGGATTCAACATGCACATATCCGACGACTGGCTCCACGCCCAACACATCTTTCTAATACAATCCCTCTGCCTCCACCATGTAACAGTCACCAGGATCATTCTCCTCTACATCCCTCGGGGACACATAACTCAGCAAATAACCCCATACCAAAACAGATGCCAATAAGAAGAACACGAGGACAACTTCTCACACGCTTCAGAGACTTTATCATGAATTAATCACCCAAATATACACGAATAACGCTCACTGTAAATGAGACCGAGATGTAAATGAGGCCTTGTTATAAAATAAAATAAGACATATCTCGGCTGATTTACAGACATATACGCAAGAGCGAGAGAAGGATGTGAACGGGATAAAGCCCCGTCACAAAATGACCATTATCTTTCTTTACAAATGTTTCCGACACACGTGTTCCTGTCGAAAAATAAAATAATATTTAAAGTGCTCTATTTTTCGTCCAATAAAAATGCTTCCCTCCTAATTATACTCGCTTCGTTTTTCGAGCCTGTTAAGCCATAAAAAAAACGCTATAAAAGGGGTCACACGGAAGTTCAATGGGCAGTCCACAGGTGGCCAGTGAACAGACCTGTCACGGTCATCAGCTGTCAGCAGGAGAGCATCAACCACCGTCAACATGTGTGAAGTACTATGAGAGATCGACCTAGATCCGAAGTCGGCTTATGAACTTTACCACAATGTAGCTGTCCCAAACCCACATGTTCCTGTTGAAATAAACCACGTAAATCTATTTCTGCTGTTGTCGTATTTCTTTCTTGCAACCATACGCTTGTCTATAACATTGATAAAATACAAAGAAGAACCTGCAATTTTATTGGTCCTGACCTGGCATCTCAGTTTCAGTCACTTTCCCATCACTGTAATATAGCCTTTTCTATAAATATTTTCATGGTAATTGTTCTGATGAACTTTCCTCTTTGGTACCTAGACTTTATGAATTTAAGTGCAGTACTAGATTAGCAGTTAGATTTTATCATTTTATGGCTGAAATGGCTAGATGTAAGCATAATTTCTATGTTTCTTGTGTACTTCTCACTTCTAGAACTCTATTTCTGCATCTTGCTTTCCAGTTAACTTTGATCTTCAAAAATATAAATGTAATATCAATCATTACCTTCTGTCTTAATTCCTGTTTTTTTTTTTATTGTTCTTTCTCCTTAACAATGTTTGTATTTTTCTCATATTCTCTCACATTCAGTAACCCCTTGCATCTTAGATTCATACTGTTCCCAATAGTATGAAGTGAACAGATTTTGAACTTGGTTAGATTGAGTTTATTTTTTGTACCAACAACAATTATGCTATCTGCACATCCAATTTCACCACATTTACCATAACAAATTTACAGTTATCAGTTATCTCCTGTTAATTCCAGGTTAAGGTAGTGGAGAACTTTGAGAGGGGAATTAATAGGAGATAACTGATAACTGACATCCATTAAACATGGCACATGGAACTAGAACAGTCTACCCCATTGAGCGAAATAAAGGGTTCAGTTTGACATTCCAACCACCTGAAGAAGGCCGGAGTGTTGTAATAAATATGGCGACAAAGATGAGGACAATAGTGTAAATAAAAATTCATTTAATCTTTTAATTCGGTAAAGTGGAAAAAAAGAGAACTATTCAATTTCAAGTGTACATAATACTTCTTCTCAGAAATATAGACAGTGTCTGCTATAATTTGAATTTGTCTAATTTGTTCATTTTATTAAATCTTAATTTATACAAATTTTTTAAGTTTTTCTTCACAAACACTACAAATCTAGTATTTTCTTGACAATAAAAATCTGTAACAAAAAATATTTTATACAAAATGTTAGCAGCTAAAAAGAACTAACATTCAAGCTATATTGGTTGAACTCATAGGTTTCTACAATAGTAGTGGGATATTTCTTTCTATTTTTTCACTTTGTATTAGTTGTGTCGAGTAATTCTTTAAAAAAAATATTACTCTAGTTGACAACAATCACCATTTATGGGTTTAACATTAAAAAGAAAAAATACAAATTATGAGAGTTTAGTTCTGTACTTGGTTGCAGTTGCAACACACTCTGTTATAATGATTTTATCATTGCCTACTTCTTGTATAAGTATAAATACTTACAAAAGTATTTCCAGCATCTGCTTACTCGGTTGTTACACTGTAGGAGGAATGCTGAAGTAATTCACATTCCATGTTTTGGATCTACCATCATCTCGAAATGGTTCACATGAATGGACTTCCTATTTTTATATATAATCATTTTCTCTCACATAAAAAACATTGCATGAAGTATGTTTTTGTAGAGACTAAATTAATATCATGCAATCTTCTGTTTATGCATCTGGATAGAAGTTCAGGCTTATATACAAAAGGGCAAGAAGGAAGATGAATAAATAAAAAGACAGTTAATAGATAGATAGAAACATGTCTTGATAGATTGAAATGCTTACAATATTAAAAATATACAAGAGTTGATCAACAAATACATAGTCTGACAATTATTTGCTGAATTTTGATTTTAGATTTTCACTGTATAATGTTCAATCTTATTAATATTCACCACTGAATTACCTTTGAAATTCAAGTAGACAAGCCAGACTGACTATACTTTTTGGAGAAAAATCCATCCAGGATATCCTAATTTCAACCATCCCTTTTATTAAATATTCAAATATTTTGTTCTATAATGCTCAAAGCTTAAATTAAGGGTGGGAGAAAATTTTCTGAATATTCAATAAAAGGGCTGGTTGAAATAAGGATGTCCTAGTAGGGCAGGTTGATTTTGGAACCATGGTATTGTATTCAATTTGAAAGTTGAGGTTTGACATGATCAATAATAACACAAAATATTTTTTCCAAATCATTACAATTTTTTGTGGAGACAAGTTTAAACATTAAGTTTACATTCAAAATCATTGGAATTTCATTCTGGTGATCAGTAAAAGCCTTATAGCATTTTTAATTTACTGAAGTTTTACAAATTGTATATGGACAAGATGCATTACACAAGCACATTATTACTAAATCACTGTGCCATCAAATAAGACCTTCTTTTACTTCAAAGGGAAGTTATAGTGAATAATTTAGCTATATTATAATGTAATATTATACAGTGTAGTAGTTTTAGTGTGATTTTCAATAAATAATGCAAATTTAAAACATTTTGTCTTATAATTTGTGCCCAGCAGTATTATGGTGTTATATTCACTTTTATCTATTTTTTTTAATGATCTAACAAATCATTGAATAGCCTTTTTTGTAATCTTTTACAAGTTTTTGTATTTTTTAGGTTTTTTTTTTACTTATCGAATATAGTAAAAGAATATTGCATACTTTGCTTGATTATTCATAATTATAATTCTGGTCTGAGTATATTTTCCATTTAATTTATCTAATACAAAAAATATTTATTATTGAAATAGTAAAATTATAAAAGTCAGTTTGTAAGTAAAAACCTATGGAAATGAGGTATTTCTGTACATTTTTCAGATTATCTTTAAAACTAAATGCTCAAAAATTGGTAAAAACTATGAATCTAATTTTTGGTGTCAGAACTTAGATCATCAAACCCTAGTGTTTACACTGAGTGCAATGTTGATTTTCTAAAAACATGAAAAATCAACCTGACCTAATTTCCCAGTGGGATTTCTCTCCAAAAAAGAATAATCATCTCGGCCCATCTGTTTCAGACTCAAAGGTAATTGCATTGACAAGTAAGGAGACTATGTTGAAAAATAAATGTCTTTTCTATCATTAGGTTAAAGACTTATTGGCAATGTTTAAACTTTATGCTCAGAAAAAAAACCCAAAAAAAGAGTAGTTCAAAAGGGCAGCACTTAACACCACTATTAGTGTATACACTTTTGACTCCCTTGACAATGTTTATTGTTTTAAAAAGTGATGATTAGAATTTTAATAAAACCCAAACATATGAAAGTGAATTTATACATTTTCTTTATTTTTGAGAATTGACAAAGATATTAAGCAATATTTATTTATTAGTTTATTTATTTAAAATTGTTGGCAGATTTTCTAGGGTATTTTTTAAAATTAGAAACAACTTAAAACTTTTTCAAAATAAACATTGCAATGTAGTCAGTTTACATATTTTGATAATTTTGTAATTTTTTTTTAAATTTTTGAATAAAAAGATTTCTTTTCAAATTTATTTCTTTATAAAATGGTAAATAATAAATCTTTATAAAAAGTAAATAAATATCGCATTCTACTTGGTTCACAGTTTTATAATCTTGTAAGTAAATATTGCCAAGGAAGTGTATACAATAACAGCAGTGTCAAAGGAATAACCATCTTTTTGTCACACTATATTTTTGCAAGCACAATGGTTAAAAATTGTTGACATTTTGATGTACATATGATCACAGAGATACATGGATGAAGTGTAATAAAATAGTCTGTTCAAAGTTTATATGATGATAGAGAGAAGAAGAAGAGAGTTAAAGAAGATGAGTTGGCGATAGATAGATAGAACAGGTTGAGATAAGTACATACTATTGAGGTGCAGGGAAATTTTGTATTGGTCATGTAATTAAGTTTGAAGTCATTCCCCCACCCACAATCATATCAATGATTTTCCTAATGATAATAGGCACCTTTGTTATCTTTTGAAATTAAACAATAAAAACCTGGTAGCTGGTATAGGTAGTTCTGCAGAGTGTGAATTGCATACTCGGAAGGCATACAAAGGAATAGGAAGGATAGATATGAATAGGCTGAGATAGATAAATGGATAGATAGATGCTTACACTATATGTATTGCAGGCATTACCAGGTTGATGCAAAAGTCCCCAGGGCCATCTTTTGCCCAATGTTAGGGAAATCTTAGAAGTGTCAGAGCTTAACTCTTTATTGCTTGTGTAATCAATCAACTGTAGGAGCTAGGAAAATAGATTTCACATGAATTTATACAAATGAATATCCAGTCAATATTTAAAAACTCTTTTCCTTGTTGGATTCAGGAAAACATCACTTTTGGATAAGTTATTTGTGATAAAAAGAAGAAAAAAAAACAAACAAGACTCATTATGAGACTCTAAAATTAAGAAAATCATATCTAGATCCAGAAAAGCCTTCAATATTTGAATCTGAATGGAATCTACTAAGATAAAGCTTCTCTGTTTGGTGGAATCTAAAGAGTTTTTATTATAAATTGCTGAAACTTGTATAAATTGTCACTGTGCAGCACTTGAGTGAACAGTTGGCTTTTTTGGATGATATATTAGAAGATAAAAGGTATTATTCTTAGGAAAAAAAGTCAATCAGATTTTTCTGCATTACTACTCCTTTCCTTGTGGTGCAAATACAGTTAAGCAAATGGTTACAGTGCCTGATTGAGAAATTATTTTGCATATAGAATATTTTCCCAGACCTGTCACTTTCAGATGCAACACTCTCTGTATAGTCAAGTTTTAACAAATTCAGAATATTAAAAATTTCTCTGAAAAATTCATCAAATCTAAAACAGAATTGTTCTTTTGTAATAGAAAATACAATTTAGCTGAAAGGTAGTGTAAGGTAATAGAAAACCAGGAAAAATACTTCAGTGACTGAACAATGATATGAAATTATATGAATAAAAGATTTTGTCAAAAAAAATATATATATAAACTTTCACATCAACCTCATACAAATTCATGAATATACAATGTGCACTGAGAATTCGAGAACACATCTTCAGCAGGCCATAAATGGAAACCGACCTAGCAGAATATTATGCAACATGTACCAAATTTTTAAATTCTCATTTCTCTTTCAGCTATATCAAGAGTATTAACATGATAGTTTCCAGTCTGACACAGAAAATAAAAATGATCATAGCATTAGCTTTCAAACATAGTGATTTGAAAACAGCCAGTGAAAAGGTGAACAGAAAGAATGACAGGTGGTTCTGTGCAGACTACACAAATGTACCCCCACAGTGATGCACATCAAATTCATGTCATGGATGTCATAAGCATCAACCAATTCACTTCTTCCTATATGGCTTCAGGATCAATGCTAGATAATGGTTTAGCCCTAAAATTAAGTGGGTAGCCATATGACTCCAGTAGGACTTTTCTACCTCCTATATGGTTCATGAAATCTTGGGTGACTAGTCAAGAATTTTCATATATGGTCTCCTGGTTCTTCTGATTTGAATCCTTTTGACTATTATATCTTGTGAAATTGTCAAGGAGAACATCCAGTAGCTGGACAAGAGAGAGGAAGATTGTGCAGTGTCAATATACTATGTAAGAAAGATCTAGCTCCTTGGATTTAACTTCTAACATTTCATGCTAGAAACAAACTTGTGATAATCTCAGCCAATGAGCAATAATTTAATAGATAGGGGGTTAAGAAATTTAATCTCTGTAGCACTGGTAGTTAAACACCCAGCCTTCAGGTTGAATTCAGGGTGTAGTATTTGTTCTTTACCTTGGCTGTATTCTTGTCTTCAGGGCTTTTTGTTTTTTTGTGTTGGACATATAATAATGGAAGCAAGCCTGTCCCCAGGAAGTCTAACCCTGTGACAATATCTGTCCTATTACAATATTAAAAAAATGAGGGTATTTAAGTATTCTGATGCCTATGTATGACAGTGGTTGCAGGAACTGAGCAATTTTTGTCCTTACCCAAACAAATGCACCTTCATATTAAGATGATCATGTGTCACATTCAACCCATATCAGCAGCTAAATAGTATGGATGGTAAATGTTTAAATATAAGATTACATTGAATCATTAAGCATGTGATCATTTATTATAATGACAATGATGTTATTGGTCTCCTGTCAATGTTGACAATGGATATAACAGCCTTTTCCAGTTATAACTGCCTGGGTAGTAGTTATAAGAGTGTCTACTATTTTCTCTATTAATCAACAGTGTTAGAGCAAAGTAACCATGACTCTCCTCCATTAACAATTGTGACATGCCAGTAATAAAATATTTTTATCAAGATATCTAGTTATAAGATAGAACAAAGGGAAAGTGAATTCATGCTTTTCTTAATGGTATTGTTGCTGAGTGAATATATGCAGCCTCAGCTGAAATTCTTCAAACTTGATTTGGGAATTTTGTTTACCATTCTGATATAGTATTCAGCCTCACAGCGCCACACATGATTATAATTTCATATTATTTGCCATACCAATAACAGGTGATTACCATAAAAAATACCCTTAAGGGTACCAACTACTCAGCAAGTAGGTATTAATATGCACACCCATGTCATAACAGACTGGGACACAAGGCCAGGGTTTAATGTGGGATTTTGAATAGCCATTTAACAATTGTTCAAGCAATCTTGGGATACCTCATGCACCAGGTGATGACCACTACCCTCCTCTGAAGGAGAGGTACTGCCTAGGGGATGATCATCTAATATCAACTTCTGTAGGCAGAGACAGTAGGGTAGAGGGGAAGATTGGATCCCACAATCTGTTTTTGATGTCAAGAACATGTCAGAAAGGATTAAAAGATCTGTAGTTCATATATCATCAGGACAATATTCAGAAGCAGATCAATCATATGGAGATATTTCTGTTGAGTTAAGCCTAACAAAAAGGAGAACATGACCAATGTGTATTCTATTCTATCCCTTTCAGCTGTGGCAAAGAATACAAAGGTGAAATCAGATATAAAAACCATTATGAAAGAAATAACATCATGCACAAGAAATACTAGCAAGTAATAACACTAACACATGGCAAAAAGTCTGCAGTGGCAAAGAAAGGCAATACAAAAGAAAGAGAAATGGCAGCAAAGGAAGCCAAGTTTGACAACAAGGCTGCAGCAGTAACAGAGGAGGCAAAAAACATCAAATTTAAGGCTCCAAGTTCTAACTTCAGGATTGTCTCGCAGGACAATGGCCAGGAGGATTAATGCATTCGTTATTGAATTTGGTGACAAAATTATGAATTCAATCCCTAAGTCAGGTAGTATGAATATATATATACTCAGTATAAACAAGACAAGTAATAAATGAGCAGTACTAAAAGGAAAATTAACAAAGACTAGATACCCTTAAACATGAACAGCTGAATGAAATCAATATATTTCTGCAAACAGAATAAAGTGTTCATTTTGAAATTCCATGAAGTTTACCAGGACTTACAGACTCCTAAAGAAAGCTGGAGGGAACAATGGTTGAAACATTGTGATAACAAAAATGAGGACATTAGTCCAACTTTAAATAATGTAAATGTTCATATAATATACAATTTATTCTACAGTTATTTGAAATAGATTTAATATATTACTATACATATTACATTATAGAGTTCAAGTTTTCTTATATATGTAATTGAATGCATTATTTACAAATATAATCATTTCGTTCTCACCCAGTCACTAAATTCAAGCAACATTTGAATGAATGAACTTTTCAGGATACTAATTTTGTAATGAAATACTATTGTTGAGTGCTTTCCACACTTTCAAATGCTTCTTACCATCAATTAACATCTTAGTGTTAAGTTCTATATGACTGGTGAGCCTTATCAACTCTTTTTTAAATAATGCAAAAGTTCTGAAAAAGCAATTACAGCAATTAGAATTAGTGAACTGTCAAGCTTTTACTTTCTTTTCTGTATCACACATGACTGCATTTCATTCTCAGTATATATGTATCCACTTGATAAACTACAGAAGTATTACTAGTTGATATTTGATTTTTTCTTTTTTTCTGTAGTAAATAAGACATACAATTTTACCTAATCAACTCGTGCTTCCTTCTTCAGAAACCTGAATCGAAATCCTCGAGTAACACTGTTAGAAATTCACCAGAGAATGCAGAGTTTAAAAAAACAGAATAATACATAAACAGAACAATAATTAAATACTTCTACATTAGAAGATGGGCTTCTGAAAAAAACTAAAACACTAGATATAATGGAAATCCTAAATTCAAACCAGAAGACAAAATTGACTTTCAACTTAGTGATTTATTTGATATGAATAAAATCAATGTGGTGTGAATAATATGTAAGTAATTATCAAGTATTTAGAGAAGGAATGACTAACTGATTAACTAATTCTATATGCCTACTTAGCAGAACATTAGAAGATGCAAAAGACTGTATTTCAATTTACTTCCTGATTTTTTAATTCTATTCCCCCCCCACTTCCCTAAAGAATATTTTACTAATAAACAAGTAAAAATAATTACCACCTACTTTGTTTTTCTCCCTTCTTTTGCTGAACAGCATCTTTTCTTAGTTTTCCTTGAATATAATGGAACAGTCTTATTCTTTGCTTATGAAACTTGTTAAGGCTTCAATGGAGCCAGGCTATTGTTTTTAGTTTAGTTTCACTCTTGGCACACTACTTTCTTTTAAGCCTATTCAATAATTCATGAATTTCTGAAGAGAAAAAGTAAAAAAATAAATCTTGAAAATAAATTAGCTTTTGAGTTTGTGTCTCTCAGTTCTTTCCCCAACAAGTAAACTATAAAACAGAATCAATTTTAAACTGATATATTCAAGATCTTTTAAGTATCAAATGTACTTTCTTCTGCTGCTTCTTATTATTTTAAGCTTACTTTCATTCTTTCATATATAAAATGTAATGTCTGTCTCTAAGGTGATGCTGGATATTTCTTGGCCTGACCTACTTCCAGAAATTTGAGCATTATTTTGTCACTATAAATGGAAAAATTGTTCTTTGATATTATAAAGTGACATTTTGAGGGATCTTTGCAATTATTTTTTAGGTTTAATTCAAATCAAATCATGACAATGTCAACAGAAAGTGGGGACTTTTTTCAAGTATTGAACTCTGGATTCATGCAGAAAAAATCCAAAGAAAATCCATCAATACAGGATGCAAATATTGGGTGACAAGTGCTTCATTTGTAAAATGGTTTATCAATTTCCAGCATGTGATCCAAAATGCAGTATAGCCTGGGAGACCTTAGACAGTGTCAACTCCTGAAATTGTTGATCATTGTTACGAGGATGCATTTCTATAATAAGGGATTCCATTGAGTTCAACTTGTTATTACAAAAAAGTTTTCATTCATGAAGTAGTTGTAAAATAGAGAAATTAGAAATAGAATGTTTGGAAGATTCTAGATGATTCTAGTATATTCAAGAAAAATCTAGATGATTCGAGAAACATCTAGAAATATGCAAATTAGGTGTTAGCCCCTATAAAAATGGGATTTTGGAAAAGGGTTGTCAGTTGTTGAATGAGAATTTCTGCTGTTATCAACTCTGGCTTTTGATTCAAGGACTATTATATCCAGCTGAAAGAATCTCTATAAAAAGTTGCTGACCAACCAAAACCCAAAAGAGAATTTCATGAAGCAAAGTTGGTAAGTAGAATTTTGACTAATTTTCATTGACCAAACTAAAAATTAATATTTATTTACACACCTTTGGGGTTTTCTAAATATAGCACTTAGATTACTTCACTAGCCCTAAAGTGATAAAGATATTTGATTCCCTTTCCTTCTCCCTCGTAACACTCCGCCAGTAACTCTGTGTTTTCTGTTTTGTAGGCCACAATTGTTTATCCTGTATATATTGTATGTTCTATTTTAGTAAATTAAATATTTGTTTGTGATTTAGCTCTGTGTTGTGGTAAATCTTTTTTTTTTCCTTTGTTACAATTATCAACACATAACAATCATGTTCATGGCCTAATTTTGGCCAACTGGTGACTATTAGATTAAAGAATTACTGAGGTGCTAGAAATATCCAGGAAATGCAATAAGTTCCCAATTCAAAAGCAGTTGCATATGCAGAAGCTTTCAGCTAAATAAAGTCCAAAATGTTTGAATACCAAAGAGAAACAATATAAAGTGAACATCTTCCAACTGATTTTATAGTATTTTCAATAATCTAGTGATAATTTTTTAAAAGAACTTTTCACTGTTGATGAAACATGGTTACATCACTAGGATATGGAGACCAACCCATGCAGGGACTCAAGTTAATGACCAAAAGTTAAGCAGGAAATGTTATAGTCATGATTTTTTTTGTGGGGGTAGGGGGTATTTTAATGACTGGCTTTCTTCAGTAGTGCCCAAAAGTCAAATACTACTCAATATGGATATGCTGATTAAAAGGAATGTTTGTGGTATGATCCATCTCACCCATTAATGGATCTGTCCTGAACACATATATATTCAAAAGAACTCTGCTGATATGCAGAGTATATTAAAGCTTGGGGGGGGGCGTGTTTTTGTAGGTCTCCATTGAGAGAAAGTGGTATTATGGTGTATGGAGGATTGATTGGTGACAGATGAGTTCTTGTAGTGAATGTGGAAATTGTAATGTATGAATGGGTTGTGAATCAGATTAGCTAGGTATAAGATAGTTAGTGATGACCAGCCTCAACCCCTCCCCATTTTGGCCTTGTGCTGCAATTTGTATTTTAAATAAAATAAATATCGAGTATATTAAAGCTTACTGATAAGCAATACATATTGTCTAGAACAATTTTACTACAACTTAATATACTCTCATTATTAACCTTTTGGAAAATGGTTAATTTACTCTGTCCAGAGAAACTTATTATTGACCCCAACATGTCTGATGCTGAACTAGAATATCATCACTGGAGAGTAATTTGCATGAACTTCTTGAGCATGTACTGCAACCAAAGTTCTAATAAGTTACATTATCTCACCAAATATGTCTCAGCACAAATTTATGACTATTTTGTGGCCATATCTTCCTACGAAGAGGCTTTAACAATACTGGGCAGGATCTACATTAAAAAGAAAAATGAAATGGTTTCTAGACACTTACTGACTACAAGGTGCAACTGTCCTCTGATTCTATTGATGGATTTTATCAAGCTTTGATAAAACTAAATAAGGACTGTTCATGTTCTTTGGTATCAGCAGAATAATATCAAGCCAAATTGATACAAGATGCTTTTATAAATGGACTACGACCCACAGATATCTAACAAAGGATACTCAAAAACAGCACTTTAATATTACAGCAAGCAGGTAAGAGTACTAGATTTAGCAAAATGAAATGCTAAAAATTATGATAGAGTTGCTGTAATGTCAGTAACCTCTCCACCTCTTTTGGCCTCCCAATCATATGAAACACTAGGCTCTCTGAAAATATCAGGCTTAACTAAATGCACATGTTTTTTTCTGTGGGAGCAAGACACACGCAAGGTCATTATGCCCTGCTAGAAGGGACAAATGCTATACATGCAGAAAGCAGGAACATTGGGCTAAAGTTTGAAAAAAGTAAGGAAAAGGGGAGCAAAATGGTAACTTGTTTAGTATCATTGAAAATACTTGGCTGCTTATCAACTACAGTAGAAATCACTGCTAATGAAAAGCCACTAAAAGCACTGATTGACACAGGGAGCACAGGAAACTTTTTTAATTTAAGCACTGCAAAACTAAATTCATGAAAAATTTACCCATGCCTAAACAAAGTGGCAATGGCGAGCTCATCTCTTTGCATACAATTACTTGGATACTGTTTAGTTGATCTACAAGTAAATAGTACTCTATACCAAAGAGTAAGATATCTACTAATGAAAGATCTCTGCTGCAGCCTAATATTAGGGCACAACTTTTCTGGTCATCATTCATTAGTAGAAATATCAATTGGAGGCTCCAAGCCACTCTTTAAAGTCTGTGGCCTAGCAGCTATGAGAATGCTGTACCTAGCTCTCCAACAATTTAACACTGGATCATAAACTGGTAGCTACTAAATTTAGGTGAAACACTGAGGAGAATAAATTATTTATTTAAGCCAAAATTACTCTGGGTTTGATTATTCCTTCCTGAATAATCAAACTCAGCCATTTTCCATGGAGAGCTCAAGCCTTCATAGTTTCCTCTGGGAACAGAAAAAAAAAAGAAGATAATCAACTATTCCCAAATAATAAATTTACTTTTCTGGATGCCTACCCTCTGCCAAGAATAGACAATATGATAGAGAAGATAGCCAAAGATGGTCTATAGTACTCTGAACCTTAAAAGTATCTGGCATCAGGTAGCTATAAGGCCCAGTGATAAACCCTACACAGCCTTTGAGGTCAGTCGCAAACTCTATCAATTTTGCAGAATACTGTTTGGCATGACTAACATGGTAGCTTTTTTCAAAGATTGATAGACCAGATAATATCAAAAGAGAACCTGCAAGGCATCTATGCTTACATCGATAATATAACTATTTGCAGTAAAAAATCGAGCGGAACATAACAAAAATCTTAAATTATTCATGGAAGCTGTTAAAAAGTACAAGCTTACACTTAACCAAGACAAATGTTATTTTAGATATGAAAATATAAAATTACTTAGGTACATAATACGTAAAAAGCAACAAAACCTAAACCCAAATGTCTGAATCCATTACTCAGCCTACCTGTCCCAAAAAAATTTACCTGCACTGTGCCATACATTAAGAATGTTCCTACACGATCTACACTGGATTTTGTCTTTTTCAGACAAAATCTACCCTCTAACAGTATCAAACTTCCCGTCATCTCCCATAGCAGAGAAAGTGTTTAACAAGTTAAAAAGGGGCATAGTGAAAGCAGCCATTACTATGCCTAATCATACACTACCACTGGTAGTAGAGACAGACACCCCAGAATGCACCATAGCTGTTTCTTTAAGACAGTCATAGAGGCCTAGATCTTTTTTTTCTCTAGAACCCTGTCTAAACTGGAATGTAGGCATTCTGCAATAGAGAAAGAAGCCAATGCTATTGTTGAATCACTGAGAAAATGGTGGCATTATTTGATCAGGTGACATTTTAAACTAATTACAGACCAAAAATCAGTTTCATTAATGTTCAACCCCAAAACAACAAGCAAAATTTAAAATGAGAAGATAACCAGGTGGAGAATGGAACTCTTATGTTACTCGTTCAACATAACGTACCATCCTGATAAAGAAAATGCAGCTGTGGATGCCCTCTCTCATGTATGTGGCTCAGCTGATTGCAAAATCAAAAACCTTCCCTACTCAGTTGAGGATGTGAAAGAAATCACCAAATCATGTAAGACTTGTGCTGAAAATAAACCTAGGTTTTACTGTTGTAGCACCAACAAAGTCATAAAAGCCATGCAACCCTATGAAAGAATCACTTTGGATTTTAAATGACTGCTTCTGTCAAAAACTCCTAACAAATATATGCTGATGAATAGTCAGTTTCATTTCACAATACCCTACCTCGATATATCCTCTACAATGGTTATACAAGCACTTTGCTCAGTTTTTGCCATCTTTGGGCTACCTGTGTATATTCATTTGAACAGAAGGGCTTCGTTTATGTTCGAACACATATGGTGGTTCCTACAAGAGCAAGGAGTAGCTGTAAGTAGACCAACCCCATATAACCCTCAAGGTAATGGCCAGTGCAAGAGGTATAATGGAATAATTTGAAAAACTGTTTAACTAGCAGCTGTTGATAAATGTGTAGCTCTAGAGAATTGGGAACAACTACTCCTAGAGGCCCTGCATGCAATTAGAATGCTACTATGCACCAACACTAATGCAACAACCCATGAATGATTCTTCCCATTTCCTAGAAGTAGTTTGACTGAAGCATCCTTACCATCTTGGCTCTTGAAACCAGGAGTGATATTACTAAAAAGACACAGGCAAGTGAATAAGAATGAACGGCTGGTGGATCAAGTGGAGTTTTTAGATGCCAATTCCCAGTATGGACAGGTACAGACAATCTCATTAAGGGATTTGGCTCCAGCAGGGAATGAATTTGGAACCCAAAAGCCTGAGCGAGAGCTGTCCTCTGGACACTTCAACTGACTATGAAAAAACATGGTCTCCTTATGAAGATTATGAGGAACTCTTGAGCTCTGATACCTCATGTGGTGAGGAACGGGTTTCACAGAAGAGAGCCCACCCACCTACCAATACTCCAGAAGACAAGCAAGCCACTCATAGAAGATTACAAAAACACAGCAGGATTAAATCCATTCTAGCAAAAAAGAGGAAGAATCTCATCATGCTCCTGGCAATCTGAAATAGCCTCACAGACAGCAAAGGATGCCTGTATGATTCAGGGACTTCTTCCCTCTCTAAGAATAAGACAGGAAAGAATATGGTATAATCCATCTCTCACATTAATGGATCTATCCTGCACACATATATTCAGGAGAGCTCTATATAAAACTTTAAAGTCAGACAATCTGCTGTCTGGCTCTGCTTGTTCACCACTCTGTCTCTGGGCAGAGAGGAACCCAGATGAAACTATGCCAAAGGGCAGAGTTTCATCTGGGGAAGTAGACAGCTACCCAACCTTGTGTATTTGGGGTCTATGTGAATTTTTTGCTTGAGTCTATGGGCTTGGAATTTCACACATAAAATAACTGGCCTTGTGCCACATCCTGCTTGAGGGGAACTCTGGTAAATACAGAGTATATTAAAGCTTGAAGGAGTTAGGTGGTCCACTGCCTGGCTTTGCTTGTCGGCCTTTCTGTCTCCATGCAGAGAGGAACCCAGACAAGGCTATGCCAAAGAGCAGAGTCTCGTCTGGAGAGGTAGACAGCTACCTAACCCCATGTATATGGGGTCTACAGGGAAATTTTGCCCAAGCCTATAGGCTTGCAAAGACCCATGTTAAGCCAGCCTTGTGCCACATTCCACTGTGGGGAGCTTGGATAAATACTGAGTATATTAAAACTTACTGATAAGTGATATGTATTGTCTAAAACAATTCTATTACAATGCTGATAAAAAATAGTGAGGGAAAATGTGGAAAAATGTTCTTTTTGCAGAACAATGCACCTTCTTAGATGGCTGGCAAGATGATGGATGCTTGGAAGAATTTATGGTTTGAGTGCATTAACCATCCACTCTCATCATCAGATCTTGCTCCATCTATTTCCAAATTTAAAAGGGGCACTGAACGAAAAGTAGTGAGGGAACCTCCAGAAATATAGTCTCTTATATAGGACAATGCACTTGCTCATAATACTTGCAAAATGATAGATGTTTGAAAGAATTTGTGGTTTGAGTGCATTAACTATACACTCTTGTCAGCAGATCTATTTCCAGCAGACTATTTCCCATTTCTAAGCTTTAAAAAGAGTCTAAAAGGGAGGAAATGATTCTAAAATCATAGCAGTATATTATTTCGATGAACAAATATCACAGTTTATAGGGGAAGGTTTAAAGAAAGTTTAGCAATGATGTACCAAATATGTTGAACTGTAGCATGAATATGTACATCAACATATACATTTCATGGCTATAGCTTGGCCTGGCCTGTCCCCTCCCAAGAACTTTAATGCCTCCTTGTATCTATTTCTCTCATATATATATCATCCACACACACACACACACACACATATATATCCATTAAATATATGATAAAAATATATCTATCCTTGCATGGAATATTGCTGTCACATATGATCTAGCGCTCCTGCTGTACCTCTCGAGGTCCTTGAATATACAAGATGATGCCTGGTCTGGCATCTAGTCTGTAATCGCTATCCCACAGATGTGCTGTGGCCTCCCTCTGTCTCTTCTACAAGTATTTTTATGCCAAGTGTTCTAATGAGCTACTTTCGCTGGTTCCCAGACTGCATGAGCTGGCATCTCGTTCCCACCTTTTCACTGTCAAAATGATTAAATGTAACCATCTCTTCTACTCAAACAGCTTCTTCTCCTGCACTTGCTATCTGTGGAACTCTCTCCCCCTTACTTGCTTCCCTGATGGCTATAATCTTCAAATATTCAAGTGTAATGTCAATTGACATCTGACACCCTGAGCTGGTTCCCCCATTCCTCTCTGTATTCTTTTCCTGAAATATGCATTTTAACTCTTGTTCTCAATCCTCTGTAACCCCTTGTGTACTAGTGGCACTCCCACCTTGGGGTAAATTGCTTAAAAAAAAAAAGAAAAAAAAGAAGCTATATTTAAAGTGTTAAAGTGCTCAATATCAGGAATAATCAGTGTATATAAAATATATACATTTTTATATCATCAGAAGAGTTCATGTTTCCTCCATTTCTATTCTTAATTTTACATTTTTCTTTCTTTTTTTATCTTTTGTTTTTGCTTTTTTTTCATTTGCTTAAAGCCACACTGACATCAGTAATGGAGTTGCTTATGATTTAGTCAAATTTGGGTATAACTGCTTAAATTAGTTGCTTATGAAAATATTGTATATTTTTCTTAGTTATTGAATTCAAGGACTAACCTCTTTAAATCAAAGCCCTAATCATAAAGGAAAAGATTCACCAGTCATTTAGTTCTTTGAAAAGATTTATATTGTGGTTTTTATAAGTATGCAAAAGGATTAACAACATTAGGATGTGATAATCTTAGTTTTAAGTGTACACATGTTTAAAACTTGAGCCAAGAATGTTCATACCAAGATGAGTAATAAAAAGTATTTTATTAGATGAGACATGAAGCTTTCTTTCATAACTTTGTCCATATAGTTATGCTGAAATATTTCTAGGTAAGTAAAAAAAATGAACACAGGATATAAATAATAGCCATTGAATACTGACTAAAGATTTGAGCCACTGATGTCAAGGAAAGTGACTATGAATCAGCAGAAAACATCTTGGTGACTAAAACATCATTGTCAGATTTAAAATGTTGTTTGGTTTTTTTTTTGCACATGGCCAAAACAATACAATCTGCTACTGCTGTCATTTTTTAAACAATTTTCCTCTTTGGATTCTAAGGGGAAAAATTTTAGCTCGGAATGTGGAAGGGTTTTATTCTTTCACAAACTTCTCTTGGGAGATAGCTCTATTCTTGATAACTATATCCCAAAACTTAATTAGCTCTATCTTCATTAAATACAGATATTAGTTTTGCTCATATCAGTATATATATATATATATATATATATATATATATATATATATAGTGCGATGGATAAAATGTCATCTAAATTATGTGAAAATGAATTAACACTGAGATCTCATTTTAGCAGATATATTTACCAAATTTACACAAAAATATCTTGAAATACTAAAGAGTAAATTTATTCGATAAAATTGGTATTGTCTTCAACCATGCTCCCCAGACAACTTCAGAATCTCCTGCATCTCTTCTAGACACTCTTTTTGTTTAAGTTGGTGAATGCTGCCATAATCCTTGTCTTCAGTTCATCTCTGGTGTTACAAGGAATTTTTGTTAGTCTCACACTCAACTGTGCCCTACACATAATAATTAAGGGGGGTTGCAGTCTGGGGAGTTAGGTGGCCAGATGTAAGGAGTGATGTGGTTACAGAAATTGTTTGGCAGCCATGACTGGGTTCTCCTGCTTGTGTGGCATAGTGCAGAGTCCATTGGGTCTTCCAACAGCCATCCTTTTGATCCAGAGCAGCACTACTTCCTCAAGCCACTTGATGTAGGCCTCAGTGTTGAGTGAGGCCCTGTGGGTAGATGAATGGAGGCATAACATCACTATCATTGGTGATCACTCCAAACACCATGATGTTGACTGGATATTTGGTTTTCATCATTCTCGGTACATCTTTTGAGGACATGGTAAGCCAATGGTTGTTCTGTGTGTTCACATCTTATACTGGCAGAAATTTTTCTCATCTGAGAAAAACCAAAGCATGTTTGGTTGGAGTGGATACTTGAGTTTGTTTAAAAGCTTTGAAGCAAAGTTTTTCCTCTTGTCCTTCATGGTTTAGTGTTGCAACCTAGGAAAAGGTTACTGAATAAGAATAACCAAAATGAAGGTTGGAAATGGAACGATAATATTTATAATAGGAACAACATACAAGATTTGCCAGTGGTGTGTGGTAAGTGATCAACTGATAGTGGTGAGCTATAAGTAAATTGCAAGTGAGATCCCGCAGTAAATCCAACGTACAGTATATTCCACTGTATTTATAAGGATTGGGACATACCCATTATAGTCCATAGGTACAGTATAACACTTAGGATAAAAATTGGCCATTTCTCATCTTGTATGAGAAATACCAAATGTCTTAATGCACTACCTGCCTGATAAGAAACTCAGAACTCCTGTGTCCCTGGCTATGGACCTGATCAACTTGGAGGGGTTGTTGTCAATCATGGCCTGAATCTCACCGACACATTCAGGAGTTCTTGTATTATCAGAATGATCAGAGTGAACTTTCCAAGCTGGCATACCTTCATAATCCCCATTAGACTCATCCAACTCTTTCCAAACATTCTGAAATATTCGTATTGGAGTTTCTGGCATAAATGCCAAGCAGTACAGAATGCTATTTCTGGCAGAGTGTGTTGCATGATGGTGTTTTTTTCTCACAGATTGTGCCCAACTGACCCTACCATACTGTGCAGTTGCCAAATTCAAAACAAACACTGTGCATATATATATATATATATATGTATATATATTTGTGCGTAGTGTCACCACAAATGTATAAAACCCATTTCCAGTGTTGGTTTTTAATTTAATTCAGTAATGAATAATGCATCGGAAAATAACTCATTTTTATCTGTTTCTCACTCATTTAAACAGTCTTTTAACCCCTATCTTTAAAACTTCTTTCTGTTAAATTTTAATCCCCACCTTCACTTTTAGTCTTTCCTGTTCTTATTTCATCTGTTACCCATTTCTAGAGCTTTCATTTACCTCTCACATTCGTCCACAACTCTCATTCATATATACACTCGCTCTAAATTTTATTTTTTATTCCTGGAGATATTTTTTCTGATTTCTTTTTGAATTTGTAGGTCTGTTGAATTGGATCATAATTACAATTCCAATGTAATAAATTATAACCATGGAATATTAGTGTTTAAGCCTTTTTATTATATTCTTACTCTGTCCTGGACATTGAGTTCTACCTGGATTCTATCCACTTGGAAACTTTTATATGTATATGTATGTGTATGTATATATGTATGTATATATATTTTTATAGTTTAGATATATATATATGCATATATTTACCACTAATATTATATATATATATATATATATATATATAAAGACAAGTTGTAAAACTTCTATTTTGATGCTTTACTTATGAAACAAGGTATTAGAAGAAAATTATTTCAACAATCACTAATTGTCTCACTAATATAGATTTTGTTGAAATAAAATTCTTTTCCTGATAATGCCACTTCATCAGTGAAATATGTCAAAACAGAAATGTTACAAATTGTCATATGTTTACCATTCCATTGGGTTCTCATCCAACTTTATTTGCATGCAACATACACTCACATGAGAGAGAGACAGAGAGATTGTAAATATTTAAGGTAATCTGGAAATTTGTTTTTTAATTTGGTATGTTTTGACAATTAGCCAACACCATTAGAAATAGAATTTTTATTTCACAAGAATGAAATCTACATTACTGGGATGAAACATAACTCATTATTTTTACTTTAACTGTATTATTATAGAAATTGGTTTTTAACTAACTTCAACTCAGATTTTTTTTCATGGTTTACACATCCCCTGGTGTTTCAGTACAAATTCAGGGAATAAATTAAAATAGCTTGATTGTATATTAATCATAGGGAACTTGTAGATCATTGCCCTTTCATCGTTTCTTTGAGTAAATTATATTCATTTTTTATTAAAATGACATTTTCCAGATCAAAGTTGTGATCATGGACATTTTGATTGCATACAAGTACACTGACTGTACTGTTTAATTTTAAATGCCTTTTATATTTATATACTTTTTCTATAAATTTTGGGATGTTTTGCATGTTTTGTTAAAGACCAATTGAAAGATCTTTGCTTAAGAGTTTGTACCATTTGCCTGGTTCCAAGGCAGAATTTTAAGATAAATTGGTAAATGTTTTCTAAATGTTTTTAGCTTTTATAATCCAATAGATAGATATGAAGTATGACAGTAACTATGAAAAATATACTTGAATATAATTTTCATTTAATGACATTCATTTTGAATTACTTGATTACATATATTTTATCAAGTATATTTTACAAGTTACCACCAACCTCTATGCTTTAAGATGTATATGTATTCCTTTAACTTCCTTAGGATATAATATTATATATATATATATATATATATATATATATATATATATATATATATTGGATAGATGTGAGTTTGTGACCCTGGGTTTCACGCTTTGGCGATCGTCAGACAAACTGATTAATGTTTTAAAAATTTGGCAATCGTCAAAGCGTGAAACCCAGGGTCACAAACTCACATCTATCCAACCAAATATGTTAGCTCTATCTCTGATATTGAGTGCTTTCTGATAAGTACTGCGCATATAATATATAAATAATTATACATATATATATTTATTTATATTTATATACACTTTTCACGTATATATATATATATATATATATATAAATTTATTTGAAAATTATAACATAAATATGTTATAAAATCACTACAAAATAACCATTTTATTTCAACACTTCTGGTGTCTGATCAAGTGATGGTGTTGAAACAGAATGGTTATTTTTGTAGTGATTTTATAACATGTTTATGTTATAATTTTCAAATAAATTATATTTGCTCTATTCTGTACTGAGCACTCTTTTAAGAATAGTATTTTTGGTTATTGGAAATTATTCTGTGTACACCAATCCTATACTTGTATATATATATATATATATATATATATATATATATATATATATATATATATATACTACATGTATGGGGGCAATAGGTATGAAAGAAGGGCTTCACTACCATCACACCTTTGCTGGAACTGAGAATTCAGCAGAAGATTATATTTTTCCTCTTGGCCTCAATCTATGGCAATACTAAATTTTTGTCAAAAAATTATTACTGCCATTAATTTACAAAATAAATCAAAAACTTTTATTTTCCATTTTCCCACCTCTGAAACTTTTAAAACTTTCATATGTGTATGTATCTAAATGTGGACAAAGTCCCATTTAAGAAAATAAGTATTCAGCAAAAAAAAAAAAAAAAAAAAAGAAAAAGAAAAATGTGTATTTAAAAACAAAACAAAAAAATGTTTACATTAGGATAACAGACCTAACAAATATTCATTTTATAAGCGGAGTAGATAAAAAATATAGAATCAGGAATAATTAATACTTAATATCTGATTTAACCAAACACACATCATTAACATCTTATTTAGTCTTCCCACTTTATTTTATTGGCACATTGTTTGTACTAAGGTTTGTCTATCAAGCATAAGACTAAAGGTCAGGATGAGTGAAGTACAAGAAGATTGTATTTTACTAATCTAGTGAATTGCCTATAGAAATAAAGCATAAGCAACATGTATTCACTTATCTTGAATTATTTTTACTGGTTAAAACATTATCAGCCATTATTAATTTATTCTTTATTTTTGATTTGTGCTCTTTACTAATGACTGTAGAATAAGAGTCTGTGTAGTTGATTGAAATTAAGATGCAAAATGTACTAGTCAAAAATTAATAATGGTTGATAATGCATCATCTAATACAAAAACTCAAGAATATTACTACCAAGGCATATAAACACCATTGAATGTAGATACCTAAACCTGTGCTCACTCTCACCTAAGAAAAAAAAATAAGACAAGGTTTAAAATGCATTTTTAAAATGAAAAACTTTTCTTGAAGCTTTTATTTTAGTTTATTTCAAACTGGATTTAAATTTACTGGAACTATTTTTTTTGGTGGGGGTGGTCGCTAAAATCGGCCATATTGACAAATCTGTCAACACAACATAATTCTTTTATTAAAAAATATTTCAAAAATAAAATATACTTTTCTGAAACTTTATTTGAAGAAGACTAACTGATTTAAAGTTTAATTAATCTGAATTAAAACAAATATTACTTTTAGTTTAAAATATCACTGAAAAGCATTTTTTTTTTACTTAGAGGTGAGTGTTTTTATGAGGTATTGATAGATTTATTGATAGCTTAATTGCTCTCTATAAATCATCTGAGAGACCTCTTTCAGCCTTCCATTAGCATGGCAGATACTAACCTCCAGACGAGTAACTTGTTGCACCTTCTCAAGCTAATGTTTTCAGTTGACATGAAGTAGAAAGACTAAATCTATTGCTAGGTCAGCTGCTAAGAAAGTTTTCACTGTTTTGTGCTAGACAATTCTTCTCTCCAGAATATATCTTACATATCTATAAGTCTACCATTTGACCATGCTTAGAATATTGCTGCCACATATGGTCCAGTGCCCCTGCTATATATCTAGAGATCCTTGATAAAATCCAAAGAAGAATCAGCAATATTATTGGTCCTGATCTGGTGTCTTGGTGTCTGTCACTTTTTCACCACTGTAAAATTGCCTCCCTGTGCCTTTTCTGTAAATATTTTCATGGCAACCATAATACCTAGACTTCATGAATTTAAGTGCAGTACTAGACTGGCGATGAGGTCTCATCAATTTACAGTTTAGTTGGTTGGATGTAACTGTAACTTCTATGCTAACAGTTTCTTTTCTTGCCTTTCTCACTTGTAGGACTCTCTTCCAGCTCCATGTTTTCGACTTTAATTTTCAAAAATTTAAATCTAATGTACCTACTGATTACTCTTATGTTTTCACTCCTTAGTTATGTATCTGTTTTTTAATTCTTTCACACCCAGTAACCCCCTTATGTCTTAGAAGCTTTACTGCCTTACTTAAGGTGAACTCAATTAAAAGAAAAATGCATGCTCATTTTTTAGTGAATCTTTGGTTGTACCTAATTGAATGTGTTGGCATCAAGTGGTCAAGAAAAAATAAGGAATAAGCTTATATAGTTAAATTTGATGTTCTGTTAACAATTCTCATAGCTTAACTGGTTAGAGACAGATTCTTAAAATAAAAAGGATGTGAATTTGAATCTTGTCAAAAGGTCACTTGTTTATTTTTTATTCATATTTTTTATTAATAACCACAAAATGACAGTTTAAGTAGTTGTCATAGAAAGGAATTAAAATAAGGATGAAAAAAAAATGTGATAGTCAAAAATTAATGGTCAAGATTTTAGTTTTAGAAGTATTCACAAAGCCACAATATGTAAGTGTATGAAGTATTTCTGACATCTATATTAGCTCGCTTAATATAAAATTGCATTTCTCCATTAAGCTTAACATTTTTCCCCATTTTTGAAAAATGCTAGAATATTTTTAAATTTTTTTAATAATATATTCTTTGGTCTTTTTTAACTTTGAGAAGAGACATTAATACTCCTGACTTTATTTGGACAATTGCACTCTTTTGTAAATTTCATGTAGAAACCAGAATATTTTGAATATTCTCTTCATTCAAAAATTGTGCAGGCTGGAAAATGGACTGGCAGAAACATTATGGTAAAAACTGCAACAATAGAAAGAAATACATTTGCCTGAATAAAGATTGAAATAGGTTTTGTTTTATTTTATTCAGTAAAAATTGTATTTCATCCCATTAATTTTACTACATTTTCTTTTAAGGAAATATGCAAAGGCTTTCAATTTGTGAATGTTGCCTTTTAAATTTGTATGATTTCAAACTGAGCAATAATAAAGTTGAAATGTAAGTAAATTCCTCATTTGGTGACAATCAACTGTAACGTATGGGGTGTCACAATTTTTATTTGGAGACTTTAGTTGTGAAAATTAGAAGAGAGGCTAAAATCTTCATTAACTGAAGATTTGAAAGTTGTGATGGAAAATGATCCAAAAACCTCAGTTAGAGAACTTGCATAAAATTTCAGTGTATTGATAAGAAAAATTTGAAACCATTTCAGTGCACTTGGTAAGAAAAAAATAGTTTGATAAATAGGTTAACATTTCAATTACATGAAAAAGAAAATACAGAAATTTCCATTGTTCAACAGTATAAGATGGATTCATTTTTGCATCCTCTGTTTTGATGAAAAAAATGAATCTTTTATTACAAGGATGTAAAGAAGAAGCATCATTAAAAATTATGCTATTATCCCTTGAAGGTTTCATTAGGTGTTTGATAGAATATTAGTAGTGAGATATATTCAGTAGTTGAACTCAAAATTTTTCATGACCAAGTTCTCTCTCTCTTTTTAAAATTCTAATTTTTTTGACTATAAAATTAGGAAGACATTCTCTTTTTTATTTCCAGCTCTAATATTTTTTTCAATTGATATAAATCAACAAATGATTAAATAAACAACTTCTGTGAAGTGTATAATACATAAACTGTTATGAACCCCTTTGGATCCCATCATTGAATATATCATAGTTTTTTTCAAGATAACCAAAAGATTAATGCACAGACATGTAATTTAAAAAAAAAAATGCATTCAAAACTCAAACAAACAGCATCTAGTTTTATGAAAAGATATTGTTGGCATAATAATATTTGCTGGTGTATCAAAAAGATAATGATGTTGAATAAGTGGTAACTTCCTTCCATTCAGTCTATTCATCTGATTTCTCTGCTACATATTACAATATTATGAGCATCTAGAGCACTCCCTTATAGGCAAGGACTTCTTCAATCAAAATCAATTTGAAGAAGCCTTCAATTTACCAATTCTTTGAATGAAGAACTCTTTAGAACTTGCTGCTAAAGTGAAATAAATGTGTTGAAGCTGAGGAGAAATATTTTGATTCAATCAATAATCTTTTTTCTACAATTTATTTTTCACTTTAATTTTGTTTAAATGAATTTGAAATTTTATGTTGAACAAAGGCTGTCACAAGAGAATTGGCCTATGGGAAAATGGAATTTGTGATCAAAATTTAAATTCTAGCTAGTTTATGTTCATTTTGCACTAATGGTTTAAAAAAGGCACCTTTCCTTGTATGTCAGAGAGTGCTGCTTATTACTAGCTCCATGTATAGGTTTGGTTTGTTTAGATTTTATGGTATATCAACCTCAACAGGAAATGCCGAAAAAAATTTTTTATTGCTGGTAATATTTTTCCTTCAAAAATCTATTGCAGGTAATAATTTTTTTGTTTTTTTTACACAAAGTATTTCTGATATTAAAACCAACTTTTACACCTTCATAGTGTTTTGACCCTGGGTGTTAAAAATTTTTTTGCTTGTCTGATTTATGCTTAGTGGATAAAGTGTCCATAATTTCTATGTTCTCCAGTCTATTAGCATTTTGTTTCTTGTCATGTTTTGTTCTTTGAAGGTCTTTTGTTTCTGCTTGTTTGTTTGATTTTGTTTCCTTAGTTTTTCCATTAGATTCTTTTAATGATCTTTGTTTGGATGATGACCGTTCCCCAGTTTGAGATAGGATAGAGTTTTGTTCATCTATGTCCATTTTGCTTGATTCTTCAATGATGTACTTGGTTTTTTTATTTTTTTATGCACCTTTTGATTCTCTTGGGAATGTTTAGAGAGTTCTATTTCTTGAAAGATTTTTGTACTTTGGATTGTGATTTTTGGAGTTAATGGTTTTGTATATATAGATTCTTTTTTGTTTGGGATTGCTGGGATAGGATTTATTTTGTCTATGGGAGTTTGATTTATGTGTGATATACATTTTACTAGTTCTATTAGACTTTTTAATTCATTTATTAGAGTTGTAAAATCTTGGCTTCTTATTGCATTATTCTCTTGGATTTCATTTTGGTGATTTAATATTTTAGTGATACTTGCATATGATGTTAGAAGTGAATAAGATTCAGCCTGTTTTCTGGCTTCTTGAAATGAGATATTTTGTGTGTATTTTATTCTTATTATTTCCTTTGCCTTTTTCCATATATTACACTCTTTAGAGTCTGCTGGGTGTTTTTTTTTAGTTTGGACATAAAAGAGGCCTTTCACAAGGGTGACTCTTCATGATCAGACTCGAATTTCCCTCACCTTTGACAGACTGATGCTCTCATACAAAGATTTTGTAGATGATCAAATTTCTGACATTTGTGACATCTACGGAGATTAAGAATGTATGGCTCTACCTTGACTAATGAGTATCCTATCTTTATTTCTTTAGGTAGAGTAGGTTTGTTGAATGTTAAAATGTAAGTGTCTGTGTTTATTGATGTATCATTTCTTTTTATTTGAATTCTTTTGACGTCTGTTAATCCTTGCTTTTTTAGGGTGTCATCATTTTTAATTTCTTCTGGTGAGCAGAGTGACAGCTCTGGACATTTTGTTGCTCTTTTAGATGAATTAAGAAATTGGTGGGGGTAAGCCTTTACTTTATTGTTGTCTATTTGCTTGATTTTTAGTCATTTTTCTGCGTCTTTTTTGGTTTTTACTTGAATTAAAAGTGTATTTTTTCTTTATTTTTTACCAATTTTGTTTCAATCATGGCCATTATAACCCTTTGCAACACAAAAGGAGACACTATTGCTATTTTGCCATCTAGTGATTTTATAGCTATGAAAGTTGGAAATTGTTTTTTTTCTAATATTTCGTTTTCACTTTCTGTTTCAGAAGTCTCATGTTGTCTCTTGGTTCATTTATAAGAGATAGCCATATAATTTTGATTTTTTTGTATTCACTGTCTGTGTTCCCCACCCACCTTGGAGTTCCTTCTTGTGTGACACTATCATGGGGGGGGGACTAATCCCATTCACCCTGTTTCACCAGGGCTACACAGACAATATAGTTGTGATGAAAGTGGATACAAGCACCCACATTCACCCACCATATCTACCCAAGTATAGCATGGTGTAAGGATTCACAGCCATGTTGGAGCCATTATCTACCATCCCAACTAGCCCTTACCACTCTGTGACTAGCTGATTGGAATAGATTGGGCTATTCCATCTGCCCATCTATACCAGGCAGTGATGCATTGTGGACACTCCTGGTAATTTTATACTGGATCAGGAGTCATTAAATCACCAGGAATCTATCCCCAGGCATCACAGGTTGCTACCCATGGCAAATGGGTGGCCCCATTGAGGGGGATTTGTAGTTTTTGGGAATTGTTTTTTGTGAATGTGCATTTCATATATTGCAATTTGTATTGCTGGTATTTTTATTATAAAAACCTATCTTTACACTTTCTTAGTATTCAGACACCAGTTTGGGGGAGGGGGAAACTATTTACCCATAGCTGGGACCCTAACAGCACCATGTGTAGGTATTTACTAAGCATAACTTAGTTTTGGCACAAAGCCACAAGTATGGGGCACCTGGTATAGCTTGAACTTACTAATAATGACCTGAAAAACCAGTTTGCAGATCACTGCACCATGATAAAGCACCCTTACTCATGCTATGTTTAATCTAGTGTAATCTGTTACATGCTACAAAGAGGGAAGCCCGGTATTAAAACCAAGAAATGCCATGAAACATCCCATGTGATACTCTGACAATTTACAAGGTCATATGATAATCTTAGTCTTTTTTTTTTTTAGGCACCTTTAAGTAATCCTATTACTCCAGGAAATGTTATGAAGGATCCAACATAATACCTTGATACTCTCCATGGGCTAAAATCATTTTTCAGGTCAAACAACCTCTGGAATGTTTCAGTTTTGATTTCTATTTGTTAAAATAAACTACTACAGCTGCTAATTGAATGTTTCCATCAATTCCCATGAAAAAGAGAAAATAATCTAGCTTTTCTTGTGTGTACTTTTTATCTTTGAAAAACAAGGATAAATAAACAAGACTTTGGCTGCTCAAATAATAAAATCAGTAATAATATTTTAAAATGATACTTATTTGTTGTGCATATATGGCTGTATGCGTATTTGATCAGCTGCACACACTCTTAGTTGCCTGATTGATGGGGAGGGGGATTTTTTTTTTTTTTTTAGAAAATTTCTACCCCTGAGCTTTGATTTTCCAAGCCCCTCCAATTTTAAGACACTATTGTATTAGGTATCAAAGAGTACAGCTGCTTGCAGTAGCTAGATTTTTCTCTAAACTAAATATAATGCAGAAAATTCATAAAAGCATTTACACAGAATGTGATGTTGCAGGATTCAACATCTACAAATGTCATAACATTTTTGTTGGATATTTATATATGAGAAACTTCCATTATTTACAGACAGTTTATGTCTTCATTTTGCAGTTATTATCACAAAGTTTTGGCTGTTGGGCTCTCCAGCCTTTTCAGGTGTCTGTTGATCTGAGTAACCTTCAGGGAATTTTGAACTGGGCCTTTATTTAATCTTTAGGGTAGATTGTTCTTGTTCCACTATTCATGTTTAGGGGATATCTCATCTTATTCTTTTTAGTACTATTTAGTTATTGCTCTGTATATTTGGCCCAGGCATAGTAATTTTAAATTCAATCCCTGGGCCGAGTAGTACAGACTCGGGGTTGATGGAAACAGGTAAAAAAACAGTACTAAAAGGAACATGGTCAAATATCCTAAAACATGGGAAGGGAAATGAAAACAATCTATTCTTGTAGATTAAATAAAAGGTTCAGTTTAAAATTCCCTGAAATTTATCAAGTTTGATAGATGCACAAAGACCAAAATGTTTTGATAATAACAAAGATGAGGATATTAGTCCAACTGTAAATAATAACTTTTCAACCAAGAAATTCAGACAGAAGAATTATCTTTATTTGTTATTCAGACTAGCATGTTCATCTTGGTTGTTATATTAATATCATTTTGGCTGATATACTACCCACGTTATTTAGGTATCTGTCTTAATATTCAGTAACATTTTGGGAATTTCAAAGCAAACCTTTTATTTCATTCATAATAGATTGCTATTGTTCTGCTTTCCATATTTAAGGGAGATAACCCATATCAATTAATACTCACCAATTTAATTCACTTTTGTGTCACTTTTCCATTTTTTTAAATCAATTGACCTCAAACACGGTGATAATACCACTAAAATGCAAGGGGATACTTGGAGTGAAAGAGAATGAAAAACTTTAGATGGAACTGGAAAACCAATCCTAAACAGGGGAACAAGGTATAAGCCTCTATTCCTGTTCAAAAGATTGGGGAGGAGTGGGAACAGGGCGATAGGCAAACTTATCTTCCATAGAACCAGAATAAACCAACCCAGGATTAAACTCACATGCCACGGAGTCAGATATGCCTTAACCAATGCATTAAACTAGGTTATAAAACTCAAAGAGAGGATAATGATATAATCAAGATACTGACATTCAGACATTCAACATTACTTTAAAAAAAAAAAAAAAGAGGCAAGGAAGGAAGCTCCCACCAATATTGGAGAGTGTGACAACAGCTTGAGAAAGCTATTTTCCTAACAAAATTTTAAGAGAAAAATTTTATAAATTTCGACCAATAGCAGTACTGGCTACTTGGTCAAGGAATTTCAAATGTTTCCTTATAAAGGAAAACATACATATAACAGTTAATATTACCATTATCAAGTCTTTTTGGAATCGCAAATTATTGTTGTTATTAAAAGCATTTTGCAAATTCAGCATTATCTTTTATTACTTATTCTATTGCCTTTGTGAAAAGGACAGTAATAGTCCCCCTTTTTATATCAATTATTATCTGTACACAGTGTTATGTAGTAAAACTCACCTTTGATTAATGATGACATTCATATTAGAGCCATTGTTAATTTTATCTTTAAAGACTGTTTAATAACAAAGAAAGGGTTTTTATTTATATTTTATTAGGATTATGTTTCATTTTCTGGATTAGGATTCTAATAATCTATATAATACTAAAACATTAATCTTGTATCTATATCTGTTTGTCCCTGAGATACAGTTTAAATGATATATAATACCCCAACCAGTTTAGGATCATATTATACTTTGAACCCCAGTTGAGTGCAGTGCCAAATTTCATTAAAATTAGACAAGAGGTTCTTGAGCTTGGGTTGTTTTTCTGTTTTCACAGCATTTTTAATTGGAAATTCAGTATTTGTTTTCCATATATATTCTTATATCAATCCACTTATATAATAATAATTATTATTATTACAAGACTTGTATTATGAATACAAATTAAAATATGTGCAATTAATAATAAAATTGATAATGTTGTTATCTCCTCATTTTGTATCATCAAGTGCTTTTAAAAGGAACCCAATGGGTTTATGCATAGTCTAATAGGAATAATAATAATAATAATAATAATAATAATAATAATGTGGTCTAATAATAATAATAAAGGAACATTCTTGATGTAAATGATTCCAGATTGTGATTAAAAGAACAAAATGTTACATTTCTGATATAGAGAATTTCTCCAAAAATTAATTTACAAAGAGAGATGCTGATGACCTTTACTGCTGACCTTTATTGAGAGTGTGCTGGTGTACTGCCTCACTGTTTAGTATGCCAGCTGTTTGACATTAGACAAAAGAGCCCTCCAATGAGTTGTAGATCTTACCCAGAAAACAATTGGCTACTTGCTAACCTCCTTTGAGGACATTTCTAATTCTCATTGTTGCAGCAGAGCAGAAAACATAATGAAAGACAGCATGCATCCCGGGTACCACTTGTTTGAACTGTTACCCTCAGGGCAACATTTTAGTTCTGTTAGTTCTAAGACAAACAGCTTGGGAGACAGCTTTTATACTTTGAACCTGCACAAAATGAACACTGTTGTACACCGACAATTTTCAACATATTTTAAACATTGCTTTTCATCATTTGATGATTATGATGAAGGTATGTGCGTGTGTGTGTGTGTGCACGCATGTTTTTTTGTCTTTTTGTGCATACTGTTCAATTTCATTGTTCATTTCACACTGACAAGAAGAATAAATAAATATGTTTTCCAAATGTAAATCACGAAGGTGTTGAGTGCTGTATAAAGTTTTCATTTTTTTTTTGTTTTTTAACTATTGTTTACATAATACAAGGCCTAAGTGACACTCATGATTAGAGCCTGTTATGAAGATTGTTAACAAAATTGAAAATGCACTTTTCTAAAACATATACAGAATTGAACAAACAATCTTATAAGAGTTGAAGATTAATTATTAAATCAAAGCTGAGATTTACTTGATCAAAAAATGTATTTTATGTCTATATCTAAAGACTTTTCCAGTATTAATTTTCTTTTAAATGTTGAAAATAATACAAATTGAAAAAAGTATTTCTAGATATATACCTATCCGGAAAGTATCCAGCAATTTTGAATATCTCAAGAACTAGTTGTGCAGCCTTTATGTAACATGTCAACCAAACAGAAAGTATATTATTGTATATGTGAGAAGAGACACTCTCCTGTTAGGTTATGCAATCAGCAGTGAGATGCCATTGAATTAACTTGACATGTGTGTACTGTATGACTGTCACAACAACAATGACCAAGCAAATAGATTATTTGCATTTTATGCAGAAATCTTTTGACTCCACACAATTTATAATTTTTCCCAAAGTTAAAACTCACCATTGAAACATTGCAGATGAGACTAAAGAAAGCATAAGCATAAGGCAACTGATGGCAATCCTAAGAAGAGGACTTTATGTAATCTTTTTTTAAAAATAAAAAGGGATGCTATAAGAGTGTAAGGTTACAAAGGGGTAAATTGAAGGGGACTAAGACACCATTATTGCCATTATCCTAGGTAGGCTATTTTTTCAATTATTAATATGAAATGGATAGATACTTTCCAGGCTGACCTCATATCTACTGCTGGTTTTATGGTGTGTTTGTGAAAACCAGTCACTATCAGAAAATACATGTTCAGTGTCTACTTATTTTCTGCAAAGAAAAAAAAATTAAAATTATTAAAGAATATTATTATTATTAAAATTATTTCAGCTATCGGTATTGTAAAGTTAATTTTAGTAAAATGAGAAGAAAATATCATAGTTATGTCCTCAAAATAATGACACTTGAAATTTCTAAAATGTGACATACTCTTGAATTGCATTTTTTGTCAATGCTTACTTAGAAGAGAAAAAAAGAAAGAAAAACAAAGGCAAAAAATAAAGCAAAAACAAAATAAAAAAAAACATACAAAATAAAAACAAAGACAAAAAATACAAAACAAAGGCAAAAAACGAAAACAAAGGCAAAAAAACCCCCAAAAATAAAGAAAAACAAAGGGAACAAAAGAAAAGAAAACAAAGGGAAAAAAAAGGAATGTGTAAATTTTTGGTTCATAAATAAAAACAATAACAAGCATTTTTTAAAAAATCCCTGGACTTACAAAAATGAATATTTAAAAAAAAATTTAATTTTCACTGCCACCTATGAAAACGCGTTAAAAGCATATGCAATGTGCTACATGTGTATTTTTTCTCTCTACCCCTCTCGCTCTCTCTATGTATATATATATATATATATATATATATATATATATATATATACACACAAACACTCTTTAATGTAATCATTCAAATAAATGTACACAGCAAATCATGCACCAAAAAAAAAAAAAATGTTGTAAAAAATAAGAGTAACATTTTCTTAATTTGCACATTCCTAGAGAACTAATAAGAGTTTGTTTTCTTTTACTTTTTTGTTTTTCTTCATTGCTGTGAATAGGTCTGACGTTAAAATAGCCACATGAGGCGGACAGTGAGTGAGTTAAGAGATCTTCCCAGGGCGACCTGTAAAGAGCATAATAATGTCATTGTGCTGTTAGTGCTTGTGATGACGTAATCAGACAAATAATAGGACTTGCCAGGTGGAGACGGGTAACTGGGTGGCTGAGGATAATCACCTCGAAACTTCTGGTTCGAAATATATACGTTTTTTGGTTTGTTTTTATTGCTTTTCGAGCGAGAAAAAAAAGACATTTTGAAGTCCTTCACCCACACAAAGATGTTTGTTTTTGTTTTTTAAATCAATTATGATATCTGATTATTACCCGATTGAATGAATTTATTTCTCCTTTACCTTTCTTGCTTTCCACCCCGACCTCACCAACCAACAGAAACTGACGCTGGCAGATTCACAATAACACGTGTTCGGAACGATGTAGTTATGATGGGGAGATGGAAGATTGGATGCAATATATACAACTATTATTTCTAAGAGGTCTTAAAGATCAGTCTTCAAAGTTTTTATTAATTATTGTTATTTTACTCAAATATTGACTACAAGAACAGGAAGGAAACCAACAACAAAAGCCATTATGCAAAAAACCAAACACATGAGAGTTTTTCTTTAAAAAAAAAATCCGAATCTACATCGTTTTAGAAGGTTAAAAAATGTGTGAAAACTAAAACGTTGGTCAAAGAGTAAAAATCCAAATCGCTAAAGAATGAGGGGGTGTAAAAATCTTATTTTTATGATGGTTGGGTAATTTTTACTTTGTATGTGTATCTCAACACGATAGATAGATAGATATATAGATAGATAGATAGATAGATAGATAGATAGATAGATAGATAGATAGATAGACCGACTGACATTACTTTCCTAGCCAAGGCAAATCCAAAAAGATTTTTTAGGTATCACCTTCTTCCCAGCTAAACATTTGTCAAACTATTCCAAGAGCAACACTAACAACAATTTAATAATGAAGAAGAAGTGTTCAATGGATCGGCATATGGGAAGAAACATTTTCATTTTTCATCATCCATCCAGTGCTTTGGGTCGCCTAGCATGTCGTGTTTATTCAGAATTGAGCTGAAATCAGCAACACTTTTTTTAATCAATTCAAATGTCTCTCCAGACACGTGAATGATATAAGCTTATGCAGCAAGCCACAGCAATAAGGGGAGAAAGATAGAGAGATATCTACCCCGATGTCCACGCCTCCGGGCGAGCACGCACGCGCGCGCGGGCGCGCGCACACACACACACACACTTAAACGCCCACATACGTTGACATATTCAGGGTTGTTTATGTCATGAACCTAGCAGGTAAGTTGATGTTTCTAGAACTTCTATTAATGTTAAGCTGATGTTAATGTATATTATAAAATCAAACAAACAAAAAAACTACATATGTAGACGCGGATAATTGATCATTTTCTGATTAAAATGTTCATGACATTTAGTTTACAATATTTATGATTTTTATTTTTTAGGTATGCCCTACTGTACGTATGGAAAACTGAGTGTGAGCGAACCTGTGCATTTGTGCTTTGTACGAAAAATTATCTGGTGAAATAAGCAATCAAATGTATATAAATTTCATTCATCTGAAATAGTGTGTGTGTGTGTGTTTGAGAGAGAGAGAGAGAGAGAGAGAGAGAGAGAGAGAGAGAGAGAGAGAGAGAGAAGAGAATAAAATTTAACCGAAAAAAACACTTCTAATTATGTGTCCTCCCAAATCATTTGGCCCATTTTATTTTTACTAGTGCAAAATAATGGCCCAAATAATTTGTAATGAGAAAAATAAAATATTTTCTTCATATTTAGGCTGAATTTGCAAAATAAAACAAAGCAAAACGTAGTTTGAAATAAACTAAAGTAAAAATAATTTACAATAAAATTATCCCTATAAAAATTGAAAAAGAGGATTTTTAGTTCTAGTTCGATGTAAAATCTAGAAAAGCTATTTTTTTTTATTGAATTCCTTTGTTATTGCGGTTTTTACACGTTCTATCTTTAAGAGACAACACGTGCGTTTATTATTATTTAATTTATTACAAATTTTTATTTTAGTTTTGAGTGGAGGCAGACAACTTCTTTGTAATTAATTTTGAATTCATGCTATTTTGTTATTATTGTTAATAATAATATTGCATTTAATCACATTATGCATTTCATTTGAAAGAATGCACTCTACACGCACAAAAATGTACTTTTTTTTTACACACACAAGCATTCGTAGCTGCAAATAATGTATTTTATTTTTTAATTTAATTAAAAAGTGGCGTCAAATGACATGTCCCCATTATTACTCGTTGTCAAAGCGAAGAGTTTTTCATTTTTCAATGATCACAATGAACATTAATCGAAATAAATATCTTTTAAAATTCCAAATATTTTTATTTTGACTTGTTACTGATTTTCTGCTTTTTTTTTTTTTTTTTTTTTGGCGAATCAAATATGTGGAAAAGATCTACGCCACTCAATGGAGTGGTGATTTTCTAAGAGTAGCTATGAGACCGAAAGTATGGGATATCCACAAATGACTTTGTAAGTCTAGCTTAGCTGTGGCACAAAAAGGCCGAAAGTGTAAAAAAGCACTCAGTGAGGATCGAAATCACTACTCAGTCGTCTAGCTTCGCAAGACAAGCTTGCTAAACACGTCGAAGTACCTAACGCCATTCAAAGCAGGGAGATAGAAGGAAAAGGAGCAATTTTCAAAAGTAGAGAGAGACAAATAAATAGTCGAAAAAAGCGTAAGTTCTCAAAAGGTGGAGAATTGCGATTTTATTACTCTTTCACACGTAGGTTACACGAATGGTACACACAAAACACAAAAAAGTGTAAACACGTACAGTACACATTGCAACTGTCAGTGGTAGCCTAAGTAAGTCTATTGTCGCAACAGCGAAGTTTGCTTCTGAAAGTACAATCTGAGGATCGAACTCATTTACAATACAGAGTACACAAACAATGATCAGCGAAATTTCACTTGAGTAAGCGCCCTACGCTCATCCAACGGGAATTTTTCAATTGTTCAATCAATTTATGAAAATACCTACAGTGGTTTGAGTTCTCATCTGGAAAAGTTCCTTTCCCATAGATAATTTTTGTACCAAAATTCAATGACTCTACCACTACCAGCTACCTTAACATTTTTTCAAACGTACGCACACACAGACACATTCCATTACATTTCCAAGTGAGCAACGTGACTTGCATCCTTTAAAAAAATGTTAATAAAAAAAACATCAAAATACGAAAACCCACGATTTTTTTGTTTTTCTTTATTATTAATTATTGATTACAGATTTTTTTTTCGGAGGGGGAGAGATTTCTTTCCTATCGATTGAGATAAAAAAAAAAAAACGTAGTGATGCTAAAACTAACAACAGTAACTGTACACAGTCATGCATCCTTACATAAAAATAAAATACAACAACACTCACACACTAGGCAGAAATATATAATATATATATATTATATATACATAAAAAATAGTAACAAAAAAAAGGAGGCATATAAGCGTAGATAAGTAAAAAAAAAAAAAAAGAAAGAAATACATAAAAATAACAACTGAATTACATACTTGACTACAACGACATTGCTTGTGACACACACTAGTTTGGATGCACACAAAAAAACATAATTTAGTTTACTAAACTTAGCTTCTGTCTGGTACAAGGCATGGAGCATTCAGTTAAAGATCGAATTCAATTCATACATTCTTCCGCTAGAAGATCTCATTGAATCATTTCATTTTTATTTTTACCCCATAAAAACACAGATGTGCACACACACACACACACACACACACACACACACACACACACACACACACACACACATACACACACACAATCGTTAACATTATTAACAACAAAAGTTTTTAAAGAAAGAAAAAATTAAAAATTAAAAATCCATGATGCTTGATTTCAGAAAGATGAGTGTAGACTGTAGAGTTGTTGTAGTCAAGGTGAAAAAAATTCTGGGGAAAAAGCGTAGGTGGATATCGATTAAGACAAATACAGGGAAAGAAAGAAAGTGTGAGAAAGAGAGCGAAAGAAATAGGGGTAATTTGAGAGAGAGAACAAAAAAAAAGGAAAGAAAGAGAGACATTTATAAAAATCGAAAGAAAGAAATAAGCATAAAAATCGTGGGAGAAAAAAATGAAAGAAACACTTTTGTTCATGGGGAGAGATGGAAAGAGAAAGATTTGTGTGCAAAGAGAGTGGGAAGAGAGAAGTTCAGAGAGAAAGTGATAAGTAGGAAAGGGAGAAATCGAAAGAGAGTGCTAATAAAAAGAGCAGAGAGGGGAAGTTAGAGTGTAACTAAATTAAATGTGGCCGAAGCAAATCAATTTCAATGTCATAAAAAAAAAGCCGACGACCTCCAAGGAATGAAGTGGGGCAAGATGGACAGTAGGTGTGACAGACATGAGCTCTAAATAAGAAGTACGAAAAAGAAAGAAGTGGAAAATAAAAAAGAGGACTGCCGGTCACATGTACTTAGGTCGTACACGTGTCACACACACATAACCCTGTAGCCTATAGAAAGGCGCTAAACGTCGCGGGGGTGGTGCGTGCCTGTCAACAGCAGCAGTAGCAACAGCTTAGGTAACGATACAGGTACCAACCAACTCCCACATTGAACTAAAGCTATACAATGATACACATCACCTTTTTTTCTTTCTCTAGGTACTGGCAAGCCGTAAGAAAGCGCCCACCTTCTGTATTTCCTTAAATTGGCACTTCACACCTCAAGTACCGAGTCACCTTCCTTTTTTCTTCTCATTTTCTCGTGTTAGAACTGTTCACATTTCTCTGTCTATCTCTATATCAAATTCTGTTTTACATGTTTTCTTCACTGTCTCATATTGTGGGTAGTCGAAATTATGTTTAACAGCTTTAATTTTTATTTTATTATTTTTTGGTAAATAAACCAAAAAAGTACACCAAAAAGGCAAATTGTCAATAAAGGGGAAAATTACTTGAATTATGATTTCAGAAAGTTTATTGGTAAAAAACGCCTACGATAAGAAAAGAAGCATCTACCGGCGTTGATTCTTTTTATCTTTCCTAAGTGTTCTTTTACGTTAAAATAAAAATTCGCTTAGTTTCAACTTTTTTTTTTTTAAACTTATCTAGTAAATAAAATAACTTGCCAAAAGTTTTCCGTTGGTTTAAAGATTTTTCTTAAGAACAAATTAACCATTGTTAGTACTGGCCTGTTATTTCTAATGTTCATCAAAAATTACTAATTTCAATTATTTACTTGTAGCCCTCCACCATAAACTGGAATTCGTGGCTCATATGGTAAAGGCGTGCGTCGTGTAAAGCAGCTGCGCTGTATGTTCTCTTAGGGCAAAAGCGTTTCAACATTAACCAAGTCTTTCACTCCGTACGTCCTTCCCCTTGATTAGCAATGTACTCGGAAAAAATCGGCGTTGCACGCAGCGTTATAAATATCTTCTGTTGCTAGTCTAATCTATTGGGTGGCTATATGAGAGCTCATTTGGTTAACACGTTGACTATATACCCAAATACTTTGAAAATGAGCGTGGGAACGCACATCTATATTTTGGATGTAGCATATGGGATTTAGTTCTTCAATAATATGAACGATATCAAAAGTTACTAACCCTCGTTAGACGATTCTGTTGAGTAGCTATTGTTATTGTTGCTTTAATGCTCAGTTAATAAACACGTAGGCTTTTCTTGATTGAAAGTTAGGACGTAAATGCAGAGTTTGGGAAAGTATTTTGTATTCTGACCGATCTCGTGTTATACAAATTCTGAGGTAAAGGATATTTTATAAGTTTAAATTAAAATATAAATTTATGTTCCGTTTTTAGAGAGAATAGTTTCGTTGACCTTTACTACTACTAAATAATAAGACAACAGCATTACCTGCTGTTTAACTAACTGTAACTGGGAATTATATTAAAAAAAAGAACAAACACAAATACAATGGATCAAATTCCTAGCCCTTAGTAGAAAGACCTAAAAATATGAATTGCAAAAAAGTCATACTCAGAGATACTTCGCACATGCAGTGACCACAATTACATTTATTGTTTCTTTTTTCTCATCTGTTTTTATATCTTCTAAAAATTCTTGTCTCTGGTACATAAACTAAGCAAAGGCAAAAAAATAAAAAATAAAATAAAAATAAAACGTTAAATGGCTTTACCAAATTAAAACGTCTGCTAAGCTTATGATTCTCTCTAGAGATGCTTACGTTACGATGTATCGAATTTTTAAAGATCACATTTAAATCAAAATATTGTTTTGATCACCATAAAACAAATATTTAACTAACAGGTAATAAATGACATCATTTGTTAGTAGTTAAATACGTAGATAAAATTGTGTCAAGTCAAGTGTGTAGTATACGCAGATTTTAAAATGCTTCTTATCTGAGGTTTTGCACCTACGCTAGAGAATAAAGGAAATAGAATTTTATTGTAGATATAATAAAATTAATTATTATATATCCACACGTACGTGTGTGCGTGTGGAACATTTTTCACAGGGCTCACAAAAACCCTCAGCCAGAAGCTAGGGATCGACGTTTTGATCTTAGGTAGAAGCATCGATCCATACATAAATAACCCAGTTTATACACAAAGAGAGAGAAACATAAAAACAAAGAAAAGCTATACTTGACGTTTAAATTAAAATTTTTTTTAAATGAATAATCTTTGTTGAAGCTTTTATTTTAGTTTTAATTCCATGAAATTTAATATTTCCAATAAGCAGAATACTTTGCTGTATTTTCAAATCGAATGGAATTATTTTTATTGATTAAAAGTAAAATCAATACAATCGTCAATATTGACAAATCTGTCAACATAATTCTCTTTCAAAATTAAAATATACTTTTCTTAAAAATTATCAGATTTAAAGTTTAATATAGATTCAAACAAATATTACTTTTAGTTTTTAAAATATCATAGAAAAGCATTTTTAACACGGAGGTGGGTGTTTTTATGACGTGTTGACACATTTGTCTACACAGCCTGATGTTTGGGAAATATATCTAAAGAGGAGAAAATTGTTATAAAATTACATGACAAATATAACGGAAACGCCTTTTTGATACATATATATATATTTAAATACCTAGTAATGTTAAAAATGTTAAATATTTTAAGCGTTCTAATATTTTATTAAATTTCAGATAGTTTGCTTTTATAGACTTACGAAGACGCTTGTTAAGGTAATCTTGGAAAATTACCAATAAATTTTAAATTTACTATAGTTACCGCTTTTATTTTCTGATAATGTCGTGTATGGATGTCCGTCTTTGCAAAAATCGTCATACAATTATTTTCTAAAAAAGAAACCTTTCAAAAATAACTTAATCCATTTGTAAATAATTCCTGAAAGTTTAAAATTCGATAATTATTTGATTTTTTTCAGAAATTTCTAAATCAATGTGTTTTTCACCACAAAAAGACGCTCAAATTTCTCGTAAAAAATTTATGGTCTAACGTTGTTGACGCCAGAGAAAAAGAATTTTAACCCTAATTTCGAAGATTATAAAAATAATTATTTTTTTTTTACATAAGAAAAATCATTTATTTTTTCTCTTAATGCTAACACAAAGATTTTGATGATAAAAGTTTAAGTTTTGTGTATCTTTTTTATTATATATGCCCATTTTTAGCGATTATTTTTATTAAAGATTAATACCTTTTCTAAGGGTATTAGCACTTAAGTGAATGTAATGGGTTCAAATGGAAATTGAACTCGGTTCTCCTATTCCTCAGTACGAGCCGCTGTCCACTACTCCACTGTGCCGCCATATGTCACTCCAACTATGGGTAAATAGCAGGACAGACTGGGTTCTATAACCCTGGATGGCAATTGACCTAGGAGGAGGACAACTCTGAATTCAAAAACCTGCGGAGGGTTGTTTGCCGACCTCGTGGTACGTAATGCACCAGGTCCCTGTATTCGGCCCTTCAAAAAGTGTGGTTGGTTCTGCACAAAGCCTTCACCACTATAATCAAATCATATTTGCTGGTGTCTGGCTGTTTGACACTTGTACCTCGAATACGACGGAGAGTCCACTATATATATATATATATATATATATATATATATATATATATATATATATATATATATATATATATATATATATATATATATATATATATATTATTAGGGTAATCCCAAAATGGATGCGTTTTCCTGAGATGAAAGCAAAAAATCGTTGACCCATTTTAAAAAATTTGACAAAACTCAGGAAATTATCTGATGTAAGCAACATTTTCAGTATTTATTCATTAGTGAATGATTTTTATTGAACACGTTATTTCATTCAATATCAAATTGTGAAAATATTGCTTTGGAGGTTCTGTTTCTGACTTTCCTTTTCCATATATCGTGTGTACCTTTTAATTTAGTGGGTGTTCGAGAAATTCTTTTAGTTATATCAAGAAGAATCTTTGTAGATGCTATTTTAGTAAAAAAAAAAAGAAAATTGTAATATCAAGTATGACCATAATGAAAATTCGTCCTGAACCTCATCTAAAATAATAAAATTTAAAAAAAAAAACATTTGAGAGTTAGTGATTGCATAATCTAATAAAACACATTATTTTATTTCAGACTGAACAAGAGAAAATGACACTTAATATTTATTTTTTTAAAAACTAACATGTAATTTTTTCAGTAAGATTTTGAAATTCATCTCGTTTCTGTTCATAACAAGTTTTTTTTTTATATTAAATTAAGACATGTTTGAAGAATCGAAGAATGTAACGTTTAATGCCATTTTCGAGTGTGAAACTTTTTTAGAAAACATTTTTTTTCATTTTAGCAACAGTTAGATTATTCTTGTATGGTTGTTCAAATAAAAAATAATTCTGAATTACCGCATTTTATTGACTCTTCCCCATCGAAAGAGTAATATGATACACCGGCGGGCAAAAGTTTTGGATCAACTACATAAAACGATTATACACCATTTTTTAAGAAGTTGAGATTGTTTTTAGCAGTATGATGTTATCGGTAGTGGATTGAAAAATAAGTTGTTGCATTTTCGTATGTGCTGTGTAACAGAAGATATGCTTCTTTTAGCTGAAATCGCCCATGCAAAACAATTGGGCCAAGGAAAGATCTGAGATTGTAAAGTCATATTAATATGCAAATTTCTAAGTAGGAATTGTTCCATCCTATTAACATGAGTATGAAGTACCTTGGCAAGTCATTGGAATAGAATATTAGCCTGCTTTTTTTTTTATACTAAACCCATGGCTAAAATGTCTGCTGAAAACAAAGATGAAGGTTGTGACTTTGAAGGGAAAGATGGCTCAAGACGATTGGTGATTTCTAGAAACAGTATTTAATCATTCAAAAATACAATAGCGATAAAAGAGAGATTGTGAGATTCTCTGTAATCAATTCCAAATTAACAAACAGACAAGTGAGGAGAGAATGCTGCTTTAAAAGTGAGGTTCCGGTTGATACAGTATGCAGAGTATTATGAAACAAAAAACAACAGGCATACAACATCATTTACCAAAAAACATTGGGGTAGAAGATTTCCGTGATCAAAAGAACACCCAACATGGATGATGGAATGTGACAAAAAAGTAATTTTTAGTTATGAATGCAAAATAGAATGTTATATTGTAAATGCAAGAGAATATGTAAGACAAGTGGAAGGAAGAAACAATGCAAGATACAAAGACGGGAAAATTTGGTGATGAACACAATGCGATGATAGAAGAAAATTGGTAGAAGTTGATGGAAACCTAAACTATATTAGTTTACTAGGGTTTAACCTTCTGACAAACTACAAAGACGGAGACATTTTTCTGTATGACGGTGTTCCTTATTTCTTGTGGATGAAGGTGTTCGACTTTTAGAAGACTGGCCGGCACAAAGTCCTGATCTCAATATAATTGAACCATTGTAGTGGGAACTGAAGGGACAAGTGCTCCAACGAAAACCACGCAATCTCCAAGAGCTTTGGGATTACTGCCAAGAAGAATGGGAAAAATACCAATGAGAAATTCTGAACCTTGCTCCATTGAATGCCACATCGAATCGAGACAATTATTCGAACAAAAAGTAGCAACACTTATTACTCACCCCCTAGATTGATGTTTTGTACTTTGTAAAAATAAAAATCACTTTTTACAAAAAAAAAAGAAATTCCTTTTTAAGTTAAGAAAAAAAAAGAGCTGAAAGATGAAATTTTCGCATCGCTATGCTTAAGATGTTGTATCATCCACCGTACAGCATTAACGATTAATTAATTAATTAATATTTACGCTTGTCTTAATAGTAAATCTGATCGGTTCCATAAGTTCAAATAGGCAGCTGATTTAAAAAAAAAATGACATACAATCAGTTAACTGGGTCAAAGAATGATTTGTTTATTTTAACGCCCCCAAACGAAACTGCTTTGTTTTATTTGTCTGAGAGAACCATTTTTACTTTGTATCAGCATGGTGGATGCTAACCTCAAGCCTTCGACTAACATTTTCAAGTTGATATGAAGTAGAAAGATTATTTTAGTCTGCTGTTAGAAAAGTCGGTTCATTTTCTTACTAGAATCTATCTTACACATTTATTAGTCTACCATTCGTCCATGCATTGAATATTGCTGTCACATCAGGTGTAGTGCTTCAGCTATGTATTCTTGATAAAATACAAAGAAGAATCTGCAATGTTATTGGTCCTGACCTGGCATCTCAGCTACAATCACTTTCCCACCGCCGTAACGTAACTTCCCTGTGGTTTTCTATAAACATTTTCATAATTGTTCTGATGAACTTTCCTCTAGGGTACCTAGACTTTATGAATTTAAGTGCAGTACTAGATTGGCGGCAAAATTACAGTTGTTAACATATGGCATCATTGGATACTATGCGTAAATAAATGTAGTTTTCATGTTTTAAGCAAAAAGTAAGCATTACAGTCCAGTTAATTACTCCTTAAATTTACTAATAGAAACAAATCTCTAGGATAAAAATAGGATTTTTTAAAATTTCCTTTTTACATTTTCCATATATAATGGCGGTTCGACGAGTGAACATGCCAGTGTTTTAAATTTTTATGTACATACGGAAAAAGGCTATTATCTTTCAAACAAAACCATAATTTAACTTCAAAGAAAACAACTAAAATGCCTTTTTCGCTTTAATTCCACGGCAGTAGCTACTGTATTTTTAACAGGGAACCCTTTGAAAGGGAAGTAATAAGAAAAATTCAACAATGACGAAATGGATTAACAAGCTTGTACTGAAGTGACAACTAATTAGTTGGTACACTATTTTTATAAAAGTTAAAAAAAACAAACTTTTATATATAATGATCACTGAGAAACTTCCTGCTTACACTGATTGGAATAAATCTGGTTTGTTAGAAAATAAAATTAAGTTTTCTGTCAAGTTCAAAGTTTCTTCAAAGCAAAATGGAGAATGCTAAATTTACACATCAGGTTTTAGCCTTGGAAAAGAAACCGAGACCAAATACGGATATTCGATAATCATTATTCATGGTTTATCTTTTTGTATACAATAAAATTACGATTAATTAAAGCAAATCATCTATTATTTAAATTTAATTGCAGTGGCACATTTGGTAAAAAGTTATAGCTGTTTAGATCTTGCTTATGGTTGATTGGATTTGAGCGTTAGTAAGAAAGCGCTTCATGTCTAATTCTCAGGTTATTAGACTAACCATATCCACGTCTATTAGACATTGTCATTAAAACAAATTCTCTATCATTTGAACCTAACAATACGTACCTGGATAAGAGAGATTTGGCTCCTAATAGACAGCTTGGAATCTTCGCCCTGACCGCGTAATTTTAAAAAGAGCCCACATGGATAACACGTTGCATTAGCTTTAGCAAAAGGGATGGGGAGGAGGAGGTAAGAATAATAATAAGAATATGAAGAAGAATAAGAATATGAATAATAATAAGAAGAATATGAATAAGAAGAAGAAGGAGGAGGAACACGTTTTATGTCCAATGAAGATGAAATAATCGTAGTATAGTGATTATCGGCACTGAAAGTGAGAACGGCGAGCCGAATTCAAATTCCGACCAAGTCAAGTTCACAAAAATGCCTTTAGGAAAGGCATGAATCCATCTCTTCTCCTCCTTCAGCTGTGGGTTGGTAATTAGTCTAAGAGAAAGATAACATTGAATTCAAAACCAGTTGTGCATAAAAAGCTAATTGCAATTGAAATCACAGTAGCAGCAGCAGCACCACCACGAAGCGTGGTGCGGCCGTGGCTTTATGTTTCACAGGAAGTCTACAGATTCAACCTATCAACCAAATCAATTAGTGCTATGAGGATGGCATTTAACTTCTCCTAATCCTGACTCCCAAATGGAAGTGCGAACCTGAAATGCAGACGCACATGTAAAGGCAATCAATAGAATTGTATGAAGATGGTCAAGAAGGAACTGTTGAACTATTTATAACATAAAGGAAAGATAGTACTTTAGTTAGGGTTACTTTTGCAATGTCGAAATAGACATTTACACCTTGTGAATATTGCAGACTATATTAGCTGAAGATAGTAGATCATATTTTCGCTTCAGTGTCCTCGTCGTTTTTCGTTGGATCTTTAACATAACACCAAATTCTTAAAGAAGCCAGGCACATAAAGTGGAACCCAAAAGCAACCTTAAAAACCTTAAATTAAGAAATAAGACATATTAGATATTTTCTGGACAAAGCCAACATTAACAAAAGGTCATATCAACGAAAGATCCAACAAGTATCAAAATTATTAGCATTGGATTGTAAAGCTAGCACGTTAATGAGTAAAAGTATCAAGATTATTCTGAAATATATTATAACTGAGATTAATCAGAGCACAGTACAGGTCACAATAATGGGGCAATAGTGAACTTAGAATGGCTTGTGAGATTAACAACACTCAACAACAGACACAATATACAGTCTTGGATAATAATTTACTATCGCATATCGAAGATGCATTTTTATCAGAACATATGAACTGAAAAATGAACATCTAAAATTTGAATGAAAAAAAAAAAACGTAGTCAAACCATTGATAGCCATGAAACAGCATTTTTTTAAAATTTTAGTGCCGAATTATACATATTAGCTTATTCGTACCATAAAAAAATGTGGGGGACGGAGGCGAAAAATTTCAACAATTGCATTGTTTATATTTGCATCTATACAATTAGCTGCATTGTCGCATGTAAAAAGGTATTTTGCTTCTTAAATCAGTAAAATGTATGAAGAAAAGTATTATCATCCTGATCACCCCTACATATTTTAGAAACATTCCCTACTTTGTTGTTAACACAAAATATTTTGGTTCAGTAGTGCTGAGTCCTGCTATTTACCCATAGTTTTTTTTTTGGGGGGGGGGAAGAAGGGTATTAGCTTGTAAGTGAATGTAATAGATTCCACTATAATTCGAACTCGACTCTCTGATTCCTCAATCCGAGCCGCTATCCATTACACCACCGCGGGGAACGAATTTCTTTTTCAATACACGAATGACGGACTCAACTTTTGGTGTCACATTCAACAGTTTCTTTCTGTGTATGTAAATTTTACTTAATTGCCAAGATATCTTTGTGATATGAAGGATTCTCCATTATTGGTTGGTGATTGTCTGGAACTGGCTGCTTCTTGATCAGGCATACATACATTTGTAGTGGTTTTGGATGTAAGTGATCAGTGAAATGAGTTCAAAATTTATTCGCAGCGGTTGACGCTATTCCTTTACCCCTGTTGATGTCTAAGAAAGGCAGAAATATGTTAAGGTTCTTTGGCAAGGATCATTATGTACGGTCTTTTCAATTGATGAAAATAGCCCGTCTCTTGTAATCCAAAAAGCTAAGCATCATACTTTTTCGCGACTGTGAGACCAGTCCCTGTCTATTCTCATTCAAAAAGAAATATTTATATGAAAAAAAACGAAGGAACAAGTTAAAAGGCACAAGCCTAAGTGAACGCTACACACAAAAGTACATGTGCGACTGTGTTGGCTTTTTGTTTTACCCTTTTCTTGTAAGAACCCGACAGTTCTTTAAACAACTTCGTTTGTGTTGTAAGTAATATATGTGTGTGTGTGTTTTCATCCGCAAACAATACCATAAATGCGATTTCGAGTAACATTCTTCCAAATAATCTATATTTGTAAACAAGAATAACTATATTCAATTGTGATATTAGCATTTAATTCAATATAATATAATCATACAATTGGATGACTATTAAGACAATGGAAAATGTCTGTCAAGGTTTATAACGCTATTAAACACCTGCTGTTTGGATAAGTAAAATTATAGAAAAAAAAGAAAGACTATTTCTATGTTCAATCACATCTTTATCTCAGTTACAGTGGTGTTCTAGAAACAAGACCATAAAACTAAAAACAGGGTCAGTGGATCCTGTCTTTCTTAAAAGTAGAAACGAACGTCGAAAAGAAGTAAAACTGCCACATCAAACAAATTTGGAACTCGATTCAACGATTTCAAATGTCTAAGTCGACACAAACTGCACGCAAGGACACGTCCGATTTAGAATCTATTTCGATCTGAATGTCGAAATATCACAAATAAAACCAATTTTTCTCTTGTTTAATATCGAAAGTGTTTTTATTTGGTCGGGTTCGAATTTCATTGCATTTTCTTTTAGAGAGTATTTTTAATTTTTTTTTTAACAAATACACAAGATAAAAAACGAAGTTATTTTTTTAGTGAATGACCAACAGCAGCAGTTTTAATAGTATCACTGCTGATATGTAAATTGATGTCAGATCAGATTTTTAGCAATTAAGAAATATGTCTAGCTAGACTTTATTTCTTTTACACACCCTAAACTTACTGCTGTTAGTTATCTTCGTAATACCCCACCCAAAAAAAAATTGAATCTTGATCACCTGTCGTGGCTCATTTGGTGTACATGTTGAGTTGATGAGAACTGGGTATCCAGACTTTGAACCCATTACAGTATTGTGATCGTTATATCTTCTCAAGCACTGTTAAATAAATGAAAATGTCTCTGTTCTACCAAGATAGTGTCACGGCTCATTTGGTAAACATAGATTCTCATCGATGTGCCTTCTGTTTCGTTGTTGCATTAGTAAATAAATATTTCTTTGAAACTCATATTTGAATTCAGGCCAAAATTTGAATGTTTTATTTTATATACTTTATGGGACACGAACAGGTCTGACATTCACTTCCGTCGGAAACAACCCATAATATACGCCCACATCTTGTTGCGTGATTTTAGGGTAAGGGTACAGTCGTTAATGTACCCGTATTGATTGTATAAACTGAAATACATTTGTGCTCTTCTATGTCATTCATTCTATGGCCCCCTCCGCTTAGTCTCGTACGTATCAACATCATCCAAGGATAAGAATAGCATTCATTTTTACTGGTCCAGTACCGTGGCTCGTCTGGTAAAAACGTTTCGTTCTAGTTGATGTTTTTTTTTTTCTGAAATCGTTCAATTTAGTGTTCAAATTTAAGAGTATTTAGTTGCGTAATGCCTAGCCGTATTCTATGTTTCCAATACTTATTACGCCGGCAGCTTTGTACTTGTAAAATTAGTGATGGAAATATATCTCCAAAATTTTACAAACGCGCGTTATGCTGACATTTCAAAACAGCAGAAACATTTTCAATGAGATATGGGTGATAGCTTTTGGGTCCCTGATAGCTGAAAATTATCGAATATTGCACAGTTGTAAAACGTGGGCACTAGATTCACACTAGGGGTATCAGATATTTGTTATAGATTGAAAAAAAATAAAATTGGTGCTTAATGTCGCCATAACTGCTATTTACTTATCCATATTTTTTTGTTTGTTCTGCTTGTTTTTTCGTTTCACATTGGCTTTTCGGTACAGTTAAACCGAAATTAATTGAATTTTTCCCTGGCGATAACTCTTTAAATGCAAGAATAGCCAAAACATTTGCATCTCTGTGGAATTCCAAATCTATCATCGACTGTGCACTATATATATATATATATATATATATATAAACAAATGAACACAGTAAATTTTACCGTAATTTATATATTTTTATTTTGTTATGCTGTTGAGTAGATAAATATAGCTTACCTGCGACTGGATCTTGAAGAAGCTTCTTGAACAAATGGAAAGAAAGCTTTAGAATCTTGAGCAAGTTTCTTCTAATTCCTACTAAAGTCAAACAAAACTACGGTACCTTTGTAGTTACTGTATAAAATAACACAATAACTAACGATATTAAAGTACTCTAGTGTTAAACGTTTGGCTGCCAATACGGGTCAGAAAAGTCTGCAATTATTGGATACAAATCAATCCAAGCTAATAGACGAGAAAGAATAACGAGTAAGCAAAGAACAATATTTTTTCTTAGTAAAGACAGAGAAAGCGATTGGCAGATTATGTGTTTGATGAAGAAGGAGAGAAATAAAAAGATAGGTGTGAGAACGGAATAAAAATGCTACCTATTCAGTTTTCAATGTTAATCAATATAGGAAAAAATATGTAAAATATAGAAAATACCCGTATAAAAAATATAATTATATATACTTAATTGTGTTAAAAACTGTTTTAAGGACTCACCATAAAACCTTTTCTAGAAGTCAGACATTTATTTAAAAAAAAAAAATAGATAAATGCAAGAAGATAGAAACATTTCGGGAGAGAGGGAGAGAGATCTGACATGAAATACACGTGCGATTTTTTTGGCGGGAAATATAAATTTCAAAGGTTAGTGTTTTAAATAGAGGTCTTGTTTATAATTTCAGAATGTCAGTTAAATATTACTAAAATTCTTATTCCCGCCATCAAATAATATTTTTTTTTAGAATATTTTATGTGTACATAAAGTTGTTCCTGGCAGTAATGAATAGTTACATATTTTATCACGATTATCTTTTACAATGTTATGAAATATGAAAACCGGCTATTGTCAACAGAACGTTTTAAAAACTCACAAGCGAAATAAGTTTAGCATCCCGCTACCACCTTTTTTATAATATCAATTTTCGTACAAAAAGTGGATCACAGAGCTTATTCAGCTTAGTAAATGTTTTCAGAAAATCTCAACTTCTAATTGGTCACTTAATATTTAAATCATGCCCGAATATCAATATTCAATCTTCGTACAAAAAGTGGATCACAGAGCTTATTCAGCTTAGTAAATGTTTTCAGAAAATCTCAACTTCTAATTGGTCACTTAATATTTAAATCATGCCCGAATATCAATATCAATCTTCGTACAAAAAGTGGATCACAGAGCTTATTCAGCTTAATGTATATTTTCAGAAAATCTCAACTTCTAATTGGTCACTTAATATTTAATAACATCGACCTAGTTCTTGACCTGACCAAAAAGATAATTCCGCCAAAATCTATCAAGCTTCTATGAGCCTATCCCGTGACCAAAGTTAGCAATAAAATATGAAACGTCTTTCATCTTCAACAGTACGCCGATCGGAATCCTTTGAACTCGTCACACAGTTCCAGGCTTTACGTTAAAGTTCCTTAACACGATTCCAGCCTGAGAGAACATTCATTCACACAGCAATATTTTATGACGAACAATCAACTCAAGTTTTCTACATTCAACTTAATACACGAATCTTTTTCATACACTTTCAAACTCAACGTTAATTATTGCAATTAACATAAACACAGCTTGTTAAGAACCACTTACCCCAACTAGAATATTCTCTTCGAACAAGTGAAAACAAATCAAAGAGCGACAATTCCGTAAACCTTAAAGTAAGTCGTAAACAATATTTCTCTATTTCAAATACAAACTTGAACTGTTTATTTTTTTTAAATTACAATAATACCCAAACACACTTTCTCATTATTGTACAGACCATTCAACAAATTATAATCTATCAAACCAGAACTTTGATAACTTTTCATCTAAACATAAAAGGACGTTTGAACTTTTTAAAATCACCTTTTTACTCCAATTGTTTGTACCTCTTTGTTATATAAATATTTTATTCATTGTTGTGCAAAAACTGTTGTTTCTCATGTTGTCCTTATTCTATGTTTGTTGAATACTAAAATTTAATGTGAGAGGAAATTGTTAATTTCATCACGCAGCCTAATTTACTTAACAATTTTTTATTCATATAATTTAATTAATTAACACAAACTCCACATAAGTATATGCTTGTATTGTTGAAAATACTGTTAACAAAAGGCACTATTTATGAAATCTAAATAGTATAGAACATCCAGTAAACAAAGTAATCACGGATAATTTTGGGAAAAAGCACTTGCCTTGTTAAAAATTGGTAACAGTTTTCACGGAAAAAACTAGCTTGATTTTTATTTTCTCGCAATATTTTTAGCATCATAACTATACAAGTGTTCATCCTTTTAGGAACCAACGCGTAGATACATGTTAGACCCAGACTGCAATTCAAAAATATCCTGTGAAAAAGAAAATCTAAGCATGAACTCTAAAATAGGCAGAATGAAGAACTTTTTTTCTCATATGACAGGCAGACTCCTTTCTATGCTTGATTCATTCAAGATTAATATTATAAATAAACTCTCACATTTTGTACTACTTTTCTATTTGTTTCTGTCAATGCTGAGACTATAGATTGTTTTTTAAGAGATGAATACAAGCTAAAATGTCGGGTCTTCTGAAAAGGAGGTCTGATACGCGAAGCGGAAGTTGTCAAATCCTGTGAGAAATAAAGACCCTTTTTCATTTAGGCGAGACGAATAAAAACGAATAAAACTTTTTCAAGAAGGAAACATAAATAATTTTATTGTATATAAAGATATTTGGCGGAGAAATTCGCGAAAAACATGTTATTTCAATAGAATTCTAACTATGAACTGTTTCCTGCCTAGCAAGTCCCTTAAACCCTGGATATGAAACTCAATGTCAATTTCTATTCGCGTACATCTTATTGATTGGTCCTTTAGCATCCACTACGCCATTGACAAAATTCTAGCCAGTCAACAGTATGAACTGGGATTCTAGAGTATCAATGGTCGATAAGGGATCAAAACAAAATGACTTGTTGATCAGTCAGCGTTTAATTTTATATATATTTATATATATATATATATATATATATATATATATATATATATATATATATATATATATATATATATATATATATATACAGAGGCTATTACTAATCTTGCATCCAGTTTTTCTGTTCACAAGGGTTTGGTAATATATATATATATATCAATAACATATATATATAAATATGTGTGTGTATGTGTGTGAGAAACAAATTGACAGGAGACGACATTTCTATAAATACTTTTATGTTAATTATTCGGATGAGCTCTTCGTTATATTTTTAGTTTCTTGCAAATTGATTTATACTCATATTGTAAATACTCATTGGGGCTCTTTTTTAAATTATTTTTTATTTCACTTCCCCGACAGAAAATTCTAACTAGTCCCATATGGGGACTACATAGGATTTTCATAGACACTTTGAGGTATTATGGTGAATGTATTATGAAAGGTAAGAATGTGTTGTTTTGGGTCGCAATCTCCAGAGTTAGCATGAATCCTGACAGTCGCTAAATTAGTTTTCAGGTTTTTATGCTCTTATTTATGCACGTAAATAAGTAAAATATATTTTTATCTACAAATTTGTTCAATAAGAAACTTTCTTAATGTGACAGCTCACACGCACACACACAAACAAAAAACCAAAAAAAAAAGCAAAAGAAAAAAAATAGAAATGTACAGAAGTAATTTGTTTCAGCAAACTTTTGATAACATGCTGGCTTACTTATTCGTAGGCCACTGACTTCTTGGTTGGACCATCGAAATGCAACGTTGCCCCTACCATTAAGACAGTGATCAATGGCCCACAAAGAATTAAGCTAGTAATCCCAAGTTTTGAACATGTAAGAATTACATTTAACGCTTCCGCCGTTAACCAAGACTGGCATGGGACAAAGATATTGATTGTCTAACCAATTCCTACCTTTTTAAAATAGTTCGCTACTGTTCTAGATTGGCGCCAACTTCAAGAATTCGTCCTCTTTATTTTACCAGACATCACGATGTAAAGACGCGGAAAAGAAGCGCGTCCAAATGTATTGAGTGATTGGATCGTGAATCGGATTAGCTTGGTATAGGATAATAAGTGACGACCAGCCTTCATCCATTCCGCCTTTTTAGGCCTTGTCCCAAAATTGTATATTTTATACAATAAATCAAGGAAATGAAGCGAGTCCATCATCAGATTCATTTTCACGGAAGAAAAAGAAAACTCATCATATCTAACCACAGACGAACTTCACTGTATCCTCAGAGAACATAAGACAATCCAACCTTGCAAACAAGCCTATGAAACGAGGGACAATCTTCACTTTATTTAGAAAACAGGATAAACCAGTCTTACAGACGCAGCAGATATAAGTACAGACTGACTTCGAAAGAATCTTGAATAGGAGAATGAGCGAGGCAAGTTAATAAAAACAAAACATGATGACCGATTTTAATACCCAAGAAAAAAAAAAAGATGTCATTAAGCTCCCCATCAGATTTATATTCCTGGCATGAAACATCAATTAAACTATTTTATCATCGCCTGTGATTTCTTACCTAAAGGGAAATATGCCTTAATTTCCGGAATTCTAAACTAGCTATGTATTTCCGTGATTGTACCACGCGTTAAACCAATTCCGAGGTTGCAGAAATTTGATATGCACTCTCCACAAACGTTTTACGATTAACTGAACATTGATATTTTTTTTTCTGATAACAGATGTTTTTTGTACCTGGTGTACAAACAGAAATAAACGATTGTTTTAAGGTTTTAAACTCATGTTCTTGTTATTTCCTGTTTTTTTTTTTTTTCTGAACACTAGACGACACGAATAAGAACTGAAACTTGACACCACTTTCGTATTATATCGTTATCTATGTAATACTCATTGTTGTCTAAAGTGTCGTGGGTGATACACCCATGGGCGAATGATCCAAAATCAGAGAGTCTCAGCTTTGTGTTTGTTGGAGCCATTGTATTAAGCCTGAGGAGTCCATTATTTTCTGTCCGGGATCGAACTAGGTGCAGGGATGTTATTATGTAATATTAAAAGCTCTAATATGCATGCTTTTATGTAACCTTTATGTCCGAAAAGATATATTATATTGAATTAGTGCACGCTTAAAATATGCTAACTTAATGAATACCAAATGAATAAATAAAACAAAAGAAAAAAAAACAAGAAACTCCAGATGATTTGCAATTGAATGATAATTCTGTGGGATCTATATTTGTGCACACTTTAAAAATGTCAAGTGATATAATTATTAAATGCTAATTAAGCCATACTATTCCTTATTTGTTTGTTTATTTAATGACCTAGCGGATCAAAGTTGTTTATTTATATTAATTCCCATTGACTAGATACACTTTGGGTCGTATTAGTTTGGATTGTCGTTGGGTTTCCATAGTACAATTTGAGCTGTTTTATAATGTTTTTACCCTGATAGTGGTACCTTTCTTTATGGCTCTATACTATGTTTGACTTCTGTCTGGGCAACACTCCCTACACAACGCATGGTTTCATTTCTTACTACTAGGCACCCGCTCCCAGCTTTTTTCTGTTCTGAATAATCAGTTTTAAATAATTCTCGTTTCTTTTACTCTTCTGAACATTACGTTCGACTCATTGGAACCAGTAAGAAAGAGTTCTACGCAGGCGCTTCTCGATTTCCACATATGAACAGTTGACTTTATATATTATTTATAACTCGTCTACTCGTTGAAAGAAATACCAAACCTGATACCATATTTGTATGTCTCGTCCAAAATATATATATCTTCTTCATGACGAGTTTGATAGACTAGCGTGTCATATCAAATCGTGAAATGAATATACTCTTTAAATATAAACACTGTCTCTGCTCACGGTAGATTACGTGACTTTAAAATTTCAGTCATTGTGCATTTTTACGACATATCCCCGCGAATGGCCAGGCTGTTAGTGGATTGGTGTTTTTTATCGTCACAATCTCTAGATAGATCGTTAATCAAAACTGAAGAGCTTCTATCTGCTCATTAGCACACCAAACAGTTTTGAATTCAGAGTTGTTATTCTCTTTAACTTGTTGCCAACCAAGGTCAGCTCTTGTATTTAACCCATAGCTGGAGGGAGAAGCAACAGATTCAAACCTTTCCTAAATTAATTATTTTTTCGTTTTGTTATTATAACATTATCTTCCCACATGGAATAAATGTGAAATGGTCAGTTTCTTATTGAGTTGTAGACAGTTTGTAATTATATTCTAACGGTATGACGATAAACTAAACCCTGCAGCAAGGCCTATGTTCAGGAGATTGGAGGTTTTGAGAAGCGTAGAACGAGCTCTTAATTGTTGTTGTTCCTAGGTCCACACTGACCTAGATTGGAAACACACCTGTTAGGGTCCCAGCTATGAGCAAATAGTGAACTCACAAACAAAACAGTACAAAAGTATAAAAATATGTATAGTAAAAATATCAACAACACATTTTTATATATAAAAAAAATTACCAACAATACCTATTTATCTATAGTTCAAGCCATAAGATTGTGCTCAGAATATTCAGATTTCGGCATTAAATAACCCATAGAAGTGTTGATATACCGCTAAACAAAATCAACCAATCTAATGTAAAAATGCACTGGCTAGAGGTTGGTTGGTAGGTTTTATTTCTAAAACATTTGTTTGTTACTCTTTACTCGTAGATGTTTAGAGAAAATATCATTATTTTATTTTGCTTCATATAACATCTCACCAGTCAGTCAATTGAATCATGAGTACCCGAAGAAATGTCTTTTATAAAGACATACTATATATTAATAGTCTCTTAAAATCTAGACAAGCAAAGACACAAGCTTGTATTTCGATAGATATTTTTATAAGAGTTTCAAGAGCATCTAAACAAAAAGTCAATCCTCGTATGGTTGACATTCTTGTTTTTGGATAAGCCCACTGAATCTAAACATGGCATAATTCGATTTACGAATCTCGATCAGTTTTATTCATCCTAAAACACACAAACTTATCAAGTGTAATAAATAACAGCTGAGTAAGAACGAGGTCTTTTCTATCTCGGCTCTAACTCGGTTAGATCGGTCATCGTAAACGTATATCATCATGCAAAGCCAACGGCTTTTCCTTTGCCCAACTTGGCCATGCAACAACTTGTCTACCTGTTAATGCATTACCCTTGTTGCATAGGTGACTGGTCTCTTTTTTTTAAATTTTTACTTCTGTCCAGGCAATATTGACAGCAAGGAGCTGTTGGAAACCACTTTCTTTTCTGTCAATCATCATGGTATAGAGGTGGCAAGACATTTTTGCCGAGATATCTAGCGACAGGATTGAACCAGGGAACGTGTATTCATGTTTTTCTCAAAGGCATTAGTGCTAGGTAAAAAGAAGCAGATTTGGCTGAAATTTGAACCAGGTTTGCCGATTTTGTGTTAATAACCGTTGAGCTATTCGTACCTCCCATTGCATATCTCTTTCTCAAGCCGTGCTATTTGCACGGATTTTCTCAACTCTTTCTCTCTAGTCTTCACAGGAATTAATTATGCCTGGCAGATCTGGTTTGTATCTTGTATCTTGGCATAATTGTTGAATGTACGTTTTGAAAAGACGACCTACATTGCTGCGTTCATGTTTTGGTGTCCCAGAAAGTACGTTGCTAATTAACATCCTTATTTCTCAAGGAATGCCATGTGAATTGTTTTCTTTCTCGGATGACTTGTGAAATGGGAGATGGATGACCTCAGACCTGTTATTTTTTGAAGTAGGTGATGTCTCCAGGACATATTTAATGCAGTACGCAGTATCCTTGTATATGTGCTATCTACTTTCTTTTTGGATGCTTTTGTTAGTCCATATCGCACTTCCATACAACAGTACAGATTGCAATGGCTTGGAAGAGGTCTCTATTCACGACGGGTAAATTTGATTACTAAATTGTTGATAGTCTCTTCAAGGCAGCACATACTTTACTAATGTGGATATTTATATCCTTTCTGTAGAGGCTACATTACTCCCAAGATATATGGACCGGTCAAAGGTGCATAGGTGAGATTAATACAGTCACTTTCCTGCTTACAAACGAGCCAGTTACCAACAAACCTGTTCATGAATTCAAATTTTTAACATCGTGCTGGTTAGTAAGTTAAAGCGTCACAATAGATGATACTAGCAGTAGAACTCGGCGTTGCCCGGGAATGTAACAGTAAGAGATAGATCAAGTATCGACCATCATAAAGACTGAAAATAAAATTGACAAAGATTATTGTTTAAGGTTGACGAACACGGATGTCTTAATTAGTTTTTTTTTTTTTTTTACGAATTGGTCAAACCCAAACTCAAACAAAAACATTGTTTTCAATCGTTATGAGACTACCGATTGAATAGAATTTTATTATAAACAATTGTCTTGTAAATGGAATTTTTAAAGCAGTCTGAATGTAAAAATAAAGAAAAAAAGTGTGCAAGAAACACTACCTGCCAAAAAAAAAAGTGAAGTTTTGTTGAAATCGGTTGAAAAATGTAGGAAATGCGATCACATATATAAACGAACACACACACACACACACAAACAAACAATCTGGGTTTTATAATAAGTATAACTTGATATGAGTTGTCTCCCTTTCATTCTCGTGATAGCGATGTCTCTTAATCGTGTTTTCAAATTGATTTCGTGCAAAAACAATTGTGTTTTCCAATTTTTGGCGCTGTCAGAACCACCACAAGGTAATTTTACGTAGTGCTGTGAAGTTTTGTTGAAATCGGTGGAAAAATGTAGGAAATCCGATCCAATATATAAACGAACAGACACACACACAACCTGGGTTTTGTAATAATTATGATTAATGTAGCTGTTTAGCGTCATCCTGTAAACACAACGCAGCTGTCTCTGTAACATGGTCTTATTCGTGATTATTACAAGCGAACATTAAAGTTCGGGATTTCTTTCAAAAAAAAAAAAAAAAAAAGAAGAAAAAGAGTCACCATTTTTTAAGAAAAAAAATCTTCCTTATTTAAATATCCGTTACTTTTTGAGGCCATGTTATTTTTTTTTTTACATCTCTAATTTCTATAATTGCATAATTTCTATAAAGTCTGTGATTTCTATAATTGCAAATGTACCAGTAGCATTTATAATAACGGATATCGGACTGTTGTTCACATCTTTATTGCCATATTCACGATGTTTCGGCCGTTGTAGCCTTCAGGTGATACACGTTAGACGCATTCATCATTCATTGAGCGGACATTTCGCGTTACTCTTAGTTGAAATTTATAAACTGTATTTTTCTTGAAACAGTTTTTCAGGAAATTAGACTATTCAAGTTCATTTATCACTCTTTCTATTGTTGATGGGAATTTCCTTCCAAACCTTTTGCTTAAAGTAGTGTGGAAATTTAACATCTTCATTATCATTATTTTCCCTTCTCGTTACATATGCTACACATTTTTGTTGCTGTTGAAAATCTTCAAATGATTTAGTTTGTTATTTGGTAAAGTTCTTGGTTTAATATTTTGTTGTACCAGTCTATAGGTTCTGATGAAGGATTATCGTCGTTAAAACCTAAATAATTAATCCGCTTGAAGCCATTTTTAATCATTGATTTGAAAAAAAAAAAAACTGATGTAATTTTAATCATTGATACTATAAAACTATTACGTTTGCTTCCGGAACCTCCTGCAGCTGAGTCGATACCAAATTGTATTGGTTTATTTTTTTACGCTACCAGAAACGTATTGACGTATGGACAGCCTAAGATGCCTATAGCACTCGCCCAGGTCCGTATAAATCTGCGTTATATCATCTCCTCCTGAAATTGACGAACGTCAACGGAATATAACGAAAAGACACAAAAAACTTATCAAACAAACCTTAATTTCAATAAGAAATATTTTAAAAAAATCGAATTTACTGTGGTTAAAGCCAAAAATTGTCTTTTACCGTAATACTTGCGAAGAAACATTGTCGCGAAAATGCCCACTACAAAGCGTTGAAATTATCACAAAACGATTTTATTATTGATACTACTATTATTCTATTTCAGCGCGAAAAAAAAAATCATTTCAACCAATCAGTTTTTGTTGTGCCTAGTCTGGAATCCACTTTGCCCACATGTAAAGAGCGCCAAACGTGAGAGGTAACAGTTCATTCTACTGGAAACAGCCCAGTAGCACGTGTCTTCGCTCGACTCAAATATTGCTGTTTTCCACCAATCGTTCGACTTTGAGCGACCTACCATCAAACTTTCACTATCTCACCCTACTGAGCTACTATTAAACACTCACCAACATACTGATCTCAGTCATTGACACATATATAGCAATGATAAACAATTTTGTAATTTTATATTTCAATGCTGTTTTGTTCTTTTACGTTTTGGTAACAACTCTTACTCTACTATCCTTTGGAATAATGGAAATTAAGCGATTAAAAATAGAGTATTATATATATGCCGTTAAAGATAACAATATCCTCATTTTAATAGGTTCGTTGAACGTACTTGCTTATTTATTATTTCTGAAATTCTAACAGATTTATTTTGTAGATTCACCTTAAATAATAAAATGGTTTCCGAGGCTGATCTCATTTCGACTACGGGTATCAACTGAATATTTTGTGCATAGAAATAGTTAAATTGTTACATGCATTTATTATCTAATCTTATTTAAAATGTACTTTTAAAGAACTTAAAAAATATATATTTTAGTTGTAAAGACTATTTCTGTACATTGCAATCTGAAAAAAAAAGAACCGAAAAAATTTGATTATATTTCAAAGGCTAGCCTTTCACTTATATGTCTGCACTCATGCGCAACTATACACGTGTCAACCATCATTACAAACAGGTAAAGATGTGCACACAAGTACACTAAAGCAGATGTTCGATTTTTTTTTCTTTTTCACCGCTCGCATCTGTCGTTTACATATGACGTAGTTGAGTCACGAAGTGCTTTGTTGCTCATTTGGGGTACACGCTGATTATTGCTTAGGTTTGTACTCTTAAAAACATATAAATAAACATAATGTGTTTTTTGTTTAACTGGAAACAAAGTTCTCTGATTCTCTATACTTTTAAAATGCCTTGTAATTATAAGACCTAAAAAAAAAAGAGTGAAGTAAAAAAAAACAAAAAATACAAGGTCTACTTACACCAATTAAAGCTATGCAGACAAGTTATTATTTGTATTATTTACATCCAGACCATTGTCCTCATCTTTGTTGTTATTATCATAACGTTTCGCTGTGTCCTCCAGCCTTCATCGGGTGCTTATAAATCCGAATAAACTTCAGGGATTCGGGGAATAGATTATTCTCATTCCACTGAACATGTCTTGAGATATCTCGTTTTTAATACTGTTTAGTTACTGCTCGATCAATTTCCACTTAGTCAGCACTGTAACTCAGTTACTATGTTACCATATTCACGAACTAACAGAATCCACTACACTATTGAACCGTGTGACAATCCTGAGTTTAAAACATGGAGTCTTAAAACTAATCTGACTGCTGATTAAACTGCTGTTGTTTGTCACCCAAGACTTCTCTTTTCTGCTGCTGCCGTTGGTGGTGTTGAAGCCTTTCTGTTATTTGTTTATCATTCTTTATTAACAGCTTCCATGTCGTATGTATTTCTATGCAAGGCCTACTAAGGAGGTCCTTATAGCCTAGCATAAATATTGATTATTTTGGACATTTCATTATTTCAGACGTTTGATTCTCCAGAGTTCTTTTCTGTCTAGTATTTTTACTCCATTGCACGGAGGTTGATGACTACTCTTTTCCCTCCATACATGATCAGCCATGCCTGATTTCATTGCTTCGCCTCTAATTACGGCTTCCTGATGTTTCTCCAGCCTTACATTTATGGGGAGGCTGGTTTCATCTTTATATTTTTTGCCATAACTGCAAGGGATGGATTATACATAGTTCTTGGTTATGTTCTCCACTGTGTTGTGCTTAACTCGGTATAGGTTTCTTCATAGAGTCGAGCTGCTTCTCAATATTGTCCTGATGTTGTATAGACCGCAGATTTTCAGAATCTTTTCCGATAATCCCTTGACGTAACGGAAACAGGCCAAGGCAGTTTTCCAGTCTTTTTCTTTGATCCCTCTGTTTCTACCTGCAGAAGCTAATGTTATATCTGCAGATTAGTTGTTATTCTGAAGAGTACGTTTGATGCTAATATACGTCTGGACCGCCATTTATGATTTTTGCGCGGTGTTGTAAGCATCGGCCAATCCCTTTCTTTATGCTGTATCGATGATGGAAATTGAAATTAACGTATTGACGGGTGAAAGTTGGCTTGTGATATAAGGATGCCTTGAACCCATTCTCTGTGCGAATTATTCGTACATCGAAGAAGGCCAACTGATTATTGTTTTTGTTCCTCCTTTGAGAACAGGATCGAAGTTATTACTGAGTTCACATGGTCCAGCAACATTTGTATAGATTCCTAATGAGGTCAGACGATGAAAGTGCCATCTACGTATCTCAGACATAATGTTGGCTTTAACAGTGTAATTCCTAAATCCGTTTCTTGAAGTATTCTATGTATATGTTTGCCATTACTGCTGACATATCCATAGCCAAGCCTCCTCTACTGGTATATGCCAGACTCTGGTTGGAAGAAAATTACCTGTACATAGAACGTCAACATTTTCATCATGTTATCTAATGGTATGCTAGTAGGTTCTCCAAAGGTGTGGTCTGATCCCAATCGGTTTAGAAAGAGCCATAAGAACTCTGGTCGTCATGCTCACTACACCCGAGTAGTATTAAATAAAAACTAGACGAGATATCCGTAGGCATGGTCAGCGGAACGAGAGCAATCTACCCTTTAGATTAAATAAAGGGTTCAGTTCAAAATTCCCTGAAAGTTACCCGAATCGACAAGCACATGATGAAGGACGGAGAGTACAACAACCGAAACATTGTCATAATAACAACCACAATGAGGACACTAGTTCCCATGTAAATAATGATAACTCCTCATCCTAGAAATTCAAACAGAAATTATCGAATCGCTACGGAGCTGATGTGATGCCCTAATGGAGGAGGCGAGAATAGTTCCATAAAATGTCAAATCACTTGATATTCCTATACAGGTGTAGAATCCTAAAGCTAGTTCCACCAGGCTTATCAATCAAGACATCAATCAGTTTCGGGAGATGAAAAGAGTAGTGGAAATAACAGGTTTCGCCTTCGTTAGTGGAAGGATTCTGCTAAACCGCTGAAAGAAACATCAACTTTAACATGAACTCTCCTAACAGAGCAGGATATTAATTAGCAGAATAGCACTTGAAACTGATAAATACAAAATCCAACATAACCTGAATAAATTATACAGTGAGGAATTTCAAAGGGTCAAAACTCGCCAAACTCGAAAACTAGAACAAAAAGAACGGAATAGGAGTAACAAAAAGGTCCACCATAGCTCGGTAAGAACAGTTATCAATATCAGCAGTTGAGTGCTTCTGAGGAATCAAGGATTAATCAAGAATCCCAACTATCAAGCGTGTCCAATAATTAGATATGATAACTCCATTTGAGAAAGCTGCCTTGAGGATCCCTAAGGCCTAAGCAGATGAGCTAATATAAAAAGTGAGATAAGCACTAAAAAAAGCCAAGCTACCCAAAATGAAAATCACAAAGGGAGAAAGGTTGGCGTTATAAGAAGAAGAAAAAAACTAAGTAAATAAATAACAATGAAAACTGAATTGAAATTAGTTACAATCTACTTTTATAGAGTTAAAGTAAAAGTCAAGAGTTCAGCCGCTTAACATGAATCACATTTTGTTTCGCTGATGTAGATTTTGCCTTTGTGAATTAAAATTAATTTTCTGATGATGCCCGCTCATCGGCGAAATACGTCAAAGTTAATGTTTTTCAAATTGTCTCATATATTTACTATTCTTTCGGGACACACACACACACACACACGCACGCACGCACGCACACACGCACGCACACACACACACACACACAGACAGAGAGAGTTGAAAACAAACACAAATTCTTTGTTCATGATTATTTATTCTTCGTTCGGTTCAGAATATTCTCAGCTTCCATATAAACGTTTTTTTTATAGATTAATAAGGTTATATCTATTGGTATGTATTGTGTTTTTTGGTTATTTTAGAGTATCGTGTCTTCACGCGTCAGCTTGTTATGTATCATGTTCTTTATGCATGACATGCTATCTAAACTGGTTTCCTCAGAGAAAGAAAAAAATAACTAATATAAATGAAGTTCCTTGCAGTGTGATTTCGAGAAATATACAAAATGTCTGACGGGACACGGGAAACGCTGAGTAACTTAACATATAAACAAATTTATTGGTCTGTTCAAAATTCGCCGAACTATTGCATAATATCTCGTACAATTTACAAGGCTTAGTTTAATTTGCAACAAGTGTCGGGCAATCATTTGAGGATCAGTTGTAATGGTCTATGTCGGCACCCATGCAGAGCATTTTATAAAGCATTACTTTGAATGAACGCGTTCACATAAATCACCATAACAACTGATAAACAGTCCACGTTTGGCATAATTTGGTAGAGAGTTTATATTTTGGGAAGGTAAGGACAGGTGAAGGTTGACTTTTAACGTTTGTTTGGCCATAAAATGTGAAATTGCAGTGTTGGGACACTATAGAAATGGAGTTGTTTTACATTTGTTTGGAATACTTTTTCTCTTAAGATACTCTAAGATTTTATAATCAGGAACATTGCATTAACAGATAGGGCCCAATTATTCTCAATACGAACAGATAAAATTGATATTTTCAAAAATTCAAAATTGTTCAGTCTGTACCAATAATTCTTTTTACAATTGCAAATACATCGATGTCTACAAAAATCCTTCATTGTATATGTTGATAAAAAAAACTGAAGAAATCGAAATATATATATATATATATATATATATATATATATATATATATATATATATATATATATATATATATATATATATATATATATATATATATATATATATATATATATATATATATATATATATGCAATTCAAAACAAAGGCCAGTACAACTTTGGTACCACCCAGATGCTTAACTCAAAGGAAATATCAAATTAGTTTGGAGTTGTAAAGGAGCATGTCGTTATCCCAAAAGAGGCTTTTATCATTCTGTTGCCCTTTGCAACGGAAATTTAAGTTAGGGTGCGAACAAAAATTGTACCGGTTTCATCAAAACGTTCTGTCTCGCGTACATAGAATAGTGGCTAAAAGGTTATATTAGTGTGAGTATGATAGGTACATGGTATTGTAAATATAGCCGACCCTGATCCTCATCCACGCACATACATCTATATGTTAATGCCATGTTCTTTCAAGATGTTGTGATCATGGCTCTCCACAGATTTCTTTCTTTATTATCTGTCAATTGTTGCTAATTCTTGGGAAAGAGACCTTTCGGCACTGTTTGGAATTCAAATTAGTCCTTCTCCTAGACTGACAAGCAACCCTGTCATTTAACGTTTGAAGAGATAGATTCATGCATTTCTCATGGGAATTTGTGCGAAAGTAACTGCAGTAGACTAGGTTGGCGTTTGGATTCCACTATCCGCGCTGATACCGGTTACGCTACGAGCACGTCCGTATATATATACTAAAGTAGGAAAACGACATCTGTAATTATTAGCGAGCTCGTCTCACAACTCATTACCGATGAGTTTGATATTATTGAGATGGATATTGAATTTATTAACGCATTGCCAACTTTATTAATGCAATGCTTTGTGCGTAGCGTTATGAATACAGAGGGGTCCTGTGAATTCAATTATATCCTACTTAACTTCACATGACCTCTTGTCAGACCACTAGTCAAACAAAGCTTAGTCAATATTCATAGTTCAGTACATTGCAATAGTATTGTCAATGAGGATCGAACTCACACGCCTTACGTAAAACGATCTTCAAATGGATGCCAGACTTTTGTGGCTTTGTGACAGATTAAATTAAGCGTAGTAAATGGTGAAAAACGAGAAATTAGGTAAAAGTTCGAGAAATTTGAACAGACCAATCAGTCTGTTCATATGTCAAGTTACCAAGCGTTTCCGGTGTCTCGGCAGACATTTTGCTTATTTCGTTTTTTCTATCTTTGAGGAAGCCGACTGACAACTTGACAACATCAGCTCGTGAATGAAGAAAATCACAGGACACAAGCTAACGCATGAAGGCGAGATAAAAAAAAAAACAAAAAAAAAAAAAAAAAACAAACATTCACTGACGCGTGAAGACGCAATATTCGAAAAAGATCAAAGAAACATGTCAATAAATTCAACCATATTAACCCACAAAAATATTTTGATAACGATTTAAGTAGACCGAAAATGTTCAAACGGCATTTGACATTTTACGTTCAAAGTAGATTTGTAAACTAAGAAAATTATTCGGGCCGAAAATTAAAAATCTCAAACAAATAACTTTTGCTGGTCTTCAACTATATATATATATATATATATATATATATATATATATATATATATATATATATATATATATATAAAATGGCTTAAATCCGACAAATATGTAATGGTTGCATTTTGTGAATAAATTAGCTGTTCTTTAATTAAATAGTATAAATTACATTTACCGGCATGAATGTTTGACATATTTTGTAAATATTTGTCGGATTTAATCCATTTACAATGAATGTCATTGTTTATGATACGATACGAAATCAGAGCAGATATGGTAGATCGAAAAAGATTGGCGAATGTGTGTGTTTAAAAGCAGTAATTTGAGCTTTGCTTAACTAGAAGTTCTCTGTGGCTGAACGGTTATACCAGGCCAGGCTTAATGGTGGTTATTTATAGGATGCATGTTCGATTCCTGCCGGAAAACGCATATTTTGTATGAAATTTCCAAACTTTGTAAAAAGTATTTTTTTGATACACTATCTAACTCTCTCTCTCTCTCTCTCTCTATCTATCTATCTATATATATATATATATATATTTGATACACTATATATATATATATATATATATATTTGATACACTATATATATATATATATATTTGATATATATATATATATATATATATATGTATGTGTATATATATATATATATATATATATATATATATAACCGATGCGTCTAATACAAATTATATGTACGCAGTCTTAGCCGAAAATCAAAATCGTGGAATTTGATCAGACTTGAACGCAAAATATTTTTTCCTTACAGGACTTGAATCTTAAAGCTTGAAATAAGAAGACATTATTTCAGTAATGTACAGATATATGTTTTTATATCTTTTTTATTCTTACTGGATACAGTTTTCTTATTTGTTCCTTCCTTTCTTTCTTCTCCATGGATTTGTATACGTGTAGTTATATATATTTGTCGCGATCATATGCAGATAATGTGCAAATTACTTTCTTATCTGACATTTCAATTTAGTCTCTTCCCACAGATATTACTTTGAGTAGCACTGATATTGCGTATTTCTCTATACAAAACTTTATTCTCATATTATCGCTATAGACCTTAACTATTTTTAATCTACGTTTCCAGTTCTTTTGTTGTTCACAAACAATTTTAATTCATCCACGTACATTAGACGGCCAAATTTTCTGCTATGTTCCTTCTTATCAGTTTTTCAAGATTATATTCAGTTGTATCATGTCTAGCACAAATATCAGTAGAGTCGCGGTATCTCCTTACCTCTGCTATGGATTCCTTTTCGGCAGTCAAATTCATTCTCCAGTTTTCCATGGTGTTTTACTACAGTCTCAGTTAATGTTAACCGCCTTAAGACATTCTAGGATCCAAGTTTGGGAAAAATGTTACGTTTAATTTCTTTCAGAAACATCCGGTTAAAATGTAGAGTGTATCATTTTGCCCTTTATTTCTTCTTCTGCAAAGTCCTATTACGAAAAGAATAGATTCTTTTCGTAATAGGACTCTGTCTTCATGGAAGAACAGATTTCCCCCGTTGCATGTTCAGTCAGAATGTACCATAGGCATGGAAATGGTTTTAGCTGTTCACCAGGATCCGGACGTTCGAGTATTGTAATGGATAGCGGCTCGGAATGAGAAATCGGAGAGTCGAGTTCGAATTCCAGTCTAGTTCGTTACATTCATTTACGCTCAAATACCCTTTGGGAAAGGTAGGAAACCATCTCTTTTTTATGGGTTAAATAATTGGACTTGTACATGGAAAAGTCATTGTTATCTCCCTACAAAAAAATATTCTTACAATCCAAAATGAATTTCGGATTTAAATATCCCACAAACGGTTGATAAATCGCAAAAAAAAGCCCCCCCCAAAAAAACAACAACAACAACAACAACAAATCAATCAAGCATCAGGCTCCCTTTCTCAGTACCTTTTTGGATGTGGATTAGTCTGCCTCTGGGCGTTCATTTTGGGACACTCTCTTTTTCAAGCAGTTTTGAAGTTGAACTAGGTGCAGTGAATTTATTCAATCAAAATCTGCAAATTTCGTATAGAATTTATTTTAGTTCTTTCTTTTATACCTAGAATAATTTTTTTAGGTAAGTTTTACTAAACATCCCATCACTTTGTTATGATCTTTGTCTTCATATTTTGCACCAGAATATTGGACGTCTGCAGCATCTGGTCTTTTGTTTTGTGTTATTTCTTCATTTTTGCCCTTATACAATTTAAGTAGCACTATATTCCCGATGTTCCATTTCTTTTTTCTTCCGATCGACACTGAATAATGACCGTACTCTTCTGTAGGTTACGAAGGGGTACATAACGGTACCGGGAGCAACAGTTATAGGAAGACGACCAGATTCTTTCTATTGGCTAACAAAGGAACACCTGCTGGTCATGACACTAAATCTGCTATTCGTGCCTTATGTTTATTGATTCTATTGTGTTTTTCATGAGAAATGGTAGCGTAAGGTCGTACCAAATCCATTGGGACTACACTAGCTAAAATAGAAAAGTTCTAGCTTATTATAATTATGGATAAAATCTACAACTCTACAACTTTTTATCACGCAGAGTATTCCATTTCATTCATACAAATTTTTAAAAAAATGCGTGTATGAAAAATTTTTACGAAATTGAATTTAATTTACTGAAATGTTCATGACACCCTCACGAGAACTCACAAATACAATAAAAACTACTATTATTATTATTATTATTATTATTATTATTATTATTATTATTATTATTATTATTATTATCATCTTCTTCATTCGCATGGTTTTCATTTTCGGAGATCTTGCATTATGGGTGTTCTCCATCAAATCGTACGACCTATGACAGAGAATACCTTTCGTAGAATATTTGCTTTTCCAAGCAACGAGACTTGAATTCTACATTGAGAAAATCGGAATAAAACCTAGTATCCCATTGATTCATAAGTGAGTAACAAGAAAAAAAATATGACGGAATTGATATCACGTCAATGTTGAGACACTTTCTTGTTTCTTTGTCAATGACAGTGATGTCTGCTTTTGTGGCCTCAAGAACTCAGTCTGTTTTGGATGATGAAATTCATACTTATGATTGTTATATTGCGATATTTGGTTAAAGTTGCTCAAAGTCTAATATTTATCAATGCAATAATGAAATTTTCACGGATATTTTGTAGCCGTGGAACTCGCAGTCAGATTATTTATTCATTGAATTATTATGATATACCAAAAAATTTAAACAAGAAAACCGTGAAATTTTCACGCGTGACTACGAGTTATTACTTACTATTATTATTAGTAGCATTAGTATTATTATTAGTAGTAGTATTGTAGTATGTCGTTAGCAGAAGTAGTAACTGAAAGACACTGTTAGTGTTATGACAACCGAAGAAAGCAGTCAACTGAAATAGAGAAAAGAAAGAGAATGGATTTTATTCAACAGTGGTAACCGGACATAGAAAACCGGAAGGACGAGAAAGTATTTCAATTTCATTGATCGTTCTAGGCGTCGCTATGGAATGTCTTTTGAGCCCAATTAGATAAATAGAATTTAATTATCTGATCCGGAAACGTCAAGATTGTGTGTGTGTGTGTGTGTGTGTGTGTGTGTGTGTGTGTGTGTGTGTGTGTGTGTGTGTGTGTGTGTGTGTGTGTGCGCGCGCGCACACGGGCATGATTGTTGTTGGTGTTGCTGGTAGTGGGGATGTGAAGGCTGAACGGAAGAATCTCAGTCACATGTGTTTATAAATTGTGAGATCATGGGAAAGCCATTAAATATTCTACAGTACACAGTAATGAATTCTTTTTCTTTTTCAATGTTTGCCACTCTTCTTATGCAACTACGAAAAAATTATTCTTTTAAGTTAAAAAAAGTTATCAAAGTTTTCTTGAATGAGCACGTCGTTGTTGTTCATATGAATGTGTATACCATAAGCGTGTCGCTAATTTTATTGAGAGAGAGAGAGGTGGGGAAGACTTTTGTCCTCGATTTACTCATTCGCAAGTGAAACAGCGTTAACGAATCCAAGTGAATCACAGCCGGATATTCAGGATATACAACCTAAAGCGTGTAGTCAATCATTCTTCGTCATTTTACGTAGTTATATAACACTTCATTTCGTTCTAAGGGTTCATTTCTCGCATCTTAAAAAAATAAGTCGATCAAGATGTTTATATATTTGTACACACCCAGTGCTAACAATAACAAAATAAAAAGCTGATATGGGTGCGTCGGCACTTACCCAGAGAGAGAGAGAGAGAGAGAGAGAGAGAGAAAGCGCGCGCGCGAGAGAGAGAGAGAGAGAGAGAGGTCGATATACTTGTAGCACACTTCCTTTGTGGATAAATATTACGAGATCGTCTCTCCATAATACAGGTTATTTGTAGAATGTTTCATAGTCGTTTACATGGCATGGCATGACGTGTACTAGCTTGCTGCCTTCCGCGACAAGCCATTGCTTTCATTTTTTTCTGTTCCAAGAGACGGAACTAAATCAAAGGAGTAGTGGAAGATAATAGGAACAAAAGTATGAAATAAAAAGGTATAAATAGAAAAATATATAGGAAGAGGAAAGAAGAAAAATAGAAGTGAGACGAAGCACGGACAAATAGAACTTTGTCAGACACTGCGAAGCCTCAATGCTATGGGATTGTATTGTGGGACAAGAAGACTGAGTTTTAAAATAAGAGCCCTCGCGGACATGGACTAAGAACAAAAAATTATTCATTACCATACCATTCATCAGTTTTTCCGTTGGGGACGCCTTGGGCGCCAGGGATTAACCTGAATTCTCTCCTAAAGGTGATGTTATTATTTGGGGATCAGCCCACTGGGGCTTAAGTACATTGTGTTCAATTTCAATCATCCGGTAGAGTAAGGTATTAAATTATGTCATTATTAACTGGAAAACAACAAATATGTAATTAAACAAAGAAAAAAACGGATTTGGCGGAAACAGACAAGAATTACATGTTGTTAAGTTTAAGATAAATAGAAAAGAAGCCAGAACTTTGAAAAATACCACTCTTGCACTTTTCATATATATATATATATATATATATATATATATATATATATATATATATATATATATATATATATATATATATATATATATATATATATATATATATACCATTTGTTCAGGTAGTAAATATTGCTACTATATCTGGTTTGGAACACCTGCTTATATATATCGAAATTCTCGACAAAAATCCATTTATATTTTATCGTTGAAGTCCTTTCTATGTAAAGAGAAGAACTTTGTACTCGGCCTCCAACTAATTTCCTTCTAAGCAATTTTTTTTCAATACATATTGTCCATCTTTTTTTAGTGATAATTATGTTTAATTTATTAACCTCGATTTAGCTCTGTTGAGCGAGGTTCGAAACCGGTTAGCTACCCCGTTTTTCAGTTTTACTTTTTATCGATTATCATCATAAGTGGTAATAAAAATTATAAAAATAATTTTTGTCTTTTTATGGCAGTTATAAAGTTTGCACCACAGAACATATCTTTAAATATATATATGTGAGTGTGTGTGTATTAAAAGGTTCTAGGCTCGACTAAGAAATAATTGCAAAATAAATTATATTTGGCCAGATTTTGGAAATGGATTGGGCTGAAAACAATTCAGTACCTTCTGTCTCCTCTCTCTCTGTATATATATATATATATATATATATATATATGTGTGTGTGTGTGTGTGTCATGGACACAGGAATCGACACTACAAGAGGACTGTCAATTTCACGCTACAAGCGACCATCACAGACTATATATTTTAACATTCTATCTCTGATACAGAGTACTCATCTTCATTAAATATAATACATTTTAAACGCTATAAACACACACACGTGTGTGAGTGTTAGCAATCAAAAGTATTTAAACGTCACCAACAAGCGTTATAATACGAGTATAATTTCTCTAGGAGCCTAAAAGCTTTTTGAATATTTTAGTATATTTTTAGCGGTATTTGACACCTGATTATTTAATTTTTCAAGGCACTGCATAAGCAGATAAAAATGTTTTGTATATTTTTCAACGATTAGTTTAATTTATTTAAAATTTATTTTTTTAAAATTTAAATAAAGTTTAAAATCTTTTTAATGTATAAATGACAAGAGACAATAAAAGTAATTTAAATCGAAAATTTAATTCTAGAATGCCCTAAACTAGTGAACTGGGCGTTGAAACTAAAGTGAAATTCATATCTTGAGTTAACTGCCAAGATCGGTTGCATCTCGGCTCCGTATTGTTACTTGTATAGACATTGGTTTGACATTAACTCATTCCAAATTCGGCTCATACATGTAAAACGGACGTGACGCTAGATTAGCTAATTGCGAAGGACCCAGAATTTGACTATAACAAAACATTGTGCAACTCTGAGAGCTGAGTTACCCGATCCCAACATATCCATTGAAGCTTTTCCAAACACGTACATGTGCTACTGGGTTTCAAAGACGTATAGCTCGTAAAGTACATTTAGTGTAATCAAAGAACCGTCGATTGGATTTTACCAGAACACATCTCGCTCGGACACCAAGGATATCTTTTTCTAACGAAAGCAAATTCAACTTGGTGGAAACTGATGACAAGACCTATATCCAGTGAAAGAATGTGGAGGAATACGATTCTCACGCCACTTCCTACCTCAAAAACCTAACAATATGGTCGATTTATGCTTAAAATATCCTGCATATATAAGATATGATCTCCCTGGATGTATGTACACAACTCGTTGTTTTAATACCTAGTCGTTGTGAAGAAATAAAAGGTATATTTTACTCACCATTACATTAGTTTTAAGTGATATTTTTTTAAAAGAAAAAGAAATTCACACAGCCTTCTTTCAGACAAAGAATATGTCTTTCGTTTCTTTAGATCAATCGCCGATGTGTTAACTGTTATTACTGAAGCTTTAGGTTAAGAAAGGCAACGCTTGGGTTGTAACTTTAGATATCTCGAAGGCGTTTGACAATGTTTGTCATACTGGCCTTCTTCACATGATCAACGGTTATGGCGATTCAGGTGGAATATTTGACTGAATCCTATCATCCTTATCCTGTAATGAAAATCGTGTTGAAAGGACACGCTTCTAGAACCTTTCAGATTAATGCGGGTGTTCTCTTGGGCTCTATCCTCGAGCCTACGTCGTTTCTTATTTTCGTCACCGACCTTCCCGGTGTCAACAGTCGCTAACTCGGCATTTATACTGATGACACAACTATTTACTCTTGTTTTAATAGTAAGTCTAATCAATTCGATAAGGTCAAATTGGCACTTGCTCTCGAAAATGACTTCCAATCAGTTGTTAAATGGGGCAAAAATGGTTTGTAAATTTTATCGCCGCCATAAGGAAACTACTATCTTTTAATCATCATAAAGAATCATGTTTGCCTTCCATCAGTATGGCTGATGCTAACCTCCAGGAGAGCAACCCATTGAGCCTTCTTAGTCTCACGTTTTCCACTGACATGAAGTGAAATGATTATATTGAATCAATTGCTAGGTCTGCTACTGGGAATGTTAATTCACTGTTCCGTGCCGGACATTTTTTTCTTGCCAGAATCCATCTTGTACATTTATAAATTTACCATTTGTTCGTGCATTAAATATTGCTACTATTTCTGGTTTGGAACACCTGCTTATATATCTCGAAATTCTTGACAAAATCCAAAGAAGAGTTTGTAATTTTATCGGTCCTGGCATGGCATCTCGACTTCAGCCACTTTCCCATCGCCGCGACATGGCCTCACTCTGTCTTTTCTATAAATAGTTTAATAACAATTGTTCTAATTGTTCCTACTTGGTACCTTGGTAGCGTGAGTTTAAGCGTACTACTAGACTGGCAACTAGGTCTCACCGTTTTACTGTTAAAATAGTTCTATTTTATTCTAATAGTTTCTTTTCTCGCACTTCACGCCTGTGGAAATCTCTTCCAGATTCTTGCTTCCTTGACACCTACGATCTTCAAAAATTTAAATGTATCGTCGAACACAATCTTCTGTTTTCCTATATCCTGTTTTTTATTGCTTCTTCTCTTCGCTAAAGTTTTCTAATTCTCTTTCACGATTAGTCTCCCACTTGCGTCTTAGTAGCATTATCGCATTACTTGGGGTGAAATGATTAAAAAATAAATATATTTTCACGTGTTTAAATATTTTTGACTGCATTCAATTTGAAACAGTACTATCAACATATAATTCAATTTTAATTTTAAACATACTAAGTATATTTAAACTTTAAAATTATATATCAGAAATTTTTTTAAATTAAATAAAAAACATAAATATAAACTCATTGTGCTATGTATATTTAAATAAAAATCAAGTTATTAAATACTTTTGACCTACATTGTTCTCTCTCTCACTCTCAAACGCTTTCAGTGTGTGTGTGTGTGTGTGTGTGTGTGTGCGAACATTACAAAATGAGAATGACCAAGAACTGAAAACAACAGAAATCCCCATTGACTTCTACTATTTAAACAAGCAGAAAGTGATATTGGTGAACTGAATTCAAATTCCCACCTTGTCTGTTGTGTTCCCTTTTCGCAAAAATGCCGTTGAGAAAAAGCATGAATCTATTTCTTCTGGCCTACAATTAGGTATAAATTAAAGAGCAGGATAGACTAGGTTCTCCGGCCTTGATGGCAAATAGTTTGGAGAAGAACTAATGAATTCCAAACCATGGAGAAGGCAATGGCAAAAAAAACACCAAGATATAAATTTACAGATAATAAAAAAGGATTCTGCTATTCTCGACTACGTCTTGAATGGACATGACATTAAAAATATTAAGATATTTGTTTTGATTTGGATTTGAAATTAAAAGGAAAAATTTTAGTAGTATTTTAAGTCGTGTGGTGAATTGCAATACGTGTAGTTGAGTTATAATAGACTAAAATTTACAAGACACGAAATTCTAACTAAGATTGGTGCTGAACATATTTTAGGAAGCTCAAAGTTCACTTCTCAAAAACGATGAAAAGTCAATTCTAACATGAACAAATACAGTAAATTAGCACAGAAGTAGTACAAAAATAGACATGATTTGGTAGGGACGGTGAACTATTGGGAATTTTGCAAACAAATGAGATTTGACTATAGATTAGATTGATTTGTTTTTGACAGCTTATCAACCTTTTGCATGCTATTTAAAGCCAGAATTTTTTTTAGATTATAAGAATTTTTTGTAGATAATAATGATTTACTGTTATGTTACCCATAACAGAAAGGTACATTCATACTTTTTAAAAGGGTATTTGCGCTTATGTGAATTTACCGAACCCGACTGGAATTGGAACTCAGCTCTCCGATTTCCAATTCGGTGCTGTTATCCATTGCACCATCCGCATATCCAAGTTTACAGAACGTATTCCCAAGCGGGCCCCCATCTAGGTATTGACCAGATATGTCTTAGAGAATACAAAATGTAAAGTTCCATGGAACTTTATAATTCAAATGGCTCAACTACTCCAAAGCAGAAGATGAGATCTAGCCATTGTAAAGATGAAGAAGAAACTTTGTGCATGCTGCTGTTTCGGTAAACCACAAAGTAAAATTGAAAGAACGAGAAAAGCTGAATAAATATCTGTACCTTCTCTGAAAAAAGGAAAAAAAAATGTGACGATTGCACCTATAAAAAATTGTGCGTCTGAAATAGTCCCAGAGATCTTTAAAGAGTTCGTAAAAATTGTTAATCCCAGGAAGAATGTAAACCATCCATATGTCAGCATTGCTGAAAATCAGCACCAATACGCTGGAGAGAGTTTCGCTGTCATTTGATCTACAGTAAAACCACTAGAAAATTACTGGTTTGAAAATTTAATGAGTCTCTAGAAATATTAATATATGTATACATACATATGAACAAATGTATTCACACTTTAAAATCCATGGTTTTTGATTGGTGTCGATTACAACAAAAACAAAATATTCAAATTCTGGAGTAGTCAGAAACATAAATAAATGATCGCCAACGAATGTTTCTAAAAGTAGAAAAATAATGCTAGTCGTAACAAAGTGAAAACAAATGAATGACGTTTAGTGATCGCTTATTCACGCACCCAGATGTAATCAAACTTACAAGAAGGCTAATATTCCACAAGACTTTCTATCAGCTTACAGATATGTTTATCACGTGATGCTATCAAGTTGTAAAAAAAATGCCGTAGGTTTCCCGAAAATAAGTCCTCGGGTACATTTTACTTTTATATATATACTAGCAGCATGGCCCGGCGTTGCCCGTGCTTGATTAAAAAATCGTACGATTCATACAGCAATCGCTATCACTTGACTTAAAATATTTTTGCCCTTCCTTGCCTTTAAAGGAGTGCCCTTTGCCGTGCTGATGTTGCTATATGCCTTGCTTCTTGCCTATCTCACACTGCGAATTTTTTCTAAGCTCTATACTAAACATTAAATCTGTTACGAAAAAAGAACTAAACAAAATGAACACAAAACGATCAGCTTTAAAAAAGGACTCTTAACTGAAAAAAACGAATGAAAAAAGAATGTTAACAACAAATACTTTTTTTCACACCCAACCTAGTTCTGCGGAATCAGAATCAACGTTGAGTTTAAGCAAGCGAATGAGCCAATTGGAGTAAAGTGCCATGCAGAATTTAAATTTTTCCCACTTGTGACGAATGCAGCTATTGATTTTTTTTTTCATGCTAGCATGCTAGTTAACATTCGTGTCAATCAGCTTTTGGCTCTCACGCTGACCAGTAGAATCTTCCGGCCTATTCGTGGCAACCAGCTATAGGCTCTCACTCTGGCCAGTACAAAATGGCCGCAAACTACATGAAAACTGTCGTAGAAGCATGAAAAAAAATCGATTATTTCCACTATCAATGGGAGTTGGGAAATGCAAAGTCGATCTTGGCCTTCTCGCTAACTTGAGAATGTGCATGTAAATTTTGATGCAAATCCGTCAAAATTGCGGCCGTGCATTCGTTACACACACACACACACACACACACACACACACACACATCATCCTATATATATATATATATATATATATATATTATATATATATATATATATATATATATATATATATATATATATATATATATTATTTTCATTATTTCTCCATCTTACAGAACTTGTTAAATGATATCAGGCGTGTTCGACAAACTCGGAGAATGCCCGCTGGCTCGTTAAACAGTGATCAGGGCACGTACAATACTTGCAGGTTTTGATAGACGATTAGAAGAACAGGCTGATATTTTTATGTTTAGCTCTAATATCAGGGGAGAGAACGTAAGACCAAGACATATACGTTTTGTTGCAAATACCGTGAGGACATGCTTGCGCGTACACACACACACACACACACACACACACACACACACAAGGTCTATCCAGAAAGTATGTAGCTATTTAATATTAAGGAAAAATTAACCTAGAGAAAGGAATGAGACCTAAGTATCCTTCAAAGTATTCTCCTTAAAACCTCATTTTAACTTATTAAATTTTAGACGCTAATCTTAACATCGCTTCCACTTTTCAAAACAACAGCGTCCTGTTTTGGGATCGCCACCGACAGCATCGTCGCTTTCTCTTTATTTTTGTTTAAAGTGTTTCATTGGCAATTTTAGGTTTTTGAAACGCCAGAAGTCACTGGTAACCAAATTTGGGATATGGAGGAGGAGGGCTGACAGATCTAAGGTGATGCGGTGAGTTTTTTTTTCTAAAAGAAAGGAGAAGACTATATACGAGGAATCTACTCGCTCTAACATTGTGAATGCAACGCTTACACAATAAACAACTTTACTCAATATTGTTTCATCACCAACTGAATAACAATAGGGAAATGTTTGTTCATGTATGCGCAGTAACGTCTTCTTTGGTTGGTTGCCAAATTACACAAAAGCTGCGTAACTAGTTCTCGAGATATTCAAAATGGTGAGATACGTTCTGGACAGACCTACTCGTCTTTACATATTTATGATTGGATTCAAGGTTGACCATTATAGCAGAGTGTTTTTTTTCTCACTGACTCGTTCTCTTCTTCGTTAACAATACATTTTTTCAAGATAAAATAGCAATGAGATAAAGCGCAGCCAAAGATAGTTCCATTTCACCCCAAAAAGAATTTTTGAATGCACTCAAGGATCCATAGTTCAATAAGAAACCAAATGTTTTCAAAAACAAGATTATATTTAGACGCGACTGATTTATAACATTCAGAAAAGAAAATAAATGAATATCTTAAGAGAATGGGCTTTAAAGACACTCATTTGGCCGGCTTGTTCACCTAAACTAATTGACTGAAAACTTGTGAAACATTTTGAAGAGGATGTTGTGCAATTTGTTTCACGTGATGAAATACAACATGTCACAAAAGCAATAGATGGATAACATCTAAAACTACTTTTAGATTATGGAGCATACATCTCATATTAATGTTATCTTTATAACTTTGTTGTCTTTACAACGTTAATGTTCTCAATTTTTTTGTTCAAAACATTTGTCTTTCAAAAGATTGCACAGATCTTGTAACTTGTAATTTTTAATTACAACATATTGCTTCTAAGAATTACAGTAATCTAGTTAAAATGTGAAACTTGAAAAGTTCAGTAATCAAACATCGTAAAAGTGACATGTCTGCTATAATTTGTATATATTATATGCAATATTCTGCATATTAATAGCGCAGATATTTGCTTCATTAGCTTCCTACAACTCACGAAAAATTAAAAGGGACTTATGTGTTTAAATTGTTGGTATCCATGGTGATGTGATTTACTTATTAGTCAGATTATGGCCAAGAATTCTTCTTCAGTCCACGCATAAAGATATCGATTGGGTTGTTCGAAAATGTTTTACAATTCCAGCGATAGCGGTCAATAAATTCCCATTTAAGCAACATCCTCAATCAAAATAAGAAGCATTAGAGTCTCTACACATCTGTCAAGGAGAAACAAGATGATTTATATCTGTACGATCGACATTTCGAATACTAGACTCTCAAAATAAAATCTTTAAAATATTTATCATAATCGAATACTCTTTTTACTTTAAAAGTTATTAAACGGCTTAAATAAATGATAATCGGAGACAGACAAATCTGGAGAGTACAAGGGAGGACTGGTATAGAGAAACCCTATTTGAATGACTAATAATGATTTCGTTTCGCCTAATTTTCAAATACCTCTTCCAAATTTGGCAGTAAAATGTTGCTGATTTATTTCTTTTAAGCACAGTAAATGAATGGCGCACAGTGACATAATGTTTAGTTTGGTTGATAAATGAATCTTTTTTCAATGCTATAAAAGCATTAACAAGCTCATTTCCAAACTAGTTTTTTTCTCTGAGCTCATAAAGTGTTCACTTGTGAAGCTTCATTACTTTTCCAATTTACTTCAAATACCCTAAAATTGTTGCGATGCAAATATTGATTCCTTAGCTCGTTTCTCAAACATGGTGATGGTTCTTTCTTACTGACATCTTCATTTGAAATACCCAAAAGAGAGCTTTCTTCTTTTTTTTTAATCTTTTGAGATTCACATGTTTGTTACGAAACATTAAAAAAACCAACAACACATTGTACATTGTGAAATGGTTTCTTTGCTCCATATTTGGTTAATTAGTCTTCATCAAAGTAAAAATTAACGTAAAAACAGGATGCATAACTCATCTATTTTCATCTTTAAAATTTAAAGGTTATTAAGTATGCAAGATATTAACTGAAAAAAAAAGAAAACCAACATTAGTCTATATACCATATAAAAGATCAATCCTCTTTGAGAAGTGATAGGGAAGGAAAATGGCATTCACTTTACTTCTCCGAGTGAGACGAAGGTGATTTTCTAAGCTTTGCTTAGATGTAGCACAAGGCCGAAAGTGTGGAGCACCCAGTGAGGATCGAATTCCCTACTCAGTCGTAATTGATCTAGTGAGACAAGCCTGCTAGCCATTACATCGCGTTTAAGTGCCCCACCGAGTGAGAAGAAGAGAATGATTTATTAATTTATCAGCTATATTCACCTTTCCTTCAAAATGCATTTCAAAAGACAAAAGATAAATGTTTAAAAAGTTGTATGTTCCCTTCATTCCGGATCACTCTTTTCTCTTTTCCATTTGTTGAATTTGGCTACTACTATAAAAAAAAAAAATTATCTATCTATCTATGAATGTGAAACTTTCCTTGACAAAGCTAACAGTTAATATCAACAGACTTTTCTAATAAAAAGTGATAATTTTCTTTCTCTAACTTGATATATGAACAAATACTATCTTCTGACATTGAAAACAAGGAACAGAGACATATAATGACGATTATGAAAAACGCGTATATATATTTTTAGGACAAGAGATTGAAAATAATGATTAAATATATACTAGTAGATTTGAAGAGTGGTTTAATGGTTACCAAGATGAAAAACAGAATCGGAGAACAGATTTCGAATTTCGCATGAGACTGCTTCTGTTCATTTCATACTAATACTCCCCGGGAAATACATGAATCCTCTTCTCTTTGCACTCTCTTAAGATAGAAGGAGTAGAAATCTGTAATCCTCATAGTCAACCGCGTTAAGGAATCTAACAAGACAAAAGACATGCTCATCAACAGGATGATTCAAGGATGAAACGCTGATATTTGAAAGAAAGAAGGAAAGAGGGACAGAGAAAAGCAGCGCGTAACATACTTGATAGGATTGAGCAGATGGATGGCGGAAAAGAGTTTGGGAGAAACAACAAAAAGACAAAACTTATTAACAGCTACAAGGAACAGGAGGGAGTGGAGGGCCATGATCGCCTACACCCTGAAGGGACACAGCACATAAAAGAAGAAGTTGATAAAGAAATAAGTTTTCAACCATAAGAGCCAAAACACACATTTATCTAAAAAATAGCATGACAATTTCCGTTGTTGGTCAGAATATTAGGACAACCAACTCAATGCTAATACAAATATGCACAGACGATAGCCTATGTGTATTTGAATAATAATCGATAACATTAATGTTACACTTCAATTGAGTCATTATCTTATTGATGGTCGAGGGTCACAGTATTAGTTAGTGACAAGTGATTTCCGTTTTGTGTTTGCAGATGGAAAGGAGTGTCCGGAAACAACCATTTGAAGACTGCATCCTGTTCCTGTATGAGAATGAATCAGTTGAGTTGGCTTTCGGAATAACAATGATTCCGGTTGCTGTTAAGTTGTGAGTTTCGGAAAAGCCCAACCTATTTTCCTCCCAAGAGAGCGTTCGGAAAAACTCCATTAAAAATTGGTATTTCTTATTTCAATTTAATAGACACTATACATATGCGTCATACATACCAAATTGGTTTTATTTTTCAGGTTTAAAAGGGGAACTAGAAAGTCACCGTTCTGAAACTACTGTGTGCGTGTGTGCGCACGCGTGTTCCATCTTTTTTAATCATTTCACCCCAAACAAGGCAATAAAGCCACTAAGGCATAATGGATTACTCAGTGTTAAAGAGTATGAGAAAAAACACAACTAAGAAGAGAGAACAATAAAAGAACAAGAATTAATAAGACAGTATATAACGATTGACATTGCATTTAAATTTTTGAAGAACAAAGTTGACTGGGAAGCAAGAAGCCGAAAGAGAGTTTAACAAGCAAGAAGTGTGATAGAAGAAACTGATAGTATAGAACTTACGGTTATATCAAGCCATTTCAACTGTAAAATATTTATAGAAAAGGTACAAGGATGCTACATTACGGCGGTGTGAAAGTGACTGAAGCTAAGATGCCAGGTTAGAACCAATAACATTGCAGATTCTTCTTTATTCATGAGATCCACATTGCAGTTCACCTTTACAATTTTTTAGCTTTTCCTCTATATTTGTCTTGTTTTTGTTCGTGTAATAAAATTTTTTGCCTTCTTTTATTTATTTTTATTTTTTTTTTTTTGCCCTTCTTTATTCTTTCTCTTTTTTCTTGGCGTTCGCTTGTTAAATTATTTTTTTTTGTTTTTTACAACTATCCGGTCTTTTTGTTTCTTTCCTCTTTATACTTAAGCCTAAATGAGATCTGAAATCTCGAACACCATTGTAAAGTTGAAAACCTAATGACTCGCCAGTCGTAACAAGATCACGACAAATTGATTACTTTCTCGCTTCTTGTGACGTCAAAGTTTCACGTAAGCATTTTTTCTGCTTCTCCATATATTTGTTCCTTTCTTTTGCGTATATATAACACTAAAATACTTCACAATTATTATAATATATCAGTTAAGAAACTGACTGACATACAGCTTTTTCTCACTTTTTAATTGATAAAACGTGATATATTTTCTTGAAAGAAGATACCAAATATTAGAAGCGGAGAAAATTAAGCAACATTTCTCTTGAACGTCGTCAAATAAAGCACGCTGAAAGAAAACTGCGAGAAAATTTTGTCTAAAAACCAGTTGCATTTGGAGCAATTCTCGAACGACGTCGACGATCAAATGACGACACTTGGAAACAAAAAAAAAAAACAAAAAAAAAACATTGTCTATGTCTACGAGTAAATGTTTAATTCACAGTCACAAAATATTGATCCGAATGCTTGATACGCTAGAGCTACAGTTAACCAATAGATATGTGTAGCATATTGTCATTACATCATCAAGTTATCCACATACTGGAAAACTCCTACACGCTGAGTAATTATGCCATTTATAACTAAGAGCCTGGAGAATGGTCGTTTCCTGTTACCGTCTCTTATTTCTGTAAGGAGTGTAAGATCGATTGATTGACCGTGACTCGTATGGGCCAATAAGTCCATCTATTGTCGAATCATGATGGAAAGCAGAAAGAAGTGATACTCTCCCCACCTCTGTTTATTATCGGTACATCGAAAATTATATCGTTAAAAAGTAGTTGAACTGTTTTCTAAATCCTTGCATTTAATACCGTTTAATTAATTGGGTGTATGTAAAATATTTATAATTTCCAGGGTCCTTCCTCTGAGAGAGAGAGAGAGAGAGAGAGAGAGAGAGAGAGACAGACAGACAGACAGACAGACAGACAGACAGACAGACCATTGTGTGCGTGAGGAAGAAATACAACGGTAAGGGAAGGAGAAAGTCTTGAGAAATGGAGAAAAGAGATATTTTTACTCTGCTTTGCTTCCGTGACACTAGCAATATATATATATATATATATATATATATATATATACACACACATATGTGTGTGTGTGTGTTTGTGTGTGTGTGTGTGTGTGTGTGTCTCTGTAACAATATACAGGCACAAAATAATCTAAATAAAATATATTTTTTGTTTTGTAAAACAAGATTCGACGTAACTATCTGTAATCTGATACAGTTTCCATCTGAATTTTTATCTGAAATTTTCACCGTATAAAGTAACATATGTGATCTATGCAGAAGTGTTAGGATAATGCTTTGACATGGAAAGAGATTATATTGAAAAATATATCTGTTGTGTAAATTAAATGTTTTTGGAAATTTGTTTTAATCATTTCACTTCCAAGGCGGTAATGCCTCTAGTACGCAGGGAGTTACAGTGAGTGAAAGTGAAGAAGACTGAGAATATGAGGAAAGGACAGAAGATGAGTGGGGTTCACGAAGACAGAAGATGGCGATTGACGTTGCATTTAAATTTTTGAAGATTGTAGTTATCGGAAAAGCAAGGAAACGGAAGGGAATTCCACAGGCGGGAAGTGCGAAAAAGAAACAGTTGGAGTAGAAGTGGTAGTTGCATTCAGCTATTTCAACAGTAAAACGGTGAGACCTAGTTGCCAATCTAGTAGCACGCTTAAGTTCATGTTTTCGGAGCATTCGGAAAAAAAGTTTGTCAAAGCAGTTGCCATGCAAATATATTTGTAGAAAAGATAGAGGGAAACCATGTCACATCGATGAGAAAGTGATTGAAGTTAAGATGCCTGGTAAGTATCGATTACATTACAGATCCTCCTTCTGGTTTTCTCAAGAATCTCGAGACTGTACAAACGAATGGTAGATTTGTAAATGTGCAAGATGGATTTTGACGAGAAAGATTTTCTGGCACGACATCATTTTCATCATTAGCCTACGTATTTATTGATGTGCTTATCTAACAGAGGTGGGGGCTTCTAGAAGTTCTCAGTCTGACTAAGAAGCCCATCTCTACAAAAAACATATTTGATATTTAGTTATTTGGTGAGAATGCAAAGTATGCTAGGCCGAAAACTTTTCAGCATCTCTTCGTGTATATATACACACACACGCACAAAAACACAAAAAATATAATGGGACCAGTGTATCGAGTGTTGGCAATCAAATCCCAACTAATGAGTTCGAGCCTTCACTATTGCTTCAATCTTAGATTACTGAGGAAAGCCTTTGTCCATAACTTTTGACGAAGTTCTACTTTTGTCAAATATAAATATTAACAACATAAGACTTAATTGCCAGCAAATAATAACAAAATATAATTATAATATAAATAATCATAAATGTAATAGTGATTTTCCAAGCGTAGCTTAGATGTGGCACAAGACCGAATGTAGGGGGCACCCAGTGAGAATCGAACTCACTACTCAGTAGTAAATGTTCTAGCGAGACAAGCTTGCTAACCATTATACCGTCTCGAGGTGCCCATGCAATATATTTAGTATAAAATTTAGATACAAAAACAGAATAAACGCTTTTCCTCTAAGACAATTTTGAAAACTGCCATCATCGTGTCAACAGATTTATTATGAACACAAAGGATACAAAAGAAGAGACACAGACACTAAATGAAAACAATGAAAAACCGACATAAAAAATAAAATATTATGGCAAGAAAAAGAAATTACATAGAAGCAGTTCTTGTAGGGTATGGTAAGAACAAAAGATGGCCGTTGGATAGTATTACACCTACGCAGAACTGAAAGTAAGAGCCTCTAACAAAATATCTCCACTTCGCAGCCTCCTGTCTATCTATTCACAATTACTGTAAAGCTTACTTCCTGTATTTCGACCATATGGGTAGGTGTATCTAACAGTACGAGAAGAGGACAATACAGAGAATAGAGATAGTGATTAACATTTTATTGTTAGTGGCGTAATTGGAGTTAAGAAAGAGCCTAGTATCTAGTATATTCATAACAGGTTTTAATTGAAAGAGTAAGAATTAAGAACGGCTCTACTACGTTTGTAACAGAAAATACAAACTTACTACGTAATCATAATGAATAACAATTAACTACTGAAGATTCAATATGAAGACTAATAAATCAATTATTAATTCCGTAAGAAAACGAGGTTTGATTTTCATTTCATAGGTTAATGAATTCAAATTAAAGGAAAGCTAACGTTACGTATCCAAATCAAGCGTTTGGGGTAATTATATAATACTTACGAAGTACAAAAAGGATTATTCACTTGCTTCATTTAAGACATTTCAGAATGACAGCATACATGCTTTATAATTGCCATTATTTGCAATTTAATACTTTTAAATATTTGGATATTGTACCAGTATGAGCAGTTAGAAAGTATAAAACAGGTTACGGAAAGTCCAAATTATCAACATTCTTGGAGTATCGAAAACTAGACGGATAAATAATGAGGACTTTACACGTGACAACCACAGAATCACATATACAAGCAAAGAGAGAAATGAATGAGGAGTAGGACTAATATTAGATAAAGATAAAAGAACATATATTCTGGGATACTGAAAACTTGGACAGAGTTCTAATGAAATTGAAAGGGAAGTCATACATTTTTGTCCACATAGTACCCATGTCACAAAGTACAGAATAAATCCCGGGTATGACAATAAACTAGATCCGGCAGCAAGGCCTTTGATCGGGAGATTGGAGATTTTGAGGAACATAGAAACACCTCTTAATGGCTGTTGTTCTTAAGTCCATCCTGAACTGAGTGGTAGCTTCTGTTAGGGTCCCATCTATGGGCAAATAGTGCCCCCCCTAACAAAAACAAAACACTATGAAAGTATAAAAATACATTTTTATAGTAAAAATCCCAGCAATATTTTTTATATAAAGATTACGAAAAATATATATTTATAGTAAAATTACCAACAATACATTTTATCGTAAAATGACCAACAATACATTTTATCTGTAGTTGAAGCCATAAAATTGTGCTCAAAATACTTAGATTTCGGCATTGAATAAACCAATCGAGGTTGATATGAAGACAAAGACATCCAACCAACGGAAGAAGAAACAGATACTTTTTCCAACTTCACAGTATATAATACCAGAAGCCAGTAAAACTCGTAAGAAATTATTATCTTCATGGGGAACCTAAATACAAAAGTGTGAAATGAACACTATGGTGAACAGTTGTAACAAACAACGGAAAATGTAGCACAGAATTCCGAAGGCGCACAGAAACAGCGAAAGATGTCATCTAGAAACTAAGCAAAATATTTAGAAATAAGAAAATGCATTTAGAACCAAAGAAAAGCGTATTGAAATGTTACATAACGTATACTTTTCTATGTAACAATGAATGCTAGACAATCTCCTCACAGATGAAGAAGAAAATTGAAATGGCAGAGAAGTGGTTCTACCAACGAATGCTAAGAATCTCACAGACAGAACATGTTAGCAACAATAAAGTTTTAAGGAAAATACAAACTAAAAGTAAACTAATATTTTACAACCAGAAAGAGACAACCGAAATTAGGAAAGAGAACTTGGAGAATTTAACACTTGCAGGATTTACTGAATACAAGAGAAGCACGGGGAAACAGCGAGTGGCCTATTTAAAGAATTTCCAGGAATGAAAGGCAGAACCAGAGCAAAAAAAAGAGTAACGAGTCAAAGGTTATTTAAAACAACAAAACGCGGGAAGTTGTAGAGAGCCACGATCGCCAACGTCTTGAAAGTGTTATACTCCGCTGCAATTAGATCTCTTTCTGATTCGCACTATATGTCGACCAGATGTGAACGCTAAGAAAGCAAAAGACAAAATAAAAAAAAAAGTCGTTTTCTCAGCAGGGATCCGAGCATTACATTCGGTAGAATAGGTTAGAAATCTACAAATAAAATTCATCTAGTCACAAGAAACGAACAATGAAAACTAAGCTAATGGACCAATGGTTGGGTGGAAAGATGACATCAAGAACAGTAGGAAATTAAAACATTTAACTATAGTTGGTACTATTGCAGTATGCGGTCTACCACAATACAAATAACTTATATGGTAGACCTCAAATACTGAAGTAGACCGCATACTACAATAGTGTCCTTTTATTTTAATAACGGCGGTAAGAATGTTTTTATTATAAATCCAAGCGATATGATAATGTTGCTATTTAAGTGAGTTTCTTTAAAACTTGCACTATTTAAGTTTCAAAGATTTATCACTGGCTCTGTTCTCTTTTCGAACTTGCACAATCACGTTTTTACTTTAAAAATATTCACGAAAGTTATACATTTATTATTTAGTGATAAACTTATACACTTTTTATTTAATGTGATAAATTTCTCAAAACATTGGTTTGTACAGTGTTTCAGTTCCCTGTATTTACGGTGAGTATATGAAAGTTTATTTAACATATTCTTTCTTTACATTCAAATTAAGATTGCTTTATGAATTTAATATTATGACTTTCATGTTGAATTAAGTTTGATAAGTGTAATAACGAGAAATAGAAATGCTAAACTAAAAGTAGATTATTTCACAATAAAAACGATAGCAATCTAATCCCATGAAGGCTGCATTCTTATGTATTTTATTTCTTTTTTGCAAAAGAGAAATAAATAAAGACATTGAAGCTGGTTTTATCCTGTAGATTTTCTTAAATCCTTAGTGGCATAATCACTCTTCGAGGCTCAGACGGACAATTTAAAAATAATGTACTTTTCTCTGGAAAAGAAACTACAGATAGCTAACCACTATCGCAATGTAGATAGTCTAAACTGCATAGGTTTGCTTTCAGTGCAGTGTGAATTTTTCTTTAACCGCGGAGAAAACAAAGAGTTCTTTCTTCTCTCTCTCTCTCTCTCTCTCTCTCTCTCGATATAGTTAGGCGTGTTATTTCAAACTAGTAAAAGTTTTTTGCAGTTTCCTACAATTGCTTTTATTTATAACTTAATGGCATACTTCTTACATTTTACTTTATTTATTCATTCTCTCTAAAGTAACATATTAACGATATGATATTAATTTAAAAATATACCTGAAATGTAGTTGTTTAATACTTAAAGTTTAAAAAAATATCCAGTGAGTTCCTCCTTCTTGCTTTTACATCGTCATTAAAAACATAGAATTACAAATTGAAAAAGTTCAGATTATTCACTAAATACTTAAATGATGACAATAACTACCAGAAGTATATTAAGTTAAAAAAAAGAAAAGAAAAAGTAACTCAAAATCCTTTTGCGTTAAATCTCCTATTTGTAAAATCATAGATACTCTCTAACACAGAGATTCAAGTGAAAACGTGGATTTGAAAGTTTTCTCCTCCCCCTCTTACTTTACTTAGATACTTCCCTTTTCATACCTAGATGACCTGGTTTTCTTCATTAACACTCCAGGGTCAGCGATATCTTTTGATGGAACTCAGCGTTAGTCATTCTTTGAATGCAAATGACCGGATCAAATGACTGACTAATAGACTAACACTAACAGTGTAATTTCAGTAATGGTGACCAAATCTCGTTTACCTGTTCATTATTTCAGGTGTTAAGCTGCAACTTAAAATAGAATTAAGGAATAAAAATAAAAACAACGAAAAGTTTCAGAAAATGTTACCCTTGAATTTCATCATCTGAAAATAGATATTTAAGCAACTTTAAAAACAGATTTAAAATCCTGACGTATGACAGCATAAAAACTTCAGGAAGTAAAATAATTATTCTTTTAAGGTTATTTTCGGATAAATTAAACTTATTTTTTATTTGGGGATTATTGTTGTTCCAATAACTTTTCGAACGATTCATATTCTTAAGCCATCTGAACAGCAACAAAAATCACAAAGAAAAAATGGGTTTAATTGTACGAAAATCTCTCTGAATGATAATGACTCACCTCAAAATAATAGAAAATAATTATAATTTAGAGAAGAATAAAAAAACGTTTTTCTTCATGTAAGTACCGCTAAATAAATAAAAATTCATGTGAATATCTTTGCTCGGGCCAGCTGTTGATTTTGGGAGATTTTACATTCATTTTTGACCTCTTCAAGTTAAAGGTCAATCGTTATCTATCCTCCTTATTTTCATAATTTCCACTTTTTACCACCTTCTGTTCATATCACACACCATTATCATTTCGTCTGTAACCCTCTACTTTGAGTGGCTTTCGAGTCTTGTATTGAGTGAAATTTAGTATAAGATAATTACATACAAAGATATCTTGTGCTCAAAGGAGTTGAGGATTTAGGGAGTGGAGCTTAATAACGGGTCCTTTAGTGCTTGTCCGTTTGTACGGCTAAACAACCTATTTGTAGGTGATAAAAAAGTCCAGTTATTTGATTGACGGTTGAGTGGGGAAGAATAGAGTAGTCTGTTGATCATGTGACAACACTAAGTAGACGGAAAAAGGAACATATATGAAAAATGCTTCAATGATTTATTCAACGGAAATCCATCCAATCATAATGGCATCTAAATGTTTTCAAGCTAAGAGCAATGAAACAGTTGAATTAGAAAACGAAGCACACTGCCTGAAGTCCTGTCTGTACAAATGTAATTATTGTAAGAATAGATTTTAATGTTTTTTTTTTTTGTTTTTTTTCTAATTTGCGGTAAAAAATGTTTTCACAATTTAATCACTTTCAAATAGCACACACAAATACATATATCGACATGTGCTTATGTACGTGTGTGGGTTCGTTATAAGGGATTTTAGTACCGCAAAAATATACGTAGGTCAATGCTAATGGTAGAAGCAATAATTTCTAAAGTAAAACTTTACTTTTTTATTTGTCCTAGGACTTGTTTTTCCTTGGTGACTAAAAGAAAAAAAAATTAAAGGCAAAAATTGAAACGTTGTAATTTGTGGAACGAATTTATTTCTCCCACAGTTGTTATTCTTATAACTGCAATCATTCGTTTTTCACTTGAAAGTTCAGCTTATCGGTTAGAACATAAGATTAAATAAAGACAATGTTCTATTTCGACAATCTGATCTTCAGAAGTCTGGGCTTATTGTGATATATACTTGTAAAATCGGCATTTATTTCTTTACTTTACCCTATGACAATTTTAACTGTATAGGCATTGATTGTTCGAATCTTACATAGACTAACAAGATTAAATCTTAACTCGAATTCATCACTTGTACTGAACTTCGGTTTAAATTCAAAATTAATAACTATACCATCATAAAACTAAAGACGTCGACAGTACAACTAAATATCTCTTTCTGTTTATCTCTCTTTGTATTTCCGTATATTTTCTCTCTATCTCTCTCTCTCTCACTCACTCACACAATATTTAGCTCTTGATAATAACGGAGACGGCCGAAAGTATTGAACAAAAACGAACAAAATAATGAATCTGGCCACTTTATTCAGCATTTTGATCCGGATGTGTAACAATTTATTTGAAAATTGCAAAAATGCAATAAAAAAAACTCAGCAGACAAACATTGTGTGTTGAATTTAATTAAATTTGTGTGAGTGTGTATATATATATATATATATATATATATATATATACACTCAATATATACACTGAATTGGATCGTATTTACGATTCCAATGGAATAAATTATGACCATGGAATATTAGTGTTTAAGCCTTTTTATTATATCCTTACTCTGTCCTGGACATTGAGTTCTACCTGGATTCTTCCTCTTGGAATTTTTATTCTAAAAATATACATGTATGGGTATTTATATATTTTGCATACGTATGTATATTTACCACTAATATTATCTATCTATCTATCTATCTATCTATCTATATATATATATATATATATATATATATATATATATATAGTTTATGCAAATTTAGGTAATCCGTATGGGTAAACCTGAGGAGGATGATATCCAGAGAACTCAATGTAAAATTCAGAGCAGATATGTTTGAATAAAAGACAGACCACGTTAAGATTCCATGTAATAAGCTATTTCACCATAACCCCTTTAACAGGGTTCTGGATCATCAGACTTTACTTCCAAAAGCTAAAATGAAAAGAAATTCACACGTTTTTTACGGACCTCATCAAGTATACGCAAAGGTAACGAAGTGAGGTGGGAGAGAGGATATGAGTGTGTCATATGTATCATTTTAGTTTCCTATTTTAACCCCAGTGTCGGCTGGATGTTGCTCAAATTTAACGCGTCTCGTCTCTAGATAAAGGTGGTTAAGGGGTGAGCGATAAGAACTACATTAAAGGAAGACGTTACAACAACCCCAATAAATTACACGACAGGTTTCATTCAAATTCTTAGACGCTGTCAGTTCGCGTTACTTTAACGTGCATATTTGGGAGGTTAAGGTTTGATAAATATCTAAATTTTAAAACAATCTACGAAGAAATTAATTTGAAATTCGGTGGAGTTTTGGGTATTTTCTATGAAGCAGTCGATTGGAAAAATCCATAGACAGAACATTGAAAGAGCAATCCAATTTATATTTAGTACTTTTTTCCACTAAAACTTTTATCTTATAGCTTGTTAGGTTGACATTTATTCGTTTGATTTTTGTTCATTAAGTAAACTCGTGGTTGTTTTTATGTACCCAATTATCAACAGTTATTCCCATTTAAATAATTTTATTTTCCACATTGGGGTAGTATCTTTCAATCTCAATTAAAATACTAATCTAAACTTTCCTTCGTGCTATTTAAAATTCACTTCAATTGGAGAATATTAGAGGAGAAATTTGGAAGAGATGTCACTAGCCGAAAATTAGGCCCTTCTTTTACAATTTCTTATCTACACATGTCTTAAACCTCTATTTGTAACCACATACCTATATCTTCTTATATGCCTATGAGTTCCTATATACACCTACACACATTCACACGAAACGATATATGTATATTTCCATCTTTACACATATACAACTGCAGAAAAACGCACATCCACATGTCTCCATACCTATTCCATGTATACTTATACTTACATATATACATATACACACAAGGACATCTGCATATCCATATATACTCATACGCACATATATATATTTACACATCCATACGTATACACATATACACATACATACACACACCCATATATGCATACATACATACATACATATACATACACACACATATGCATATGCATACGCAATATGCAGAATATCTACATACCCACATATGCGTTAATTTGCACTTACATATATCTACCCACGTATTTGTCCCTATCCTCATGTCCACCCGTGCATCCACTTATGCCTGCGTTTGACGACTATCTCAGTATTTAATTACCTTATCTATATCTTTACACATATAATATTACCCGATCTTTCATATTTATGGCAAAACATATAAGTACCTATCTAATTGTACATCTCCACACTCACAAAAAAAAAACGAAAAAAAACAAACAAACTGGTATGCTTCTTTTTCCGTATAAAAACATATACATGTACATATCAACAGGTGTCTCAGTGTGCAAATACATTATCATAGTTGTATACATATAGTCATGTGTTAGCGTTCACGTGTGCATAGTAATATTTCTAAAAACAAAGGGAATATAAAACATTCAAAATTGCTGTTCCTATATGATTATTTCTTATTGTACTTGCTTAGGTTTAGGTTGTTTTTGTGCCGGCATTTAAAAACTAGTTCATTGTGTCTATTTCGTAGTATGTCTGGATCTTTATGTTTGATTATGAAGATTTTCTCCTTCAAACATAAGTTGCATCTGTCTCTGAAGTTTTTGGGAGTTCTGGCTCTTGATATTATTCTTCACTTTATTTGTGGTGTTAGGCCACTCTCCAACAAGAACCAATAATGATTTGATAGTGCTGTTTGTTTTTTTTTTACATTTATTTTTGAAGGATTGGCGATGGTTTTATAGTCGGTGTTTCCAATCTCCCGCTGATATTCCAATGTATATCTTTTTCTCTTCAACTTTTTCTTTGGGGAAAATTGTTGCTTCATATATTGTGTTCTCTGCCATGCATATTCCTTCAACTGGGCACTCTGATCCTGTCCTGCAGTTGCATGTTGATTTTTCCATTCGTGTTGTATCCTGATTTTGTCTTAGAATATCCTGATGGTCTCTTAAAATTTTACTGTTGTGTGAGCTAATAATTCTTTCCATATTGTTCATGCAAGATGGTGTATCAAAATACTTTTACAAATTTTGGGGCGGCTTCCTCACACCAAAACAAGAACAAAAGTCTATATAAACGTATGTCTGCAAGTCCTTCGCTTTTGAGTTATTAAGTTTAAAGAAATATACGGTAGATGGCGCTGTGTTGCCGTGTAGACTAAGTTACATTTATCATTCGTGTACATTTGTGGCTAGTCTGTCTTCAACGTTTAGCGTGTGTAGTAGTGAGTTAACTGAAAATTATTCGTTTAACAATGGCAGGATATTCATATTGTGAGCAGGCATATATGATTTTTACATACGGCCGCTCGAATGGTGATGGACGCGAGGCTGCACGGCTGTATCAGATTGCATTTCCAGACCGAAGGCAGCCCAATCATCCAACCTTTGATGTTGTTTTTATTGTCGCGGTGCTGAGACAGTATCCGTGGCACTATAAACTGTGGATCGAGGAAGACCGAGATCCGCTCGTTGGTCTAACCACAAAGAACACATTCTACAGGCTGTCAGAGACGATTCAGATATCAGTACACGTCGTGACCCTAGCATGTCGTACCTCTTATAGTACTGCATGGGGAGGGGACTTCAAAAGCAGCTCCTGTATCCGTATCATTGGGAACGTGTGTAGGGTCTATCACCCTCTGATCAATGACCTAGCGGGACTTTTGCTGATTGTTTATTGCACAGACCGCCGATACGTTGTTTGTCTCTTTAGTCTTGTTTACGGATGAGGTAACATTTGGAGAGAGATGTAATAACAAATTTACACAACCAACATTTGTGGTCGGATCGGAATCTCCATGGTACAATACAGATGAGCATCAGTTTATGATTAATGTGTGGGTTAGAATTGTAAGTGACTGTCTGATAGGTCCATATGATCTCCTAGTACGTCTTACAGGAGCTGTCTACAGGGATTTTATTTCGAACACACTTCCACACCTGCTAGAGTATGTACCCTTGCTAATATGAAGACGCATGTGGCTCATGTATGAGGGGACAGCACATTTTAGTCACATTGTTCGTGATACACTGGCTGACATCTACCATGAAAGATGGATAGGTAGCGGGGACCGTTTCAATGGCCTGCACGTTTTTCGAACTCGATCCTTTGGATTTTTATCTGTGGGGCCACCTTAAACAATTGGTTTATGCAGCAGACATTAATAATGTATAAACACTTGATCAACGTGTCATGGCAACCTGCAAAACCATTTGAAACCTTGTGGGAGTATTTAAAAGGGTCCGCCAGTCAATGATCCAACGGGTGCATGCGTGTGTAGAAGCAAGCAGAGGGTATTTTGAACATTTGTTATGAGTTGCTGTGTTGAGGTACAACGATGGCCATTTGATCATATGTTTATATGTTATATGTTATATGGTAGTTTATCTTGTTTTGGTATCAGGAACTCGTCCCTAAAGTTTGTGAAAGTATTTTTGGATTGTATCTTAGATTGTACGAAGGATTTGCGGACATATGTTTATATGGACTTTTGTCCTTGTTTTGGTGTGAGGAACCCGCGCCTAAAGCCTAAACTTTCTATAAGTATTTTTTTACCATATATATATATATATATATATATATATATATATATATATATATATATTATGCGTGCGTGTGTGTGTGCGCGCGCGTAATCATATTATTTAAAATTTGCGATATTTATTGGGGAAGAGAGCTCAATATTGGAGATAATGTATTTGTTGATATAGGAGTTACTATATATATATATATATATATATATATACGCAAAGATTGATGTAACTACATCTTTGCGTATATATATATATATATATATATATATATATATATATATATATATATATATATATATATATATATGAACAGGAATTTTTCATTTATACATATAAATTGAAATATATTTTCAAATTTGAATATGAAATCAAGAAAATAATCCGAAACATCGAAAAATAAGCCCAAAAATAATTAACAATGAATTTTGGTTTGCATTTAACCAAACACGCGCACACACATACACGCACCCACACACACTTTCTCTCTCTCTCTCTCACACACACACACATATATTAGTGTGTATGTGTGTGTGGACATAGAAATCGACACAACATGATGACTGTCTGTTTCACGCTTCAGTTGATCACTCCTTATATCAACAAATACACTATCTCCAATACTGAGCTCTCTTCCCCAATAAATATCGCAAATTTTAAACAATATGATTACGCGCGTGCGCGTGCACACACACACACACACGATATTTATATTTATAAAAGAAATTCCGTTCCAGAATTCTATGTAGTGACAAAATGAAAGTTTTCATTTTTGGTGTACAATCGACTTACGGGTGTGTGAGATGGCATAACTTTTATTGACAAGGAATACAGAATCGGCGAACCGAGTTCCAATTACGACCGAGTGTGCTTATATATATTTAGCAATAATATTTTAGCGCTATTATTGCCAGATATCTTGTCAAAAATGCCTGTGTCTGACATGCCCCATAATTGATAGAGAAGATTGTAGATTTGTGAGTATTTGAGAAATTTATTCTCCTATAACTACGATTAAGGGAGTAAAAGATTTTTTACACCCATTGTCAAACTAGAAAAAGGCCAGGATATAAAAATTGGCTTATCAGCTAAATAGAAATACGAAGAATTCTCTACATTTCTCATATAGTATGTGTCTCAGCCCAGATCATGCCAGAATAGACCTCGCACCTAGTTTCTTTCAAAGACGCCAGGTGCATGGTTGACCCGACAGAAAACCTTCTAGCTTTAGAGCGCAGATCCACGTGATCGGCCCCAGCTGTGGGGAAAACAAGTTTGACAGTTAAATATAAAGAAAAAAAATCATAAAAAACTATAAATATATTTAAAAAAAAAAATTTGACAGGCAACTATATAAACACAAACCAGAGAGGTAGCAAATGCAGTCTCTTACATCGCACGCGAGAATGTAAAGTCCACGCTCTGATGAGGGCTCATGGCCGCACACTCAGTAATTGGCGAAGTCCGGAGTTGAATAGAATATCATGATACCTATAAGCGATTCAGTTTCGTGTTATTATTGGTCTGCAAGCTGGTATCATTACACTCATCATGTAAAAGAATCAGTATGACATATTAAAAAGAAAAGACCACGTATATGCACTACTACTTTGAAAGAATTTTACTTTGGTAAAAAAACAAAAAAACAAACTTGAATATAGATGATTTCATTTTGTGAATTGCTGTATATGTTTGTCTGCATTAATACACGAAATACCACCAACGATAGAATCTAAAACTGAAACTACATTTTAAATAAACTAAAATGTTTGCATCGGTTAAGATTAATAATGAAGATAAAGCCTTAGTAATAGATACATTCATATAATGTATTTTATTCAATACTAACTTGAATGTTAGAACATTCGAGTCACTTAAATTCACAATGAATGCATGAAGTCATGAGGAATATCCGAGAAGCATTACGGAAGAAAAAAAATAATTATATATTATAAAGAAATAACAAAGTAATTACCGAAGTGTGATAATTAGTGCGATTCCCATTAAGAGAACCATAAATTTAGTTTTGTGCTGAAGTTGGCTTTGCCCAACAAACAGTTGCTGTTTGGTGTATTTGTTATAGAGTAATAGAGTTCAAATTAGTCTCGCAAGCTATTGATAACTAGTTCAATTATCACTATGTTTCCCACTACTGCGATCATATGCCAGTGAAATTAAAAAAATTAAGAATTATTGAAATTAGAAGTATAAAGGCCACCACTTTAAGCCGTCTCTTATATACGAGAGAATGCTGAAGAGTTCTCGGCTCAACTAAAGAGCACTCCACAAAAAAACTCTCTGTTGTGGGCCAGGCAGAGTTTTCAGTATTCTGTCTGATTTTATCAATAGAAAAAAATGACAAAAAATGTTATATCTGGCCCAAAACTTTGATTACCTTAAATAGTTTATTGTGATTATGAACTTCCGTTATTTTCCAGATCTGGATCAAGAGATGTTTCATTAATCGATCAAACTTATGCCGACTTCCAATTGATGGCGCTAAATATTTCAGTAATCTCAAAATAGATGCAAAATTTAATAAGTCACTTAATGGCGCATTCTCCTTGATATTTGTGGTCTGAATTATTTCATTATGCGCGTTCAAATATTGTAACATTTAATCAGACCTTTACCATAAGCTTTTAACCAAACAAAACTAGGTAACCTAATCTATGTCACTTTAACCTTCAATTTTTTTAAAACTCTTTACGAAGATTGTGCGTTTCTGGACCACTCTTAAACAAAATGTAATGCAAGATGTCTCAAATGAGTTTAAGAAAAAAATTGTTCCGAAGGAATGTCAACAAATAAAAGTTGCCAGTTAAAATCTTCTTTTCTTTGCTGAAAAATACAGTAACATATAATCAGTTACTTTTTTTTTTTAAGTATCTTCGTCTTAATTGTTTTTATTTTTATTTTTTTCACAAGGTTACAACTAATTCATTCTCCGGTATTTTTCAGGTGAATGCATTCAAAGTAGAGTTTTACTATTTTTATTCTCCTTTAATAAAGTGTTTGGTCTCTGTCCTCTGACCCGTTGCCATTACAGACTGATTCGTTTGTGCTGAGTATTACTGTCGCGGCAGTGCTACAATATAGGTCGAACTTCTCTTTCAATCATTTCAACCCAGGAAAAGTGATAAAGCCGCTAAGACAGAAGGGGTTACTGAGAGTGAAAGAAACTGAGAAAACGTCGAAGAAAAGGGCAATAAAAGACCAGGGCTCAAGGATACGAACAATGAGATTGACAAGAAAACAAGAAACCAGAAGAGAGTTCCACAAGCGAGATATTCTTTTTTTTTGTCTTTTATTTCTCTTATTTATTTATTTACTTTTTTGCTTGGGAAAAGGTGTTTTTTGTTTTATTACTAAAGTTATATTTTTGTAGATATTATTCAAAAATTTTAAAGCCATAATTAATTTAATGTAATTAAGAGGAAATTTCTATCTGAGCTTTAATTCATTCATGCGCTGTTTTAACTTCTTGGAAATGATCCATTAACATCGATAATTCACATACGTCTATAGAAGTACTGAAGAGACTATATTGTCATTCACATGAGCGTAGTTCAATACTATCAGTCTAAAATACGCAGCCTTGCGGGAATTGTACACATAGTTTAAATGCAACTTTACCAGCTTATTGTTAGTCTATCAGTAGATCGTTGTTGACATACATTGTTTAGCTCCCATTATTGGCGCCCAATAACTGAAGAAATAATGGACTAACGTCCATTGTTTAGTCGTGGATGTTTTGTCTCGAGGCTTTCTTAATGAAAAAATATTACGTTAATAAGTACGAATGCACCGTTTTACCTCTAAACTTGGCAAAACGAGGACGCCGAAATTAGCACTGTAAGCATTTCAAATTAGCAGTCAGAAGGTTATTTTCGAACAATAAAAATAACTATTTGATATATACTTTGCTATTTTGGGTCTGCTTTGTGGCTTGAGTAGTTGTGTATTTCTTACCAGCGTTAGTAGTCGGTTTTCGAGTCGAGGTAAAAGCCAGAATTTTGCATGTTCCTTTTCAAGACAGACAATACTTCCCCGTTTGGAAGATTTACAGAACAAAATTCATTTACAGTGGCGGATTTACGTATAGGTTTAGCAGGCCTCAAAATCTAGGAGGTGGAGGGGTCTCCAGGCAAGGTGCATAATATTTTGGACACTGCCAAAGGCCTTTCTTACACACGCTGTCACAACTCATTGCAGACTCTAAACAACCCTTCAGTAATTTTTCTTACATTCCATTTCAGAATAATTCTGTCTTAAGCCCATAACTCGATGCCAGCATCGATTTTTTATAGAGTTTTTAAATTTTAGCATTTCTTTGCTATTACGGTCTTTAACAATAACATCTTGTGTCCTTATGGCAAGGGTAAAGAAGTACCTTCTTCTGGTCTAGAAATCTTTAGTTTGACATTTTCATGCCACATTCGCAAGAATACTCTTCAGTGCTGGCAACGTGGAAAAGGGTGCCATACCCACACACCAGGGTCGGAAAGATTTATATGTAATCGTACAACATCCTCCCCGGACTTCCAACACCGCGGCTGATCAATGAAGATTGCTTCGATCTCAGACCTGCCTTATCCCAAGTTGTGATTTAAGCTTGATCATAAGGAGGCCAGGATCGAATCGTCGCAGGTATCTTCGTGTTGTTCTTCGTTGCTCACTGATACCGAGTCCATCCATCCCTTCGTTCAGAGCCATATTTCCTATTGAGATTCGGGGTTCCACGCCTATCTCAATCTGTTCTTAAGAGGGTAACTCTGGCTCAACCACTAACCTTTCTTCATCCCTTGACCGTTTTTTAATTTGGGAAATTCCTGTCCCTCTCAGCCTCTTCTTACTGACTTTTTGCCTCTCTCTGATTATATGGATACTGACTGGGGTCCTACCACCCCTATCCACCCACTTGTGTTCCGGAAAAGGGGGACCACCTAAAAGTTGGATGAGAGGTCAGTTTTTCAAAGGACTCTACTTTTATGATTATCTAAAATCATTAACAAAATTTTGTTTGCCAACTCAAAGGCGGGCTATAGACAGGAATCCTGAAAACTCTGGCAATTAAATAGATTTAAAAGGAAAAGGAATTTATCTATTTATCTCCTAAGCATGTATGAGAAATCCTATTGTTACGTTTACGTATGCGATTCTCTACTTATAGGCAATGAGAATGTTCCGATTTTGAAACAAATTGTGATAGGCAATAAAAAGTGGACACATTGCAACAATGTGGAATGCAAGATATTGTGATGCTAGTTAAAGGAAGCACCAATGACCGCATCAAATACCAGTTTTCACCAGATGATGATGTGTATAATGTGGGATTGGAAATAAATTTTATATTATGTGCTCATTTTTGAAAAAGTGAACAGTTTTCTTCAAATACGTTGAATAAATAAAAAATATAAAATGGTACTGAACAGGCTAGACGTTGCTTAACTTCGGTGATCGTACGAGAACCTGTGTTTTAACGTGATATAGCCGTAAGCCAAAGTAGAATAAGTTATACAAGGATATCAATTAGAATGTAAATAAGTATGTCAAGTTACAGAATCAAATAAACAAACTGACAGTATAAAGTAGAATAAATAAATTATAGAGCTGTATAAAATAAACTGTGTTAAAAGCATAATGTTTCGAACATCGTTTTGACGAAACTGTCTAATTGTTGTGTGATTTGTCTGAGGTTTATTTATTTTTTAACAATAATTTATCAGTTTCAATCAGCGAAACCCCATTTTTTTTTCTTTTAATAACAGATATTGGGTTGATGAAGTTGTTTATCAGAAACTCCCAGTATGAATGATTATCGACGGCTATTATTTTCGCAGAGTACTAATTAAAGACGAATTTTTCTCATTTGTTACTATAACAAGACAATTACATGGTTCAGAATTAAAAAGACACGAAAACACTATCGACCACATGACGGACTGAAAATACTTTTACCTCGATACCTCCAAAAATTCGGTATATCTAAGGTTTAAATGTATTTTTCATAAAGGAAAAATCCTTTACGGAGCTTTCCCCCAGTTTCAATTGAAAGCTAAAGGATTAAATTTTCCAATTCCAGAAAAAAAATACTGTGGAGTATTTTAAATAGAAATTTGAATGATTTTTATTCAATTCTTTCGAAAAAAGAAACAATCGAAACAGCCATTTTTAACTTTTTTAGAGAAATTTAGACAAACTTATTTTTTCTTTTTTGAAAATCCTGCTAAAATAGATATACATTTCTGAAACGTTACTTTCTTCAGATAATAATGTCCTTAATGTATATTATTTATAAAAGCAAATGAAAGCCTATCTAATTCGATAAGTAGATAGTTTATTGCAGTTTTTATTTTACGATTTAGAGCAGATTTTTTAAAAGTTATCAGTAGTTGTGAAAAACAAAAAAATTGATGATCTAATTTCTCCAAAGAGTCCTGCTTATAAGTAATAAAAAACAATTTACGAACTGCTTGGAATTCTAGAAAATTTCATAAAATGAATTTGGGGGGGGGGGGCGGGGCTGGGGAACAGATGTAAAAAAAAAAATTACCAAGATTGTCTAAAAATAAATTTTCAAAAATAAATTCATTCATTTTTTAATAAGTCTTGAAACTTTCATTAAAATCAGACAATTATTTGATTTTTGCAAGAATTTCCAAATTAATGGGTTTTCCCCTGGAAACTCCTACACTAATATGGCCATTACCACAAGTAGTACAAAGTTGACAAGAAAAAAAAAAAAAAAAAAAGGAAGTTTTTTGACCCGAATTTAGAACGTGTTAGAAAGAAGGAAAACAATTTTAAATAATTAAAAATACTCTGTTCTTTCCAAATAATAACATAAACATTTTAACGATAAAACTTTGTTTTTATTAAGTTTGGGGCCTTTTATCATTATGCTATACTGATTTTTAGCGATTTATTGGAAGTACCTACACCAATTGTATGCTAGAACATTTTCTATTTTACATGTTTAGCGACATTGATTATATATAGCTTACATAATATAGAAAACGTCGCATATTTTCAATCACCCAATTAATACATTATATATATATATATTTAATACATTATATATATATATATATATATATATATATATATATATATAGATAGATAGATAATATTAGTGGTCAATGTATATATATATATATATATATATATATATATATATATATAGATAGATAGATAGATAGATTATATTAGTGGTCAATGTATATATATATATATATATATATATATATAGATAGATAGATAGATATAAATGTATATACATATAAAATATATTTTATATATTTATATATATATATATATAAATATATTATATATATTATATATATATATATATATAGATAGATAGATAGATAGATAGATAATATTAGTCGTCAATGTATGTATAATGTATATATATATAAATATAAATATATATTTATATATTTATATATATATATATATATATAAATATATATATATATATATATATATATATATATATATATATATATATATATATATATATATATATATATATATTATATATATATATATATATTCCGAAGAGGATAGAATCCAGGTAGAACTCAATGTCCAGGACAGAGTAAGAATATAATATAAAAGGCTCAAACATTAATATTCCATGGTTATTAATTGTCACATATACATCGGCAGTATGAATTGGCTGGATTTTAAGTGTAGATCATATCGTTTTTTATTGTGTATAGTGTCACCACAAATGTATCCACACGTTTCCGGTGTCTGTTTTTAATTTTAATTTTAGGTCGGCGAATCGATAGCGAATTATGCATCTTAAAATAATTCATATTTATCTATATCTCACTCATTTAAAACCGTTATTCAACTCCTCTCTTTAAAACTTCTGTTAAATTTTAATCCCCACCTTCACCTTTAGGCCTTCCTGTTCTTCTTTCTTCAATTACACCCTCTCTCTAGAGCTTTCATACATTTCCCTCCCACACTTGTTTCTCCCTCCCACACAAACACTCTCACTAAAATTATGTTTTTTAAACCCGGAGTTATATTTTCCAATTTCTTTTTGAATTTGTAGATCTGATGAATTGGATCGTGATTACGATTCTAATGTATTAAATTATAACCATGGAATATTAGTGTTTGAGCCTTATATATATATATATATATATATATATATATATATATATATATATATATATATATATATATACGCCGAAATAAACAAACAGTGAAATATTTGTTAAAATCGTACACGTTAAAAAGTGCTCAATTTCAAGCAGGAAAACCAAACTTTCAGAGCGATTTAATATCTTAAAAAACATAAGAACGCCGACCGGAACACTACCGTGGTTTCGACCGCCAAGGTCTCGTCAGGTGGTTTGTTCAGCGAATCAATAAGAGGCAACGCAAGAACTTAAATGTCTTCATTCGACACCGGAAGTGATGGCGGGAGTTGTAGTGAGGAAAAATATGTAAAATAACAACAAAAAAAATTTAAATAATAAAAAATAAAATAAAATTAGAGCGAAATGAATATTTTTAAACTTTCCATTTCCATTTAATGGCCGAGCTTCTTCCATTTTTTCCCTAAAGCTCCAATAGCAGTTTGCCAGCTTCGTATTGAACTTGCGTTTTTTGAATTATGGTTATACCACATCTTTTTAAACTGGCCCTCAATGTATTTATTTATTTTATTTATTTATTTTTTTTTTTTTGCACTGCTATTGTCACTTTCTACCTCGACACAATAGACAGCTCGTTCTGTACAACATACCCCATTTAATGAAGGCATTTTGAAGGCATTTAAATCCTCCTAATAATTTCTATCACTTGTATATCATTGCTTGAACCGGCTTCTCATGCTCAAGTTTGAGCGGCTTGGTGACAGTAGTCGTGGCTCCTGGGGGCACAGTCCTATGGTTATAGAGAAACTCAGTTGAGTTCCGCCACGGAATATGTGAGCGAGCGGCGCTATATTGAGTTTGATTTGCTACCTCTTCGTCACCGAGGCCCGTTGGAACAGTTGGTATGACGTTTGCATGATAACCTAACTGTCAGGGTTTCAATTCTCGGTAGTGGATGCACACACTGCTGATGAGTCCCAAGTATAGGACGATACGGCCGTCCAGTGCTTTCTGCATTCTGTTGAGGTTTTTTTTATGCTCAATGAATTACTTAATTATATATATATTTACCACTAATATATATATATATATATATATATATATATATATATATATATATATTCCCCTTGGACGATGGTGGGAACATTAGTCATGCCATTACTTATAAACTCAATCTTCACCAGATGCCTTGTACTAGATTAAGCTATGATTAGTAAATATCTATATGCAATATCTACCTTAAGTTGTAGTCAATCAGTTGGTTTATTACAGTTTGATACAGTCGTTCTTCGTCCTTATGGTGATCATCATATGCAACGAGCAGCAGGTTTACTGGCAATTAATATACACAGGACAATGGTCACTGCGATCGAAAGTCGGACGGACGTTCTCACCAATTATAAAGACAAAACGCGCACAGCAATATAAATAATTCAAATCAGCATCAATTCCATGTACAACCAACAGAATAAAGAAAGAAGAATTACCATGAACCATCAAAGACTAAATATTGACACAGTGCAGTTATCTCAATCGATTTTTCAAGTAAAAACCTCATTACATAAAACTTTTTTCTAAAACATGAAGGCTTCATAAGTAATGCCTCCTATTTTCTTATGTTAACCAACGACGTCAAAGGTGGATGTTGGTGGTATGTAGGGATTGAATCTTCTAACAAATAACCAAAAAATATTTTGTCTTGTTACAAGCAACAACTGAGCGGCAATCTGGTAAAATGGCGTCTGATACAACACTGCGTATGAATCAGAGGTTTGTCACTGAATTGGTCTATTCGGAAATAATTGTATCTATTGTCATTCAAACTTTCATCGACGCTTACATAGATCAAATAATGGATATGAGCATTGTTTTGCTTTGGCTAATGTGTTCCAGTACTGGCAACGGCAATGTATGTGATGTCACGTTCCAGCCGTTTCTGTACAGCTGTCAACCCACGAAATGAAGAACATCTTGATCAGCTCATCCACGCGAATCAGTGGATTATAGCCAGAGAACTATGTACAGAGCTAAATGTCAGCTTTAATGTGTTGGAAACAATGTTGGCTGTGGTAGATTATGGCAAGGTTTGTGCCAAGTAGTTTCCAGAGATGCTCATACAAGAACAGAAAGATCACCGAATGCAAAACAGTCAAGACTTGCAGAAACACCAAGAGGCCAAAGATTACAGTTTTCTGGTCGCATTATTACCGGTGAGGAGACATGGAATCAAAACAATAGTTCATTGAGTGGAGACATGCGAATTCCCATTAAAAAGAGAAATTCAAGGCGTAGACATCAGCTGGAAATAGTGATGCGCACTGACGTTTAAGGATAGAATGAACGTGATCCTCTTGGTTTTTCTCGAACTCAAACAAACCATCAATTCTAACTGCTCCGTTGCGTCATCGACTAAGCTAAATATTCGAATTTCCAGAGAAGACCTTTCGCTTGCAACAACACGATTATGTCAAGCCAAATATCATTTTGGAGACAATGGATCATGCTACAAATTTTGGATGAGCTGTTCTGCTACACCCATCGTGTAATCCTGATTTGGCATCTCACGACTTTCAGTTGTTCAATGAATCATGGGCAACGCGAATATTTTCGTGATAAAAAAAGCCGCCATCGCTGTTGTATAACAGTGGCTCGGTTCCATTGGTTTTACGAGCTCGAAAATTCATAGTCCTTGATGGTGTCCCTATGAAAAATAGTGTTTTGTAGCTGAAAGTTTACTCTGTTCAACAGTGTTGTTATGCTCTATGTATCTACTGAGTAGTTTCTGTGCAAATAGGAGGCATTATGTCTCTCGCATCTTATCGGTTTAAAATATCGTCAGTTTAAGACAGTAGTTCTCAACTTTTTTTTTCTTTTTTTTTCACTTTTTTCTTTTTTTTTTTTTTTTTTTTTTGCTTATGGACCACTTTTACTCTAAATTTTTTTTGTAGACCTCCATAACCATTCGATGAAAAAAAAAGCTTATTTTATTTTTACTAATAGATAAGTTTAGCAACTGTATCATAGAAATAGTAAATGTATATGTTTTATTTTTAGTAAATGTTGTATTATTTATTTCTTATGTATTCGAAAAATTATTTCTCAGTGGTTAAGCATTACCTGGAGGCTACACGTCATTTATTCAAAAGACAGGTCGAGTTGATAAATTTTATAATTTGCCTACGCAATTTGAAACACAATCATCAAAATTAATCGATTTTCAATTAGTATATCTAGTTTTGCTTAGATCTCACTTCAGAGTATAGATCAGTAGACTGAAAACTACATGCTCTAAAGTACAAACCTAAAGGCAGTGAAGGTTATTATAATTCAAAGATAAACATGATCTTAAACTAAATATTTACAGAATTAGATACGCGGAAAGTTCGCGACGAAAGTATGAGATTATTACATTGAACTCTGGAAGATATCTTCAAATGCAGGTGTTTAAAATATAAGAATAGAGTTTTTACATTAGATTCAAATTTTATGGCTATCTTCTTCGGTATAACACGTGTACGTTGACTCTGCACAATGTTTCTCTATTATTTATATAACATTTTTTAATAAGTCGTGTTATAATCTTACATATTTTAAAAGTAAAAGTTGCATCATGACCGAATATGAACTAACATAGTTTAGAATTTCGTGTAAGAAGATTCACGCTTCCTTGAAAATGACTCCCCAGTGTATACGTAAATGAAAACTTACTGTACTCAAAAGATATGAGTATATACACATGAGGGTGTTTGCTCTCATAATTTAATGGGCTAATACGTAGATTTTTTTTAATCAATTCATCCCAAACAAGGCGATAATGCCACTAATACGCAAAGGGCGACTCGGAGTGAAAGAGACGTAGAAGACTTTAGGGAACCGGAAACTCAATCCTAAATACGAAACAAGGGATAAACCTATATTCCTGTTCAAAAGAGCGAGGAGTGTGAGTCGGACGATAGGCGAACCTATCTACAGCTATAGATAATATTATAACAATTTTCCATTCTTACTTATTGTATTCATATCTGTTTTTATCATCATCATCATCATCATCATCATCATCATCATCATCTCTCTCTCTCTCTCTCTCTATCTCTATCTATCTATCTATCTATCTCTATCTCTGATCTTTGGTAAGTAAATACTTCAATTGGATGGAAAATTGATGAATCATTTGGTCTTTGCCGTCAGCAATTAAAGGTCAAATTTATTGCTGGAAGAGGCTTTCTTTCTTTTTATTTTGACGAAAACGAATCTTGTAATGATCGACGAAAACACCAACTCGAAAAATAAATAGATAAAAAAGAAAAGAATTCCGTCACGTGACATATCACGTGCTCAGTTAACATTGGCGGATCGTGGCATAAGATTCACTCTTCTTTCCTTCGCTTCGTTCTCTTGTGTTTCTTGACTGATGCTCAGAACTGAAATCGTTTCTTAACGCCGACCAATGCAAATTACTGCGGCGCACAGTGGCCCATAATTATCGTCTTCTCTGGCGGATATTACTTTTAATAACCGTAATTATGCTAGTTGTTGTCGTTAAGTGTAATTCAATTAGACATTGATATCGAAGACAACCGGAGCAGTTTCTAGCAGTATAGCTCGAGAAAGAAAAGACACTTACCTGAGATCTCAGTTATTAATGTCAGTTAGGTATTTTGAGAACAAGAATAGAAGCATGGAACGAAGCGGTTTCAAAGTAGACATTTCCTTCCAGGTAAGCGTCTGATAACGAACATAATCGGCGACCCCCGGACTGATGACACCTCTATTTTTGTTTGTTTGCAAGTATAATCGTTGTCTGTATTATTTAGGCGTTACCTATTTCCCCAGAAGAGTACCAAATTTCAGAAAATCGTTAAATATTTCCAAGGGAAATAATCTCGTTTTATTTATTTATTTTGAGAAGGAATTCCGCTTGATTATGAAACAAGCTATTTTCTTCTGAAATGTAGAAGTAAAAGGAATTGCAATTAATAAATAAGGTGTTATAAAGAAATAAATAAGGTAATTTTCTTGGCTACTTTCATCTTGAAGAAATTCATTGAGTCCACAACGGTCCTTCGATATGCATCCACACGTACACAAACAGGCAAACTTCATTTTTACATTGAATATATATGCCTGCGAAGTGATGCCATAGCTATCCATTTAGATAGACTATATCTTCGAATCAAATTTCAATACAAACACTATGATGATGGTGAATATGTGTTCGTATACTGATGAGTGCGTTTCCAGAGTTCACGCTATACGAGATGCTATCCAAAGGTTCGAGATATTTAGCCGCGAAATGGTTTCCTTAGGGAAGGATAAAAAAAAAATGACGGAAAATAAAGATCTTTATTTCCTGTTGGTGGGATTTTAAGAGATATATAATATATCCAACTCGACATACAAAAGCATATTTATATCTTCATTCCATTGAATAAAGATAAAACAATCATAAAATATGTCGCTTGGAGTCAACGTAGTCTTACCGAATTCAGTAGTAATCCGATATTTACCCGAAGCCTCCCCACAAAGCGGAATCTGGCACAAGGCCAGTTTTTAATGTAGGACTTTCCGAGCGCATACACTCAGTCAAAAATTCACCGTAGACCCTGCATGCACGGGGTGGGTGGCAGTCTGCCTGGAGACATAGCCTCGTCTGAGTTTCTCTCCGCTCGAAGGCAGAGAGTCCAACAAGCTTTGAGAGCACTGCTCCCGGCTAGCGCGCGGCTAACTCTGTGTTTACCCGAAGCCTCCCCACAAGGTGGGATGTGGTACAAGGACAGTTTTTAATGTGGGGATTTCTAAGCGCTTACGCGCGGGCAGAAATTCCCTGTAGATCCCGCATACACAGGTTCGGGTGCTGTCTACCTCCATAGACGAGACTCTGCTCTTCGGTATAGCCTCGTCTGAGTTCCGCTCCAACTGAAGGCAGAGAGTCCGATAAGTCTTAAGAGTTTAGTGCACAGCTAGCTCTCCGTTGACGATTCTCGGCGTCAGTATATATGCTATTTGGACGAGGTGTGTTCATTAGCACAACACCCCACTTTTTAGATATGCACTTTCTTTAATCGATACTTTTTTCCAACATGGACCCACTTCCAACGTTTTAGTCGGATTACATTTTCGCTTACCTTTGCGTTGTATTGCAATATTAGTTTTAGGAATAGGTACTTCAAAGGTATCATAAAGTTATGTCCATCGGTGAATTAAATTGTACTGGTTGCTTATTCTGTGCATATCTAGACCTCAGTTAATTTATGTCTCGTATGTTGAAATCGTCCATCTTCGACAATGTACATCATACTACCAAGGCCTCGAATAATTTTTACTTCGTGCCAATTTTCCTTTCCAGCCTTAAAGCTTTTAAAGAAAACTTTATCGCCGCTCTTAAATGGTAGTTTCAAAATTTTCTTTTTATTCCCTGACAGTAATTTGTCAAAAATGGATCTAACTTTTCTAGCAAACATGATCTCTGCAGGTGGCATTTTCACGGTGACCTTTGCATTTGAAGTCATTCGATATACGCTAAAAAATTATTGTAGTGTCGTTTCTTCAGTTTCCAAGCCTTTACCTTTTCTAATTGCTCTTTTGAAGGTGTCAACAAACAGCCCAGTTTGACCATTCGACCTCCGGATGATAAATCGGATTTGTCAAATGTTCAACCGCGTAGTTTTTACAGAAATTTTAAACTCACTTGAAGTAAATTGAGTTCCATTATCGGACACCATACTGTCAGGCACTCAAAACCTTATAAAAAGTTCGCGTAAGAATTTAATCGTTATTGCAGTAGTAGATCGTTTACACTTTAATACTTCCGGCCATTTTGTGAAACTGTCGACCACAGTTAAATAATATGAACCGTTTAGTGGTCCAGCAAAATCCATATGTAGTCTTGCTCACGGTTTATCAGTGCTCGGCTATGCCTGATAATTTATGGGTAGAGATTTTACTGCTGAATCACAACCATTACATTTTCTAACTGTATTTTGAATATCTTTGTCTAACTTTAGCCAATAAACGGAGGTTCTAATGAGGTACTACATCCTCTCTATTCCCGAATGTCTTATGTGGAACTGCTTCAAAATCCTTTTTGTAGTGAAAACGGAATTACCACTCTTTCCGTATACAAAAGTACTCTATCACAAATAGAAAAATGTTTTATTATTGTGGCCAGGTTTAATTTTAGCTTTACTCCATTTCGACCTAACGTCATTCATAGTTTTTTGAATAAACGTATCCTTTTTAAAATTAATTTTTATATCGTCTATCGTGACCGGCATATTCGTTAATAGTGTTACATATCACTCTTTTCGCTTTCGGATTCCAGCGAAACAATTACAGTATCTTCAAATTCTTGTTTACATTTCGATATCAATCTGGACAAGCCATCTGCGTGTCCCATTTTTTGGCGATAGAAATTCCATCTTGGGATCATTGTTCAATAAAACCGTATCCCAACGCTGTAGTCTGTTTGCAGTATGCGTGGGAATCCTTTTCTTAGAACCGAATATATTTAATCATGGACGATGATCAATTTGCAATATGAATTTTCTTTCTAATATCATCCTATTTAATTTCTTTACAACAAAAAAAAAATAAAAAATAAAAAAAATATAGCAAGCGCTTCCTTTTCAATGTGACTGCAGCATATTTGTCAAACTTCTTGAAGCGTGGGCGACTGTTTTCACTGCACCGTCTTCGAATTTATGGCCTATTACCGTTCCTATGCCGTATTCGCTCGCGTCCGACTCTACTATTATCTGTCGGTGTGGGTCGTAATATATCAGCGATAACTCTGAAGTTAGTTATTATTTAATTCTTTCGAAAGGTTTTTGACATTTCGCCGACCACATCCATTTCGTACCCTTCTTAAGTAAATGAAGTGCTCGCAATTTTTACATATCTGGCACATAAATATTAAAATAAATTTCTAATCTGAGAAATGATTGTAGGGTCACCAAATTTGTCGGAGGTGGGGGAGCATGTCTTTAATGGCTCGAGCAGGATCTGGTCTTTTTCCTTTTTCGTCGATTATCTGACCTCAATATTTAATCTTATCACTAACAAACTGACATGTCTGTTCACTGAGTTTATAAACGTAATCACACAACCTATAAAATACCCGCTGAATCTGTTTTACGTACTGTATTTTCGTAGTATAAGTGTATCATCTATTTCTCACACTTACGGTTGACTTGACTTTACCGGCATATGCGACAAAATCTTCATCTTCGCCCTTAGTAATGTTCATGCACTGCCAATGTGTATAAAAAAGTGAATTATTGTCACAAAGAGTTTTTGATAATATCGACAGGTTCGTTAAATGATACCTTTTCTGAAGTATTCAGTAAAATAAATATTTTTCCTGTTCAGAAAGCACAATTTTCGTAACATTTTCATTCCATTCTTGACATTCTTCTCTGAAAATGGCCTCGTAACTTCTGAAATACGATAGTAATGTGATGTTTTCTTCTGGGACATAATTAAATTCACTAATTGAGTTAGCGAGTGAGTCCGACGAAAATGAAACTGACGCATTGCCAATTCCTTGCTTTTCCAGGATTGTCTTCGACTGTTCTCGATCTTCATTCTGCTCCCGTTGGATTTGTTGTAATAGTTGCTGAATAATTATCTTCAATTGTTCCATAGTGTATTATTTTTGTACAAGTACTCCTTAACTAGAAAGAAAATTTTTTTTCCTAATATTAGTATGTCATACACCCTTGGAATTTATCGACTTCCGCGTCGCCCTATGAATACACGAACTCCACAAAATTCTTTTCCGTGAATTTTGAATTTCCTTCGCCAGCTATTTATACGAAGCGGGACATTTTTTTTCGTGTGAATTCGAATCTTCGTCGCCACTGTTATGTCAGCATTTCACTGAATGAAGATAACAGAATCATAAAATATAATGTCGTTGACGTAGTCTTACTGAATTCTGTAGTAAGTATATAAGTCTCTCACTCGGCTAGCTCTCTGCTGACGATTCTTGGCGCCAGTATATATGCTATTTGGACAAGTCGAAGTTATATACTGGAGAGGAGTGTTCATCTCCACAACACATATGTAATGTTATCATCGCACGTTACTAGTAAAAACACGAGACTAACTCTCTCATACGTGGCATTACAGTTTTTGCTCCAGATCTCGTAAATCAACGTCGGCTAGTGGGTGTGTCTATTGGGAGTTTTTCCAAACGTGGACTCTACATTCTCATGTGGATGTAAGAGACTCTGCCTGACTGGCTTTCAAGTAGGGGTTTATACATTTACGCGCCATGGGGTTTTTACCCTGCACCTACACTCTAGGCGCAGCCGTGCTGATCACGTGAATCTGCACTCAGTGACACCAGGTCATAGTTCAGACCACCCACTTCACCTAGCTTCTCTGAAGGACACCGAGTACAAAGTTTTTTTTTCTGGTATGATCTGAGGTGAGACACATACTACACACAGATTCATCAATTTATTCAAAATCACTGACTTTTTGGATAGCAACTTGTAATGGAGAAAGTTTGCTTTCAAATTAGAAATAATTTGACTCTACCTGCTGATTAAAGTAATTTTTATGGATAAAATATATATGTTATATGAGTAATGGATAAAGATTGTGTAGAGTCAAAGTGTGATGTCGAAGAAGATAGCCATAAAATTTGGATCTAATGTAAAAAAAAAGGATTCGAACATTATACATGTTAAGGAATCAATGATGTCACTTTATGACCTGCGTTGATGCGCCTGTAAAATATCAATGACGTCATTTGCCTCGTATTCACTCACATTGAAGTTGATAGTATTTCCCTGCTTAACGTTTTAAAAATAAATTTTTAACAATTTATCCTAAGAGAAAGAAAGAGTGTCCTGATTTTAGACTTCTTTAAAAGATTATTTATTAGTTGGTCCCCCTTTTCTTTTTCTTTTTTTTTTTTTTTTTTTTGACAAAAGGTTGATTGTCAGTTTAACAATGTCCAAATATGAACAAGCGTTGGTGTTTGTGCAATTATTATCAACAGGAGGCTGTCTCGTTGTTCAAGTGGAAATACCAGAACTCAATCTCAATGCGTGTCAAATTGACTTTTATATCATAAACAGTTCGTTCATATTATATCCGGACTTGAGCACTCCTATAAAATCTCATACAGAACCCATATTCATTGTTCTGGTCCAGAAAGTTAACACTTTCTGAGTGGTGACATATCGACAATATTAAGGCTCCTTATTACACTTCGAATTAAATTAAAAATATTATTACCTTATTCTGTAAAAATTATTTGAAAATTATTATTGAACGGTTGCATTTTTAACAAAAAGAACTAAATCAAAGTCTCTTAGGGTTTTGAGGTTTACGGTGTTTGCAATTCTTCATTCAAACACAAAGTGTTAATTTAGAAGCAAATTTATTTTGAAAATAATAAATATTTGTAGATTTAAAACTAGATATAAATATTGTACAACAGAACCTTGTTATTTTGTTTGGAGCTATATTTTCTGAAATTCTACTGAAAACTTCATATTACATTGTGATTATATTTTCAGCTTATTTCAAAGCTATTGTATTGAACATTTACCAACTATATCCTGGAAACAATTGAACCTTTCTTTGTTTTACTCAGACGTGTCAATAGATCAGTGATAAGTCTGGTCATCAAAAATATCATTGAACTTAATAGACTAATTTAATTTTTCTTATATTTATCATTCAAATATTTTAACAACAATAATTAAAAATGCTCTAATATATATTTGACAATAATCTTATACATTTACATTATATATACAACCCCCCCCACACACACACACACATACATATATATATATTTGACTAATGGTATCGCATAGGCGAATTTTTCCCCCTATTATTTATCATTCAAATATTTTTAACAACAATAATAATAAAAATGCTCTAATATATATTTGACAATAATCTTATACTATTTACTTATTATATATACTTATTCTTTTCATATTTATTGATTTCTATTATTTACCATTTCAACAGAAATTATGATAATAGTAACAATAAGCTGTCTATTTGACAACCAAGTCTTTTGTTATATAGGAATAAAGTGTCGCTGCTGACACTTGAGTTTGAACATAGATCGCCGGTGAGCAAACACAGGCGATCCGATTATTGAATTAAGTGGATCTTGTGACCATGGGAGAAACGCATATGTAGGAAGTCGCGTGACGTTTAATTGTTCACTATTTCTAGTCTATCCTCCATTACTATACAGATCGCTATTTCTGCTCTATCCTCTATTACTATACGAACCGCTATTCTCTACTCTATTCATTATACTATTTCTCTATTCGGATAACTATTCAGATTACTATTCGATGGAGTATTATGGAGCAAGTACTATTATTGCGAGTGTTATTCGAAGGCGTCTGACATCATCATCGTTCAACGGCGTACTATAGTTGTAACTGCGTGTGTGTGTTTATGTATATTTAAACTTTACATTTTTATTAATTTTAACTTAAGTGATTTAATTTTATGTTTATTTTCCTTACTTTTCAACCCCGGAGATAGTCTACAGGGAGGTTTTAATAATCTAGTAATTCCCCCTTTGGCCTGGAAGGGGGTCTAGCCTTATTCGACAACCATTTAAAGATGGTGCCTCAATAAATGCATTGAGCCTTCTGTGCTGTGAACCGGTTAATAGGAGTAGGTAGGTTAGCCAGCTCCCAGCTAGTACTCTGTCCATGTCTATTGAAAGAGGTTTCTCTCTTGTTTCCTATTTAAGACGGTTTACCAGTTCTTTCTTCCATGGTCATAATGTTTAACTGTCTTAACTTTTTGTTGATCTCGACTGATCACTGGCTGCGACTTTTCATTATGCCTTTAAAGGAGTGCCCTTTGCCGTGCTGATGTTGCTATATGCCTTACTTCTTGCCTATCTCACACTGCAAATTTTTTCTAAGCTCTATACTAAACATTAAATCTGTTACGAAAAAAGAACTAAACAAAATGAACACAAAACGATCAGCTTTAAAAAAGGACTCGTAACTAGAAAAACCGAATGAAAAAAGAATGTTAACAAATACTTTTTCACACCCAACCCAGTTCTGCGGAATCAGAATCAACGTTGAGTTTAAGCAAGCGAATGAGTCAATTGGAGTAAAGGGCCATGCAGATTTAAATTTTTCCCACTTGTGACGAATGCAGCTATAGATTTTTTTTTTGCATGTTAGCATGCTAGTTAACATTCGTGTCAGTCAGCTGTTGGCTCTCACGCTGGCCAATAGAATCTTCCTGCCTATTCGTGGCAGCCAGCTATAGGCTCTCACTCTGGCCAGTACAAAATGGCCGCAAACTACATGAAAAGTGCCGTAGAAGCAGGAAAAAATCGATTATTTCCCCTATCGATGGGAGTTGGGAAATGCAAGGTCGGTCTTAACCTTCCCGCTAACTTGGAGCATGTGCATGTAAATTTTGGTGCAAATCCGTCGAAAATTGCGGCCGTACATTCGTTACACAAACACACACATCCTGTCTTTTATAGATAGAGATGAATTAAGGATGTGCAGCTAACGTGTCTAGAAGAATTACGGGATGCCGTAATAACACTATGGGCCCAAATTTAGAAAGTCTGTTTACAGAACGCCACCGAATTTATGCTAATAAAAGCCTAAACGGCGGCTTTAAAGGAAAAATGGGGTCAAAGTCGGTACTAGAAAGTATATCTAATAAAGTGGCCGGTGTGTGCACATTATATATATATATATATATATATATATATATCTGTAGACAGAATTATTCGCCCCCACTGAATTTACCATAAATAGTTGATTCCGTAGTTAATTTTGAATAATTCGTGAAATTTTTAAGTTTCTATGTGTTATATTCATAATTATAGATTTTTTAAAAATTGGTGTAGTTCAAAATTACTGCTCCCCCCACTCTATGAAAACTGTGAAATAATATTGCTCTATGGCAGTTGTAACTGTTTTTTTTTTCTTAATTTGATGCAAACACCCTTTGAAAATGAAATAATACCAATCTAATTGTATAACTTTCTAAAAGGTAATGAATAAGACAGTATGTGAGTGCCACGCACAATGATAACTCATTCCTTCTGCAACCATGGCGCAGATGGTTGAACGTGACAAGAAACTCTTAATGAAGATAGTTGATGCATACAAACAAGGTGATGGATATTCAAGTGTTTAAATGTTCCTAGATCGACAATTTGTAGAATTATCCAGAGATACAACGAGATTAATTGTGTTGAGAATAAATTAAGGACTGGCAGAAAACGGTATTTCTGAAAGAATGAAAAGGAAAATTGTTAGACATGTCACGAAGAAGCCTCACTTAAGTAGAAAGAACATTGTTAATGATGTAAGAGTCAGGGTTGAATCGACGAAGACAGTCACAATGTTTTCACCGTGCATATCACCCAAGGAAAAACTCCCTTGCTTAAGGCTAAAGCACCTAAAATGCAGATTAGCTTATGCTAGAAGCCATTTAGAACATGGGAGTAAATACTGGAAACCAAACTAGAATTATTTGGTCACATGATCTCTCGTTATGTATGGAGGAAAGTGAATGAAGCTCACAAACCAAAAAATACTCTCCCTACAATTAAGCACGATGGCGGGAGTATTCTAATATCAGGGAGTTTTCCTGCTTCTGGACCAGGGGAACTAGTGAGAGTACAGGGTATCATGGATAAAGCTAAATATTTGGCTATTTTTCAAAATAATATAAAACAAAGTGCACAAAAAACTGTCTTTGGGGCGTCACTGGACGTTCTAATATAACAATGACCCGAACCACGCTGCACGAATTGTTACAAAATACTTAGATTACAGCAAAATTAAGGTATTGGCGTACCCCGCATAAAGTCCTGACCTAAACCTCACTGAAAATTTAGGGGTATATTTGAAGAAAAAAGTAAGAGAAAGCAGTCCTTCGAATTTGGAGTAACTAGAAGCTATTGCCAAAGAAGAATGGAATAAAATACTTATCAGTGTGTTTAGTGATCCTGTGCGGAACTATCAAAAACAATTAAAGATAATAATCAAGAATAAAGGTTACACCATTGATTATTGAGGCAAGAGGGCTAATAAATGTATCCTATGTTAAATGTTTTTTGGTATTTTATTTAATTGATATTTGACTTTAAAATAAACATTTTGTTGTGGGCATCATTGCACATTCTTTCAAATTCATTATTTCATCATTCATGAAAAAATGCATATGAAGTTTCCATGAAAATTTGAGATATTACAGTTCTTATTTGCAATTATGGAAAGGGTTGAATGACTGTACAAAACTGTATATAAGGAATGACAAGAGGAAAAATTAGTTTTTACAACGCGATTCGTTCCCCGAAGAACTTCATCGAGGCAAATGTAGACGTTTATTGAAAGAACTGTATGTATATATATATATATATACACACACACAAAAAGTCATCGTTGAGAAAAATAACTTTAAGCCTTCTAATTTAAATTTGAGAAACATTCTAAAATATATTCTAAAATCTCTCAACGTTATCAAAAGAAGAAAACTATAGAGGATGCCAAGTGATGTAATTCTGACATGTTTTAAAACGAAAGTGAATTAATGTTATTGTCGTTATTATTATTGGTTTCTTTTAAGGACCAATCGATTTCCTTTAATTTTCTAATGTTTCATGGTCGTACATAAATATGTTGTTCTGAGAAATTATCATTTCTAAGAAAGGACATATTTGAAAAAATCAAAGGCGTATGTTTATGTTTCGGCTAGTGTTTTTTTAATGTACTTCCGAGAACTTTTCGTTTTAAGAAGTTATTTCCTCTCTTGAGGACAGAGTTTTTGAGATCGAAATTATAGTTGAAATTGACTGTGCATAACGAATGCATAGGATAAATTATTATGTAGAGATTTTTTCAGCTCATAAGTAGTTTTCTTTTTAAATTCATAACATTTGATCTTATTGTGTCAAAATTATTGTTTCTATGGATATTGTAAGTTGTGATCATTTCTATAATAGTCTTCGATGTAGTTAATTTAATGTTAAGATTGGATATATTATTTTGAATAGTAGATATTATGGAGTTGGTCGATAATATTATGTCTATTTTTATCGAATTTGTTATTATTATCTTATCTACTGTAGATTTTGTACGCTTTTCTTCTAGCATTGCGTAAGAAATAAGGATATTGAAGGTTTTTCATAGTATTTTCAATATATATTTCTTTTTCATGTAAATAATGAGGGCTGCAGATACTCAATGCTCTAAAATAAAATCCTATAGTTATACTGCATTGTAGCTTACTACAGTAGTGAGAATAATAATTTATGAGGTCATTCTCGTAGGTAAATATCCTATAAACTTTAAGTTTAAGGTCGTCATTAGTTGTATTTAGAATAATATCTAAGAAGAGTAATCCGTTATTAGATTCAGATTCAAAAGTAAAAATTTATTGTGAATTCAGCTCTATTTAATCTTTTTACACAGTTTGTTTACAAGGTATATTCATTTATATCTAAATTTGTATAGCTTGATTTAAAGTCCACAACTATTACTGGTTTTATAAGTAAAATTCAAGACTTCAAATGGTTTGCCAATGACTGACTCGGTAATTAGAATATTTCTTGTGTGCATTAATTAGCTCAAGTACTTGTGGTCATATCTCAACATTAGACCTTAAGATATATATTATCGGTTGATTCCTGTATAGGTTGGTTCGGTTGAGTTGGGGAAACAATTTTAAAACTTAGGCTGCATCCGATGACGAATTCTCAACGAGAAACCACATTAAGATGAAACTACAGTTCAATAGTCTTAATATTGTATACAATGTTGTGGGGGCATTCACTGTATGGTTTAGGGACTTCGACGTGGTGTAATTGCTAGCAAGATTGTCTCGCTAGATCAATTACGACTGAGTAGTGAGTTTGACCCTCACTGGATGTCCCATACTTTTGGCCTTGTGCCACATCTAAGCTACGCTTAGAAAACCACCATTCACGGCATGGTTAACAGAAGACTATTGTCGAAGAGTTTTTTAACCGCTAATTGCTTCAATGAGTATCAACAACCTCCTGTTGTTATCGTATTAAAACAGCTTGTGCGTCGATGTGTGAACGATGCAATTTTTATGTCATGGCCTTTATACTAAATAGGTAACCTAATTAGTTACTACCAGTCGTAGGCAGTAGTTAAAATTACTAAATAGTTAAAAAGATTTGCATTTAAACGTTAAATGAGGACCCAGGAGATTCAAGCGCTCGATATAAAAATATATATTTCATGTATATATTTCTGAATTATTGGCCGAGCAATTTCATTTACAATCAATTGCTATCTGGCCCTAAAAATTGTATTTAAAAAACAGTCTTTGCTCAAGCATTGATTATATTTTTATTACCAAAAGCTACTCCACCACATTTTAGTTTCAAGCTGTTGCTCAGTCGAACACATGCGCCTGGATAAATCCAATGAGAAAGTCAGTTCTTTCTTTTAAAACATGGTAAAAACTTTTTCTTTATTAAATTTATTAGGAGTTTTAAATCAAAATCGAAACGTTTTAATTCCATTTGCTGAACGCAAAAAAAAAAAAAAATAAATAAATAAAAAATAGCCTTTTACTGCTTTTTTTATTTTTCCAGTTTCCTCTTTGAAAATTAAACTTTGGCGTTTAAATCTACGTATATTCTATTTTTACCTAATAAAAACGTCAATTTGGATTTTTTTTCTTGAATTTCTTGCACCAGCAAACGATGTTTTTTTTGCCATTCATCTTCCTGGGAGTTTTGGTGCAGTCATTTTGCCCACGTAACTCCATTTCAACTGACAGCTACACGAAATTCAATTGATGTGCATTAATTTTTCTTATTTCGTATTTCACCGAATGAAAATGATGGTTCTTAAACTATGATTTTTTTTTAATGCCATGTCCCTTCAGCATGTAAGCAACTGCAACTCTCCACAAATTCCTTTTTTATTCGTTGTGAACTACTTTTATTTTTCTTGAGAAACATACTGAGGTGATTTCTCGTTGTCATCACAACGATTTTGACTTCAGAATTGCTCTTCTCCTTGGCTGGTTTTCACACAAGTCTATAGAGCCCAGTTTACCTTTCTGTTTAGAAATGGGAGTAAGAGAAAAAAAAACGGATTAATGTCTATTCAGGGCATAATGGATACAATTCTAGATTTAACATCTGCATTTTTAAAAGTCAAGGCGTTTAACATGTAGACAATATGACTAATAATAAGGGTAATTTTTTTTTTATCAAACTTTATTTTATAAAAGTTTTATTAAATAAAATACCGTCTTAGTTTAAACATTTAGAGCGAACTCTTTTTGAGACATACATAAATCGAATTTCATTAAAATAAAGTGTCCATCAAAAGGATACGATCTCTTCACTGTAATACTACTATACTCCATTGCATAAATAAATGCAACGTATCTAAAAAAAATTACATTCAAAGATTTTAAAACATTTTTTGAAAGCCAATAAATTTTATTTCATTTACTATTTATGGTAAATTATTTGTATTTTATTTATTTTTAAATGGGATATTTATTAATTTTCTATTTTTTTAATTACCATATTTAATAGTATATTTTAAAAAATATCTCCCGAGTTTTATATGCGAAGCCGTTGCTTACCAGTACTTTTATCTCACTTAACTTCATAATATATTATAATAATAAATGTAAATAGCAAGGAGGGAATTTTATGTAATACCAAATAAAGAAAATAAGTTTCCTTTTTTTTCTGTATTACCGATACGAATACAACCGCTTACTTTAGCCATCGAATAAAAATGCTTTCATTCATTGGGTTATCTAAAACTTTAACCATATATATAATCTATGTTTAAATTAAGAGGATAATTATCATTGAACTTTTAAAAGGTAAACTTAAATATTAATTCAATACTTAAATGCAGTTCTTCTTAAATTGAATTCTTCTGTAGTTTATTTTTGCCTATCGCATCTACTCCTTCCTAGCTATTGTGATAAAAAAAACAATAAAGAGTCTTGCTCGATAAAGAAATTGACTGCCACTATATATATATATATATATATATATATATATATATATATATATATATATATATATATATATATAGTGGCAATTTCATATATATATGAGAGAGAAAGAGAGAGAGATTGCGTTTTATATATGTGTATTTATTTTGCCTCCGAGACAAAAGACAAGATCTTATTTCTTATATGTAACCATATTAATTCAGACAGATTTCAAAACGTTATGGTTGAAGTATTTTTCTTCTTATTCGTAAGTAATAATTAAATGAATACAATAAAAATTATTTTCCTACCAAAAATTTAATCATCAAATTTTGTGGGTGTAATATTTTAAATTTTCTTTCTTTTAAGTCAATTTACTGTGAATTCGCAAAATGCAAGCTAACTGATGAAGGTAAAATGTTTCTTTATCATAGAAAAAATCTTATTTTCTCTTTCCATGAACAAAGTTTCAAGGGTGGATAATAATAGTTTGAAAATTGCTATAGTCTATCTACATCAAAGGTGTGTCGGAAATGATTCAGAGGATCTTTCAATTCATACAATATCAGATCAGTGTTTATCAGCACTTTTCCCACTTCAGAAATACTTGGCCAGAGCCAAGATTTCATCATGTAAGAATGACTAAGAATTGTGTGTATAGAATTCCAAAACTGGAAGTATATCAAAAAGACGTAGTCTGTGGAAAACATTGAAAGGTAATGAGAAATAGTAACGTATGAATGATTATGTGCAAAGGGGAAAGCGAAGTTGCCAGCCCATGATAAACGAAGTTTAAATAACAGAAAGGTACACTGGAGAATAAGGAGAGCGAAAGAATTAGTGCACATATTAAGCTCTGGCAGTCTCAGTCGAATTAGCGTCCATGGGAGATTTTTTTAATCAAGAAGATAAACAGACACGAGGTTTAAGTTTTCCAAATTCCACCACTAGATTGAGGTTAAGGAATACAATCGTTGATTAAATGCGGTTTACCTGGTGGTCGTGAGATCAATTCATGCGTCAAGTTTAGCGTACGTACCAAATATAGCGTCGGGTCGATTCACTAAATGTAGCAAGGACACCAAATATATAGATACGACTACTATTTATATTAATGATTCTTCCACGTACAGGATTCAAGAAATAATAACATCAACTCTAATTTGTTAACCAACAAATATATATTGAATAAAATACAACACAAGCATGAAATAAAATCGTATTCACCATGTAGATTAAAGAGAAGTTCTTTCCCTTTGACTGTAGATTGATTGTAATCAACCGTTTGAAGAAAGTTTTCTTGTGAGATAAATGTTCCGAAATAATTGTTAGAGCAAAGTTTGCATGTGAAGAATGAATAGCACCAAGAATACAATTGCTTGAAATGTGTTGTGAATAAACTGGTTTGAATCAACAAAGTTATGGTTGATTGTGCTTGGCGAAAGTTACAGAAAGAAAATGTAAGTTTGTAGTTACGAAATTCTGTGTCTGTGTGTGCGTTAAAGTGTGATGAGCAAGATCGTGGATTTGTGTTGACGGCTGGGATCTTCCTGGCGACTTGCGAAAAGTCTCCTAATTTAAGGAAAAGAGGTAGGCTCCCACGGAACCGCGGGAAAACTTGATCTTACATTAAAAATATGTGATTGGTTAAAAATTAACCAATCACTACACACGTACTAAACAGAATAGGTAAGTATGCTCAGAACCAAAAGATTCAAAGGAACGACTGCGATGGTTAAATTGTCCTATACAAAGGTAGTAGTAATTTATTAGCCAATCGCAGGCGAATAAAATGACTTGGAGTGTATGTGGGTGTGAAAAACATAGCAACCGCTATACAAGTACTGAAACCCATGTATTGTGATTCGGTAGAAGGGCAGAAGCGATATCACAAGGTCGAATTAAGTAAAAAAGAATTAACTGATACTAGAGTTATGTCCCCTAGGATGGAAAGCGGAATGGAGATAATGTACCCCAAGAAAGGGTTCGGTTAGAAATTTCGAGAGCGATAACGAATGCAAAAGACATCTGAAGACGGTCGTAGAGTCGAGCGGCTTAAATGTGTCACTGGAACAACCAAGACGAGGATATCAATCCAAATAAATTAGCGAATAACTAATGGAAACAATGATATTTGGTTTCGTGTAATATATTTAATTAAACAGATGATAATGAACTACTCTCTCTTCCATTTTGATATTGCCTGTCATTATTCAAAATAATAATAAACGGGTGGAGCACTTATTTGCCGAGAAGAATTTTAATTAAATCCTTCTATTTATAGGTATGGGAAAATTCTCCATAGCAGATGGTTAATACAACAGTTACGTATGTAAGATTACGAAATGTACATTTCTCGTTTGAACAACTCGGTGTCCGAGTAATCTCTCTCTCTCTCTCTCTCACACACACACACACACACACACACACACACACACACACATTACAGTAAGGGGGTTAACTCTAGACTTGAACAGGTTTAAGATTGTAGTGATCGAGGATACATCCGCTTGGGAATCGGTTCCACAAAGTAGTGGATCGCAGGAAGAAGCTGTTTGCGTGGAACTTACTTCTCACCGATAGAACACGGAGTGAATGTGGGTGGTTTGCTACAATGTACGTGACATGGCGAGTCCTTGTCGTGAAGGTTAAGCCTGCTGAAACCAAGGAATTTTTCCGAGCACTTTCCGTGTCTCACGGAGCAGATATAAACAAATGGGAGCCATTTGTATGAAATGTCCTAAATTTCAAAGTCTCAAATTAATAGCCTTGTTGTACGACTGAAGCCTTAAAATGGGTAGAAAAACTGATATAACAGGAACAGAAGAGAATTGTTTAACAATTCAATGTAAGTCAGTGCTGGCAATTACAAAATCTACGGTAGATATCATTGAAATATAAGTTGAAAATCCTAGACCACTTCAATGTATGTCCGATAAGGGAACGTTGGGGATTTTTATCTCACAGTTCGAAATAATAACAAGGTGGAGCTGGTGAGATATTTTAAGATGGAATTATAGATGGTGAAGTGAATTGCTAATCGCCAATCCAAGATGGTGTTAAGATAACAGTTCTGACACATATTAACTTTTTTATGACATACGTAGCGCGATGCAGACTGAAAAAAATTTTTTTATGTACGACAATGCTCTATCACGTTCGGTGAAAAAAAATCTAATGATATCTGAATAAAATGAATTTAAAAGACGCTCGTTACATGAAGTTCTTGGCTTGTTGACCCGAACTTAACCCGCTTACGTCGAAATATCGGCTCTTGTAAGATCGCCGAAGTTAAACAACGTCGATCCTGGCCAGTACCTAGATAGGTAACCATTTAGGGCTACCAGGTACTGTAAGCTTGAATGTGCGGATGGTGTAATGGATAACAGATCGGAATTGAAAACCAGATAACCGAGTTCTATTGCTAGTCGGGATCGTTATATATTCACTTACGCGCAAATATCCTTGGTTCAATCTGCCTCTTCCCACCTCCCCAGCTATGTCTTAGTAGGAATTGTATCAGTAAATAATTATTATCTCAAAAAAAAACTTCTTACAATCTAAAATTATTTTTTGGCTTTAAATAACCAGCAAATGGTTGATAAGTCGTAAAAAAATGCAATATATATATATATATATATATATATATATATATTGCATTTGATTTATTCTGATTTTTAGAAAACTTATGAAGAGATTCACGTAAATATGTACATTATTAATCTACAGTGTATTTCACAGAATGTGTAAATTATAGTAGACTATATGTCACTCTTACGACGTGACAACAGTTTTATGAATTTTACCAGATTTTTCAAGTTTTACATAATTAACCATGTTACAAAAACGCCAAAAAACATTATGTTTTACTTAAAATTATAATTATAGAATGTATACAAAGTTTACAAAATCAAATATTTTGAACAAAAATTTTGAAAAAGTTGTAATGATAACATTAAGGTCACATTAATATTATATATATATATACGTGTGTGTGTGTGTGTGTTTCTGGTAGAGCAGTTGAATAACCGAAGAAACAAATATTTTATCAGAATCCAAAATTTACAATTAATGTTTAATCAATAAAAAACAAATATTTAAATAACGATACCTTCCAATATGGATCAAGCAATAACTGCGATGAACATCCAAAGAAAAACGTAAAGACAAACAACAACAACAACAAATAATAATAATAGTAATAGCAATAATAATAATGATAATAATAATAAGAAGAAGAATTTAGCATTTTCTTAAGTTGATTGTGGTCATTTTGGTGTCATTTTTTAGTAACTGTTATGACTAACGTGATGTCTGTGGTATAGGGTGTTACGTGTCGCTACTCATCTTTTCTTCAAATATCAAATGATTGGTCGTGTAAAATTATATCATATAAAAAGAATTTTAATCGGAATTGAAACTCAATTCACCGATTCTGTTTTGAGCTGAATAAGATTTGACTTTTGACTATTTTTAAATGTTCTGAGTTGAACAAGCTTTACTCGACTTCACAAATATACACTCCAGTGTACTTTACTATTGTGGCTTTAGTAATGAGTACAAACTACAGAACGATTACAGTAAAAAAAATAATCTTATCACATAGGCAGACATTTAAACCCATGCACTCGAAATTCCCTTTGTTTTTTTACTGCGATATTTGGAAGGAACAAAATATGTTGAAACTAAGGAAGGAGAGTTTTTAAGTTTATTCAGTAATAGTACCTGAAATCAAGGATCAGACGGTTGCTTGTTTAGATTTTCTCAATCTTCCTGCGCGTCTGAAAATCTTGGACATTAACGGCAGAACTACAGCGAAGAATCCAAGCGTTAGAAATGTGATGTTACAGAGCTATCCTAAGCATTTTCTACGTAAACCGCATCACAAGTGACACATTGTGAGACAGCATCAGATAGGATAGAGGCTTGTTGGCAAACCTCAAAACCATTATCAAGAAGAGGAAGTTGAAACGTCATAAGATGAAAATCTTTCTACACACATCCTACAAGTTTTACCTTACGTAAAAGAAGAGGGTACAGACATAGGAAGAAATCGTCTGACAACTTCATTGAGTGAACTGGAAGATCTTTTACAGCGACCCAGACATTGACATGCAACCGAGTGAGATGGTCGGGTTATGGGACTGATTCTGATGCGTTCAATAAGGGACTATAAATCATTTAGAGAATTTTGATACCAAAGACGGCATTTTGAGTCTCTATATTACCAATCTGTAAGTATAATCATTAAATGAAACGTCTAAGAGTTTAAACCATTTAAAGCAAAGATTAGTTACACCTGTAATTAAATGCAAAACCATCTACGTATTGTAGACATTGTTATGGCTGACATACAAGAGCACTAATGAAAAGGCTAATTGCACTTTGTTTATATTCAATGTTAACAATATTAGAAGTAAAGAAACCAGTATATATGGTATTATTTTTGTTTAAATTCCGATTTGTAAGATAAACAGTTATCATATAAGTCGCTTTATGTATATATATATATATATATATATATATATATATATGAAGAAATATAGTCTTAAGATGTGCTATCTTTATGGGATAAAGTGCTCAATATCAGAGATAGAGCGTGTGTAAATATAAAAGTGAACATAGAAGTCAACACTTGGAGGCGACAGTCTGTTTCATGTATATGCAATCGTCAGGCCACGATTGCATATAGCATGACGATTGCATATAGCATGAAACAGACTGTCGCCTCTAAGTGTTGACTTATGTTCACTTATATATATATATATATATATATATATATATATATACAGAAAGAAAGAAAACTGAAAAAATGAAAGAAAAAACTACACAAAATAGTACTTTTGAAAAGTTGCTGAAGAGACATATATTTTTATACTATGAGATGTATGCTATGAAATGCATTAACAAAAATAGTACACTCTTGAATAGTTGTTGAAGATAGACGGATATTTATAATACTATGAAATGTATTGACTATTAAATATATTAACAAAAATAGTACTTTTGAAAAGTCGCTTAAGAGACAGATATTTTTATACTATGAAATGTTTTGAAAAAAATAGTGCACTTTTGAAAAATTGTTGAAAAGAGACAAATATTTATAATACAAGAGAAATGTATTGAAGATAAAATAACGATGTATTGACAAAAATAATACACTTTTGAAAAGTCATTGAAGACAGATATATATACTATGAAATGTTACGATGAAGAGCCAGTGATTCAGTCAACATCGTCAATAAACTTTGCCCATCAATTTTAAATTCTATAGGATTAAAAGAAACGAAAAATATTTTGATAAACAAACCAAAAATAGTTTATTTTGTAAATATTTCGATATTTGTTCAAATATTGTTCTGATGACGCCGAGAAGGAACATCAAAATATTAACAAAATCCACGATAGTTTTTATCGGTTAACTCAATGTTGATTAACTCTGTGTTAGCAACCCCAGATATCCGAAAATGGATCGTCTCCTCCCACGATAACTGAGCTAGAAGTGCGCCACGCCACGTGCTACACGACCTCACTGAGTCAGAGGAGTAGTGGGTGGGAGCAACTAGGAATTACGAGTACTTTAAAAATTTGGGGGTAACAAAACACCCCATGTGACTAACACGGGTTAAAAGCAATTTTATAGTGTTATTTATGACCATTGCAGTTGATTAAAAGACAACTTATTTTGTGAGAAAATACATTCTTTTAAAAAGTTTTTGTACTGATATAGAAGTATGGATGAATGTTGAGAAATGTAGTGTCCAATAAGCAACTTAAATACTATGATATTTGCTCGAACGTTCGCCACTATAAGTTGCTTAAGAGTATATTGCCTTTTGTTTTTAAAAACCACAATAATGACTCAATATCAACATCGGATTGAACATATAAGGCCAAGGAGCGTCTTTCCGTTTCTAGAGCGGAAGAAGTTGTATAGATTTAAGAATGTTGGAATGCAATGAAATGAAGAAAAAAAAAAGAAGAAAAACAATCAACGAACGTTGACAAATTGCAGCAACAGAAAGTTATTTTAAATTTATGCCATAGTTGTAGCGGGAAGTTGAAAGACGTGACTGCTTCGAGCGTAGTTACTGTCTTTACATCGTTATGTGCTATTTTTTTTTTATATGTACCTGAATTTTCCTCCACACTACCCAGTCAGAGACTTATTTAATCATAAATTCCTTTATTTCAATTTGTTAAAATTAAATTTAGTATTTAGCACTCGTTTTAGGTTACGTTTCTCCAGAGTCTCATCGAATCATTTTCGTTAAATTAGATATGCTATATTAAACTAGTTTTCAACCTTTTGTTAGATTTTATAGCAGGGTTTTACCAAAGTCTTTGAGTGTATTCTGACGGCGAGCTTGATGCTAACATGTATGTTAGCAGTGCCCTTGGCATCTCTTAAGGAGTTTCCTGTTTACGAGAAAGGTGGACTCTTTTGATTTGCTGTTTGCAGTTTTGCCGAGTGTGTCAGTTTATGATTCATCTTGTGCAACTGTAAATATTCTTCTGCAGACTCGTCTTTCTCGTGAATGTTATGTGGTTACGCAAAATAACAACATGTAAAATGTTAGGAAGAAAAAAAAGATGTTTTGAGTATTGTTGATCAATACGAATTGTTGAAAAAAAAACGAAAAATGTTCTTTAATTTCAAAGAGACTTCAAGCAACACAGATGTGGTTCCTACAGATGGAGATGCTGAGAATATCATGGACTGAACATATGAGCAACGACAAAGTTTTAGAGAAAATGAAAACAAAAACGAAACTTGTATTTAACATCAATAAAAAACAGTTAAAATTTCTAGGGTACATAACGAGGAAAAAGGGTTTGGAAAATCTAATACTCACAGGACAGATTGAAAGCAAACGGGGAAGAGGAAAACAACGCATAACCTACCTAGCGAGCTTGAGTAAATGAATGGCGGAGCAAGGTTTAGTGGTGATAACAAAAAGACAAAATTTATTAGGAGTTACGAAGGACAGAAAGTTATGGAGAGCCATGATCGCCTACCTTCTGAAAGAACACGGCATACAGAAGATCTATCCTGACGAAAAAGAAACTTACAACCCCGTGAAGCCGTGTTTCAATTTACACAAAATTAAACGTTCATATAGATTACAATAGATAATCACAGACAAATCTGTACATTCAGAGATTTCAAAATAAAGGGTGCACCAACAGTCCTCAGACCCCATATAAATGCAGTATGTGACTCACGCTAGAGGATTCTAAAATAGACTTTGCATTCAGTGTCCTTCAGATAAGTCAGCTGCATTGACAGTTTGATCGGCTAACCACCGAGCGCAGATTCGCGCATTACCCAATGTCAGTGACTATCCCCGCTGACATGTGAATACGTGACTGACTCAGCCGCGATTAGAATGTATACCCGTAGTGAAAATAATCATCCATTCGAGAGTTAGCAAAGCAGAACATCCACACGAGAATGTAGTCCACGTTCAGAGAAGGCCCCAGAGCTACACATCCATTTGCCGACGTTGATTGACGGAGTAAAATGAAGTGTAATGTTAGATATGAGAGATTTAGTTTCGTGTTCTCATTTGTAATGTACGAAACGATAACGTTCCATAAATATTAGTACGCTGGATGTCAGAGTGAGAAGACATGTTTTATCATTGCTCAAAGAAAGCTATGTCGTATTTTAAAACGGAAGTTTTAATTGTTTTAATTATTCATTTAGTCTTATATTTTTCTTTGTTTATTATAATTTCTATTATATTATTATACATTTATAATGTTTAATTATTAAAATACATATTTGTTTTCTTTGTTTTTAAGACAAATTGATGTATGCATCGGTTGTTTTATTTTTTAAAAAGTGTTTTAGAAAGTTTGCTTTATTAAGAAAGTCTATTATCATTAAGAATTATTATATTAAGAACATTTTTTGTTAAATTACTTAAACATTGGTACGAATAATTCTACTCTATAATACTGAAGAATAACATTTCTCTTTTTATGAAAGAAGACGTAATTTTCGAAATTGTAGAAAAAGCATTTCAAGTTGTAATATTTGCTTTGTTAATCTTTGAGTATTGATTCAGTATCGTAGATTTCTTTCCCTATCATTTATCATTCAAACATTTTTAACAATTGCCGATAATTTTATTATCCTTTTCTTATTTATTGTTTGCAAAATTACAATAATAATTTTGTTTCTATTATTGTCATTAAAATAACATTTGATGACGAACTATTTACTCCGACATCCAGGGTAAAATATATACTTATGTCTATGCGTGTATGTTTCTATGTGCGTACCTCTGATGGTCGTCCTTGTCGTAGTGGATGGGGCTAGCGTAGTCCAATGACTGTGAATTATGCCATCGGGACTTCAAACTTTTGGTAAGGCCACCGTTGGCGGCAAGGTCGAAAACAGGAACCCGACTAAGCGCAACCAACCCTAAAGACCCCAACGGTGGAACAAGAGGATAACGATTACAACATATTTCAACGGTTGGACCAACAAATGAAGAAAAGAGGGCTACACATGGCAGACATGCTACAGAAAGTGCCACACGAAATTATAACAGAGTCAGCGGCAGTCCGTTACACCTTCATAATTGAATTCTGCATTATTTACACTATTTACATTGTTCTGACTGCTGTCCTCATCTTTGTTGCCATATTCACGACGTTTCGGTTCGAAATTCCAATCACCTGAAGAAGGCCGGAGCGTACAACGGCCAAAACGTCGTGAATATGGCAACAAAGACGAGGACAACAGCCCGAACAATGTAAATAGTGTAAACAATTACACTTCAGACAGTTATTGAATTCTGCATGTCTCATTTCATGTGTGTCGCAGAGGAAGGTCATTAAATCAAATGCGTGAGTCGCTTCCTGGCAAGTTGAGGTTCCCCTTAAACAAATTCACGCCATCGGCGCTTTCTTTTACTCCCAGGACCGTCTTAACAGCATTATGGACCCCTGGACTAACCAGTGTGCTGCGGTCCCTACGACAACCATTCACAGGAATAAAAAGTAAATTATCGATAATATTAAATATATATTTATTTTATTGGCAATTCAACAAAACTGGTGTTAAACCATTAAAAACATTCTGTACAGCAGCAACTAATCAACGTGATAAACATTTGAACAATATACAAGGCTTGAAAAACACAATAATACTCAGTAAGACAGTATTAAATTACTACGAACTTCTTATAACAAGCATTTGTGGCATTTTTTTTAGAAAACTGCTTTATTATTGGCTTGAAGTCAGCGGTCTTCAGGAATAGGATGTCATTTTCCATGCGTATGAGTGAAAGCCAGTACAAACGATGCTGCTCCATTGTACTACGAAGCAGATTTTTTTTCAGTCTTGAAAAAGATCGTTCTTCTGTACAGTTGGTCACCATCGAGCACATGAACACTCTGGGTGCAATTTCAACATTCGGGAATACAGATTTCAAATTGCCCGTATTTTTTTTTCTGTACAGTGCAGGGAGAGTCTCACAATTTTCCTCATGAGCCTTGTAGTGCTTGATATGCTCACATTCATTTAAAAGGATATCACAGTTCAAGTCTTTGTGATACATATTAGCAAGTTGTTCACGCTTTTCCTTTATTTATTTAAAAGAAATGGTTTTCAATACACTGAAGAAAGAAAACAGATTTCCAATCTGTGAATAAGCCTCTGCATGTTTTGTCAGTTCAAAGATTAGAGTGTCCAGAATAAGGAAGAAAGTCTTCACTTTGAACTTTTCGGCTTTACTGAGAAGGAGCTTTTCTGCTGATCTATCATATCTATTAAGACGCACACTTCGTTTTCATTTCCGTTCTTCCCATCACGGTAATCTGTATCTGGACACATACTCCTGGCTTTGAATACATATTCACTAATTTGTGTCTAGTTTCATGAAAATAGGTTTTCATAGACTCAAGAAAATGGTGGCAACAAGGATGTTCATAGCTTTTGTTTTGTTCATTCTTTCTAACATGTCATTCCAAAGAATTATGAGAAAGATTGTTTGCATGTTTTCTTTTTTTTCTTAAGAATTTGAATAAATAATATTTTTCTTGAATACATCTTATTTTTAGCTGTCACTTCTGCCATTCTCAAAGAAATTCATTAAAGTAAAAATTTTAAATACCATAAATTTTGTAAAGCATGATTAATTTTGAGAATAAGTGTAAGATAGATAGATAGATAGATGTGTAGCGTTGACTGTTACACAAATAAGTACAAGTCATTGACATTGAATTTATTGCGCATAGTGAATTCTGTAATTATGGCTCCGTTCCTAAGTGAACTATTTCAGTATGTATTGTATAAATTACTTGCATATGCACGTAATAAGATTGCATATATATTATACTATGTTGTAAATTGTAAAATCCTTGTACTAGTAGGCATCAAAAGGTTTTCGGACCTATCAAGTTGATTAGATTTTTTAAAGTTGATTGTTTTTTAGTATCATCTAATAAATTTATGGATATTGTAAAACTGGCATAATACAAGCACGTGTATATTATCAGTTGTAATTTTTTTTTTTTTTTTTTTTTTTGCTACAGAAAAAGTATTTTTACACAAATCTAGATCAATTAATCCATTTTTAACAACTTTGGGAAATCTCAGTGAAGACAAAGTATAATTATTTATTTTTTGTATAAATGTTTAATAATTTCACATTGTTCTGTATTTTGTGAGATTCAATGAAACCCTGAACTAGTCTGAAATCACTGTATTTGTTGTTAAGGTTTAAGATTTTTTTTAACCTCATAACCAAGAATAAAAATTAGATCTTCCAGGAGGACAATTATCGGATAATATAATCAAAATTTGTCACGAATTGATTCATTGATAACAATATCAACGTTCTTGAGTGTCCTAGCCAGAGTCAAAATCGGAACCCTATCGAGAATACTTGGAGGGAGCTCAAAACCAGAGAGATTGCAATAAAGCTTTCCAGCATGAAAGATCTCTAAAAGGGAAGTGGTCGAAAAATCCAATGAAGAGATGACAAAAACTTATAATAATTACAAGAATAATGTGAAGGTTGTAATATTGGCATTGGTTAATAAGGACTGATTCATCTTGAACCGGCATTTTCTTTTATATATTAATGAAAATTATAATAAATAACATTTTCTTAAATTCGCCATATGTTACGTTTTACGGACATTTGTTACCATCATATGCTATTAAAAGCCAAAATAAAGTATTTCAGAAAAAAAAAAGAAAAAAAAAATTAAAAATATTAAATTCGCTAAGTAACCTTTCCTAAGCAAGTAAGTGAATTTAAGGAATTTCAGTCGAATCCATTACATTCATTTATGTCACTTCCCTTGGGAAAGATATGAATCCTCTTCTTCTCCCCACCCGACAAAGCTATGGGTAAATAGCAGGACAGATCGGGTTCTATAGCCTTGGATGGTAACTGGTCTACAGCAGAAAAAAATGGCAACCTACTATGAGGAAAAAATCTGCCTCGTCAGTTATGTATCGAAAGATACATGATCGCCATAGCGTGTATCACGCATGGCACATAACTGACTGATGTGAATGTGAATAATTTCAAGTACAAGTATAGGAAAAGGAATAATGGGAGAGTATAAGGAGACAATTAAATTTATGAAAAGAAGAAATAACCACGACATCCTACACATGTACACATACGCACGCGTACACACATATACAGACAAAGGAGAAAATCAACGTAATTAATACCAATAAAAAGCGCATAAATAATTTTTTAACTTAATATAAAAATAACAAAAACGAGAAAATTGACAGATATTTGCTGATACCACCTGACGACTGGACCGAAACATTGAAGTAGAGGTGCTTAGTTAAGTGACAAATTTTATATTTGTATTAATCCTCTGTGTGTGTGTGTGTGTGTGTGTGTGTGTGTGTGTGTGTGTGTGTGTGTGTGTGTGAGTGTGTGTGTGAGAGAGAGAGAGAGAGAGAGAGGTAGTGGGCGTATTTATATAATTGGATGGGCTAAAAAGTTCTCGATCCAAACTACTTCCCAAATGTTTAACATGTGGGTTAACATTAACAATTGTTAGCTTTGAGCAAAAGAAAATAGATATTCAATGAAGTATTGTATCTAGTTTTTTAGTATATGTTCTGGTATATTCGGCTGAGATGCCGTCTCTCCGTGGCACAGTGATTAACCCTAGAAGAATAACCAGCGCAAATATTCCTATTTTTAATTACAATTTTCAGTACATGATTTTCTTACCTAAATAATATTTTTTTCAGTTTCTATTAATGTTAACTCAAAGTGTAAAGTTTGAAGTGCCTGCATATAAAATATTTCAAATAAAGATTTAATATTTTTTTTTGGATATTTTCAAAATCGGGTATGATATACCTATGGTTAGTAGTGGTGTAACTTTAATTGATGGGTAGTGTTCTAGGGTTAACAAGCTATTGTCGCAGACAATTACTACAGCAGTTATTTCGATCTTCGATGGATGTCCCAAATTCGTGGCCTTGTGCCAAACAAACCTAAATTTACTAAATACCTATACTTGATTTTTAGTGAAATGACTGGTTATAAGAATCTTAATTGTATAAATCGATCTTATCTTGATCGAGACTATTCATTTAACAGTTTGGCAATGAAGCAAATTAAGGAGGGGCTGAGGAAAGGGGTTTTTCGAGGCACCCAAATAAATTTTGGAAGAAAATTAACAGGTGTCTCAGCTACAGAAAGCAGAACAGAAGTTGTGAAAGGGAAGGGTATGAAAAACTGTTTTCAAAATACTGATATTGGATATCTCTTTGCTTCTGTTCCAAAATATGTAACGCATAAAAATACTACTGAGCCATTCTCAGGACGTGAGTAGAGAAACAGTAAGTTTTGTTTACATAAATTGCTTACATTTACATACTGCGAGCATGCGCACATATAACCGGAGTAAAAAAAAAAATGATCGGCACGCAGGAAGACTTGTAAAACTTTATTTAATCAGTGGTCATGGATCCAAATCAAAAAAATTAAAAAAATAAAGAAATGACGAAAAGAAATTTTTATTGAAAAAATTATAACCGGTGTTCTGGCAGAGTCTGGAAAAAATACACATAATTTTACTATTTTTCTTTCTTTCTTTTTCTGTAATTTTTGGTTACCACTTATTTCGTTCTTTTTGCTCTTAGATTTGTATGCGCATTCATTTACGCAATTGACGCCGATAGGGACTGACAGTTTTGCGTAAATATTCTTGAGAAAGAAAACATTTCAAATTTTCGGTGTGGAAACACGCGCGTACACACACACACGCACACACAAATAATGAGCAAGTAACACATCCAGGGTGCGGCAATAGAAACGCCATTTTTTAATTTTATTTATTAACTTTTGTTGAACAAAAATAAATTACACTAATTTAAAAAAAGTATAAGTATTGTCACATCGAAACATGATTTCTTATGATTAACAAACTATTTAATCATCTGTCTATAAAAAAAAATCGTTTCTGAAGACATTAGTTTATAATACCCAGAAATTCATACACAGATGTCCTCAATGACACATGGCACAGTGGATAAAGGCGTTAATTAGATCCAGTTCAATACCTGGTTAAAGCGTTGGAGAACTTGGAGAGGGGAATTAACAGGAGATAACTAATAACTGACATCCATTTGACATGGAACGTGGAACTAGAATAGTCAGCGAAATACATTCCAACCACCTGAAGAAGGCAGGAGCGTACAACAGCCGAAACGTTGTGATAAATATAGCGACACAAATGAGGATAATAATCCGAATAAGGTAAACAGTAAACTATTTAATTATATTCAAAATGCTTCCCTTCATGTTTAATACAACGCTAAACGCTATCAGCAACACCCCTGCAAGCCATTTGATACATATCTACATTAATTTAAGAAAATTTGTCAGAAATTGCTTGTTTAAATTCAGGAGTTGTTTTCAATTTGACCCAGTAAACAAGATCCTTCAGTAAACACCACAAGAAAAAGTCTGGTGGTGTTAGGTCCTGTGATCGTGGCCACTGAATTGCTCCACGTCATCTATACACCTTTTGCCGCACCCTGTATATGCCGAAAAGAAACAGCCTTCAGTGAGATTTAAAATCACAACACCATGTGCATTAGGCTCCAAAAGTGTCAAACCCAGAAATAAGCGCAGATAAACGATATTTTTATTTTAGAATAGTTCCTTAATATAAACATATGATACTTGAAAATAAATGGTGCACCTCAGGCCCGTCGACGGAGTATTGCGAATAGAGTGGGGAACATCCATTAACTATGAGGAGAATGATTATACAGATGTGATCGTTATCACTGCTCAAAGGCGTTCAGATCACATTCCTTGCTTGTAGCAGTAGTGATGGCAAAAAGTAATTTTCAGGAAGGTCCCTTTTTCCTCTAACGATAAGCCTGCTCTTGATAGTATTCTCCGTTTTTATCACATGACCCCGATATCTTGTTTCCTCGTTACTGGCGTACAAAATAGTGAACTATGATGATACCCTTGATATTGACAGGTAAGATCTATGCAATGGTGAGCCTACATCAGAAAGACTGTCAAGTCCCCAGTTGCTATGATGAAAACACTCAAGTACATGTAGTGAATACATTTATCAAATCAATGTATCGTTTACGTTCAGCCAACCTGCTTGCATCCTGAACTCAAGTAAAAAAAAATATAAACCTTCCTTCAGTAAAAATTAATCCTACATCCCCAGGTCTCTTGTTAATGGAAAATATTTATTTAATGTTTTGGTCTGACCTAAAGCAGCAACTTTTCAGGATGTTACAAAATGTATAGACGAAGTTAAGCAAAAGTATTAAAGAATGTATTTTCACTAACTTTCAGCACTCGAGACGATGTAGCAACTGCAGGGGAACAGTTTCTGCTCAAACTCTACAGACCGGAACACAATGAATACAGACAAACACTCAGTAGCTAAACCATCAGCAAGTACCAATTTGAGATCACCAATCACTGCAGCGGCTAAGCAGGTGCATCTAAAGGTTCAGCAGTAGTTGGGTCGATAATTAAACTTCCATTGAGAGAACTATCACTGCCCAACCAGCTAGGCCTCAGTCAATTGTGACTGTAGAATATGATGCAGGAATGCTTATGGTTGTAGAAAAACGGGGGTGGTTCACACAGATATATACATCCATTGCATGGGTCATACGTATCGTAATATTGTAACCCGTTTTTACAGCTGATGATGAAAACTAAATTTATAACTGAAATTCTGTGATAAATCTTTTTATTTTAATATACTGTATTTTTATTGCATATTCTTGTTTCTATTTTGTTAATTAGTCTTACCAAATAAATTATGATTCAAGTATTATGTACTTTGCAGATTTATTTCTAATACTAAGCAGAGGAAAATTATTGACCGTTGTAGCAGTACTGACTTGAATAATGTGCAAAGACCTTCGGTCGAGATGTAATTCAAATAAACAAGATTGTGAGGTATAAACTTTTTTTTTTGTCAAAAGTATGAATGCTGCACTTTATTCATGAACAAAGGCGGAAGCTCTAATATTATATTCTCCCGTATACCAAAGGACTATTCTGAAAAAAAAAATCAGCTCACCTGCATTTTTGAACGCTATAAAACTAGCTCATAAAGTATTAAAAATTACTTGGACGCCATTTTGAAAATTACACCTTTACAAAAATACAAAATAATGCCCACAAAAACGAGTAAGGAGCAGTTTTAAGGAGCAATTGGCCGCTATAAGCGAGGGGTGGCCAAACCTTGGCTTGCAAGTCACATGAGGCTCTATGACCTTTAATATGCGGCTCATGGAAATATGTTGGCTGAGAGAACTTTTTCATCGCAGTCAATATAAAAGGTAAATAAGAAAATTTTCAAGTTTTATAATTATTTACTGGGTATGAATTGAGACTCCATTGGATTAAAAAACGTAAGTTTAATGTTAATGTGTATGTAACAAAAACGTGTGTAAATTTTATTCATGTCTTGCGGCTCTCAAACATTTGAAATTTATCGTATGCGGCTCTTACATTAAACAAATTTGGCCACCCCTGTTATAGGCTATCATGAAAATCATAGCTTTCTGGTAGTCAGATTGTGGAAAACTTTTCATATGCTATCAAGTACATCTAATGTTACTATAAACCGCTAAGAAACAACATTTAAGATAAATAATAACCAAATAATGAACATTTTAAGGGATTTGGCAGCCACCTTGGATGCCATATTGAAAAAGCACAAAGTGTAAACTTTAGGATGGTTACTATACTATTCCTCACTATATTAGGAAACCATTCTGATACAATCATTTAGCTGGATTTATTTCCAGGTTAAATGCTCTTTGACTATGAACTGAAGGCTGGAGTTTAGATCCAGCTCGTTCGTTTACCAGATACGGCCATGAAAATTAACTACTTTCAGCAAATACAACATGAGTAAGAAATATTTAATTCAAGTTCCAACAAGGACCAGTATCTTCTGTACTCGCTACCTCTGGACATTCGTCGCTTCATTATGACAACGCATTGTTTTAACCTTCAACCTTGACGTACCACTGTCAACTTCAAGACGGGGCACTGCAGATTGTTGACGCCATAAACCACTAATTTATTTAATAAACACCTTTCCGCTGTAATCTGTCTGCTGGCTCTAATCTGGGCTTTCTCCTTGTCTACATAGTTTCTCATTGACTTACTCCAACGAGTACCTCACGAAATATTTTGTTGGAGGCTTCAGAAAAGCAAAACGCTTTATGTTGTTTTTAATTTCTTTAAAACAAGACTGACGTTATGGAATAAAATATTTTCATTATTCTATATAGTATTCATATTCTAAAGATACAATATAGACCTGATGAAGGCTGAAGAGTATCGGCTGAAACGTTGTATTAAAAACAACTATGAAGAAAATTGTCCAAAATATCATACATGAAATAAAACTGTAGTTATACACAAAACACATAACTTTAATTCTGGGCATGCTTATGTACGTGATTTATGTAGGCTACTGTTCTTTTTTGAATCTGTGTTTCAGTTTACATTAAAAGCTCATTTGTCGTTAAATTTTTCGCATAAATTGAAGTTTTTTTTTTTTTTTGTTGTTTTTTTTTTAATTTAGTAATTTGTTTCTCATTTGGGCATTTAAAAGTGTTCCACTTTGAATAAATTAGATCAGGTGAGATTTAAATGATTCTCCCAGTCCCTAATCTCTCAACATCATTAACAAACCTGCTTTATTCAGTGACCACATAACGCATCTTCCCAGAACTGCAGTTAAATTTTGCACCTAAATGTGTGTTGGTTCGGTGTAGAAATTAAAGTTATTTGAAGAAAAATTTCAGTCAGAAATATACATCAACAACCAAATTTATTTAATAAATAAAATGTTAAATGTTTTCAAAAGTTAACATTTCTACCGTGTTTATTGTACATGTAATCACGAAAGTTGGAAATGATATGTTCGAAAGAAATAAAAAAAACATAGAGTAAGATATAGTTAATAATATTTATGCATGGCAACCCGCCCCTAATATCTATTTACGCGCATGCGTGCGGAGAGAGAGAGAGAGAGAGAGAGAGAGAGAGATCATGATAGGAGCAACAGGTAAGTAGACTGCACCAGAGTCCATTGTGTGACGAAGTTAAAACGTGATCAACAGCAGGCAAATATGCTCCAAAAGGTTGATGAGCGGTGTTGAATTCAATATTAATTTCAGTAGAAAAATCTAGAAACACCAACAATTAAATCTTTCAAGTGTTCTTATTCGAAAGAGAACCAACCATGGAAGAAAACTAAAAGGGATATGAAACTCGATTATTTGTAACTTTTAATCCGCCCCAAAAGGAAATTCAGGTGAATTGCTTGTTTCCTGTTTTTGATTGATTAGAAAGATAACTGGCAAAATTTTGTAAACTGTGGACCTACTTTTATGCAGATTTTATCCTCGATCTAAAGCTAACGGAATGTCGTCTGCAGTTGCAGGCAAAGTGCTAAAATTCCTGAATCGTAATCACTGCTAAATACTTTGATCTGAATGTAAACAAGCAATGCTTTATTTTGAACGAGATGTCGGCGCGTGCCACTAAACAACTTAAAGAATGTCAACAGCAGATGCGTCCACAGTTTTAATTGTCAAATATGGTGTGATTTGTACCTTTGGTAGCTAGCTTGTCATTTAAAAAAATACTGGTTTTAACGCCCTGATTGATAGCCAAGTGGTTAGATATCATTTTTATGTAAGGTTCTATTAATTCTGTCTGCTAAGTATAAAATTTGAGTGACATATTTTGTATATGAAAATAATATCAAAGCCAATTTTCAAAGCAAGCGCTTCATCCGCCGGCCCCTGGATCCTCTCCAGAAGATAATTACTATTGGTTATGTGATTATAAGTTTTATATATATATATATATATATATGAGAGAGAGAGGGGGGGAGGGTTGGTTTAATAACAGGCTTACGGCCATATCACGTTGAAACACCGGGCCCCATACGACCACCGAAGTTAAACAACATCGAGTCTGGTCAGTACCTAAATGGATAACCGCTTGGGAATATCAAGTGTTCTAAGCTTGGACGTGCAGGTGGTGTAATGGATAACGGCTCAGGGTTGGAAACAAAGCTGAGTTCCAATTCCAGTCGGGTTTGTTATATTCACTTAGGCGCAAATACGATTGGGAAAGATATGAATCCATCTCCCCCCCCCCAGCTGTGGATTAATTAGTAGAATGTAAAAATATAATTACAATGTAAAAATATTTTCTGGCTTTAAATAAGCTGCAAATGGTTGATAAGTCGTAAAAAAAAGCAATCAATCGAGAGTTAACAGCTGCCAGAATAAGAACTGGTGTGAAAATATAATTTAGATCAATCAGTTATGTGGGTGAGAAGAAGAGGGTATTAGCACGTAAGAGAATGTAATGGATTTGAATGGAATTCGACCTCGGCTCTCCGATTCTTCAATCCGAGTCGCATATCCATTACTCCACTGTAATTTAGATAAAGAATTCGAGAAAACTTAAGACCAGGGACAAGAAAATGTATTTTGGCTAATTACAGGCATAATCACTTTTGTCAGCCTTCGATATAAGTCCCTTCGATATCGCAGCATTTTATAAGGATTTATTATTGCATGGACATCACATATAATATATGTCTTATATTTGAAGTGTTGAAGATCTGGGGATTAATTACTTTGCTATATATAATCTAAATTGAGATGGAAGCTGCATCTTCCATGCTGAGAGTATGTTATTACAATGACACTGCTACCTCAAAGCAAATTTAATCTTGAGTTAAACATTACCATATTACTAAATTATAGTTTTCTAGAAAAATATTAAATGGATCATTTAACGTAATGTTCTATTAACTACCCTGTTATCAGTTTACCAACCCAGGAAATGCTTTTAATATTAAAATAAAAATCAACTTTTTTAATTATTTATAGTGTTTTATGGCGGATAAGTAACGTGGATTAACTTTTATAAAAGAAAAATGCAACTGACCACATGGTTGAAGAGCATTAGTTATTTTTCAGTAAAGTATATAATCGAAAAAGTTCCATGCCCCATACACATAAAATATTCGGGGTAGCATTAATACAGCTTCTTTTTCTTTTTTTAAATAAAAATTCAACGAAAACACTTATGTGTCAAAAAAGCCTGGCACCAATCATTACGTTTCGAAATTAAAGTTCTTTTATGCGAGGGTATTGTAAAATTCCTAATCCTCAGTACATTGCTTCCTCCTTCAGTCAAAACATATGCAGTGAAAACATAATACTTTTTTGCTCTGATTTCAAATCCGTTTTCTTTTTCTTCTACGGAATGAAGACAATAAACCCCAGGATGAATTACTGAAAAATCCTTCATAATTTCTACAAAAATTTAATCAAATAAAAATGCTTTCGGAACATAAGCAACCCATACTGAGAACTTGAATCGCAAATCTTAGACCATCAACCCAAAGCTGTTACCACAAAATATACTCCAGTTTTAATGAGCTAATTTATAACTTTCAGTAACTGCCAAGGGAGCACAGATAACATACACATGCATTCATCTCAAGATTTTATTGCTTCTTTCAGATGAATAATTTTAAGTGCAATCAGTTTTATTGAATTAACTCATCGAAGAAAATTTAAATATTGATAAAGCAATCTTCTGTTAGGTTTGGTGTTTGGAATATTGATGTGTGTCTGGGTTGCCAATTAATGAGCCTTGCTTAAAGTAAAAAAACATGCAAGGGAAAAACAGCTTTGTTCAATAGATTGTTCTGATGTAAGAGAAAATTTGCTCCTCTTGTACACAAAATACAGTATCACGATGTTGGCAGGATTGTTTTTGACAACTGCCCAAATGTAGATGGCATCAACCAATTCCTCTGTTAGCCATTTTACACCTGTATCCCTGTTCTTTCTTCCTATTGTTTTGACTGGTCTCGGTCAAGGTAGACAATAGGTGTGATATCTATTAACTTTTATTACAACCCGGGAAACAAGTAATTATAGAAGTGTGGTTTGTGTTTACTCAACCAGTTTTTCCCTGTTAACTATCTTGTTACGTCACCAACGAAAAATTGTTGTCAAAGTAAGTAACAATGGAAGCGAGCGTGTGGGTGTGGATATATACTTTTTTTCATGCGTATCAGTAAATAGAAAACAGCCTCAAACTGTATTCGAACTAAATTTGCCGATTCCATTTCGTTGGAAACAAAGATAAGACTGCCCAACTATTATGTAATATCAATCCTCCTACATGGATGTAAATGCTGGGCAATTTTATCACAGATAAATAGGAAACTTGAGGCCACTGAGATGTGGTTCTATAGAAGAATACTGAGAATAAAGTAGGTGGAAAATTATGAACAACGAAGAAGTTTTAAGGAAAATGGGAACGAAATAAACGCTATGCTTATGATCGAAAAGAAACACTTGGCATTTCTGAGACACATAATAAAGGAAGGAGATTTGAAGAATTTGATACTCACAAGACATACTGAAAGGAAGAGGGGCAAAAGGAAACAACGAGTACTTTACCTAATGAGCTTTAATACATGGATGTCAGAACAGGAAGTGGAATGGATAGTAAAAAGATAAAAATTGATAAAAGCTACAAAGGATAGAAAGTTGCGGAGAGCCATAATCGCCAACATCCTGAAGAGACACGATACATAAAAGATGAAGGAGGTAGATATAAGGAAATATAGAAAGAAATAAAAAAAATGAAATTATATTTTTTTTTACTATTTTTTTCTTATTAATGTTTTGCTCAATGCTATGGAAATATTGATAGAGTAGCGAGAGGCGTGCCCTATCGCTATTTCTGATGAACTACATTCCTTAGTTCCACCAGTTCTGACCTATAACAGCCAAAATCCGCCATGTCACGTACACTGGGACGAATCATTCGTATTCCATTAATAAGAAGGTTCCATTCGGACATTTAGCAAATAGTTGTGATATATCTATTAACTTTTATTAACTAAATAAAAGTTTAACTTTCAACTAAATTTGTTGTATTTATTTTTCGACAAAATTTTAGTTTCTTAAACATTTTCTGATTTGTGTCCAAGCTTCATGGCTTGGATTCATGAAGGACGATTTGAAAAGGGGTTTCCCACGTAAGAGAAAGTACCTTCTTTATTTAGGTTGTGCGTATGCTTGCAAGGTTACAAATGACGCCTAATAAAACAACTGGACCACAGTTTAAGTATTAATTAACTTGTAACTTATAGAAGAAAAGAAGAAAGCTGCAAGTCAGTCTAGTGTCTGTAAAATAAGCTAAACTATTGCAGAATAATAATTACTTACTATGTTATTTGCATGGATAAAGGGTGAATAAACTTAGCACCTGTCTAGCTGCCAGAAGTACCTGTTGAACCGCAGCCCTCATTTTCATAAAACCTTCTGGATGATTAAATTACAGTATCTTTCTGGAATTTTGGTACCGAACATGTTTTACGCCTGTTAGTTTATTAGTCATTACCAAGTTGACTGAGGGAATAAGTAAAATTTCTCCGCGAAATGGTCAGTGGCAAAATTCCAAAGACGGATACAACGGCCACGTATGTTTTGTGTATGTATTGCAGACAGCTTCTCATGCAAATTTATGACGAATATATCTGAATTTGGACAGTGTCTAAAGCCTATCTCTAACGACCAAGATAAACCTGAAATTGCTTTTAAGGCTTTTTAGCAACGTGGAATATCCGAAAAGTACTGCGTAATAATGATTTCCAGCTTTGTGCTTCACAAAACTGGCACTCGACAAAGGAAAAAAAAAATAAAAAAAAAATAAAAAATAAAAAACGTTCTTATGGTGGAAGAGACATAATCAGGTATTTACTAAGAATCAAACTGACTACAGTAGTAATGGTCTATGACAGCGTTTCTCAACCAGAGAATTACTTCCCCAGGAGAACAATAGAGTTTCAGTATGAAACTGGGACCAAAGATTGTTCGAATATTGATCTTTCGACAAATTACAATGCACCTTTTGAATCAGACAATCTTTGAAGGGTGGAATTATATTCTGAAATCTGGTGAAATGAGTGCATTGCCCCCACCACCACCACCAAAAAAAAAAAAAAAAAAAGTGGGTATGAGTACCACTTACCAACGAGGTTAGTTTGTTAATTATTGTTCTACGGAGAGACGCTCAATTTACTTGTTTTGTTCGGTTGTACATTTACTGCATGCGTATGCATAGATAGCGCTAGGTTGCGGCTAATCAGTTGAAATTCATCTCAGAGACTGAAAGTAGAAAATTCAAACTAAAACAAAAGAACTCCCCCATTTTACAGTCTAGTAAAATTCCCTACGCTTTTAAGTAACCCCTATTATAAATTTAGCTAGTGTTTCGGGAAATTATTTTCAATACCAATATATATTCCAATTATATTCAACTTATTTATTAAAGACCTTAATTGTTTGTTTTTGTTAATGCCATGTCCCTTCAAGATTTTAGCGATCCTGACTCTTCACAAATCTTTTTTATTATTATTTGTGAATTGCCATGTATTTTTAGGAAAAATAATGACGTGGTTTGCCGTTGTCTTCTCCGCAGTTTTGAATTCAGAGTTTTTCTTTTCTTAGACTGGTTGTCACTAAAGGCTAGAGCTCCTAGTCCCAAGGACATTAGTGCAAAAGTGAACGCAACATACTAGCCTAGAATTTGAACTCAGCTCGCTGACATCTGTTACACTAAACATACATTCATTATGACATTACTTCATCTAATTATTGTTTTAATCACCATCAATTAAGTTTATTGTATCTCTATCTATAAAAGGCAGGATGTGTGTGTGTGTGTGTGTGTGTGTGTGTGTAACGAATGCACGGCCGCAATTTTCGACGGATTTGCACCAAAACTTACATGCACATGCTCCAAGTTAGCGGGAAGGCTAAAACCGACTTTGCATTTCCCAACTTGATAGTGGAAATAATCGATTTTTTCATGCTTCTACGGCACTTTTCATGTAGTTTGCGGCCATTTTGTACTGGCCAGAGTGAGAGCCTATAGCTGGCTGCCACGAATAGGAAGGAAGATTCTATTGGCCAGCGTGAGAGCCAACAGCTGACTGACACGAATGTTAACTAGCATGCAAAATAAATCGATAGCTGCATTCGTCACAAGTGGTAAAAATTTAAATCTGCATGGCACTTTACTCCAATTGGCTCATTCGCTTGCTTAAACTCAACGTTGATTCTGATTCCGCAGAACTGGGTTGGGTGTGAAAAAGTATTTGTTAACATTCTTTTTTCATTCGGTTTTTCTAGTTACGAGTTCTTTTTTAAAGCTGATCGTTTTGTGTTCATTTTGTTTAGTTCTTTTTTCGTAACAGATTTAATGTTTAGTATAGAGCTTAGAAAAAATTCGCAGTGTGAGATAGGCAAGAAGTAAGGCATGTAGCAACATCAGCACGGCAAAGTGCACTCCTTTAAAGGCAAGGAAGGGTAAAAATATTTTAAGTCAAGTGATAGCGATTGCTGTATGAGTCGTACGATTTTTTAATCAAACACGGGCAACGCCGGGCCATGCTGCTAGTTTCTGATAAGATGCCATGGTCTTACTGATTTCTGAATATAAAAAAAATCATCGTTTTTATTCGTCCGATTTATAACGCCTGTTTCTTTTCTTTGACTTTTTGCATTAATCATGTTTTGAAGATTATCATTCAACTTGTCGTGATCACTGAGGTCATTGCTGGGCTTCTCGACTTTCTTCAGAAAAAAAATAACACTGGTCGAGAACGGACAAATCAATTGACACGTTCTTCTCATGTAGCCTGTTGATTTTGACGTGGTGGCGGTAACGGTACTAAATCCCGCCCTCACGGAAAAACTCGGCGAAATCCTTGCAACCAGATTCTTAACCTTTTCATAACATTTACAATAGAGGCTTATCAAACAGAATAATAGGTTTTATTTAAAAGCAGATTATGCTTTGCCTAGAATTTGTTGGCAACAAAGCTACAAATAATGTAAACAATAACGCATCTGATCATTTAATATTGCCTTGTTTTGTTTTTTTGCTCCTTTTTAATGACCGTCAGCTGAGATCTGTAAATGCGACTTTTAATTACTGTGGGATAGTCACGAAGTTAAACACGCATATATTATTCTTGTATACTGAAATAAACAAAGTTGCACATACATTTATTGAATGCACATATAGCTATCTATACGCATGGGTATAAGAACACGGCGAGCAAAAGAAATGAGATACCGAACTAAAAAGAATATTAAAAAAAAACGGTTTAATTTTATTATGGAATTGTAAATATTCAACACTGTACATTCAGGAGTAGTATACGTGGTTATTCAGAACTGTAATGCAAATTGTTGCATTCACATTGACACAGTACGAAAAGAGATGCTGAAAAGTTCTCGTCCCAAGCAAGAAGTAATCTCTCTCCAGAACACACACACACAAAAAAAAAATCTGATGTTTGGTCAGATTCTGGTAGTCTGGAAATTAATAGAGTGATAGTTGATGTTTGTATGTTGGTGGGGGTAACGTTTTCCTCATAACGCACTGATATCAGGCAGAGGAGTGAAAAAGTAACACTTTGAACCTAAGCAAAGTATGCAGATACGATTCACAAGTGCCGCTCCATACGTAAATAATCCCGTCATTTTTTACGGGTACTATGCTAGTTAAAAAAAAAATTTCAACTTTGCTTCCCCGATTCTGTATATAACGCAAAGCTCTCTCTTTTCATCTCTCTTCCACTCTCTCTCTCTCTCTCTCTCTCTCGTTCTCTATAGCATAGTTCTCCATGTGACACACACACACACACACTCTCTCTCTCTCTCTCTCGTTCTCTCTCGTTCTCTATACCATAGTTCTCAATATGACATTCTCTCTCTCTCTCTCTCGTTCTCTATAGCATAGTTCTCCATGTGACTCTCTCTCTCTCTCGTTCTCTATAGTATAGTTCTCCATGTGACACACTCTCTCTCTCTTTCTCTATAGCATAGTTCTCCATGTGACACACACACTCTCTCTCTCTCGCTCTCTATAGCATAGTTCTCCATGTGACACACTTATCTCTAGTCCAATATTATTTACACTTACAGAAATAACACAATCCAACGCAACATTTTACCTTCATATTTTTATTTCATTTCATTTATCTATTTTTTTTTTCTTTGTAAAAGAAAAATGGTTTCTACATGCATGCATCGCCTTTTTACTTCGTTCTCTGAGGGAGAGTCCCAGCCTGGCTAAAAAAAAAATCTATTTTTTTCATAGACGGTTTGAGTGTATGCACTTGGCATCTATTTTGTATATGGTTTCTAATTCAGCAAATAATGTGACACGAGTTTCCAGTAGTGTGTTGAGATGTTCTCACCGAAGTCGCTCGTGCACAACAATCATCTTAGATCGTGCCCTGAAACAATGCAAGGACTTGTGCAATTGAAGACAGCAAACAATAGTTAACAAAGTTACACACAATTCACACATTTATTTATTTATTTATTTTGACACTGAGTAAAACATTTTATGCTCTAATGACAAAGAGCACGAAATCCAAAATAAACCATCACGTATACATGATTCCCATATGTTCATTACACATACAATCAAACTACCTACTATCTTTCTCTCGTTATCTCTCTCTCACACACACACACACACACATACACACACACTGCAACCAGTTCTTTCTCTCACTGCCTTCATATTCATCTCATGCATACCATACACATCTTCTCTCATATACACAAACGTACATCCTTTCTTCTTTCTTTCACACACATAATTTTGTCTCACTCTCTCCATCTATACCTATTTATCTCACACACAAAACATACACTTTCTATCACACTTTAAACATTTAAACATGCAACACACAATCCAAAAAATTCTCATATATATATATATATATATATATATATATATATATATATATATATATGCACCCTCTTTTTCACACACACCTTCTATTCCGAACCGCTTCTGTGAAGTACACACATGAGATCTACTGTGTGCACGTATTCCATAGAGTGATGCATGTAAAACCCTTTTGATCATTCAACACAAATTAGAAAGATTATCTATATGATATATACAAGGAGACAAACAACCAGCTGAGAGGAAAACAAGTTCAAACAATGCTTTTATTTGCGAGATTATCAAGCGAACCAACTCCAAAGAAAGCGTTTAGATCATCAACAAAAATAAGTGAAAAACAAACAAAAAAAGAATATTTCCATAAGTGTAGATTAATGGCTCGCGCATAAGATCGTCTGTTGAGAGAGCTGGGCATTCTCTCTTTTGAATGAAGGTTTCATTACACTCGTTACCAGATGTTCGCCAGGGAAATGTGTAAAATCTGATTTCAAATCAAGGCTCAAAATTCTTTTGAGCCTTGAGTCAGTATTGTACTTGTAAAATCACTAATATTCACACAGCCAGTTAATTTTTGAATGACAAAATTCTTTAAATTAATTTAAGGAATACTAAAAAGTATTAGTGCAAACACTAACATAATTATTTTCATGTATAAATCAATGAAAGAGTAACGTATTGATTTGTTACCACTTAGATATATAAAGAAAAATTTGAAAATATGACCGGCACAGTCAGAAACCATAATCCTTCCCACCGTTACTACTACTACTAATACTACTACTACTACTACTACTACTACTACTAATAATAATAATAATAATAATAATAATAATAATAATAATAATAAGAAGAAGAAGAAGAAGAAGAAGAATCTTATAATTCTGATTGTCTCTCCTTTAGCACGACCGTTACGCCCTGCCAATACCTTATAGATAATTATTTCGTTTTGATCGCATGGAAAGACATATCAGAGACAATTCTTGGTTTCAGAGAAAAAAATGAAGAGAGATAGAAGTGTTTAACGTCTGTTTCAGTGAAATGGAAAATTTGTCAATTTCTAATCTTTCTTTTGTATCCACTTACTTTTTAAAATAACGCCGAGCAATCATATTTATGATTGTTATTGCAATATTTTGTTAAAGTTAAACTCAAATATTCAACGATGCAATAAGGGTATTTCTTTAGATATTTTATTGTCGTAGAATTCACCATGAGCTTATTCAATCATTAACTTAATTAAGATTCACCAGAAAATTAAAATAGGAAAATACTGAAATTTTCACGGATATTTCTAGTAATAATAAAAATATACATACTAACTACCAACCTACATTTTTACGTGTGTGTCACGCTCTAAAATAATAAATATTAAATAAGGCATCACCCACTTTTAAAAAAGATCAATGAGGTCAAGGAGTAATAAAGTCTGTCTGTATTTTTATTTCGCTTCCATTCCTTCTCATTTTCTTTTCACCCATTTTTCTCAAACATTCTTATTTGCCTTGTAGCTTTCCTCTTTTACACCTTCTTTCCCGCTTTCTCTTCTTTTTTCTCACGTGGAAACGAACAGATAGGCAATTGATGGATATTACCAAGAAACTTCGAAGTCGGAGAAAACAACAAAAAAATTGATATTTAAAGTAATCTTTTTATATAATATTATATATATATTATATAATTCGTGTCTGTCACACTTTTCACGGGGTGCCAAGAATTACACTAATCCTAAATGTTGTTACCTGACTTAGGATCAGTGTAATAGTTGGGTAACGGCACTTAACGATTCTATACAGAACGCACAAATCCTCTACTTGGGCTAAGTTTCATACGTAAATACTGTGATTCATACGTAAATAAACCAGTTTTTCTTTTTTTGACGGGGATTATGTTGCTAATAATAGTAATAATAATAATAAATTTGGTAAATTATACAAATATAAAAGACCTGTAAATAAAAATTACAAGAACACAACCATTATCTCAGTAGTTGTAGGAGTAGTAGAAATTATTAAGAATACCAATACACCTATTGAGAAAATTCCAGGAAATTAAAACTGTATCTGTCATGTAAATGATTGTGTTAATGAGTACTGTCCACATACTTAAAAAAAATAAATAAATAAAAGTAAAAAAATAAGACTTTCCAAAATTTTCTAAGAAAAAACATCATTTTGCTTAGGTCTCAGATGAAGGACTTGGTAAATGACTGTATCGAAGAATAATTTAATATATAATCTGTACAAGAAACAATAATATTTGGTAAAAAAATACTGAATGATGAAAATCACTGTGAAATTATACTTTTTAGGTAATCAATATTTGATTGAGGAACAAAAAATGTGATTAATTTTCTGAATATTAGGATAAAGTGTGTTCCAATAATTTGGACCGATTTTAATGTGAATTAAGTTTAAGCGTTTAATGATTTTTTCTTTTTCTTTCAGATTTGGCAGACATTTGGGCGTTATTATTTTTTTTACACATAATTGCCATGACTAAAATAACATGATCCAATAGAGAAATAAATAAATTTTCACCAATAACATTGATTTATTTACTGCTGACTTTGATCCGTCTTAAATAAACACCCTTTATTTATTTAAATCATCTTTAGAAAAATACATTTTGTTGGGCTTCAAAACGTGAAGTAAACCCCAAAAAAGTGAAACCCATGATGAAGAAGCTGAACAAAGTAAACAACAAAATCAAAAGCTATATGAATGCCTTTGACATTCATATAACTTGATTCTTGAAATTAGAATAAGTACGAGAGTAGATTAACGCCCCCTCAAAATCACCACATTTAACTAAGATCTGAGATCAAATGTACGATAGAAATATGTATGCATCAATTTATTGTTATAGGCTTTGTTTATGCATCTCCCGACCAAATCATCAATAAGCCACAAATTCAACCCGTTGGGACCAGCGTGGAAACTAGCCAAGATGTCCGCACCAGTTAATCATGTATTGCCTGAATTGTGCAAAATATGGTTATTATGAGGAAGTGCATCAATGAGAATTGTTTATCATCTGTGCCTATTACTAGAAAGTTGATTCTTAAAATAAAGGGAAAAGATTAACAGGTCAACATCTTAAAAACCAACAGCAGAAAACTAATTCATAGGAAAGACACTCTTGAATCAATACTTGACTTGAGTCGGGTGTTTGCGAAAACGAGGACGGACTGGACGGTTTAAGGTTCCATTCAAATACAAAGCGAGTCAGGCTTAGGGTCTTTTTGTATAGATTCGAATCGTATTAACAGTAAAGTTATGGACACTTCATCTCAGCGTAATCTTTAGAAGACTATTGCTACTGTCGTGAACTGTTGTAGTCTGGTATCGAACTAACAGCCCTTTGGGCCTAGTCACTGGATCCAACCAACGCATTTATCCACTGGGCCAGTTGTGTTACAGGGAAATAACTGAGACATCCAGAAGAGGCATGGCACGTGGAACTAGAACAACCTACCCCGGTGGACGAAATAAAGGGTTCGGTTCGAAATTTCAGTCACATAAAGAAGGCCGGAGTATACAACGGCCGAAACGTTGTGAATATGGTAATGAAGATGAGGATAACAGTCCGAATAATGTAAATAATGCAAGCTTTCACTAACACTAACAGTATTTTTTAAAATTTCGCTGTTATCAAATGATATATATTATTTTTCTTACACTGCCAAATTGTGTTTGCTGTTAAAACGTTTTAGCTTTTTTTTTTCTTTGCGACGATATTAAATGTTCTTAAGAGTTCATATTAACTCCCTCTCCCCATATTTCTTTTTCTTGGACTTTGTACAAGTTGTAACTAACATCACTAGCCTAGCCCGTGTTAATACCAACGTAGTAGCATAGTTTAAGTAAATGTGGGTGAATCTGCCTTTTTTACGTAAGCACATAAACAAATAAACAAAGATATGTATTAAAAAAAAAAACGAACTAAACAGGTGTCATGGCAAGTGAAGTGTTGAGGTAACCTAAATTCAAATATTATGCGTTAAAAGAAAATACTAACACCAAAAGATAAAACACAAAAAATAACCGAGTTTATGAATGTAGTTTTCTCTCCTTATCACACTCCCCCGTTTGTTGTTTTTGTATTCAGCTCCTGAACCAACGTCATCACCATTTTTATCGAGTTTAGAAAGAGTGAGAAAACAACAACTAATGAAAAAGAAAAAAAAAGGTCACTCTACTTCAACTTAACTATTCTATTTCTCCCTTGAAAAACTTAACATCGACGGCGAGGAGACAGCCCACCCGACTCCTGGTTACCAAATGCGCATGAATATTATATAAGTAACTAAAAGTAATAATAATAGTAAGTTTTTTAAAAATGAAGTATATATCCTGTAAAATTAGTGACTGTCAGCGTTGTTCTGTGTTTCTGTTGCATTTCGTACCATCACCTGTGTTACTGCCGATGTCACTCCATGTACCAAGGTTGTTAATGTTATTGTTATTTTTACTTAAACATACACGCACATACTCATCTATGTGTGCGTGCGTACCGCCGTTTCATTAGTTGTTTGGTAATGATGGTAATATTAGCACTGTTAGTATTAGTTACGAGACATAAACTTTGTTACAAGGTCATATCTTTAAAACACCTAAAAGTGAGAATCACTCACACGTAATAATAGTTTTTTTTTGTTTGTTTTTTTTACAGGTAGTAGGTCGGTCTGGATACCAAGTGAGCGTTTCCGATTTTACAAAGACGCAAACGTACTTAACGCGTTATTGCGCTAATCTTAGATATATTGACAATAAATATCAACATTTAAAATCTTAAGCAAACTCAAAACATCTTTATTTTCAGTGCCCCTTCATGACTCTTCACAACTTCCTATCCTTTGTAGCACTTAGCAACTTTTTGTTTACTCCCCATCCAACTCCCTGTTTTTGTTATCTGTAAATTACTCGCTGTTTTCAAATGGTCCTGTTGCTTTCAATATGGCCTGTGAGCGTTCGATTCTCCAAGCTCTATTCTCTCATTGTATATTCCAGCAATTTCTTTTTTGATTTTAAGTACAAGTGTTTTGTTTTTTTTTGTTTCCTTAAAACTTTCTCATTGCTCACATCCTCCGTATATAATATCCTAAGCATCGTTTTGTAGAACGATATCTCTGGTGCCTCATCATTCTTCTTTGTGATGACATTGTCCAGAATCAATTGCCACGTAGGAGGATCGATATAACATTCCTCTTTGTGATGACATTGTCCAGAATCAATTTCCACGTAGGAGGATCGATATGACATTCCTCTTTGTGATGACATTGTCCAGAATCCATTACCACGTAGGAGGATCCATATGACATCCCATTTGTGATGAATGACATTGTCTAGAATCCATTGCAATGTAGAAGGATCGATATGACATTCCTCTTTGTGATGACATTGGAAATTAGAAGGATCGATATGATATTCCTCTTGTGATGACATTTGTCCAGAATCCATTGCCACGTAGGAGGATCGATATAACATTCCTCTTTGTGATGATATTGTCCAGAATCCATTGCAATGTAGAAGGATCGATATGACATTCCTCTTTGTGATGACATTGTCCAGAATCCATTACCACGTAGGAGGATCCATATGACATCCCACTTTGTGATGAATGGCATTGTCCAGAATCCATTGCAATGTAGAAGGATCGATATGACATTCCTCTTTGTGATGACATTGTCCAGAATCCATTGCCACGTAGGAGGATCGATATAACATTCCTCTTTGTGATGACATTGTCCAGAATCCATTGCCACGTAGGAGGATCGATATAACATTCCTCTTTGTGATGACATTGTCCAGAATCCATTGCCACGTAGGAGGATCGATATAACATTCCTCTTTGTGATGACATTGTCCAGAATCCATTGCCACGTAGGAGGATCGATATAACATTCCTCTTTGTGATGACATTGTCCAGAATCCATTGCCACGTAGGAGGATCGATATAACATTCCTCTTTGTGATGACATTGTCCAGAATCCATTGCCACGTAGGAGGATCGATATAACATTCCTCTTTGTGATGACATTGTCCAGAATCCATTGCCACGTAGGAGGATCGATATAACATTCCTCTTTGTGATGGCATTGTCCAGAATCCATTGCCACGTAGGAGGATCGATATAACATTCCTCTTTGTGATGACATTGTCCAGTATCCATTGCCACGTAGGAGGATCGATATAACATTCCTCTTTGTGATGACATTGTCCAGAATCCATTGCCACGTAGGAGGATCGATATAACATTCCTCTTTGTGATGGCATTGTCCAGAATCCATTGCCACGTAGGAGGATCGATATAACATTCCTCTTTGTGATGGCATTGTCCAGTATCCATTACCACGTAGGAGGATCGATATAACATTCCTCTTTGTGATGACATTGTCCAGTATCCATTACCACGTAGGAGGATCGATATAACATTCCTCTTTGTGATGGCATTGTCCAGAATCCATTGCCACGTAGGAGGATCGATATAACATTCCTCTTTGTGATGACATTGTCCAGAATCTATTTCCACGTAGGAGGATCGATATGACATAGCAAAATGTAGCCGAAAGATAGAGAATTTTTTTTATTAATGTTTACCCTATACAAGGCGAAATGTCCACTCACGATAGACAGATACTGAAGGTGTTTGTTGTGTGAGAGGTAAAACTAGGTGATGCAGTTTATAGAGATGTCTGGGAATGATAACGGTTAACCGTAGACTTCAAGAGTTTCAGATTGTAGTGGTTGGGATATCATCCTCCTGGGATTCTGTATCACAAATCAGCTGTTGTTGAGAAGAAGCTATCTGGGTGAAACTTCCTCCTTACTAAAGGAATAAAAAGTGAATGAGAGTTGTTCGTCTCGTGGCGTGGCGGGTCTTATCTGGAAGGTTTAGAGCTGGGGGAACTAAGGAATGTAGCTAGTTTTAACATTTTCCATAGAGATAGCGATAGAGTCTCTGTGGGAGAGAGGTTGTATGGTGGGAAAAGATTCATCACCAACAAGGACGCGTAAACGATTTTGAACTCTATCAAAATTTGAAAGTGAAGACTGGGAAGCATCAGCCTAGATATGGCAGCAGTGCCCCATTTTCGGCCTGGTCTGGTGCTTGTAAATATTGTTTGTCGGTACCCAGTGAGAATTGAACTTAATACGGCAGATTTATTCACAAGTGAAATTATGAGCTTGCTAACAACAACTTCTACTCCACGACAAGTTGCGGTCCTGGGTATGACGATAAACTACATCCACATCCTGGGTAAACGATAAACTATGTCCAACAGCAAGGCCTCTGTTCAGGAGGTTTTGAGGAGCGTGAGACCACCTCTTAATTGCTGGTGTTCCCAGGCACACACTGACCCTGGGTGGTAGAACCTGTTAGGGTCCCAGCTATAGGCAAATAGTTAACACCCAATCAAGGTTTTAATACCAGAAATACTTTGTAATTAAAAAAAAATATTACCAACAATAATTTTTGAAGGAAAAATTATCAGCAATACTTAATACTAGAGAGCATAGAATTCCCAATATGCACTGCATGCCAAGAGAAATTTACAGTGAAACATCTACTGTTAGAGGGTGTAGATTTTGATCTAGTGAAAACAAATAAATTTTTGAAGAAAAAGAAACTATTACCAGCAATACGTTTTTGAAAAAAAAATATTACCAGCAATACATTTTTAAGTAAAAAAATATTACCAGAAATAGATTTTTGACAAAAAAATAAATATTACCAACATACACACCTTTTTTTTTTTTACCAAACTATCGCTATGAATCTATTCCAAAAATGTTGTTGGCCTTAAATACACCCACTGAGGTTGATATACCATAAAACGAAACAACCAACCAACCAAACCAACGACATGTTGCTGATCTTGTTTAGTTTATGAGAGATATATCCACCAGTTTTTCACTGTCCGAAAGCCACCCACACAGAAAAAAATATCTGGAAAAGTTTTTGAGGTGACAATTATGAAAGTGGTGCTAGTAGAGTAATGGTTATCACCGTGGAATCGACGAGCCAATACAAATTTGTGTTTAATCTGGCACGTTCACTTTCACACTTTGAAAAGGCATCAATCTGCCCCTTTTTCCCAATCTATGTGTTAAATAAAAAGGTATAACAGACTCTCTCACTTTGGGTAGCAGCCAGCCTTAAGCAAATGATTACTTTGAATTCAAAACCGAAGAGAAGGCAACAGGAAATCATTCCATTATTTTTCCAAATAAGTATTGATAATTAATAATTGATAATAAAGAAAAGCAACCCGTGGAAAGTTGTCCTGAAGGAACGTGACATTAAAAGCAAAATTTTAAAAAAACTTTTAACAATTTTTTTTTTTTATTTTCTGTTTTTTTTGGGTTTTTTTTTTTTAAATAAAGTACGTCACAAAGAACTATTTGAACTTGTTATGGGACCTTACCCATAATAACATAATGAACAATTCCATACGTAATAAATACTGCGCCTCAAGAGGAAGCAGGGAGTTCAGTCCGAAGTCGGGCGACCGGCTGACGGGCTGATCGGTTGAACTCTCTGCCTTGGGCGGGGAGGAACCCGAACTAGGCTAAGCCGAAGGGCAGAGTCTCTTTCGTGGAGGTAAACCGACCCTGAACCCGTTTATTCAAAGGGCATATTTTTGGACGAGCCCACGGGCTCGGATATCCCACGTTAAACCGGCCTTGTGCTACATGATGCCCTCGTGGGTGGCGGGGTGACTAAATACTGTTCAGTCTGAAGTCTGGAGTGAAGTCCGTCAGGAGTCTGTCAGTCAGTCAGAGCGAGCGAGTCAGTCAGTCGAGTCAGAGGCAGTCCGAAACAGAGTCGCGTTCAGACAATTACTACAAGACATTGGAATAGTGATACTGGTCGAGACTACATTGTTCTTCTTACTAAACCTGATTGTTCGTACTAACACCGAAAGCCGAAGATACGTCGGAATAGCGATAACTTTCAAAAGCTAATCAAAATGTTAAGAAATCGGAAAATTTCGTTCGAAACGAAGAGTACTGAACTGTTATGGAATATCGGTCCTCTTATATTGCAGCGAATGTAGGACAATCACCTCACAGATGAACAGACTATGTGATCCTACAGAAGGATGCTGAGAATGTCATGAACTGAACATGTGAGTAACGAGGAAATTTTATGGAAAATATACTTAGAATCAGAAAGAGATAATTGAAATTTCCAGGGCACATAATGAGGATAGAGGGCTTGGAGAATTTGACACTCACAGAACATATTGAAAGCAAGAGAGACAGAGGAAAACAGCGAATAACCTACCTAATGAGCTTGTGTGAAGTTTGTTCCGAGCCATAAGTGAAAATAAAAGCCCTTTAAATATAACAAGAGTATTAAAGTGAAAACAAAAACAATGGAAATTAACTTAAACGCAAACCCAAGGAAAGCTTCAATCACTTTGCTTTTACCTCCAGATAACCGCAACGATACAAAACCCGGGTTCTTACAGATGCAAGTAATTTTCATTGCAAGTAAATTGTATGACAAAGGACACGTTACTGCTAAGTGGTCGAAAAACTACCGTCAGAAATAGCGATCGAAGTAACAGACCTCCTTGAAACAATACCTGAAGATAAACCATACAACACTAAGTAGCTATTATTAAAAGGACTGACAAATTCAACTAGATTATGTCGCAGGATTTGTTCAATAATGTGTAATTAAGCATCAGAACTTCTTCACAAGTATTACGCCACATGAAAGGACTCTTGGGTTCCAACGTTATGTCTGCCGCTATTTTACGAAGATTGTGGTTGAAAAAACTATCAACTACAACAACACAAATACTGTGGCCGATGGCGGAGAAAACATAACGGGAAAAATTGCTGCAATTATTGACTACATACAAATAGAATTCCAAGATACAGATGTGATTTCACTACTCAATTTCGCTCCAACAAACGAAAAGTTTTGATAATTACAGGCCACATTTGCAAGTTTTCTCAACTAAGTAGCGTTTCTAAGTATAAAAAAACGACAGATATGTCAGACTAGCAGATCCCACTTTCGACAGAAAAGAAAAATAAGTAGGGGTTGAGAAAGCAACACAAGACGCAAATCCGATACATGTTAATATCTACAGTTTCAGTTCAGAAGTTAAACATTGTTTACTGCCTTATGCCTTTACCAACACTAACAAACAGGAAAATTCCGAATCCAATCAGTATTGAAGAAGACTGTAGGTGGACGCACACACAAATGTCGTCTATTCTTCATCCATGATAGAAATCACGGATATAATTTTTAGTCAACATTGATACCGAGAAAATCGTTTTACCATTTGATCTAGGAAAAAAATTAGTACGAAGGCCCTATTAGGGATAATCCAACTCTCAAAGTTATCCTTGGTCATTTTAGTTAAGCAGGTACCTAAGCAAGTATCATGTGGAAATTTTCAGAGACGGAATTAGTCTAATACCCCTGACAAATACACCGTCCCCTACGTCCATGATTTTGCAGTCAAATTATGATGAACAAAAATAGTCTCCAAGCTGGATCACACAAAGGCCTGCTACCAAATATCTGTCGCAGGATAAAACACACTTAAAACGGCAGTAAATACTCATTTTGAGCTATATAGGTTTGTGGCGGCCTTTTACCACATTTATTTAATTTTGTTTAGAAACCGAAGCTGATGTAAGAAAAAGGGACAAGACAAAGGTATCAATATATATATAAATTATATTCAATAAAGCATACAATAAAGAATGTATACGAAAAAGCATGCAATGAGTAAGACGAGACTCTCTTGGACTATCAAAGTTCTCTGAAAAGGAAATGAAAGAGTTTTTAGTCTGTTATAAATGTTTTTAAACAGTTCTGCCGTGCAAGAGGGAAATATGTAAGTGTGATAGAATATGCAGTTTGAGAGTTGAGTGAGAAGATGGGTGCATATCTTCAACTGGTTTGGTTCCTCTTTTCTCTTGCTTATATAGGTGGTCATTGAATCAAGAGTGCTGTGCGGGAAGGATCATTCTCCACATGCAAAGAATCCGATTGGTCGATACTGACCAATCAGCACATGAGTTTGGGGGAGACTTCTGGGAGCCGATTCTCCCAAAAGTGCACAAAATCTACTATATAAAAATATAGCGATTTTAAAATTGTCACTTCAGATAGCAGCGTTGCTTCCTGTCCAATGAATGAATGCTGTTGAAGATTTGAATTTGTAAGGGTGTATGTGTGTGTGATGATGATGATCGCCATAGGTTCACCGGATATCATTTGAGCTTTGCAATGCTGCACAAACATCTCAGAGACTAATCAACGAAGTTCTTTGTGCATTTTAATTTACTTGTACATTCGGATTAAACCTCTTAGAACATGAAATAAATGAGACAAAGATAATACCAGTATCAGAAAAATATCAAAGTTATCCAGAACTTTGAACAACTGCCACCCTAATGACAACTGAGACGTTTCATCGGTTTAATTATTATCGATGATTCATACTCCAGTATTCGTCTATATTATTGTTACTTCTCACGGATTTACTGAGAAACAGAACTAAGAACACAAAAGTCACATTACATAATCAAATATTAGACGCTTTCAACAACGCTAAATGTGAATTGAAAGGAATAAAAACTTGTAATTTCAACGGATAATTTAGTCACTGTTTCATTTATTTTATTTATTTCTCAAGAGTGATAAAGAATTGCAAAAGCTTTCCGAAATATATCTTTTTTAACAATAAATTATCGGTTGGAATTACAAGTTTTTATTCTTTCTAATTCAACTTCACCAATGGAATCAAAAGTTTTTACAACGCTAAATGTGCCTTGTTCAATTTCACAAAGATATATCAAAGATAATAGCAATGCTAAACTCACACTGATAACAGATACTTTCTCAAATGTAAGCGTATTAGTCATTCACCAGATTAGTGACCAAGAATCAAGCCCAATAACTTTCCTTTATCTGTTAAATTGAATAGAACAGAAATATAGCACTTTGGGGGATATCTGTCAGTTTATCTATCAACAAGACACTTCAGACAAAGACTGAAAGGACACGGATTCACAGTGTACATACGTTATAAAGCATTAACATATGCTCTACATAAAAAAATCTAATAAATATACACAAAGTGAAATCCAGCAATTGGATTGACATTTTACAGTACACTGAGAACAATTTCTTCAATCTTCTTTTTTCGGAGATGTTCACCTACTGAAATTACACCACATAAAAACTATGCACACCACCAGTGTTCTAATGGAATCATTGACAGATTCTTCAACCAGTTGAAAACAGAACTGTCCATTAAAACCAATCCACAGAAGTGGGTTGACAATTTACCCGTGATATTGCTTACAATCAGTAACATTGTCAAATATGAATCAAGAAATGCTATTTGGCACCTCTTTGACCTTGCCAGGTCAATATTTCTAGAAATACCAAGATTGTCAACCATCTACACTCATTTTAAATCATTTCACTCCAAGCACGACGATAAAAGCCACTACGATGCAAGTGATTACTAAGGGTGGAAGAAACTGAGAAAAAGTTATTGAGGAGAGAACACTAAAAGACAGAAGATGGCGATTGAAATCTTTGTAGATTGCAGTTGATAGGAAAGCAAGAAGCCGGAAAAGAGTTCCACATGCGAGAGTACAAACTATTAGCATAGAACTTACAGTTGTATCATCAATTTCAGCAGTAAATGGGTGAAACCTATCTGCCAATCAAGTACTGCGCTGAAATTTGTGGAGTCGAGGTACCAAAGTGGAAACATCATTAGAACAACTAACATAAAAGTGTTTATATAAAAAGGCACAGTGAAGCTTTGTGGCGGCGGTGGGAAAGTGACTGAAGCCGAGGCACCAGGTCATGACTGATGACATTGCAGATTCTTCTTTGCGTTTTATGAAGACTTTCTAAATACATAGCAGAAACACCAGACCATATGTGGTAGCAATATTCGATGTACAGGCAAATGGTAGACTTATAAAGGTGTAAGATACACTCTGGCGCGAAGAATTGTCTAGAACGACACAGAGAGTCAACTTTTTTAGCAGTAGATCTAGCAGTTGATTCAATATAATCATTCTACTTTGTGTCAGTGAAAAACGTTATACCGAGAAGATGCAATGAGTTACTGTTCTGAAACTTAGTATCTGTCATGCTGATGGAAAGTTTAAAAATGTTCTATTAAATTACAGGAGAGAAGTTTTGTTTTGGCGGCGGTAAAATCAACAAGCCATTTTTTGCGTAAGTTAACAGATTGAAGTTAATTTTCAAGATCAGTTACCATAAGACAGGAGTAGCATAGACACAAAATCGAGAACTGATGACACCAGGAAGACCGTTAATGAAAATTAGGAACAGCGTATGTTCAAGGATAGAGCCTTGAGGGGTGGGGACCAGAATTAACATAAAAAGATATAGAAAAGTGACCATTCAATACAACTTTCATAAGAAGATCAACATGCAAAATCTTGTCAAACACCTTTTGAGGTAACATTACCTGAAGATTGACAGACTCAGCAATAACCGTTAACACATCAGCAGTTCAACTATAGAAGTGAAAGCCATATTGTTTGTCTGAAAATAAGACCCTGCGATGTGATATGCTTGCTTTACCAATTTGCCTAGAATCTTAGAGAAATAGACTCATGATTACATTTTACCCCTATGAGAAGCAATACCAGACAATCGCATATTCCAAAAAACTTACCGGAATTATTTGTGTATAATACGCAATTTAACCCCGAATTTTAAGCCTAAAAGTTAAAGGATAAATACAAGAGTATTAAATTTTTCCGGACGGTATGATCAAAAATTAGTTTAGATTATAGATATAACACGTTTGATAAATCGTTTAAGTCACTAAGCAAAACACTGCATGCATATGTGTTTTATATTTAATAATAACAGAGTTATTGAGTACATTTTAGTCTACTTCATTGCTCTTTGTATCAAAAACGGGTGTTATGACAGTTTCATCTATCGTCATCTTCTATAGTCATCCAAAGGTGTTATCGTGTCCTAATTCCAACCAATACGTCCGTGATGTAGCATTTTTTGAATGACTTTACTACGTTGGTTTCAACTCTTCTCAGCCAGGCTTCCAATACCCATGTACATATAACAGGAATTGGATTGCTGAAGCGAGTGACTAGTGCCCCTCTGCCTGTCACTACGTTCACTTAGAGGTTTATCCCTTGTTTCCTGTTTTTTTTTTCTAAAGTCTTTTCATTCTCTTTTACTCCCAGTAACTCCTTGCGTCTTAGTGGCATTATCGCCTTGCTTGGGGTGAATTGATTAAAAAGATTGAATAAATAAAAATAAAGATAACTAAATCCAGATGCCAAGTCAATTACATAGTTTAAAAAATCTAAATATTCAAATTTTTCAACCAATCACATTGATATGTCCCGGAAAGGGATATATTTGAACGAAGTAGCTAAGTGGTTTTGGCTACTATAACCAAGTATAATACGGTAGCAGTAATCGACTGGTACGCGTCGTAGTCGCAGGTAAGAAGTGTAGATCAATGGGGTAGTCCAATGGGCGTCGTTATAGACTTAGCTCTCAGACTAAGGCTTTGACTCGTACCTACACGTCCGTCGGTATTTATGACGGACACCAGCCAATCATATTCCAGGGAGCGGGGAACTATGGTGTACGCATATTCCATTATATCACACATCATCTAACAAATTCAAATCCAACCCTTATTTTCTCACTTTTTTCGAACTTCATCTAAACCTTATTAAAATTATCTCAACGGCCGTAGTTGACAGAGAAAGGGTTTTTTTTGTTGTTTAATCAATGAAAACACAATCAACTTTCTAATTTCAAGAGCCTAACTGATCGCATTAATAAATAAAAAAATTTTAAAAAAATACGATCCAGTAAAGACGGTAAAGAAAATATCTCCCTCATTAAACAAATAACAAGAATATTAAGTTACCATCTTACTGTTCGGCTAGCACATTACATTTAACTCCGGCAACTGTAAGTTGTAAAATTCTCATTATCACTCGCTTGTCTTCTTTTTATGTGCCGTGTTCTTTCAGGACGTAGGAGATCATGGCTCTCCACTTCCCCCTATCCCTTGTGGCTCTCAATAAGTTTTGTGCTTCTACCAATTCTCCCAGATTACCTTCTGCCATCCACTTGCTTAAGTTCGCCAGATATGTCATGCGTTGCTTTCCCTTGTCTCTTTTTCAGTCTATCCGACCTGTGAGTATCAGATTCTCCAGGCCCTCCTTTCTCATTACGTATCCCAGAAATTTTATCTGCCTCTTTTTTCTCTATGGAAACTTTCACACACATATACTTACACACTACCGTTTGCAACAAAAGCTATGGTTATAAAAAAAAAAAAAAAAAAAAAAAACAAGAAAATTTTTTTTATTTGGATGGAACTCAAAGCAAATCGAATACTCATTATATTCTTAATCTCTTTTGCCACAAAGACATTTTTATATTTCAGAAGTATACTGAAACTGTACCTGTATGTTTTTACATATTACATGTGATATAAAATTTATTTCATTAATTTTAGATCCCTGGATTCTTTGTCTTTTATATTTATGTTATTTCTTTTGTTAAAGTATTTTTCTCATTATTGTTCAAGGACTCAAAATAAACTGATTATTATTTACCTCTGTTACACTTAGTTAATAAAGGATGAAAAATATTTTGAATGTCAGAAGAAAATTTTCTCCTGTAATTACAGTTACACCCCTTAATTGATTCAAGCCTTTTTAAGTTGTGTCAGACTTAGTAATTCAGTACTATATATGTATTATCTTGCTATTTTCTTATCCTAAGCTTCACTAGTAGGGAAAATTGACTACTCCAGTATCTGTCTGGTTCCAAACTTGCGTGATTAGAGAAGTTCAAACTGTAAGTGCATCGAAGTATCTCATGAATACTGTATACCAATTACCTATATCTCAGATATGCACAGATATAAAGTTACATTGCATGTGTTAATAAAAAGAAAAACTCAAAAATAAGTTACTTAGTGTATCATTTCTATAAAATATGATTATCATTTTTCTCTCATGCATATACATTTTAATGTGGATACTATTAATAATACACACAAGAAGATAATATAGAAATGTGCATTTTGAAGGAAAAAAGAACATACAATGCATATATCTGAATTCTTTCATGGTTTACAATATTTAGAATAAATGCCATATGCTGTTATGCAAGTTTCATTCAACAAAGATGTAAGCTATCTCAATCTCTTTACATCTATGTACATCAATTACTTCATATATACCTGTTTATTTTAGAGAAATCTATGAAAAAAGTTAAAAAAATGTTTTGTGTGGCACATTTCATCCTATAGGACTTCATTGGACTAAAGTGATGTTTATGCTAATGTACTACACATGAGCATAAAGTAGAGGAGAATGTTAAAATATTAAAATTTAAATTTTTTTTTTTAAATATGTGTTTGGTATATTGTATATCTGATTTCAATCAGTTTCTTTAGGTTTTTATCTATTTTGTTATTAAAAAAAAATTGAAAATTAGTTTAAATGTATACTTATTAAATTAATGCTAAAAATGAAAAATAAATGTTTTATTTTTACTTAATGACCTGAACAAACTTTTGTGATCAATATATTAAAATATATTGTTACGGACTAATTGCTGCAACACAAAATTTAAAAAGATAAAATAATCAATTGGTTGTCAAAGAAGATAAACAAGATTTACTACTCCATAGTGGAAAGATTCTCTTACAGGTTCAAATACTCGAATGAGGAGAAACAATCAACAGTAATACCCAACAAATGCCTATATATATAATTTAATAAGATTTAATTATAACAAGATGATACATTAAAAATTTAATGCAAGATAGTGTGTGGAAAGATGTATGCTGTACATTTCTGTGTGGCAAAATGTATGTGTTATATATTTGATATGAATACTTAAAGCCCACTTAGACTTAGACATTCACCTGAAATAAAATAAGGTTTTCTCTTTTCCCTTTTCTCTCTCTTTCTTTTGTTTTATATTTCTCTCTTGTTCTTTTTACTTTCAGTTCAGTTCATTTTGCTCATGCAGCAATATCTTTTGATATATTATTCTTTCTTTGTTGTTATGACTTTTGACCCCAAGAGTTGGTCATTTACTCTCTTCTTCATATATTTATCAATGTAGAATTCATTGTTCGGGTATGAAGATTCAGTGCCATATAAGTCTTAGCCTACGTCCAATTGAGTAGGTCACATATGCCTGTCTTAGGTGATTATCATGCTTAGTAATTCACCTGTACATTTAATATATGCAGCATAGTGTGTTGAGTTAAATTGGATCTTGTCTTCATTGCAAAATTTCCTTTGCTTGACAGTAACAAGTGAAAAATAATGTTACTCAATTAAGACTCAGATTCCAATTGATTCCTTTCATTATTTTCCTGCTTGATGTTTTATACTTGGGCACATATGAGAAACTCTTTTTAGATCTCGCTTGGACCTGTTGCTAGATCATCAGCCTATTTGACCTAATTGAAGAATATTTTACCTATGTTTTTTTTTTACTTCAAACTCTACACAAAATATTCAATAAAAACACTGTAAAAATCACCTACAGTTGCACTGAGAACATGGCACAAATAATAAAAAGCACAACAGGAAAACTATCAACAAACCAACTGACAACAAATTAAATCCACGTGTAACTGTAGAATAAAGAATGAATGTCTCTTAAATGGTAATTGTTTACAAAACAATGTAATATACCAAGCTACTGTAAAATCACCAGATAATGAAGAAAAAGTATATAGGAGTAACTAAAGGACCCTGGAAACAAAGACACTATGCACACAAAGCATCCTTCACAAATAGTAAATACGCAAACAGCACAATGCTTTCTAAGTATATCTGGGAAATTAAAAACAAAACATAAATCACACCATAAATATCATGGATAATAAGGAAAAGATCATCAGCCTACAACAATCAATCCAAAACCTGCAAACTTTGCCTGGAGGAAAAAATAGCTATCATTACCTTCCCAGACCAAAATAAATTATTAAATAAACGATCTTCACATTTAATAGCATGTATTAGATTTTTTGATGAACAGGTGAAATGGTATTTTACAAAAAAAGTTTGTTCTGATTTAAATTTATACATTGAGTTTTCAATGAGGTTAATACAAGTCCCATAGAGCAACTGCACTTTTTGACAGTGTTGGGTTTGTGGTGGGTAATTTGGCACTGAGGAGTAGTTTTTCAAAGGATTTTGGTTGTTTTTTGATTTTGAATATATTTTATGGTTCAAGTACTTTGTTCATTCTGGGGTCTTGTCTCAATAATGGAATGTTCTTGTGGATAATGTTGTATCCTTTTGTATTTCTTGGATTGTGTGTTGAGATATAAGATAGAATATTGGATGTACCTGGAGTTTTTTTTTTTGTTTTTTGTAATTCTTGAATATATCTTGCTTTGGCTCATTCTGTTTCATTATCTATTAATAACAATGGGTAATGTCTTTTGAGTAGAATTTATTTTAATTCTCGGAGTCTTTTCTTCTGCATTACATGATTTGAGACAATTGTGCAAATTCTTCTAGCTATATTAAATGGAATATTTGTTTTAGTAAATTTTGGATGGCTTGAGATGAACAGTAGATAAATAAAATTGGTTGGTTTGTGTTGGATGTCCATTTATATGTTTGTGTATATATGATATATGAACAATCCAAAATAAAATACAGCTTGAACTTCCACAAATATTTGCTAGACAACTGGAAACATTATTCGGATGACTGCCTATGGATGCACACATTTGACTAACTCCATGAATTCAAGTCCCTAATTAGCAGCACCAATAATAATATCCAATTCACAATGGAATACAGTCAAGACCAATTTCTATTCCTGGACATTCTAATCATAAAAAAGACACAAACTAACATTTGTAACTAGGTACAGAATGTGGTATTTTTATACTTGTTGAAACAGACACAGACACACACAAAATGATTACACATTACATTTAATATATATATATATATATATATATATATATATATATATATATATATATATATATATATATATATATATATATATATATATATATATACATAATAATATACCAGGCACTTCAACATGGGGCAATGGTTAGCAAACTTGTTTTGTTAGATCAATCATGACTGAATAGTGAGTTTGATTCTCACTGGGTTTCCCATACGTTCGACCTTGCGAGACATCTAAGCTATGCATAGAAAATCACCAATGATAAAAGTGCATGCTGTGGGCACTTTGATGCATGTAATGATTAGCAAGCTTGTCTCACTAGATCGATTATGACTGAGTAGTGAATTTGATCCTCACTTAATGCTCAATATTTTCAGCCTTGTGCCACATCTAACTATGCTTAGAAAATTACCAGTGTTAACAATGCATACTGTGGGACGCATGTAATCATTATCAAGTTTGTCTCACTAAATCAATTATGATTAAGTAGTGAGTTTAATCCTTGCTGAGTGCTCCACACTTTTGGCCTTGTGCCACATCTAAGCTATGCTTAGAAAATCATTGGGAACTTCAACATGGTGTAATGGCTAGCAAGCTCGTCTCACTAGATCAATTATGACCGAGTAGTAAGTTCAATTTTCACTAGATGCTCCACACTTTTGGTCTTGTGCCACTTCTAAGCTACACTTAGAAAATCACCATAATAATATACCATCAGATATCCTCAGCATGGGTAATGGTAATGGTTAGTGAGGCTTGTCTGGTTGACTCTAACTATTGAGTCGTGATTTTGATACTTACTTGGTGCCCCATACAAAATTTGACATTAAATAAACCAACAAGGATTGAAATGCTATAAAATCACTCAAGCTGCTAAATTATTTATGTACATTAGGCATAAAGTATTACAAAATTCATATAAAATATTATTATGTAATATATACAGCAGACTAAATTATTTTATGTCTAGTGACCAATCACAATATGACACAAGGAATCATCATCTTATGGGTTGAACTTTTACAATCTTTTTACTTTGATTAGAAATATTTCAAGAGAGTTAAGAAATATTAAAGAGAAACTATTGACAGTGCATTTTTTCTGCTGTTAATTTACCAACATAAGCAAATTCCTGTCTTACTAACCTTATCCATTACACTTTTTGTTTATTGTTGATGAAGTCATGTTGCTTAGTGTTTGTAGGATAGAGACAGATTAAAATCAGCAACAACCAGAAGTGGAAGAAAGCTGAACAGTGAATCATATTATCTTCAGTCATTATCTGCAATGGTGCCACATACGAGTCTGATAATATTATTATAACAATAATTGCTTAAGAAAAGAATGGTTGAGCAAATTTTATATTAGAATGATTAACACAAATAAAACATTGGATAGATAGTCATTTAACACCAAGGAAATGAATTTCAAATCAATCCAGGCCAGAATAACATCTAATTGGATTGAAAAACATTTTTAATCATTTAACCATGTTTTGTAGATCTGTTTTCATGAAGAAGTTTTCTAGGAAATAATTATATATTAGGAGAAATAAGAATAAAATTTAGTGAGCTAAGATTTCCCATTATGCCATTATTTGCTAGAAAGTGATTCAGTCCACGTAATTATCAGGTAAACTGTAAACAAAAATCCACTTTAAATATAAGTAATGCTTCAAATTTATTTTGACAGAAAAAACAACAACTACTGAGAGTACAATAACAACATTGGATAGAGTGAATTCTCAGTTACAAAACATTTTTTCCAGATAGTAACCACAATTTGGACATGTATTTTATAAATAATGTACAAAATCCTAGAAATATAGCTTGTTGCCAATGATGAAATGCATTACCCACCACTTGATTGTACTCATAGCCTGTTTATCAAAAATTCAAAGATGAATTCATATCAATGAGTACAGTTTTTTTTATCACATTGAAGAATTCAATTAATACTTCTGATCTGTGTACATTTTCATGTCAGACGTAATTTTGCCAGTCTCTTATCTGTAACAAGGCCAACACTTTCTGGATTATTGGGAGGAAGTTCAATCTCTACTGCCCTGCATAATAGAATAGGAAGTATAACCTTTGCAGTGACTATCAGAGAAAATTAAAAATGTATGTATGTATGTCTGTCTGTCTTTGGCTGTCCAAAGTGTTTTTATTAGGTGTATGCAAAATTTCATAGCACTCCTTGAAAAGTAGATATTGAATGTACAGTTGAAAACTGTTTTTTTGCTGGAAACTTTTGCACACAACTAATATAAGAATAGGAACTTAAAATGGAAATGAAACAAGTAATGGGAAACATATTTAATCAAAAATGGTTTAATGTTACTGAACACACAATCTGCTAATGTATAACAATGACACTTTTATATCTGTATTATAAAATCTACTGAAGTCAATAAATTCTCAAATAGCTGCTTCTCCAGTTACTATGTTTTTGTAGTGGAATGGTCTGAAACATAACAAACAAGAAGTGATCCTTGACTAAATGGATCATTGATGTCTCACAGTTTCAATTATAACTTTGAACTCAAAAAATAAAATCATACAAAAGTCCTTTTCATCCATCTTATTTATGGATTAATAACGCCATCCTGTGAAGACTTGAGAATTAAAGAAGTAAAACCTATAAATGAAGATCTATTCTATAAAATGGTATGTAATAATTGTAGTAAACTGCACTGTTTGTTTTGTGTAATGATATGTAAATGTAAGAATGTATCATTTACATGTGGATGAGAGACAGTCTATAAAAACTCAAGTAGTCATGAGGGAGATGGAATTTGTCAGTAACGATTTCAAGTGACCCGCAAATACTGTTACAGGTCACAACAATGGTGTCACTGAGAGTATGCTCATTAGTACTAAAGGACCTTGATTTTGTGGACACATTGTTGAGGTACTTTGGTGCAATGAATAGAACAAAACTGAAAGACAACAAAACTAAAGTGGGAGAAAATGAGGTAACAAACCTTTTTATAATGACTGCAGGAGTTGAGGCAGTAAGAAAATGGTTCATCCCTTGAACTTAGACAACCTCACTTTTAAGGAAATAAGTCAAATTATATTAAGAAACATGTGACTAAAAGAAGTTGGTCATGGCAGAATGGAATAAATTTATGCCCATGTAACAAGTGAACCAGTCATTAAATATCTATACTGACTAAGAGAGACAAGCTGGTCCTGTGATTTTGAAAAACTTGGGAATGAAAAACAGACTGTAGAAGATGAGTTAATATAGATGAGAATTATCAAAGAATTACACAATGAAACACATTGTTATAAAATGCTTGAGCAACTTCAATTAGGAAACATGTCTTTGAATGCTTCTGTAGAATTCATACAATAGCTGGAAATGATTATGAATTTCAACAAATCTGAAAGTCAACAGAAAGTTTCTGAAATTGCTAATACATACTTATTAAAAGGAACAAAAAGACAAATGCTGATATTGTGAATATGTACATGAGAGAAAGAAAGAGAAGTGCCCAGAATTTGGAAAAATGTATAGAAAACACACAAAAAGAATTAACTTCCAAGGTATATGCAAAGTCAAGAAGAAAGACATTGAGAGTAGTGATTTTCCAACCATAGTTTATAAAGAAAGAAGGGGCATCTAGTGAGGATCGAACTCACTACTCAGTCGTAATTGTTCTAGTGAGACAAGCTTGCTTACCATTACACCACTGTGAGGTACCCAAGATGTAGAAAGTCTCACCAGATTAAGTGCTAATAGAAAAAATACTGAAAGTATTAGTAGCAGAAAATAAAATTGAACTGGAATCTTTCCTGAGATTAGTAAATTTTTTATAGATGCTACTTACTAACGTATACAGAATTGATTAAGCTGTATGGTAAGCTAAGAAATAAAAATATTTACACAAAAGAAATTATATTCAAGACCTAAATAGTTAGAGCCATAGTGCATAATTCACATGAATCATGTAGAGGGTGACTTTTCTTAATATTAGTAAATTTTCTTTTCAGGATGAAATAATTTAATAATTCTTACAAGACACTTTCATATTGCCTTCAATCAAATGGTATGGTGGAAAGGATGATAGTATAAACCATAAAAATGGACCTAAAAGTGTGTTTGCAGCAACAAAAAAAAAAAAAAAAAAGAAGAAATCTTTCTACTGAGACTACTTCTAAGTTACCGCATGCTGGAAGACTAAAAAGATCATTGGTATCATGGAATGATTGTTGGATTTTTATTGTATTTTCCAATTTTTGAATAAGTTTTTACACATCTGAATCAAAATTGTGGATAGACCGTTCTGTTTTTGTTCAAGTATTACCTTATTAATCAAGAACTAAATCTTGTCACTATCATAGATAAGATTTTTGTTAGCTGTATCCTGGATTTTGGGGGGGAATGTTACATTTCAAATTTAAATATGTATTTTAAAAGTGACATCATGTGTTGAACAGTTAGTTTCACTAAGCTTGACAGCAGCAAAAAATGAATATATTAAATAGTATAATATTTTATCTCCAAGGTGTCAATTACTGTAGACAGTTTTTCTTGGACAATAATAGTAAGGATCAGTGGTGGACAAACCAGGATGTCAGCTTGACTGATAGCAAGTAGGCCCCCTATATCAAATAAAGAAAAAACATAGACAACTGTTTTAGTAATAAAAAGAATAAGAACTTTATATAAAGTCATCTGCACATTATCAGTTATTCAAGTCTGATGTGAGAAGACATTTTCAAGATCATAAAGACAAGGTTAAGAAATTTGCTGAGGAGAATTTTGAATCATACATGTTGTTATCTATTGAAAAGGAATTGCTAGATGAATTTTGATGCAGAAGCAATTATTGGTACATTCATACAATTGTCTCGTGAACACAAACAATTGTTCTTAATATAGTGGACTGCATGCAAACTGTACTTTTATCTGTTAATGTGTAAATTGTGCAGTAAACTAAAAATATCAACCAATTAGAATTAAAAAATAAAAAATGTCAATTATAACATTCTGTATTTACATTTGGTATCTACTGTCTGTAATATGTACAGTACATGTACACTGTAATTACTAAGAAATACACATTTCTTCCACAAAAATTTTAATTGTACCATTTTTTCCATATGTATTTTTTGAAAATTTTATTTATTCAATATGAAAATTAAATGATAGTACTGTAGTTGCAGGCAGGCCACCTTTGTCTCCTGGCAACCAATATTTTTAACCCTAGTTCGCCACTGGTAAGGATATACTAAGAATATGTGAATTTCAGATAGACATGAGTGACACATGAAAACTGTGGGTCACCACAAAAGATGCAAGAACAGATTTGCCAGTGACTAAGAATGATATCAACCACTCAACGAAAGGAAACATTATAACTAGTCACACATCTTACAACAAACACCTGTAATGTAGTTGATCATGACCTGGTATTTCAAGTTCAGTTACTTTCTCACCCAAATGACATGGCTTCCCTGTCTTTTCTACAAATATTTTGATGGCAATTATTCTGATGAGCTGTTCTCCTTACTGCAATTGCATGAATTTAAGCACACTACTAGATTGGCAACTAGGTTTCATCCTTTTTCTGTTGGACTAGCTAAATGCAACCATGTGTTCTATCTTAATAGGATTTTTTTTTTTTACACTTCTTGCCTGTGGAACTCTTTTCATGGCAACTGTTCTGATCAGCTTTCTTTCTTGGTGCCTTGAAACCATGAATTTAAGTGTACTAATAGATTGACAGCTAGATTTTAATGTTTTACTGTTGAATTACCTAGTCTGTCTGTTCTATTCTAATAGTTTCTTTTCGCACACTTCTTGCCTGTAGAACTCTCTTCTGGTTTCTTGCTTCTCTGGCATCTACAATCTTCAAAAATTTAAATGCAATGCCAATCAACATCTTCTGGATTTTGTTCTTTTATTGTCTTTTCTCCTCACTAAAAGTTTTTTTATTCTCTTTCACTTCCAGTAAACTCTTTCATCCCAGTGGCATTATCCACTTGCTTGTGAATAAATAATAAAAAAAAACAAATAAAACACTGATGCAATTTAATCAATCAGTTAATGCACTGTACATATAAAACAGTCCATGGTGTTTCATAGCCATAGGCCAAGGTTACCATGATTGACACTATAATATCAGTTACTGGCTTCATCTAAACAAGAAAACATCATAATTGGAGCATGAAATTGGAGCACTGTATCACTTGGTCAGACAAGACATTCCCAGCTCTTTGGAAAAGACAGTTTGTTTGAAGAGGAGAACGCATAAGATTATGGATTCAGCAGGGTATCATGCAAATTGGTAGTGGCTCTGTAATGATGTGGGCTGTGCCCTGTTGAAATTTACAAGGATCACTCATGAAACTGACATCTTTCTTGACAGTTGTGATATAAAGATATCTTATTTCAGGTAATTTGTGCCCATTTATATGCTCACTATATTTCTTCATAGTGAAATCTTGTTATAGAAAGATAATGCAACTCCACAGGTGACATGAAAACTGGTTCTTAGAATAATGGGGTCACTTTCAGATACTCTTGTGGCTACCATACTCACGAGATTTAAATCTCATAAAGTATCTACAAGACATATTGAAGGCCTAACTAAATTCCATAGTTATAGACATAGAATGTGCCTTGATATATATAATCACACAAAGACCCCAGAGTTTTGTAGACTACATACCACATTACATGGCCAATGATATACAAACAAATGGAGTACTTACATGTTAGTAGGTAGTTCTCTTGATTTTTTTAGCACTTCAGCTTATATATATATATATATATATATATATATATATATATATATATATAATCACCTTGAGTAGATGACTCACATGTCATTTATCAGATCAAAGGGCTATAGAAAAACATCTACCCACAATTTGAAAGAAGCCTTAAAAATTTTGGTGGAAAACACTAAAATTCTATATAAATCACATTACCAGAAACATCTCACTATAAGAGAGGTGCTTATTTAACAGTTGTAATGGAGTGTTAAAAGTTTTTTTTTTAAAATAGAAAGATGCTCACTCAAATTCCAGGCATGTTCAACATGTGAAAGTTTGGAATAAACGCTCCTATCCAAAACAATATAAAAATAAAATACAACTTAAACAATCAAAAAATGAAGAGAAACTAACAATACCTAAAACAAAACCTTGAAAATGACTAAAGATCTGGCAGATAGCACTTCAGGCAATGGAAAATTTTTGTACTCTCTTACTCCCACCAAACAGAAAAATGTAAGAAAACTAAATAAAAAAGTTAATTTAATTTTCCTTGTCTGCCATATTTAACAAAAGATATTCAAAAGAAAGGTTCTTGCACAAATATACATTAATATATAATTTCTTTTATATCCTAAAATAGATTCAGCATTTACAAAAGAATTTGAGGATTTAAAAAGAATCATTACCATTCTAAGAGTTATTTAGACTATTGACTATACATTTCTGTTGCTATTGTTACAACATTTCAAATGATTCATTCCACAGGCTTTTTCAAGTGTATAATCCATAAGGGAAGAGAGTGAGTCTTTTTCCTATAGAAATAGATATTAAATAGAAAAATATGATCATTAATATACTGATTAATTCAGCTTATTCCTTCTCTACTAAACAAAGAAGACTACATCATGCTGAAATCTACACTAAACTGACTGTTCAACAAATTAAAGTATTCTGTTTCCTTTGATTTTCTCACACTTCAGCAATGTTCCCTATTATTTGAACTTGATCCAAGAAAAGTTTATGTTGACCCTCCTCTCCCCTGATATGATCTTCTATACCAAACTTTGGTACCCACCCTTCAGGTAGAGATGTCTTATGTGTTTTGAGTTTGACTTTAAGAGGGACAACTCGTTTATTATTCTTTATATTCATTTCCATATTTGAATAGGATGTTATCAATGTAAATGGATATGAGTATGGATTCCCTTATATGATATGAGGTGCTGAGAAGGATAAATGAATAGTGACAAAATGAAACATTAAGATTCCTTCACTGAATAAAAATAACACAGTTGATATTTTCCACTGTGTTTAATGATAGTAACACTGATATATGCGTGTGTGTGTGTAGAAAAGGTTATGTATGATCAAAAAAATGATTATATTACATTTTGGACTTTAATTTGACTTTTCACATTTTAAGAAGTGGGGAAATTGTTGATAATACTTGTTAAAAGCAAAAAGAATTCACTACAAACAAAAATAAGTTAATGAATAGGACTTAAAGGATAAATAGGACACAGAGAAAAAAACACAAAAAACCAACATTAAAATTCCTTCAATTTGAATGGTACACTTCATTTTCCATGACAGCAACAATATATTATTTCTTTCATTATTTCTTTTCTTTATTAAATATTACTTTAGTTAAGTGCCAGAGAAAAATGTTATATTTTCTACTTGAGATTAACTGTTGAATACAATGAAGTTGATGGCATTTTTTACTGTGTGTAATTATAGATGGTTAGATCAACAAGTGCGTGCACATAGGTCCATCTCTCTCTTTCTCTCTTTATATATATTTCTTTTTACTATAAGCATTATATTCTGTGGGTACATATGTCTGAGTAGATATTAATTGTTTTTTAAATAGTGAAATTAATGTCAATGAATCAAAAAGTCCTATTAAAGGAAATGTGCCTCCCAACAGGAATTGAATATATATAGCCTTTTTCAACCAGAGTAACCACTTTTAAGCTCAATGTGCCTTACCAATTAGGCCATGGGAACACCATGACAAAGCAAGGCTCAGTTGCCCCATTTAAGAAATGCACATCTCTCATTGAGACCTTTTGAAGTTTATATTTGCTAACTTTAATTTAGTAACTGAAATGTAAACAAAGTAATTTTAAGTAATTCATGGATATTTTTAATCTGACATTATTTTGTTAAAGCTTGAGGGGATAAAAATTAGGTCCTGTAAAAATATTCAACTCATTCACAAAGAAAAAGAAGAAAGTAGATAAAGTGTAAATCTAAAATTTTAATATTTCAGAAATAGTTGTAGTAATTTATTTTTCTTCTTTTTTTTTATTACCTTGTTTCATCTTATGAAGAAAGTTTTTATCTGACAGAGAATGGACTAGACACAGAAAGATATCTTAGACTTCAACTCGGGCTGTTACATTCATCTGCTACTCAGACTCTCACAAGAACCGTTAATTAGACTGACTACTTCATATATTGTTCTTTTATAATAGTAGATACTGAATGCACACAAACATTTAACAGAAAAATGCTCAACTCAATTTGAAAGTATGTTACTTGAAGAGTATAACATTTTTAATAATTTATTTTCTACAAAAATTTTAAAAACTAATTAACAGTTTCACTTTGGAATCCTGAAGGATTTTATCATATATTCAATAATAACAAAATTAACCCATTACTGCATAAAGTTTCCTTAGAATTTTAACTGTTTTTACCAATCTATTTTGCTGGTTAATGGTTATATAAGGGCTGGCAGATTTTAAATTTTAGGTACCATCTTTCTAAAAAATTGGGTACCATGCACTAATGGATTAAATAGTTTCAGTATCCTAGCTTAGTAGTAGTTAGTTAAACCAAAGAAGGATGAAACTTACTAATTATTAAATTGAAAGGATAGCCACAAACTTTTGACCTATAATGGACACTTCACATGAAGCAATGGAAAAAAAGTTATTTTAAATTTAACAAAATGAAGTTCCATAATCTATTCATGTCTGAAATTATTTTTAGTTCAGATTATTGTTTAGCTTGCAGATAAATAGATAATAATTTTGTAATTGCATTGTATTTATAAAATATCAAAAACTTGAATTATGGCATCATGCATAAACAAGTATATATATATATATATATATATATATAGGGCGCTGAAAATTTTTTGTCATGATGCACTTTATAAGAGTTGATCAAATGACTAAGCATCCAATTATTTTAATCTCTTCTTGATTAAGCTGAGAACTAATTTAGCACTCCCCTATATATGAACTGGGATTAAATATAGATTGGAATCCGATAGAATGATAGGGTAAAGAAAAAATAGAAAATGTTTATAAATATAACATGTTTCACTTTTATTAAAGCTTCATCAGAGAATGAGATATGGAGAAAGAAATAAATTCTGTTATTTTTAGTTATCTGTGTTTGATTTTAATTGGTTAAGCAGGCTTCATGTGCATTTAACTTGTTAAGCAGCATTAATATAAGTCATGATGTTCTGATATGTCTCAATTTCTAAAGAAATAATTGATTTTTATTTATTAATCTGACATATTTTTTATTACTTTAGGTGTTATTTTTAGTAGATACCCATATTTGAGTAGACATTCTAAAATTTTCAGGCCAGAAGACAAATTAAAATACTGTTTAAAATGAATGGAACTACACAAATATGGGTATCCACTAAAAATAATATTTAAAATTATATATATATATATATATATATATATATATATATATATATATATTCCCTTTATTATGCTGTGTTGCTTTTAAAGAGTTTTTTTTAAATTACATAAGTAACCTTTAAAGAGCTTTTAAATTATAATCTTTTTTTCCTGATTTATATTTTAAAATTTGTAAACAACTGTAAAATACTGATAAAGGAAAATTAATTTATTTATCTTCAGAATTTTTTAATGTGGATTTTTTTCCGATATTTTTATTTTCTCTTTAAATCTTGAAGAGCTGAGCATAGTATCTTTTTTGTTTTCAATATTAATAAATTATAAATTTCAATTTTGTTTATACTAATAACCAGTCATTTGATTTGAAATTTTCCTTGTTTTTTACATTAGATCTTGTGACTAACCGATTGATCAGATTGGGTCTTTCTGACAGCCAGTCTAGCCCAAGTAGGGGCCAAAGTGGAAGGTTGCAGTTCATATGACTTTCTATTCACCCAAGTTATGGGATACTCAGGCATCATGGGTTGCCACCCATAACAACCAAGTGGCCTCATTTTTAAAATTTTAATTGAGATTATTTGTTTCAGTTTTAAAATGTTCACAAACATTTATTTTAAACAAAATAATTAATGGTAAAAGAGCAATTCTGAAATTCCTATATATATATATATATATATATATATTTGGGCACCTTGAGGCGGTGTAATGGTTAGCAAGCTTCGCTCGCTAGAACAGTTACGACTGAGTAATGAGTTTGATCCTCATTGGGTGCCCCCATACTTTCGGCCTTGTGCCACATCTAAACTACGTTTGGAAAATCGCTATATATATATATATATATATATATATATATATATATATATATATATATATATACAGATGTTGTTCTACACCTAATATCAAAATTTGATATCACTGCCATTCCAAGATAGGGAATTATAAAAATATAGTAAACTGTTCTTTTTTTTTATTCACTTTATAACATTGGCACCTGATGATTGGGTATTGGCTAATGGGCTGTTCTAGCAATTCAGTACAATGGGGCAGCGATTTTATTCCTTGCTGGATATCTTATATTTTTAGTCTCATTCCACACTAGGTTAAGTTTAGTAAATATCTATCAAACTCCTGGTTACTGCTCATATATTTTGTCCACTATAATCTATTTTTAATCATTTACCCACCTGTTTACAATAAACTTGGAAGTAAAAATAAATTAAATTCCATTATAAAGTATAACCTACAGACTCCCCACCCCTCCCCATCAAAATGCAAAAAAAAAGAAAAGAAGCTATATTAAATATAATTTTTAAGTTTTAAAGAAATCAAATATAAAACAATGAGTATAGGATTAAGCTGTGGTAGGCAACCACATAGTTACCCCTCTTATCAGAGATTATTTCCCTTAACTAAAGAAATCTCCTAGTCTAAACCACTATAAATAGTGGCAGTTTTTGTACTAAACTATTTTAAACTCAATAAAGTTTCCAAAGCTACACTGCTCTCCGATGTTTTATTACATTTTCATTGTATCAGCTTTTTCTTATCAATAAAAAAAAATAAATGCAGCATAAAAAATAAATGCAGTATAAAAATCTGCAAACTTAGATTTATGATTCTTCCTACTCTCAGGCAAATTGTAGCTAGCTTTATTGAAGTATCTTAATTTTTGTGGCCTTGATTTTTTTGATCAGCAGTTGACCCATAACTGAAAGGGTTTAAATTGAAATTTGTTTGTCATTCCATATTTTTTAATTATTTATCTAGGTCATTTTAGGACCACATTTATTATTTGATATCTAATATTCAAAGATAAGTTTACCCATGCTATAAAAAATACATTTAAGTTCTATTACAAAGAGGTGATTCTTTAACTATATTTTTTCTATTATTATTGTTGTACAGAATTGGTCATTTTATTTCACAGCTTTATAATTGTCATAACAATGCTATCACTTGTTGTTTGCAAGTACAGGGGAGATAATTCTAGTATAATAAAAAGTAACAGACATTACAAACAAAAAATCATTTGCTGATTCACCTGTAATTTCGTGATTAATATGCTAGTCTCATAAGCTAATGATTATTACCTTGCTACGTAGTTCTTGAAAAATTTGATCTGTTATATTTGGATTGGTCTAAATAAATTTTTATCAAATAAAGTATTTTAGATACATATAAAAAAAACTAATTAATGACTTTTTAAGTCATCCATATATTTTTTTAATTATACAGGAGAATTTCTATAAGAGTAGAAAAATATTTTTAAAATAATCATGAAACAAAAACATCTTTAATAGAAATAATCTATTTCATAATCAAATACTACATTATTGTATATTGTATGATACAAGATCAGACTTTTTATTCTTGCTGTTTTGGAACTAACATTATTTTAAAAAGGAAGAGCTTTTTCAATGTTTACTTAATATTGTAATATAAGGGGCATAATTCTTGTTACTTAATATAGTAATTGTCTCCCTTACATTTAAACGCTATCTCAACAAAGGGAAATTTATTTTTTTTAAATACATTTTTTTTATTGATAAACCATGTTGCTCATTAAAAATTTTCAGTCCACATGCATATAAATCTACTATGATTTTCTTTTTGTTATTGCTTTTTTTTTTCCATTTTTATAGTTACAAATAAAATTACTGACTACATAAACTGTGGAAGCCAAAAAAATATTGTTTTTTTTCCATTTTAACCTTTGTTATCTTTTTTCAGTTTTGAACAGTCAATGACACAGCTGCAAAACTAACATGTTTTTATATATTTATTAGAAAAGAAATATAACACGGCACAATTGTATAGCACTAAACCCAATACCGATGGCTTCAAAGAACAAAAAGTAAGTTGCTATAAAGCAACAAATTCACCAGGAAAACTTTTTATAAACTAAAGTTAAATTTTACTTCTCAGTGCAGAATAATAATTTGTAAGCTAATTATTTTGTATATATATATATATAAAAAAAACAAATATTTATTCAATGTCATTGTCTGTTTAGAGCAACATTTCTTCACTCTTCTCTTTTTTACTATTTGCTCTACTTTCCTTTCTCACCCTCAATTTCCAACACTTCTTCTTTTCTCTGCTAAATACACATTTTTATTCAATTATAATAACAATGTACAAACCCTCACATTATTATAACATATGCATAATGTTAAATAAGCTTGGAAGATAGCTGAATAACTGCTAACTGTATACACAGTCAGAATTATACACCAATTTAATAATAATCAAACTTTCTTTTATTTTTATATCAAATCAGTTAGTCATTATTTTTTGTTTGTAATGCCTATGGTAAAAAGCCAAGAATATCAAACAAATTGGATATTTAAGCCAAGAAAGTATGAATAGTAATTACTGTATTTAGTTCAGTAATGTATATAATAGTATTCATAAATGAATCTATTAATTATATAGGCTATGACTGAGGCTTCTTGTATACACACATACAATGTCATCTAAAGGATTGATGCAAAATTTTCCATCATTTTTACAAAATTTTTAATTCATATAAATTTATAGCATCATATTTCATCAATATTTCCACTGGCTTTCTATGATTTTACACTACCTTTAAAATAAATTGCATGCAAAAAACAAGATACCATTTTTTATAATTTTTTTCATTATCTTGAAACTGTTGCAGCTGCTGATCAAATCAGAAGTGTTTCAATATTACAACAGGACAGAATGAAAGCCATACTGTATGATTTCTTCCACTAGAATTTGATTCTGCAAGCAATCATCATATAACAAATTCATACAGAAAAGGAATTATTATCCAAAGCTATCAGGAACATGTTGACATTGAGATTTTATTTTAATACCAAACTATTATTAAATGTAAAGATATGAAAAGCTCATTGGGACAGATTCAGATCCAGAGCCTTCTCACTCTTTGGAGAAACCTTTCCCTGCTTGACCAAGTCTTCATGGGTATAGCAATATTCACCACACTTGGCCAATTGTGGGTTGGTAATATTTGGAGGTTTTGAATTCAGATTTGTCCTTCTAGATCAGTTGCCACCCAAGACTATAGGATCCAGTCTGTCCTGTTATTTACCTATAGCTGGAGAAATAGATGGATTCATTGCTTTCCCAAGGTTATTTGCACCCAAGTGGATATAACAAAGTCAAATTCGAACTCAGCTCTCCAATTCCTCAATCCAAGCCACTATCTATTACTCTATTGGGCCTCACAAGTACTTTCAAAGTAGAAGATTTTATGAAAGTGGAATAAGGGAACATATGAGGCAGTTGGTCAATTATTGAGTATTTTGTGCAGAGTATTAGTACAGAAACCCTTCTTTTCTACATTTTGAGTATCTAGTGTTTTGAGATAGAGAGCGGGGTGCTACAACTGGCACTATTAGAAGTGGTCAAATGAATTGAAATCTTGTCCTTTGTTTAATACAGATTATTTAAAATAAATTAACTGTGTCCCTTGTTCAATGCCACTTTTTTTTTCTCTTAAGTCCCTTTCTAAATAAAGAAATCACCGCAATGTTAAGAAATGTGCCCCTGAAACTGGCTCCTGTTCTCTCTAAACTCTACAATAAATATCTTGATGCTTCTTGCGTTTCCTGCTTATTGGAAATCCTCTTCTGTAGTTTCAGTTTTTAAGAACTCAGGCAAACTGTCTGATCCTTGTTTCAGTTTGTTAGCTTTGTACCTCCTTTTGGCAAAGTGCCTGAAGCTCTAATCAACTCTGAATTGCTTAGGCATTTCATCTCTGGGTCTTCTTTCAGATAAGCAATATGGCTTTTGCTTCTCTAGGTCAACTGCTGATATATGAATGGTTATTGCTGAAAGAGTCTATGAAGGTTTGGTTTGTTGTGCTTTACAGCATATCAACCTCAATGCCGACAATTTTTTTTTCCTGGTAATATTTTGTTTTGTCAAAAATCTATTTCTGGTAATATTTTTTCCTCAAAAATGTATAGCTGGTAATATCATTTTTAAACATGTATTGCTGGTAATATTTTTTTTTCAAAAATGTATCGCTGGTAATATTTTTTTTCAAAAGTATATTGCTGGTAATAGTTTTTCTTCTTCAAAAATTTATTTCTGGTAATAATTTTTTACAAAGTATTTCTGGTATTAAAACCTATTTTTACATTTTTTTATAATGCTTTTTACCTCAGTTTAGGGGTTAACTCTTTGCCCATAGCTGGGACCCTAACAGGTGCTACCACCCCAGGTCAGGGTGGACCTGGGAACACCAGCAATTAAGAGGTGGTTCCACGCTTCTCAAAACCTCCTGATCAGAGGCCTTGCTGTTGACGTAGTTTATCGTCTTACACAGGATGCGGATGTAGTTTATCGTCAGACCCAGGATGAAAAGAGTCTATGAAGTTTTAGATAAGAATGGTGAAGCTCAGGTTGTTGCTTTGGATATGTTGAAGCCATTTGACAGGGTTTGACATGCTTATATTTCTGGATTCATTTTTGAAATGATTCAATCTTTCTTATCAAATTTTGAAATGAAAGTTATCTTGAACAACAACTATTCTAGATCCTTTTACATTCATGCAAGTGTTCCCTGTGGCTATATGCTTGGAACTAAATTATTCATAATTTTCATCAATGACCTTCCTGAAGTCATCAGTTCTCAACTTGGTATCTATGCTGATGACACAACTATTTACTTCAGTCTTAATAGTAAGTTTGATTGGTTCAATATAATCAAATTGGCAGTTTATCTCAGAAATTACCTACAATCTATTGTTAACTGGGACAAGAAATGTCTTGTTAATTTTAACACTTCTAAAACAAAACTGCTCTCTTTTAATCATCTGAGAGAACTTTTCTGCCTTCCATCAGCATGGCTGATACTGACCTCCAGGAGAGTGATTCATTGCATCTTCTCAAGCTAACATTTTCTGCTGACATGAAGTAGAAAGATAATATTGAATCAATTGCTAAGTCTGCTGCTAGGAAAGTTGGTTCACTGTGTCATGCTAGACAATTTTTCTTGCCAAAATATATGTTACACATTTATAAGTCTAGCATTCATCCATGCATTGAATATTGCTACCACATCTGGTATCGTGCTTCTGCTATGCATTTAGAGATTCTTGATCAAATACAAAGTAGAATCTGCAATGCTATTCATTCTGACCTAGCATCTTGATTTCAGTCACTTTCTCACTGTTGTAATGTAGCTTCTCTGTGCCTTTTCTGTAAATATTTTCTTGATAATTGTCTTTTCCTCTTTGGTCCTTAGACTTTTATAAATTGAAGTGCAGTACTAGATTGGCTGCAAGGTTTCATCATTTTACAGTTGAAATGGGCAGACATAACCATAAGCTCTATGCTAATAGTTTCTTTCCTCATATTTCTTGCTTGTGAAACTCTCCTCCAGTTTTTTGCTTTACAGTCAACTTTGATCTTCAAAAATTTAAATACAATATAAATTGTTATCTTTTGTCTTCTGAATTTCTGTTCTTTTATTGTTATTTCAACTTAATAGCGTTTTTTTCCCTCATATTCTCTCACACTCAAACTTTGAATTTTAGTAGCTTTATTGCCTTGGTGAAATGATTAAAGAATAAAAGAAGAACAGCATGTAATGTTATGTTCTTTCTACTTCTACCATTATGACCATGACAAGACCACTGGCCACTGTTCAACTTGTGCTATTACCAATCTTAGATAACCATGATATTAAGGATGACACAAGAATTTCTTTCACTTATGTCAAACTCAGAAAAAAATTCTCTTATTTTAAAAATTTATTGAAAATAAGTTTCACTATGTGGTTGTGCATTTTCTTTTTCATAATAATTAACATTTTATAATTTTTATTTGCATTTTTCTGATTAGGAGTTATTATTTCACACTGATTTATAGAAGAAGACTGAAGAATGCAACAGCTGAAACATTGTGACAATAACAACCAAAATGGGAACATTAGATCCAAAAATCTTCATAATTATTATATTTCACTACCAAATCTCTTATCAAGAGCCCTCTACTGGAATCAGAAAAGTATTACCTGAAAATGCTAAACACATGAGCATATTAAAAAGATTTTAAGATATCCTCAACCCAGTCTTACACCAAGAGTTTATCAAGCACAATTCAGAGCAGAGAATCATCACCACAGAATAACCAGTAAACACAGGACCACAAAACTTGTTACCAGACAAACTAGAAATTGTCAAGGCAGAATTTCAGAGAATGATGAATTTAAGCATAATTCATCCATCCAACAGCTCTTGGGCAATATCACTGCATATGATTCCTAAAGAAACCTGTGGTGACTACTAAGCATTGAACAGGATAAACATTTTGCATCCACATTAGAGAGGAAGACTATATTTTCTAAGCTAGATTCAAGAAATTTTTACAGTAATGCTCCTGCAATAAAACAATTAAGCTTTGATTCAAGCATACCTGTAGCCAAACAAGACATCATTAATACATCCATGACAACACCCTTTGACCTTTATGAATTTTAAATATGCCTTTTGGTTTCCAGCCCTATTGGAGATGGCAGGAGATGATGATACCTGGCTAGCTGGAACCGCTGCTGGAACAGAAACTACACTTTGATCCTCATCATCTTCACCACAGAATGTATTTACCCATGTCTCCCCACTTAGGGATATGTCAGGCTTAATGTGGGAAAGATGAGCATACACTTGGGCCAGGTAGAAAAATTCCCCGATCCACTATAACTATCATTTGCAATGAGGGGATGCATCCTAAGGCAGTTGTTCCCTAGGGCTAGGCACATCAATGTATTATTTTCCTCAGCTGTGACTGTCTATAGACAGAGGCCACAACTGTCACACTCTGCTTGAAGACAGAGATGCAACTGAGAGATGATAATCCTAGGACCACAGAAGGCATGTTTTTTGCTGCTTTTGAGGCCTCTTTATATCTTGCATCAGTCTTACAACAATGCTGGTTAAGCTTTTCCTTCCAGTTGTTTTTTAAAAATATGGGAATTCTGACAGGATATGACAAACTAACCTTCTTAGCAGCAGACCTAGCAATTGATTCAATATAATCACTCCACTTCAAAACAGTAGAAAACATGAAACCAAGAAGGTACACTGAGTTGCTTTCCTTGAGGTTAGACTTCTCTAACCAAGAAAGTTGATGCTATTTGTTCTTTTCTGGTTTCAACTTCAATCAGATAGCACTATAGATTCCTTGATTTGTTGAACTATGACTGAAAATTTACACCACATAGCTCACATATCCTTGCACCAATGACAACCTTGTTTAAAATTTAAAAAAATAAGCTACAATGGATTGATGAAATGAGACAGGCATTCAATAATGTAAAAAACATGCTGGAAAAGTGCACTAAACTACAATACCTTAATACTGATGCAATACTATATACAGCAATAGAGGCATTTTGATGTGGTGTAATGGTTAACAAGTTTGTTTCACTAGATCAGTTATGAATGATTAGTGAGTTCAATCCTCACTGGGTGCTCCATACTTGCAGCCTTGTGCCACATAAATTGCTTTATATCAATGTGTGTATCAGAAAATACTATGACCTCTTCATGCAACAAACCATAAATGGCTAAACAACTCACTTTTGATAGAAAACTGTTGGCAATATATACCACAGTAAAAACATTACAAGCACATTTTAGAGGACAAATATTTTACAATCTTCACAGACCTTAAACCTCTAACGCATTCTGAGACAAATACTCACATTGTTAAATCTGTAAGACTTCATATCTCAGTTTTCCACTGACATAATGCACATAATCACTGATGCTTTGTTAGGAACCACACTAAACATGGTTTTTCTTAATAAGCCATCCAAAACTGATTATCAATATCTAGTACAGGAACAAAAGCAAGATCCACCAATTCTGCAAATAGACAGAAAGTTCACTAAAATTAATTAAAATGCCCAGTTCTTTCAATACCTATGACATATGGTGTGATAATTCAACACCAAAACCAAGACCATTTTTTCCATGAGCAATATAATTGTGGTATACCCTGATAAAAAGACCACATAGAAATCAGTGATCGTTTTGCTTGGCCCAATATAAACATAATTTCACTACATGCATAATATATATAGGGAACCAAAGCCTAATAGTAGGAGCTGAAACTTATCTATCCAACCAGAGAAAAGGATGGTTGAAAGAACCTTTTGTGAACAACTGTCACATGTGTCATTAAAATTCTCCATCATTGTCAATACAAATAACTCTTGAACCAGTTAGGATTCACTGTATGCATGAAATATATTTTTATAAAAAAAAGAAAAAAAAAACTCCAAGTTTTTTAATTTATATATCTTTGAATACATTTTTCTTATATCTTCTTACACAAGCACCACATGTTGAAAATTATGAAAACTGTATAATTTGTACAATTATGTACTTCGGTAATAAGTAGTAGTAAAAGAATAAATCAGCTTAGAACATTGTGATAAAAAGCAACAATAAGCTAAGGAAAACTAGTAAAAAATAAACCATAAAAACAATGTATGGCTTAGCATATAGAGATATCAAACTTTCATATTGACAAGAAAAAAAAAGTTGCCCAAAAGTAATTTTCACAATGATACTCCTGCAATAAAACAAATTTTAATTTATTTAAATAAATCTTTTTGTTCTGTTCACAATTTGTTAGAGTTCAATGAGTCAGTGGGGAAAACAATAGTAAGAATTAATCTCTGTGTGTTTGTGTGTGTGTGTGTGTGTGTGTGTGAAGAGTAATCAATGAGCTGTAAAAAGTCAAAGCCTCTTTACAAAACTGCTTCTTTGTCTGTGGGTTAAAAAACATAGCAAAAAAAACTTTTATATTCCAGATGGTAACAAGCAGCCTTAGTACATCTGCAATGCACCTGTTCTTGCAAATCAAATGTAACAATAATATATCAGCAGAGGTCAGTACAATATGGCTTTTGGATGGTTAATTATAAGACCCAGTCAAGAATGAGATATACAACCTGCTTGTTTCCCTTAATATATTTTTTTCTTCTCCCTCCTCTTCATCCTTATCTTTCTTGTTTCCTTCTCTTCCTTTATTCATTCATTCATTCTTATCATTCTTCTTTTGATATTTTCCTTATTCTTTCTCTTTTATTCCCTATTTTCTCTTCATTTTATTTTCTCTTTTCTTCTTTTGATATTTTCTTTCTACATATTTTCTTAAGCATTCCTTTTCTTACAACACTCCTTGTTCTTTTCTCTTTCTTTCTTTTAAATTAGCCTCATTATATTCATTCATTCATAATTCATTTTTTTTCATTTGTTTCTATTTTCTAATCATGTCTTTTTTGTGCATTTTTCTTTCTAACATTTCTTTTTTGTTCGTAAACAATTTAGCTTTGTTTCCAATTCTTCCAAGTCCCTTATGCATTTTATTAATCTCTTCTCTATTTTTATCTTCCATCTTCATTTTTCATCCATATCATTATGTCAGATTTATTCATTCTCTCTTTCTAATTTCTTTTCTATTCTATCATCTTTTAGTATCTGCTCTTCTTTTTTTCCCCTGGCTTTCTTTATATAATTTCTTTTACTCAATTCTTCATTTATTATTTGCGTCATCATCATTATCCCCCTTTATTCCTTCCTTTAATACCACCCTTTCCCCACAGACAGCAAGTATTACTACCTGTGTGCATGCATGTCCCAATTTCTTGAACTGCAATGACAGCTGATAACAGAGGAATCATTCCTCTTATCCTCATGCATTCAACCACAGTTCACTTTATATTAAAATATCTAGGCCAGAAGGTATAGCAAATTTATCGGATGCATATTGCATTACACACAGACACGCAAACATATATATATATATATATAATTGCATACATATTGCATTATATATATATATATATATATATATATATATATATATATTATTGCATACCTATTGCATTATATATGTATATATATATATATATATATATTGCATACATATTCCATTATATATATATATATATATATATATATATATCATTGCATACCTATTGCATATATATATATATATATTAGTGCATACATATTGCATTATATATATATATATTATTGCATACATATTGCATTATATATATATATATATTATTGCATACATATAGCATTATATATATATGCATAGATATTATTGCATACATACTGCATTATATATATATATAAAAAATTGTATACATATTGCATTACATATATATGTAAATAATACCATATATGCATATATTATAAACAAATATTTGTTACATAGCATTCAGAATATCTAGGTTTCTCTAACTTCATTAAAAAAGATTGTTTTTGACTATATTATGACTGCTGTTATATTAGGATACATTTTTAAAACATTGTCAAAATTGGTGCATATTAGATGACTGATTCTAACATTGAATCTAAAAGAAAATAAGCAACATTTTCAGTATATTATGCTTCTTTTTACTTTTTAAAGGAAAGTAAAGATGTGACTAAAACACAAAAAAGGTTCTACAGTTTATACAGAAGACAATCTGAAAGATCAAATGTGTCAAATGTGGTTTAGAAACTTTCATGATGAGAATATGGTGGGTGCAATGGGTAAATCGTTACCATTTTATGTTTTTAATTTTGTGCATGCATATTGTTTGTTTTTGATTTTGTCAATTGTAAAGTATAGTATTGTCAGTTGGACACTGTGAGAAAAAGAGCACCATGGCGCAATTCACTTCAGCAGAAATTTGGAAATGGTATATTGTACTGCTTGGCATTTGTGCCGGGAACTCCAATAAATATCCCGTCAACATCATGATGTCTGGAGTGAGCACTAGTGATGGCGTAGTTAGGCCACTATTCATACTCCCACATGGCCTCAGACTCAACACAAAGGCCTACATCAAGTGCCTTGAGGAGGTAGTGCTGCCCTGGGTCAAGAGGGTGGCTGCTGGAAGACCCTATATCTGGCAACATGACTCTGCACCATGCAACACAAGCAGGAGAACCAAGTCATGGCTGTTAGACAATTTCTGCAATCACATCACCCCTTAACTCTGGCCAACTCCCCAAATTGCAACCCCTTTTGTGGGATGCAGTTGAGCGAGAAACCAACAAAACTCCTTGTAACACCAAAGATGAACTGAAAGCAAGGATTATGGCAGTATTCACCAACTTAATCAGGGAGACTGATCAGAAGAGTTGCAAGAGATTCCAAAGTTGGCTGGAGGCCAGGATTTAAGCCAATGGCAATTTTATTGAATAAATTTACTCTTTAGTATTTCAAGATATTTTTGAGTAATTTTAGTAAATATATCTATTAAAATGAGATGTCAGTGTTATTTTCATTTTTGCATAATTTAGATGACAATTTATCAATTGCACCTTGTGGTGTGTGTGTGTGTGCATATATATATATATATATATATATATATATATAAAATGGTGGATCAATAAATTTATATCTTGATTTGTAGTTATTGATATCTTCAGTTCAATATAATAAAATAGAGGCATTATTTTCAGAGAGAGAGAGAGAGAGAGAGAGAGAGTGTGTGTTTGTTGAGAGTCACAGAAAAGAAATAATTGAAATATAGATTTGATGCAATTTTTTATAAAAGATAAATTTTTGTTTCACCATTTTAAAATATATGTGTATTTCCCTCTAGAATGTGAGTGGCAGTATAAAGAGACACACATGCACATACCTGAACATCATTTGCTCTATTCTTGGACCTACATTGGTCCTAATTTATCAATGACCTTCCTGATGGCTTCAGTTCTAAACTCAGTATCTATACTGATGACATAGCTATTTACTCCTGTCTTTCTTAGTAAGTCTGATCAGTTCAATAAGGTTAAATTGGCAGCAGATCTCAAAAGTAACCTAAAATCTGTTGTTTACCAGGGCAAGGAATGGTTTGTTAAATTTAACATTTCCAAAACGAAACTTCTCTCTATTAATCATCTGAGGGAACTCTTTTTGCCTTCCATCAGCATGGGTGATGCTAACCTCCAGGAGAGTGATTCATTGTACTTTCTCAGGCTAATGTTCTCTGATGACACGAAGTGGAAAGATTATATTGAATCAATTGCTAGGTTTGCTGCTAGGAAAGTTGGTACACTGTGTCATGCTAGACAATTTTTCTCTCCAGAATCTATGTTACATATTTATAAGCCAACTATTCATCCATGCTTCAGATATTGCTGCCACACATTGTCTGATGCATGTGCTATAGATTTAGAGATTCTTGATAAAATTCAATGCAATGTTATTGGTCTTGATCTGCAATCTCAGCTTCAGTCACTTTCCTTTAATGCAGCTTCTCTGTGCCTTTTCTATAAATACTTTCATAGTAATTGTTCTGATGAACTTTTCTCTATAGTACCTAGACTTTATGAATTTAAGCACAGTACTAGATTGGTGGCAAGGTCTCATTTTACAGTTGAATTGGTTAGATGTAGTTCTTTGCTAACAGTTTGTTTTATTACACTTTTCACTGTCAAAATCTCTTCCAGCTTCTTACTTTCCAGCCAACTTTGATCTTCAAAACTTTAAATGCAATATCAATCATTATCTACTGTCTTCTTAATTCTTTTTCTTTTATTGTTCTTACTCCTTAATAATATTTTTTCTTATTCTTTCACACTGAGTAACTCCTTGTTTCTTAGTGGCTTTATTGCCTTTGCATTGGGTGAAATGAATATATATATATATATATATATATATATATATATATATATATATATATATATATACATTAATATATCTTACTTATTATAAAACGCAGAGTGTGTGTGTGTGTGTGTCTGTAACGTTTATATATTGGATCGGATTTCCTACATTTTTCAACCAATTTCAACAAAACTTCACAGAACTACATAAAATTACCTTGTGGTGGTTCTAACAGCGCCAAAAATGGGAAAAAAATATAATTGTTTTTGCACAAAATCAATTTGAAAACACGAATAAGAGACATCGTGAAAATGGAAGGGGACAACTCACATCGGGTTGTTTGTGTGTGGTTCCTTTAAATATGGGAGCGGATTTCCTATATTTTTCAGCTGATAAAACAAAACTTCACTTTTTTTTTTTTTTTTGCAGGTAGTGTTTCTTATTCTCTTGCACACTTTTTTTCTTTATTTTTAACATTCAGAATGCTTTAAAAATTCCATTTACAGGACAATTTATAATAAAATTCTATTCAATCGGGAGACTCATAACGATTGAAAACAATGTTTTTGTTTGAGTTTGGGTTTGACCAATTAAAAAAAAAAAAAAAAAAAAAAAAAACTAATTAAGACATGTGTGTCCATCAAGCTTAAACAATAATCTAACGATCTCTACTGATTGTACGAATACAAACATTGGATAAATTCTTTATCTTTAGGGAAAGATAATGAAATCTAAACATACACAAGAAGTCCTAACTAAAAATAATATCCGGAACGGGAAACTACTTTAAATACACATGGTGTCCAATTTTTTTACTGTATTCAATAAGTAAAAATCATAAATTGTAAAAGATTATTATTACAGAAAGGCTACTAAATGAATAAGATTTGTTAGATCATAATTAATAAACCCAAATAAAGTTAATATTTTTTGTATTAGAAACAACGAGTGGAAAATATATTCAAATCAGAATTCTAATTATGAATCACCACAAGCAAAATATGCAATTTTTATTACTGTATTCAATAAGTAAAAATCATAAATTGTAAAACTAAAAGATTACAGAAAGGCTACCTACATTCTTCAACCGATTTCAACAAAACTTTTTTTTTTTTTTTTTGGCATGTAGTGTTTCTTATTGTCTTGCACACTTTTTTTCTTTTTTTTTTACATTCAGAATGCTTTAAAAATTCCATTTACAAGACAATTGTTTATAAAATTCTATTCAATCGGGAGACTCATAACGATTGAAAACAATGTTTTTGTTTGAGTTTGGGTTTGACCAATTCCTAAAAAAAAAAAAAACACTAATTATGACATGCGTGTCCGTCAACCTTAAACAATAATCTTTGTCAATTTTATTTTTCAGTCTTTATGATGGTGGATACTTGATCTATCTCTTACTGTTATATCCCCGGGCAACGCCGGGCTCTACTACTAGTATATTGATATATATATATCAATGTATTGTTTGTAGATGTAAATATTCTACAGAGAGATAGATACAAACACAATCTGAAGAGAGATAGATATAAATACACTCTGAAGAGAGATAGATATATACGAATGCACTCTGAATGCAACGTGAAGAGAGATATATACCAATGCAATGTGAAGAGAGATATGAATGCAATGTGAAGAGAGACAGATATGAATGCAATGTGAAGAGAGATAGATATGAATGCACTCTGCAGAGAGATAGATACGAATGCACTCTGCAGAGTGATAGATATGAATGCAGTGTGAAGAGAGATAGATATGAATGCAATGTGAAGAGAGATAGATACGAATGCAATGTGAAGAGAGATAGATACGAATACAATGGGAAAACAGATTGATGCAAACGAAGCGGGAAAACAGGCAGATGCGAGTGCAGTGGGAAGACAGGCAGATGCAAGTGCAGCAGGAAGACAGGTAGATGCAAGTGCAGCAGGAAGACAAGCAGATGCGAGTGCAGCTGGAAGACAGGCAGATGCAAGCATAATGGGAAGACAGGGAGTTTGATAGATATAGCTGACAAGGATAGTTATAGACAGAGACTCAAAAATATAAGCAAATTTAGTAGATAGATAAGCAAATAAAAAAAGTTATTTCTGGGTGTAAATATGCTGATACCTTTATAACTCATCTCGGTTGTAATAGAAATAATTGTTTTTTTTTCTTCTTTTTGAGGGGCTACTTTCTTTTTCTCTTTAGATCAGACTAATTTATCTCAAATCATTTTACTTGTAAACCATCTCTAGTCAGTAGTTTTTGCATGTTTTAATTTTTTAAGGAACAATCTGGAGCACCAGTTGCCTATATAACCATTTACCACTTTGATGCTTGCAGCCCATATCCCTTTTTCTCAGTAATCTGTCAGAAAAAAAGAAAAAGTTCACTTAAGGGTCTCTTGTCATGGTCCACCCACCAAGTCTCCATTTCCCTATGGCAGGTGGTAGTGACTCATCCTGTCAGATGTTTCTGTACTGAGATTTTCACTTTTGCCACCCAGTGGATTGCTTAATAGATGAAAACTTCTACTTGTAACAGCAAAGTTTGTTGATGCTTTCAAAAGAGAACTATTTTATCATTGTTTAATTATGTTCACGAATCACTTCTGTACATGTACAGGCTATTTAAACAAGGCCAACAATAAAGTAATCAAGTATAGCAACTAGGACTGAAACTAATTCTTGTTAAGCTTATGAACAGATAAAACTTTCTCTTGGCTTGTTTTTACAAATTCTTGTTAAATGGATGCTTTAATTTTTTTCCAATACTTGAATCAATGGCTTTACCAGGTGAGCCATGATAACCACTTCTTCACTCATTGTTCTTGAAAAGCACTCCAAAACTTCACTTATGTAGAATTATATATTAATTTTTAATAAAAGTTTCTGCAATGAAATTTAAGTCTTATTTTTTCTTCAATTCTAATGATAATCACTGTATTCATTTGTACACAATGTAAACTGCCATTTTTATATATAAAAATGTTTTGTGATGTCAATGAACACTCGTTGCCACTTTTGTAATGCCAGTGAATACTCGTTGTCACTTTTGTAATGTTCATTTTAGTAGAGACTTTGCAATCGCAGATATAACTATAGTATACCATTGAACAATACTGGTGTCAGACACATTCAAATAACACTCACACTAATAGTACTTGCTTGATAATACTCGCTCGAAAAGTAATCACTGTATTGTTCCGAGAAGAGAATAGAGAATAGCGGTCTGTATAGTAATAGAGTAGAAATGAAGATAAATTAGACACAGGCTATGGTCACGTGGCCTACTTAATTCAATAATGGGATCACCTATGTTTGCTCACTGGCAATCTATGTTCAAACTCAAGTGTTGGCAGCAACACTTTATTCCTATATAACAAAAAGCATGCATATATTTTCCTTTTAATGTGATTCCCATTTTATTATTTATAAAAGGTGTGAAATTGTCAGTTTTCATTTTTTAACATTATTTTATCATGAACATTGTTTTAGCAACCAGTTTAAATCTTGGATATCTTGAGCTGCTCAAGAGGTTGGTAATGAAGGTTTCTGCTATGAAAAAGTGTTCATTGGTCATAGGTATTGAGGAATGATTTTTTATTGATATAAGTAAACTTTATTGCTAAAATATTATACAGGAATCTCTTGATTAATGCGCAACCAATTAATGAGTTTTCAATTAGTGCGCTAAAATTTTTTTTATACTAAAATTTGATTAGTGCATACATAATACTCGATTAGTGTGGTAAAACATTCTTCAGTTTAACAATAGTAATTGAAAATTGATATTTTAATAGCTACTAATTAATTAAAATTTTTCTAAAATTTAAAAATTGAAAATGGGTAACTATTTTGTTTGTCAAGTATTACATTATTTAAATAATTACAGTAGTGCTAAAAAAAAAATGACAGTTATAAATAGATCAATTTTATAATATAAGCCAATAATAAAAATACATACATATTTGAATATTTGTCTCTAATAAAATTTTTTGAATATTTTGATATTTTCATGTTTATTTTGAAGGTTTTCAAAGGAAATTTCTGATTTTTTTTTAAATGGATGATTAAATTATATACAGAAACTTACATTTATTAAAAATATCAAAATATAAAAGACATATGCATTTACTATGGAAAGATTATAAATAAAATGTTCAGTTTAAAATACTAATGATTATGATGTTTGGAAAATTTCCCAAAATAGAAAATATATACATAAGGTTCTTTTTAACAAATTAAATTCAATTTTGTTTTTTTTTTGTTTTAGATTTTACCTACCTGCCAGCATAAGATGACAAAAAAGGAATTAGAAGAATTTTCATGGTTATTGGAGAATTTAAAGAAAAATGTTTAGAAGCAGACCCTGATGGAGACAGAAGCCAACAAATTTGCAGGGGCAATTTCTTAGTCCCACTATTTATATGAAAACCAGACGAATACTATGTGGTAAACCACTCTAAATAAGTTTTTCATAAAAAGTCAGATTAATAAACATTAACCCATACCATTTTTATTGTATCATGTTATATATAAACTGTGTCTAGAGATTATATGCAAAAGAGGTATTGTCAAATATTTTATGTTAAATTCATAGATATGTGTTATCCAATGAAATAATTTGTACTATTATGTATAGCAAGTAAGCATGAAAGCAATTAAGTCCCAATTTTCAATTTCAGATTGGTATTTAGTATTTTTTCAGTAATTATAGCAATTTGCAGTGTCAAGAGATTATTTGCAAAAACTAGAATTTAGTATTATGGCTCGTAAAAAAGAACTAACAATGAATGAAAAGAACTATATAATCAAAGAAATTAGCAAAGGAAAGTCTTCACTTCAAATTTCTAAGGATTTGAAAAGGGATCATCAAACAATCAAGAAAATATGTCAAATGGGAATTCAACCAAGGAAAAAAAAGTCTCAGGCTGAATTCAGGAATTTAACAAAGCGAGATCTATCACATATCCAAAGAGAATTAATAAGAAACCCAAATGCGTCAAGTGCGTTCATATTTGAGGCCACTGGAACTCCTATGGTGTCAAGGGAAACAAGGTGTACAGCATTAAGGAAGTTTGCTGATGTAAAAAATCAAATAAAGAAACCCATTTTAACAAAAAAACATAAGGAAAAAAGATTGCAGTGGGCAAAAAAATACATGAAAACTGTTTTCAGTAAAATGCTTTTTACAGACAAATCAAGGATCACCCTCGATGGGCCTGATGGATGGGCTCGAGGATGGGATTGCAAGCAACATGATTCAAGAAAATTTTTTAAACGCCAACAAGGCAGCGGTGGGATCATGATATGGGCTAGGATTATTGGTAATGAGCTCGTGGGTCCATTTAAACTGAAAGACGGGGTTAAAATGAATTCCAAAAGTTACTGTGATTTTCTAGAGCAATATTTCTTTGAATGGCTCGATAACCAGTCTTTAACCAAGCATAGATCTATGATCTTTATGCAAGACAATGCACCAAGTCATGCATCAAAGTTTACTAAATCCTGGTTGAAAGAAAAGGGATTTGTTGAAGATTCTCTTATGGACTGGCCTTCAAATAGTTGTGACTTGAATCCCATTGAGAACCTGTGGAGAATCCTCAAGAGAGATATTTATTATAATGGAAGGCAATTCAACAGCAAGTGTGACCTCTGGGAGGCAGTTAAAGTTGCTTCAAACAACTTACCAGCTGCTAAAATTGCAAATCTAACATCAGATGTTGACAATAGGCTGCTAAGAGTTATTGAAAAGAAAGGAGCATTTGTGCAATAAATTTTAGGAGGTTCTTATTATTTTTTGTTAATATATCTTTTATTTTTAAAATAAAATTTTTTTTTTTATGTTTTTCCTTTAAGAAATTGACGAATTTGTTCTAAAATCTTTTCATATTATTTTTTTTACATTAGTTTTACAAGGTATAATAATGTAAAAGTATCAAAATAAATAGTTGCAAATAAACTACTGACAGTCAAATTAGTCTGTTTTGTTAACTTAGTAAAATTTTTTTCAACCAAAAGCAATAGTTTTCTCTATCACTATATATCTAAGTTAATAATATTGAGTAGAATCTAAACAACATCATAATAGGACTTTTAACATTAAAGACGCAACTCTTTATACCAATTCATAACTTGCATATAATCTCTAGACGCAGTTTACTTATATTTTAATTAAAAAGTAAACAAATTAGAAATTAATTGTGAATGAGACTAAAATTTGAGGTACAAATTACATCATTTCCTGTAAGTTATATTCAATTAATGCTTTTCGATAAGTGTGTATCTTTTAATGTACACATTAGCCACACTAATTGAAGGATCCCTGTATTAATGCATAATGTGACAATGTTATTCTGGTTTAGATAGATAGATAGATAGATAGATAGATAGATATAGATAGATAGATAGATAGATAGATATGAATGTGATAGATAGGTAGAGGTGAATGTGATAGCTAGATAGATAATGTGACAGTGTCATCATGGTTTTTGATTCTGATAATAAATTTCAGGCATTGTATAAAGACAGTACATTATGTTCAAATGGACATAGTCAAGGAAGCTTAATTTATTCTGGTTTGGCTAATTTTGTACAATGAATTTTTTTATAGAGATTATTGTTGTAACCTAGGAGAGGGTAGTGAATGAGGAATAACCGAAATGGAGGTTAGAAATGAAATGGTAATCTTTATAGCATCAACAAAATACAATACTCGCCAGCAGCGTGAAGTAGGTAAACCACTACTAGTGGTGGACTACTTAGACACCATATTACCCCCATTTACAATAGTGTCCAACGCATTTATGAGAATTGGGACATAGTGTTTATATGTACGGTATATAACAATTATAAAACTTGAACCATTTTATTGAGAGTATTCTAGAATTAAAAGGAATGGATGTTCTATTTAATCAAATATTTCTGATAAATATATTAGTGAATAAGCAAGACATTTTTTATTATTATTACTGTTGTTAATGATATCTTGTATTTACTTAAATCTTCATTTTTTTTAGTTGTTTTCTAATAAGTTTACTCAAACCATCAATCTATCCAGTATTGAGAAAATGTGGATTGGAAATAAACGATAGGCTTTTGGTGATAATCAGAAGCAAATTCCTTTTCTTAGAGAAGCCTGGCTGAACACATCAACTGCTTCATCTGATGTAACTAAGAGTGCCTTATAACTTGCAGAAGATTAAATCCAACCTTAAACTCATCACTCCATTCCATGACTTCTCTCAGCACTATATTTGTAACAGTATTAGTTTTACTTTTTCTTACATGATGTATTACCAATCATTAACATATTTACTTTTATCTTATCATTGATAAGTAAATACTAATCAAAATTAATAATAATAATAATATTCAAACAATTCATCTAAGAAACAAGAATTTGGATATAAGTATTTACTTTAAATATAAGTATTTACTTTACATCATAATAATACATACAAGATTCTGTATATCTTGTTTTATTGTGATAGAAATATTATGACTATTTATTATATTAACTATTGTTCAAAAAATATTCTTCTGTATTCTAAAATATTTTTTAGGCTATCAAAAATTTTAAACAATTTTCTTTTCTTTTCTTCATGGTAAGCAGGAATAAATCTATAAAAGAATTCATATCTAAAAGTTTACAAATGTAATCACAATAAAGTTACATATTCCATTAGTTGCATAAATTGCATCATTGACTTTGTTCTTTCAATAAGAAAGTCAATAAAAACATCTATAAAAAGCTGAAAGTCACATGTCTGCCTCATTATGAACCAATCAGTAAATAGCAGATACAGAATCATATTTGGCAAAAAGATTATAAAAAACAAAACAAAACTAAAAATACCTTTAGAATTGAAGAGTGTCAAAAGCAAATAATTCATTGCTAGTGAAGTTATGCTTGTATAAAACAAAGAGTGACTTGGTTTTAGTTATAGAATCATGATTTTGCCAAAATCAATAAAGAAAAAATAAAATTTCAAGATGATAAAATTTGCAAGGTGGATTGGTATTTTGTTGAACAAGAAATTTCAGTTATGTAATTGGGATATATCCAGTTTCTTTCTATATTTACATCTTTTATTCTTTAATTTTATTCTTAACTTGTTCTATTATTTAATTATTTTGTGTATAGTATTCATATTTTTACTTTGTGGCTTTATCATTTAATTCTAATCATGTTCCATACAGATGACTAAGTATAATTAGTCACAAGAGTCACTGATTAAGTTTCTTTAAATTTACTTTTATCAAAGTTTATAGGCTAGAATATTTGATTGTATTCAGAATTTCTTGTAATCAGATATATTTTGCGACTAACTGTTTTAATCATTTATGTCTCCACCAGTTTTAAACACACTACTCATATGCACAGAATTTTATATGACTAATGAATTTTTTCAGATAAGTAAGTTTAGTATAAAGTATGATATATAGAATGTATAAGTATAAAGTATTAGATGGAGTAATGCTTGTAATAAAATAATAATAATAATAGTGAAAATGCTTAATCAGAAAATTGTAATAAAAAAAACTTTTTATACAATTTTCAGATTAAGCATTTTCCATGTTATTATTTTGTTACAAGCATTACTCCATTTTATTGTTGTTGCTTTCCATCACAACATTTTAGGTTGATCAACTCTTTGACTAAAGAAACAAACAGTATGAAAGTGGAAATAAAGATAGACATTCAAACAAGTTTTAAATTTGCATTGCACACCAGTGATATTCATCTTTCAAGAATGTCATTGTAATCATTCCAGCCTCAAAAGTATTAATGATTATGCAAAACACAAATATAGAGTTATTTTGTCATTACTTCTTTGACTTTTTTTACCATCTTTCATTGGCTATCTAGTAGTGTTGTTTGTTTAATTTTTAGATAAAGCATTTTTAGTATTATTTTTGTTAATGGAGAGAAAAAGGTTGTAAAATGAGCACAAATCTATACTCCATTTAATCATTAATGAAGGATCAATATTTATAATGCTTTTCCATTGAGGTGGAATGTGACAGTCATTTTTAGTATGAAATCAATGTGCTATTGCACAATGTTTACCACCTCTGGAAGAAGCTAAAAAGTGTTTAGTTCTCTTGACTCTACTTTGGCATGCCATAGGTATCAGGCAATAATACTGACCCTATCCCTTTTTGTGTAATTGAGGTATTGCTTGGAAGAATGGATCCCTTGGAATTAGATGATACAATTGTTGATCTTTGGTCATTCATGACCAAGGATCAAGAGCCAGTTTGATCTCTCAAATAGGGGTTCAATGGAGGATCAAGACTGTCTACCCAGAGACAGCATAACAATCTTTCCCTGTGATTGAACAGTTTCTATCTTAGACTTTCAGTTGTGTCATTTGTAATTTTTTTTTATTCTCTTTTTTTCTCCTGAAGCCATGTTATTTGACAAATGAGTATGATGCCAAACCAGGTAGTCAATTGTGTTTCATGCAGCAATATTTGAAAATCAAAGAGCAAAGCCTTGAATACAGTTTCAACCTGGTTTTCATCTTCTTTCTCTTTTCCTTTGTTGCATATCATTTCATGGATGTTTTCAATTTTAAAACTCCAGAAGTTATAAGATGTGTTTGGTTTCAATCTTACAGTGAAGGAAAAAATCAGTATAATCAGTTTAAATCTCTTAGCTAAAGAGAGAATCTGGCAACCAAGTGGCAAAGCCCTCCTGAGAAAAAAAAATCAGATTTTTATATCCTTGGACAGTTATACAAGACTTAATTTTTAAGGTTAGCAAGAAATCTCTCTGACAATCACCATCATGACTAATTCAAACCATAGATTTCAGTCAATTCTAATAATTAATACTTGACAGTATGAACAACTCAAATTAGTAGTTCTATGGTCCCAAACTCTTTCATCTTCATTTGATTTCTTACACTGCAATTTCATCAACACACAAATTCTATAGAAATGTCCCTAACTTAAATAAACACAGTTTCTGAGTGTTTTATCTTGAACCATACTATGAACTTCAGTACAGTTGTTGACACAGTGACTCAATCAAAGACATATTGTACATTTACATCTGGGATTCACAAAGTGGATGATACCATTATTCTGGGGACAACAGAAAGATCTGGGGGATGGCAGATGAGAAAAACTGGGAGTGGTGAGAGATTAAAAAAAAAAGAGGTGGTAGAGAGTGGCATTAGAACCTGATAATTTTTCTATTTTTTTACAAAATCTACATAACAAAACTGAAAGCACTTATAAGAAATAAAATTAAGATAAATGTTATACAGGGACGCATGGCTTTATTTTATTTCATTGTTCAAATTTAACCCATTGAACCCTGACCACCGCTTTACAGGTGGTAGAGAAAAATGATGTAATGCCCAGCCCCTGGTTGAATGGTGGGTAAACACTTGTAACTATTTTTATATCTACTGTGAAACATCACATACCAATTATTTATGAATTTTGACTCAGGAGCTCAGGCAGAAGGGTAAAAATTGTTCACCAATACAGGGCTTAAAGAGTTAAAAAATCTGAATGTTGTTTGTAGCTTACTGATATTATCTGGACAGGATGCACCACATACCAGCCAGATAACACAGCCAACATCTGCATCTCTAAATTTGTAGGTATAGTTATATAGCCACAGATGATTATCTGGCAACATCTTATCTAACAGCATCTAAACAAAACTTCAAAATGCATGTTTGCCTACAGTGTTAGATTAGTTTTTGTTTTGAATTTGCATTATACCAAATACCAAGAAAGAAGTGTCTCCATATGGGCATAGTAGGTAGGGTACTAGGAATGTGGCCTGAGAGCCAAGTGGGCAACAGCTAGAAATAGTTTGAGTTAACTAACTTATTTGTTAGTGACTAGTACATCATCCTCTACTAACAACAACTACATGTATATATTGCTACTCTTCTAATCCACACTTCATCATTAGTGACAATTTCAACTCCAACATCTTGGTGACCCTCACATTCTCTTTAATAATTCTTTTACTGACAATAGCAAGAAATCCATTATGCATTGTTTTTGTTCTGAAGAATCAGCTTAATAAACAACTACATGATGAGGTTTTATTCATGGAATGATTTAGTGATTTAAAAAAAAAAAAAAAACAGACAAAAAACCTGGATCTGTTGTGATATTTTTGTAATTCCATGACAATTGATTTGTTTCATTTGTTATTAAAAAAAATAGATATTTCTCTCTTTATTGATCAATTTAAATGTATGATATAGTGAATAATCTAATTTTTTTTAAAATTATGATAGTAAACTACAAGGTGGTGATAAAAAGTTCTCAATTTGACCATGAAGCCTTTAAAAACAAAACAAAAAAAAACAGTGGTTTCATCATTTGACCAGTTTTTAGGAATTATATTTGCAGCATTCTGTCATATAATGAAGTAAATTCCAGCTTTTATGTTTTGTATGTCATATCTATATTTCCATATTGGGGGTATATTTACAGTATTTTCCTTCTAAATATAATATGAAGTGGGGCATAGTTTTCTACCACTGATATTTTTATTTATTATGTTTTTGAAAGAAGTTATTCCAGCAAATATAAAACCAGAAAAATCAGAAAACAAGATTAATCTAATTCCAGATATTTTGGTGAGAGCATTTTTTTAAACAGATTATGTCATGTAGACATTATTAAGGATTTACTAATGAAAGAATAAATTCTTTTGAGAATTACTTTTTCCTTATTTTTATTCTTTTTTTACTTATTTGTTTTTCTTTATCGGCAAAAATCTTCTTTTCTTAAAAAACTCAAATTTTATTTTTATAGTCTGATTTTAATCATTATTTATCTTAATGATTCAGTCTTAAATTTTACTTTGAACTAATTTCATTGTGATAGCCATTTTGATTGTTGCTAAAGTAAAGGGATCACATCTATGCCACTAGTTGTAACAGGGTCATCAGTTTGTTATGGGTTACCTTTTTTTTATATAGCAATTATTAACTTTTGTTGAAAGGATACTATTGACTAATATTAGTTGATAGGATGTATATTTATGTGAGAGAGGGAGTCTAGTGATAGTATTGTGGTTGAATAAGATGTTTTCTTAAACAGGAAATAGGAATGAAGTTACAAATAATATGGTACACTTAACATTTTATTGCCTTAGCAAACTAAATAGGAAGATTATAAAAAGAGGTTATTAGAAGTGTGTATATAAAAATATTCTTTATATGTATGTGCATATAAAGTTCTATTATAGTTTGTTATATATAGATTTATCAGCTTAAGGCATTTGTATACTGTGTTATATTACACATGATTTGTTGGAGACTAAGAATCCTCCAGAGAGGAAATGAGATATGATTTATCCTGACAGAATTCTGTGGATAGAGAGAAACCATACATCTTTTTCTTTTATACTGCCTTTTCACAATGCTCTGTAGTAAGCATTAAGAGAAATTTTGTGGTAAAAAAGTGGAGTAATCCCACACCACCATCAATTATATACTGATTGTTCACTTAATACTAGGAGTTAAGCTATATTCTACTTTGTCATAACTGAATGAAATATCATTTGAGAATGATTAGTACTTTAAGTAAAAACAGCATTTTTTGAATCCATGACTACAAAACCAAAAATGACTACTGAATATGTCTTACTGTTTTCTATTGTTGCTAAGAAATTCTACTTGTTTGTGAAGCAAAGTTTTAAAAAATCTATATAAATGTGGTAAAAGGAACAAATTAGACTCAAATTATAGTGGATACATTAATAGAACATATTCTATTAATTAATCAGTTTTAGACAAAATAAAAACCTGTTTTTACTAAAAATGATTGATAAGATATGATATCCCTACTGAGTGGATATCAACTTATAATTTATGGAGAAAGATAAAATTTACATACCATTTAAAATGCTTATCAAATAATTAATCTGTCAAGTCTCAGCTTTTAAGCATATATAGTTATTAAATTTCTGTCTATATTTCTGAGATGATGTATTATGATAATTTACATTATTTAGATTATTATCCTCATTTTCATTGCAGTATTAACATACTTTTGGCCATTGTACACTCCAGCCTTCTTTAGGTGATTGGAATTTCAAACCGAACACTTTATTTTGTCCACCGGGGTAGATTGTTCTAGTTTCCAGATACCAGCAGTAAACACTAGTGGCATGCCACCCAGTGGCAGATTGCATGTAGGTATTACTGGTTCCCATATTGTATTCATTTCTATGCTTGGTCGGCTCAGGAGATTTTTGTGGTCTAACATATGTGCTGATTCCTTAACTTGGAGAGTTGAATTAAAGGGAAATAACTAAGACATCCAGAAGAGACATGGCACCTGAAACTAGAACAATCTACTCTAGGGGATGAAATAAAGGGTTTAGTTCAAAATTCCAATCACCTGAAGAACATTGTGAATATGGAAATGAAGATGAGGATAACAATGTAAATAATGTAAGTAGTTATTAAATTATTAGAAATTTTATTCCCTTCAGTAACATATATTTAAATAGAGCCAAGAATTTTCTATTAAATATTTGCACTTATTCTTGTGTTTAATACTATATCTGCATCCCATGGATAGATAAAAGACAACATATCAAGTAGCCAGTCTAAGTAGCAGTCAGTGCAACATTTTAAATCAAAGTAGTAAGAAGAGTCATTAAGAAACCTTCCTGTATCTAGGTTATTTCCAGTTGTACAAAAATTCTCTTCATAAAAAGAAACTAGACTATAAAAAGACAAAATGGATAGATCAATAAGTCTGCAACCTCATGATAAAAAAATCTTTTATTATACACAACAAATATTTATTTTTCAGTATAATCTTCTCTCTTGTCAATGCATTTAATTAAGTAGTGAATATTAATCACATAAATCAAACATTATACAATGAAGTTTTCAGATCAAAAGTCAGCAAATAACTGTCAGGCTTTGGATTTATTGATCTAACCTCATACTTTTCACTCATGTAACCTCAAGTCTAACATTTTTACTAAGCCCCCACACATGCAAAATCTCTTATGGAAAAAAAAAAATGATATGCACATTCTTTTCATAATAGCTTCTGCTATTTAAAGCTTTATATTTTTTCTTCTGTTATGATCAATGGAAATTCACTTTTATTTCTGTGAGAAAAAAAGAAATCTAGATTCATTTGCCAACTACAGATGTTGAGCTTCTAATGCTAAAAAATAATTTCTGAACAGATATTCTACTAAAATTGCATCAATAATCTTTTCATGATTCCAAAAATTTCTTAAGAAGGAGAAAATGAATTTGAAAAGAATCAAGAGGAAAGCATTTTTTCAACTTTTTCAACAGAACAAAATACTGTAACATGACTAGGTGATGTAATTTATTCTTAATCTAGGGAAATATTAGTGCCATATACTTTCACAGAATTGTTTTGACTGTAATGGTTTTAAAGTAAATTTTCTGTATTTTTACTGTAATTTAAAAGATTTAGTTATTTTTTTTTGTTTTCTATCACTTTAAAAGACTAAAGATATTTGTTGAAAATTTTAAAAAAATCTAAGTATCAAATTTGGTAAAAAGATCTGGCTAACATAAAAAAGAAGTGCTTATCAACTGCAAAATGACAAAAAAATGACAAAAAACTGGAAAAGAAAAATTTGAGATATATAATATTGCTGAAAACCTTTAAAGAATTTCATGATGTTGATGAGTTTAGACAACAAAATTTTTTAGACTAGATGAAAATCAGCACAAGTCACCAGTAAAATAAGGAAAAACTATTAAAAGAAACATTCAACAAATATTTCAATAGTGAGCACAAAATCACATGTCTTTATGAAGTGCTTTGCTAAGATATTTAGACAATTCACAAGATTTTAAGCACAACTGCAACTTATACATGTAGTGAAGTACACACAAATTGGCAAAGATATTCTTAAGTTTTATAACAAAGCAGATTCTACAATATTCAATGCAGTGCATGAGGTTGCTCACACTATACATAAATCTCATGATTAATATTATAAATGTATCATAAATTATTATATTATTATATTTAATATTTTTGGCATGAGTATATGCTATTTTACTGTGTGCTTATATCAAGACAAAAAGGGGATGATAGTTTGATTGCTCCTTTATTTTTAATATTTATATGAAAAATATTAATAAGTGGAATTGAAAAATAAATTAATAAGAGAATCAAGTTCAAATTTTGGGTGAGGTAGTGACATGAATCCATTACTTCCAATAAATCAGGCCATGATTACTACCTCCTTGAGGCTGACATGTAATTTAGTATAGCCTGTCACATGTTACTAAGAGAAGAGATGGCTATTCATCATGTATACTGCATTACTCTGAGAAATAGTGTGACAGACCCAGCACATGGCAAACCAATAATCTATTAGATCATGAAATTATATATATATATATATATATATATATATATATATATATATGTGTGTGTGTGTGTGCGTTTAAAATACTCTATATTTACAGGGAAGAATGCTCAGTATTGAAGATAGAGTGTTTATAGATAGACTGTGGACATAGGAATCAACATTTTATGTCCACTTAAGTATGAAAGTGATAGTTATCATGGAGTGTTGATTCCAATGTTCACACTGAGTAAGTTAAATAAATTTGTTTGTTTCCTTAGCTAATGAATAACTTGATTTTCAGTATCTCATCCACTCCTCAGGAGTTTTGTTTTGTGAACTATATATATATATATATATATGTGTGTCTATATATATATATATATATATATATATATGTGTCTATATATATATATATATATATATGTGTGTCTATATATATATATATATATATATATATATATATATATATATATATATATATATATATATATATATATATATATATATATATATATATATATATATATATATATGTGTGTAGTTAGTTCATTGTGAATCTGAAACAATCCCGTCTGTTTCTGTCAACAGCCAAATTTTCAATTGTGACATATTTTATTCAACAAATTATTTGTAAATAATATTAAAAGAGAACATTTTTAAAGATTTCAAAATTAGAAAAAAAAATTTTATAAGCTTTTTATATAATTAACCAAGAAATTTAAATTAAAATACCTAAGAAATTTGAATTAATTTCATTATTATATTCATAAAGCTTATATACCTAGAGTATTGAACTTTTATATCTTAGATGTATTTATTAATATTTAGCAGGATATGAATGTACTTTATAAAGTATATATATATATATATATATATACATATATATATGAAAGTAACTAACTACATTTTAAGCCCTTCCACCATCCTCAAATGATATACTGAGGTCAGGATGTCAAAATAGGTCAACACTCTCTGCCTTTTCCCACTCTCTAAATAAGATAGCAATATCTCTTGATTTTAACCCAGAATATTTTTTTTATCATTTCATTTCTGATTTGTTTGTAGATCTTGAAGATTGAGAGCTGCTGTTTTTTTTAGAGCTCTCATGAAATGAAAATTATTACCTAAGGGATATTAAGTTTTTGATCTTCTTTAATTAATAATAATAATATATATATATATATATATATATATATATATATATATATATATATATATATATATATATTTTTGTGTGCAACTTAAGTTTTACTGGTTTTCCAGCTCATCAGGCACAAAGTATATTTTATGTCTTTATGAAAAATTGAAATTTCAAATTATTACTGGAGATGCTGGTCTAGTTCTGATATAGTAACGCTTGTGGGGTTACAGCAGGTATGAACCCTAAAGCTTAATAAAAAGATATATAATAAAAAAGGAAATTTAATCTGGCTTCCAGTATTTTCAGAGAAGCAATTTTCTGTGCCTACAGGCTCTCATGAGTTTGTTCCTCTTATTAAGTAGACCTACATTGTTAATATTTTTGAAGATGAATTTCTTTTCTAATAGACTTAGGTTGATCCCCCAGCCAGAAAATGGCTTTTGTTTGGGCTACAAATTCCCAATTTATGTGAGGTGTGTAGGCATTTGTTTTGATATTCCAATAAAACTTAGAGATTGCTGTGGCGTTTGCATATTTTTTGTTGCTAAGGGTCATCAGGTGATGATAAAAATGCTTTTTCCAACTATTAGTGGTAGATCCAAAATAAAATTTAATCTGGTCATTGTGCTTGACACTAGCCTTATAGGTAACTCCTTTATACATGCATTTACCATTCATGGGACAGAGGGTACCTTTACGGCAATCACATTTTTGATCATCAGGGCTACCATTGCTACTAGTGCTGCTTAAGTATTTGTTAAGGGTTACACTATTATGTTAGGCTAAATATTGTTCAAGGTTTTTAGTGCAGCTGTACCTAACCTTAACGCTGTTCTTGTTGAAGAGTTTTCTGAGTAAAGGATTATAACTGAAATGCTTGTGTACTAACCTAAGAAAGATTCAACTGATGTTGGTCCTGACGTTATTGTTGAAGGGTGGATTGAACCTAATAATGTTGCGTTTTCTATTCTTAGATTTACTATTGGTATTCACATTAGTGTTAGGGATGTAATTTAGTTCAGCATTATGCTTACTTCTATTTAATGAATCAACATATTTGGTTTTGTATTTGTCAAAGATGTGTTTACTGCTGGAGTTAGTGGAGAACCTATGTTGCACAGATTTGTGGAAGTTATTAAGGATACATGGTGGGTGGTTAGATTCTTTACTAATATATATATATGATTATAAAGTTCCTTATTATAAGTCATGTACACTCCTCTGAATAGTTCAAACATAGTGTCTAGGAAATTGATCACCTTGGTGTTGGTAACAGTAATGATGTTAAGTTTGTGATCCTTAAAGAATTTGATTAGCCGTTTCCTAAGCTGGTCAGTTTTTTGTGGCTTGGAGTTACATAGAAGATTACTCCATCATCCCTGCACAGTCCTTGACCCAACGGGTCTTGGTGACAGAGAGGTAACAAACCAGATTACCCTGAAGATCGATTCAGATTAAACCTAGGTAGGTAGTTCCTGGCTCTTTAGGATTTATTTTATTAATCTTTGCTCTACTTAGTATATTGAGCACTCTATGTTTTAACTTAGTTACTCAATTGGTGTTTTTTCTTTGGACTGGTAACTTAAGGCACTGGGCAATTTTTTTCACCCTGTTCAGATGTTTCTAGTTCTTTCTTTTTTTTCCAATTTTTTCCTCAGATACCAATTTGTTTTGTTATACTTGCAACTTGTGCTATCCGAGGTTTTTTAGTTTTTACCAACCAAGTATAATTATTAGTATAATAATATATATATATATATATATATATATATATATATATATCCATGGTTCCTCTACTGGGTCAAAAACCACATTGAATAGGCTAAATGAATTTATCTCAGAATCGGCATTACCAGAGATCTAGTGCAGTTTTTGATCTGGTAGAGGAGACATGGCTATGCTCTTTTGTCTCTGGCAGGCTCAGGAAAAGACACAAGAACAAAACAAGGATCTATTTATTGTTTTTGTACACTTCACAAAGGCTTTGGAAAGTTTTGTTAAAATTAAGTGTTCCAGAAAAAATGATCCATATTATTATCTTCTTTCACAAAATAATGAAAGCTTTTGTAAGGTCGGGAAGTGAGCAATTGGATGCTTTTTTTGTCACCAACAGTACAAAGCAAGGTTACATTTTTGTTTCTCTTCTCTTTGCACTTTTCTTTGCAATGTTGAATTCAAAACAAGTTGAGGTCTATACAATCAGCAACATTTTGAAGCCCATCGAAACTTGTTCTGCACAATCTTCTCTTTGCAGATGATGCTGCTCTATTAGCACACAGTCTAGAAGACATTCAAACTATCCTTGATAAATTCTCTGAAACAGCAAAAGCATTTGGACTCACTATCAACATAAAGAAGACTGAGATAAAGTACTAGCCAGTACCAGGCAATCCATCTCTCACAAATCCTTCTGTCTTCATTGATGGTACAGCATTAAAAACTGTTGAGGCATTCACATATATTGGATCAACAGTTTTTTCTGATGAAAAAATGGAGAGAGAAATCTAATCCAGAATAGGCACAGTATTCAGTAATCTTAAACATAGTTTAGTGAACACCAAAGATGTATATCTCAAAATAAAGATTTATATATATAGATCATTCGTTCCCTCAGCCTTTCTCTATAGTGTGGAAACTTGCACCCTATACCGCAAGCACATAAATAAACTTGACGCCTTTCACATGCACTGTCTTCATGAAATATGTGATTATAAATGCGATGACAGTGTTAAGAATAGTGCAATACTGAAGTAATGTAACAACATCACAGGCATTGAAACCATTCTAGCAAAGATACAACTTAGATGGGCTGGTCATGTTGTGAGAATGGATGAGCATAAGCTTCCAAAAAAGGTGCTGTATGGACAACTACCAAACTCCAAGCATTCAGTTGGTCGTCCAATCTCATGCTACATAAGACATGTTTTATTAAGTTAAAGGGTTTTGAAGAGAGTAAACTGAAGCACCGTCAAGCTCTGAAGCAGAAACACCATCAAAATCTTCAACAAATTTCATCTGTCATTGTGGCTGGGCTAGTATCACACTTAAAAAAATACAAATGAAATATGTCTTACCGTTTACCTGATTTTTTCAAAATAGCCCATGCTAAAATGCATAGGACTGTAAAACGAAAGGCACCATCCACTGCTGACACTCATTTATCATTCATGATAGGAGAGTCCATTATATATATATATATAAAAATATATATATATATATATAAAATATATATATATAAAATATATATATATATATATATATAAAATATATATATAAAAAATATATATATACATATATAAAATATATATATACATATATAAAATATATATATATATATATATATACATATATAAAATATATATATATACATATATATATATATAAAATATATATATATATCTACTATCTATATTTCTCATGTTGTCTGTCTGTGTGTCTGTTGTGGGCGTTGTTACCTCGCCCAGGCCGCATTTCTCACCCGATTTCGATGTGGTTTTCACAAGTTTGCAAATGGCTGCCGTAAGGACATGACGGAGCCCGATTTTTAAGTTCAGACACAGGTTTCGGAAAAATTGATAATCGAAAAAATCTGTTTACAGAAGGAATGATCGAATTTCAACCAAATTTGACACCCTCTTAGAGTCTACCATTAGAAGTGTTGTCCAGAAGTTTCATGACCACGGACCCCTAAACACTGCGGAAAATCAATAAAACCCAAAAACTGATACACCCAGATTGCGCCTGAACTGCATGTTGGTTTTTAGCGAAAACCGAGAAGTTTTATGCGGAGGCCATTGGGAGTTACCATGTGAAGTTTCAATTCTGAGCGCCCCCAAAACAAAGTGCAAATCAACAATCGGTCAACCTATAAAAATGTTTTTCCGGTTTGGTATGTCCTAAATGCAGATTAATTTAAGGTCACGCTATGCGTGGGAAGAAACAGGTCAGTGCATGCAGTGGAGTGGAAGAAAACATTTAACCTCAAATTCTGAAATGGATGTAGGGCCATTGAAATTCGGCTTTTTTATCCCTGCTACCAGGTCTGACTTTGAACCACAAATGACAAATTCGACTTTGTCAACACTTTTGCTTTAATCGTTCCTATCTTACCAAAATAAGCACTTCCTTTATTTGCGTCTTTCCTGAAAAAAATCCACATACGTGCTGAGTGAAAATGGTTCTGCCCTCAGCAGTCCATTTTCCAATTCTCTAAACCTTTTCCCCTAGCCCAGGCTGCATCCCAGACCTGACAAGGAGTTTTTGCACTAAAACAGCAGGGCTTCTTCCCAATTCATTTCAAAGCTAATGCTGGCAAACGGTTAGCGGCTTTTCATTGTTGCACAAACTAAACAAGCAAACGCTTCATTTCAGCTCCTTGCATTCTACCGCAAGTTACCTATTTGCTTAAACGTTTGCATTACCCATTTTATCACTGCATGCTGCCTCTACTGCTCAGCCCAGTCCATCTTAGCGCTCCATACCTATTTCTACCTTTTCATAGTTCAGTTTTGCTTTTAGACAGTTAACTACTGTCGCAAGTTACTTATTTACTCAATCGTCTGCCCAACCTATTTTTACCTCCACGTTACAGTTTTCACTGTAAGTTGAAATGTACCCTATGCTTAGCGTTCTCAGTACTTCACTGCCTATTTGCTTAAATGTTTGCATTACCCATTTTATCTCCGTGTGCTGCCTCTACTGCGCATCTTAGCGTTCCATACCTATTTCTAACTTTCCATAGTTCAGTTTTGCTATTAGACAGTTAACTGCTGTCGCAAGTTACTTCTCTTCTGCCTTTAATATGCGGCCCAGTACACCTCAGTTTTTCACTACTTTTTAACCTTCAATGCTTCAACATTTTGGTTGCATAACCTCTTCCTACAGCGAAGTTTTCATGCTGCCAGAAAGCACGGCCCATAGCTAGAAGATTTTTTTCATACCGCTCAACTGCATTTTTAGTTTTCGTAAACAACGAGGTTGCACCGCTTCAGCTTTGGCATCAACTTCTATTCGCATTCTTACACAGCATTTCTGCAACCCTTCAATATGGCTCCTACATGACGAACATCCGCACGTCAGCAACTGAAGACCCCTAATACCGTTAGCGTTAAACATGCAGAACAGGCAACTGCGGAGGAGCACATAATAACTCCGGTTACAGATGATCATATAGCGTCTACTTCAGCCTCTGCTTTGTACTCTTCTTCGTGCCGTGGCGATGACCAACCCGGCAGCTCTGCAAAGACACTGGCTAAGGGGAAAACGGGAGCAGGATTCCATTGAGTGCACCTCCTTGGGGGAGAAATGGCTGGCATCTACTTCAACCTCTGCTTTGCACTCTTCTGAGTGCCGTGGCGATGACCGACCCGGCAGCTTTGCTAAGCGTGCCAAAATACCATGGTGAGGCAACATTAGTAGTCTTTCTAAAAGAGCCTCTGCAGCAAAGAGAAAGCGGGAGGAGGAAACTCTACCTCGGAGGCCTCTTTGAGGCTTTCCAGTCAATCTCAAAGGAGGCAGTATGTTTTGTCACATGAAACGCTTGGTGAGCGTAACTACCGTTTGTACTTCAAATCAGTTTACACATATTCGATGAAAAGTAAGAGGAAACTACCTAAACGTGTGCAAGACAACAAAAAAGCGGCTTCATCACAAGCGCTTTTGCGGTCTCAACAGAGCCCACATTGAAAAGCTACTCACAATGCAGCCGACGCCGCTGCAACTTCCATACGATGGTCCCAGGAGACCATGGCTGAGAAAACCGCACGTAACACAGCGAAAGCTGCAGCAATGTCCATTCGACGGTCCCAGGAATACATGGCTGAGAAAACTGCATGCCATGCAGTCGACGCCACTGCAACTTCTGCTGCAAGGGTGTCGGAAAGTTCCCCGAAAAAGCGCACAAGGCGGCAACGCAATGCAATTTCAACTTCCGCTGCTAGAGCTGTAGAAGGGCCTACTCAAAGGCTTGAAAGGTTGCAGACTGTTAACCAGCGCCACCATGCACAACGAGGGCTCTGTAGCCCAACAAAGCAGTTTTGGTTTAAGCTGGCGTTCAACTATGAGCCAGTTTTGAGGCTTTCCGGTCACAAAGACCTCCAAACAGGATCCATGTCAGTTGTCTGGGCATTGCAATGCCAAAAAATGACCTGAAGAGTCTGCAGGTTTGTGTTGTTCAGACGGTAAGGTACAGTTGCCACCTTTTCAAGAGATACTTACTCCGTTGAAAGCTCTGTTGGAGGGTTCCAGTCCAGACTCCAAACATTTCCTCACAAAAATCAGACTGTACAATTTTGCCTTCCATGTGACCTCTTTCGGTGGTAATGCCTTCCGCGAAGTAAGTTGGAATCCCACCTTCCAGGTTCAAGGTCAGGTTTACCACCGGATTGGGTTTCTTTTGCCGGAAACTGCCACTGATTCGGACTTTCTACAATGTACTTCATAGCTGACTACAATCAACAGGCAGATGCCCGCATGGGCATTATTCCCGAGAACGATACAGGCCAGGACAATCATCCTCGCAGGGATATCATAATGAGTCTCCAACAAATGTTCCACGAGACAAACAGCTATGTCCGCAGTTTTAAGTATGCTCTCGAAAATAACACTTCTTCTGATTTCATTATTGTAACTGATGATGACAAAAGGTCTCGGGGAGAGCATGAACGCCATTACAATGCTCCCGCAAGTAACAAAGTTTTCGTCATTGTCAGCAGTGATCAGCACAACAGAAGTGACATTGTTATCGAATCGCGCGGCAGTGGGCTCTGAAGAATTGATTGATGGTACATGAGGGTGCATTCAATCATCATCATCGAAGCCGGAAACTTTTCCATCAATTCATAGTAGACATAGCTGCTAAGATAGAATCTGAAAGACTGTTACATCAGATTGAATCAGACCAAGTTGCGCTATGACTCTTACATTCACCTCCGTGATGCTTTATGAAATGACGCTGATCCAGCTGTCAGTTTTTGACTTCTTTTCACACCCAGGCTGCAATTAATGTCAAATGTCAAATCAACTTCTGACATTTACGGTGTCAATTCAGTAACAGAGACAGATTTTCAATTTGGACTCAGGCTTTCAAAAAATTAGTAAATCGGCTGGTCACTCCGGTATTTGGGCGGATTACATTCTAATATTTTCAATTCTTTCAGGCTTCAACCAGAAATTCCTACGGAGCCCAGTTAGAGGTGCCTTGCATAGAAAGCCGTGTGACCCCATCGTGAAAAATTGATACAAACCTCCATGTTGACCATGCCCTCAGCAGTCCATTTCCCACTTCTTTAAACTTTGTTCTTTCTCTCAGGCCGCATCCCAGACCTGATTTTTCAATTTACGTCATTGTGTCATGCCGGAGCCCGATTTTTTTATTTGGTACTCAAACTTTGTCAAAAAACCGATTAACTCACAGGTGATATGGATTTTGGGTTTTTAAGTTGAATGTCTCGCCTGTACTACGCGGCCCAGTACATCTAAGCTTTTCACCTCATTTTGGTCTCTGTGCAGTTGACTTCGCGTTGTTAAACACTTTTGAGCTATTTTTATTTGAACTTAAAATCGGATCAATGTATGGTTTCCAAAGTACCGGGTTAACAAAACAAGGGCAACAACAACCCCGCCCAAGTAGTATGACCAGTCTCAATATTTCAGGAAACTGGGTTGGGTGTGAAAAAGTATTTCTTGTTAACATTGTTTTTTCATTCGGTTTTTCCAGTTACGAGTCCTTTTTTAAAGTTGATCGTTTTGTGTTCATTTTGTTTAGTTCTTTTTTCGTAACAGATTTAATGTTTAGTATAGTGTGAGATAGGCAAGAAGTAAGGCATGTAGCAACATCAGCACAGCAAAGGACACTCCTTTAAAGTGAAGGAAGGGCAAAAATATTTTAAGTGATAGCGATTGCTGTATGAATCGTACGATTTTTGAATCAAGCACGGGCAACGCCGGGCCATGCTGCTAGTATATATATATATATATATATATATATATATATATATATATATATATATATATATAAAATATATATATATATAAATATAAAATATACCATCTATATATAAATATAAAATATACCATATATATAAAATATACCATATATATATGTTTTATTATATAATAATTGCATAATACATTTTAGATGCATCAAGAGTAGTCTTCAATGATGTACTGTCCTCATCGCCGATTTCAGGTTTTGCATCATATCGGCTCCAACAGCAACCCCGACCTGATTCAAGATGAGTCAGGCCACCTCCTTGAAAGCATTGTGCTATGCAACATGCCATTGCAATAACACATTCGGCTTTGCTCAGATTTTGACCATTCGTATTGACATATGTCAGTCAATGAAAAACGAGGCTTTTCACACCCCTCCCTCCTATATATATATATATATATATATATATATATATATATATATATAATATATCATATATCCTCCTATATATATATATATATATATATATATATATATATATATATTATATATATATATAAATATATCATATATCCTCCTATATATATATATATATATATATATATATATATATATATATATATATTATATATATATATAAATATATCATATATCCTCCTATATATATATATATATATATATATATATATATATATATATATATATATATATATATATCCTCCCTATATATATATATATATATATATATATATTATATATATATAAATATATCATATATCCTCCTATATATATATATATATATATATATATATATATATATATGCAATTTTTATATATATTATTTATATATTATATATGCACGGTACTTACGATTGCAGAGAGCATGAAACCCAGGGTCACAAACTCACATCAATCCATATATATCATAGATTTGGCTAGTTAAAAATGTTGTTTCTTTAAGAAAGCCAAGCAAAAATTTTATAAAGTAAGACCAAAAGGTGACTTCATAGAGATGCTTTTAGTCTGTAAATGTTATAATGATCATATATATTCTTGTGTCATGCAGGATAGAAGTTTATGTAGAATTATTTAATATTGGGAGTGAAGAATGCTTATATCCATTTTATATACATAAATGTATATAAGCATTCTATGATTTCATAGAGTCATTAGGAAAAGGACTTTTGGCATCTATGAAGACAAGTGTGCATGTCATTTTTAGGCTCATGGTAGTGTAATATTTGAAGAAATTCATTAGTGAAATTAACATGAAATTAATTTTATAGATTCAGTAAAATCAATTGATTTAAAGTTTTATATAAGTGATATACTAGAGAAAGAATTTGTGAAATTCTTGGATGTAAAGTTGAAGCAGATTTGCATGTTTGTACATTCCCAAATGGATAGCTGGGGCAATTCTCATTCCCATACTTCTGGAGTTTGATCTGATTTTGGTATTGTTGACTGTTATAAGTTTATTTATCTATGTCATGAGGAGGATAGTGGTGTTTTTGTTTAGTTTTTATCTCAGTTTTATTATCAAGTATAGTGTCTATTCTTGAAGTTTAATCAGCTCTGTTTAAAATATTAAAAATGTTAGATTTCTTTTCCTTTTAACAAATTACAATGTATTGTATAAGTGAATTTTTGAGTGCACCCACATCACTACCAAATGTGACACAACGTTAGTTTAAAGTGGCAATACCAGTGGAAAAAAATTGCTCATGCACCCTCAGCACTTTCCCCCTTGGGGATGCCTCAGGTGCCAGTCAATGACTTGCCAGGCAGGAGTAGCTTAGTATTTTGAAAGTAGCCAGCTGAAACCAGATAAGTATTGTCTTAAGTTTTTTTATAAGTTTGTCTTACTATTTGGGTTAAGAGTGGGGTTCATTTCCTGTAATTATATCTACTTTTTATGCCTTTGGTCTTAAGCAAAGTGTGAGTTCTGAAGTGTTTATTGGTCTGCCATTGTAGCATTCTTTGTATAGAATTTCAATTTTTGACTTTTTTGTGTTGCTCTCAAAATGGGAGTGTAGATAGCAGTTCAATGCAAAGTTAAGAAATTGCTTTTACTGCTTCTTAAGTCAGTAATTGGAGAGATTGATAAAGTTGCTAAAGGAATTTGAATATATATTTTTCCTTGGTATTAAGTAGTTGAGCATTTTTCAATAAAGTATTCCTTTCGAGTTATTACAGGTATTAAGAATATTAATGTTACCAGTGTCATAGAGAAATATTTTATTAACTTCATCCTAGCATTTTAGGAAAACTACTCTTAGGTGCCAAATAAATGGAAATAATAAATGAGGGAGGTGGAAAAGAAATCAGAAAATGTAATAAATGGAGATATTAACGGGGGGGGGGGTCTGGAAAACAATGAAAAAATTTAATAAAATGAAGGAGGAAGAGGTTTCCAATAAATGGAATTGTTAATAAAGGATTAAAAACAAGTTTTATATGTACAGTGTATATCTAAAAACCAGTTACACATAGGTTTGTATACAATAAGAAGGATTGGGTTTTCTCTATCGACTAAGTTGTTGAAACTTATTCTTTGTTGTTGGTTCCATTATCGCAGTCACCGACTTAATTGCTTGTTCAAGACATCACTTTTGAAGTTTTACGGCTTTCTGCAAGTTAGGATCATCATGCTTGATGTTTTTTAAAATCTTTGTAAATTTCCCTGACAGCTTTTGCATTGTATCCTTTCATGGGATCTTTTGCATTTTATTTTTTTTTGCAGTGTCATTAAAAATGATTTTGTTGGCATTTGCATTAATATATTCTTTATACTCTGTTTTTATTGTTTGCAAAATTGTCACAGTTCTTTTTGATATAAACTATATTTTTCCATTTCTTGCATTTTCAAATTGTTATTTGGTCATTTTTAATCTTTTATAAAGTTTATAGTTTAAATAAATTGAACACAAAAGATAATTCACTAAAAATAAGCTTGCAGTACAATTGTTTCCCCATTAAAGTATATTTCAAAAAGAAAAGGTGAGTGTGAATAGTCAAAAATTAATAAGTAGAGAGTCCTAATAAGCTTCAGTGGTAGGTAGAAAAAATCCCAAATTTAACAAATGGGACTGGGGCAAGCTTTATTTGGCAGCCAAGAGTACACTTTTAATTTAGACATATGTTTATCACATACAACTGACAACTGATGACATAGATAATTGCTTCAAATAGGGATCAACACTTACTTGAGAAAAAGAGAAAAGAAAGATGTATAATAAAACTACAAAATAATGCTACTGATCTCTCATACTTCTTGCTCGTGGAACTCTCTTCCAGCTTCTTGCTTTTCATTAAAAATTAAATGCAATGTCAATCATTATCTTCTGTTTTCTTAATTTCTGTTCTTTTATTGTTCTCGCTCCTTAATAATGTTTTCATTTTCTCAAATTATTCACACTCAAGATCCCCTTGATTCTTAGTGGTTTTATTGCCTTGCATGGGGTGAAATGACAAAAAAAAAAAAGAATACAATAATAAACTTAGTGAATCTCTATATCTACATCTCTTTATATATCTATCTAAAATATTTGTTTTATTAAATAATGTATTTTTAACAAATTAATTAAAATGTTTTACAATTAATTTTAAAATATCTAAATCCTGTCTTTATAGTTTTTCATTCTGTTTCTCTCTCTCTCTCTCTCAAGATATATACAGTGATCAAATGAACATTCTTACACTCATAGACCAGGTTTTAGACAGACATATTACAGATGTTTATCACAACCAATATATTATAAGAGTAGCAATAGCAGACTGCATCATAGCCACAGCAGAGATCAGAATAAATATGGCCCTAGGAGTGTTAGCATGGCCTACAGGGAATCACTTACTCACAATAAGACTATGAGTACATGTGCCTTTAAACAGACTTCAACTTCAGACTGCCACAATACTGTTATGTACATCTCCAGAGGGTCACCTGGGGGAACCAAATAGCACTCTGTAATGTTTAGAAATGAGAGCAGATTCTGTTTTCATGCAAGTGAGGGTCATCATGTATGACATGCTCTACAGTGTATTTGTCCAGGATACACAGGCCCAATTCCTGTAATTATGATGTAGGGTGACATAAGTTAAAACTCTAACTCCCTTTTGGAGTCTGTAGAGAGAACATTAAAAGGTAACATGTATATTCAGGACATTGTTCAACATTTTCTGCTGCTATTCCTTCAACAGAAATGAAATGTGCTGTCCTAGCAGGATAATGCCCAACAATATAACACCCATTTTCTTGACATGCACAGCAAAATGTTGAAATTTCTCTGTCAACATGATTATCAAACCTTTCTTCTACTGAATATGATGGGATAATGTCTGATTCATTTAATAAGCCCACCTATAACACTTGCTACATTGCATCAACAGGTGTAACTTTTATATTGGTTACATTTATGTCATCCCTCACAACAACACACACAAACATAAATGAAAATTAGTCTTGCACACTCAGTAACCCCTTGCATCTTATAAAGATAAGTAATGAAGATATTTGTGAAGTTGGATGTAATCCTGATAGTCAAATATCTTAGCTGTGATTGATCGATTGATTTGTTTTTTATGGTTTATCAACCTTTTATAGGTTATTTAAAGCAATTTAGATTGTAAGAATTTTTGGAGATAATGATTTTACCGATACAAGTCTTACTAATTAACCCATAGCTGGAGGGAAAAGAAAATAGATGGATTCATACCTTTCCCAAGAGTATTTGCATGTAAGTAAATATAACAAATTCGACTGGAATTGGAACTCGATTTTACCAGTTCAAATTCTGAGCCACTGTCCACCTGCACATCCAAACTTACAGCACATGGTATCCTCAAGCAGTCACCCATTTAGGTGCTGATCAAGCTCAACATTGCTTAACTTAGGTGATTGTACGAGAACTGGTATTTCAATGTGGTAGCTGTGAGTTTATGAGGAAAGAAATGGTATAGTAGATAAATGAATAGAGAGAAACATAAATTTATTGAGCAAAGTTAAATTAAACATGAAAACTGATTTTTGGAGCACTTAGTGAGGATCAAGTTCATTCACTTGGGGAAACAAACTTCTAATGATCACTCTAATAGTAAACCACAGTATATACAAAATGACAAAAGTATGTATTACAATTGGTTCACATGCTATGTCTAAATTCTTTGAAATTTTGGTTAGTACATGATAAAATAGAAATTATAAAACAAGACTATAATTATAATAGGAATAAAGATCCATTTAAAAAGATATAAAATTAGTTTCAACAATAAATCCAGTACACCTAAATTTTAAAACATTGCTATAAAAACTGACCAAAAACAATTACTGAGAGCAAGGTAAATTAAGTAAATTAAGCGTTAATAGAATATTTGTACCAGTTCAAATAGTTCTAAAACAAAGTTCATTGAAATTATTTTTCATCTCTCTCTCTCTTTATGTTTTTGTGAAAATATAATAATAAGCATAATTATCATAATACATTTATTTCTAATATTTATTTTAACCTAAATGAGAGGAAAAAAAAGAGGACAAAAATAAATCAGATAAGTTATTCCTAAATTTAGAAGCTGATATATAATTAGTAATGAACTAAAATAGTAAAATATTAATTGTTATTTTTTAGCAAAAAAAGTAATATTTATAAAGTTATTAAACAAGAAAATATAGAAAAACAACTTTTATAGGAAAAAATTTTTCAAGAAAGTGGATAAATAAGAGAATCTTAAGGATTTTTGTCATGCAAACAACATTACTAGTATTGACATGCCTAAGGCAAGTTATTCTACTATAAAATCAATCTTAAATTTCTTAAAGGGAAATGAGGAACATGACAGAAAAAAAAAAAAAAATTGACACATCAAAATTCACCAAGCAGAACTAAGTTTGATATTATTTCAAGTCTGTAGTTATTTTAAATATGTCTTATTTCAACAAATCCAGCTCAAGTGACAAAAAATCTAGAGATTCTCTTTCATAAATTGAGCTTTAAATTACTGCTTCTTCAACATTATACAAAGTACAGACTTGTATTGTATTTCCTCTAATTTGAAATTTAGTCTGAAACAAAAAGATTTTCAGTGATCAAAAAATAAAATAAAATGCAAAATCATTCTAGAAAGAATTGGAAATAAATAGGATTCAATGATTTTAAAGTTGAGATACATGTAAGTGATGAATATCTGTAAATATTTTTCTCTTCTCAATTTTCTTTTAAACGCCTTGTCCCTTTAGGACAGGCAGTCATGGCACTATGCAGATTCCTTATCTGTGAATATCCATGACCATTTGAGAAAGATGGTGGTTTAATTCATAGTAGTGCTTCTCCTTGACTGGCTGCCAGCTAAAGCTTAGAGAGTCAAGTCTACTCTGCTATTTAACCCACAGCTAAGAGGGGAAGGAAACAGATTCATACCTTTCCCAAGGTCATTAGCGTAAAAGTGAATGCAACAGATTAGGTGCAATTCTTAACATGGTTTGCTGATTTTGCTTTCCATACTGATAACTGTTACACTATTTGCACATCCCCTTGTCTATAATAGTTTGTTCAATTGGTAAAATTTAAATAAAATTATTATTTTTTGCATTTATGATTATATAAATGTATATACAGGATGTTCCAAAAGTCATGCAACAATTGGCAGAAAACATACACTTGTGAAACAGCAACCAGGAAAAATTTGCATGACATCATCTTCCATAATTCGACCAATAAAATTTCTTAATAATATAATCATATACAGAAACATGATTCGATTTGGTAAATAAATATAAAATTTACAATGGTAATGCTACTTTTGGAACACCCTGTATATTCATATATGCAAAAAATGCAAGTGATACCTTTCCTAATTTTTACAAATGATATTTTAATTCTATATTCAGCAACTAAAGAATTAACCTACCCTATGACAACACATCAGAATTTCATAGATATTTCATGATAAAAGAGGCCTAGGTAAAGTTTTGTCATACTATTACATGTTTTATAGAAGGAAATAGTCGAAAGAATCAATACATAATTATACATAGATATATTCATATAAAACATAAATACAGATAAATTGTTGTCTAAATTATATAAAAATGAAAATCACATTGGCATCTCATTTTAACAGATATATTTACCAAAATTAGACAAAAATATCTTGAAATATTAAAGATTAAATTTATTCAATAAAATCACCATTGGCTTTAAAATGAGTTTTGTTCATCTCTCACTCAACTGCACCCCACACATAATAATCAAGGGGGTTACATTTTGGGAAGTGGCTAGATGTAAGGAGTGATGTGATTGCAGAAATTGTCTAACAGCCATGACTGGGTTCTCCTGCTTGTGTGACATGGTGCAGTCATGTTGTCAGATATAGGGTCTCCCAGCAGCCACCCTCTTGACCAAGAGCAGCACTACCTCTTCAAGACACTTGATGTGGGCTTTTGTGTTGAGTCTGAGGCAAACACCAACAAATTCAGGAGTTCTTTTCTTATCAGAATGACCAGAGTGAATTTTCTGAGCTGCTATGCCTTCATAATCACCATTAGACTCATCCAACTCTTTCTGAATCATCTGTGCTGTCCTTGGATTGACACCCAAAGATTCTGAAATGTTTGTATTAGAGCTTCCAACTCAAATGCCAAGCAGTACAGCACACCATTTCCAAATTTCTAGCAGAGTGAATTGTATCATGGTGCTCTTTTTCTCACAGACAGTATCTAACTGACTCTACTATACTTTGCAGTTGACAAAATCAAAAACAAACAACACACATGTGCAAAATTAAAAATATAAAATGGCAACAATTTACCTATCACACCCTGTACCTTAGTATATTACAAACATATTATACTACATACAAATGTAAACAAATACTCATGCACTTACAATTTTAGTTTCATTCTTTACATGTTTCTCTTTTAAAAAAAACTTGCCTATCATTCCAAAAAGTATGTCTTATTCCAGGGAACCTATTCCCCAAGCTACATCTCCCAGTTGTACTAACAAGAGTGGGTAAGAGCATTTCCTTGATGCCTGCACCATGCCAGAAGGCAAGGCCAAAGGAACCAATGTTAATTTTTGTCTATCCCTGTCCCCCACCTTGCATGGGATTCCCATATAAAAAAAGTCATGTACCACATTCTGCCTGTGGGAAGACATATAAATGTTTAAATTTGGATATAAAAAAATTATTTAATTTTCAATTAAATTTAAAATGTCTCTTAAAGGTAACTCACTCACCTTTGCCTTGACATAAACACCCACCCATATACACACAAAGTATTTTCTTTCACCTTAACCTATTTTAACCAAAACTTCTTTTCTTCTTCCTACTATCTCTGCATTTAGTAGAATAAGTAGAAAACTTATCACTTTTTCTAATCATTTTCTATTTACAAGTGAACACTATTTTCATTATATTTTAGAAGTTGATTTTCCTGAAGATAAAACTGATGACATATATTAAGATTGTGCATTATAAACTACATTCACAGTTAAAAAAAAATCAATATGCATCAAAATGATACTACCATGCAACTGGGTCAATGTTTTAAAACATTAGATTCTTGCCTCACTAAAAAAAAATAGCATTGGATTCTTGATGCTGTAGAAACAAACACTGGATTCTCAGCTCTAGAGAAATTAACATTGGAATCTTTACTGCATAGAAAGTAACATTGGAATGTTGATTACCAGAATCAAATTTTTGGAACCAACAATGTAGAGTTTATTCTGAAATTGACTAACTCCCAAGCACTGTTGATATTGCTGGTGTCTTCAGCACTGCAATAGCAGAATTTCAACTCATGGAGCATACTGCCATGAAAATCATATATACTCATCTTCGCTTTGATACCTTGTAAAAATACAAAAAAATAAAAGTAAGGAAAAAATTCAAACAATCTCCAAAAGAACAGAGGCTGAGCTTTAAAATAATATATGCAATGTAGAAAACCTGATTGCACTAATGCAATAAATAAATGACCATTGATTTTGTTCCAACAATAACTATGCTTCAATATCTATGTTTCTGAGATGAGGTATTGAAACTATGTACACTATTTACATTGTTCGGACTATTGTCCTCATCTTTATTGTCCCTAAGGACACATGGCTCAGTAGATAAAAGTGTTGGTTGAAGTAATCCAGTGACTTGACCCAAAGAGTTGTGAGTTCAATACTTGGCCACAGCACAGTTGAACAAAAAACTTGGAGAGTTGAGTTACTAAAGGGAAATAAGTGAAACTGAATTATCCAGAAAAGGCATGGTATGTGGAACTAGAACAATCTACCTCAGTGGACAAAATAAAATTTTCAGTTCAAAATTCCAATGTATATCACCTGAAGAAGGCCAGCATGTACAATGGCTGAAATATTGTGAATATGACAATAAAGATAAGGACAATAGTCTGAACAAAGTAAATAGTGTAAACAATAACTATGCTTATCCATAAAAATAACCACGGTAGATATATTTTTCCAACTATTTTCAAACCAAGAATTTTATTAAATGTTACCTGAACAGGATGTTTCATAAGAGAATTTTTGGATTGCAATTGTAATACCCATAGCTACAAAACTAGAACCATCATTGTTCAGGCTCTGATCCCTAATATAAACACATTAGATATAGTGTAATATTTGTACTGTTGTTTTTTTTTCTTTTCTTTAATCCTCTTATAGGCCAGAAAGTATTTTATATTTTGATTTATGTCAACTTTAAAGAAGGCATTAACAAAACAGAATCATCAAATAAATTTTATATGACAATAAATATCTCATTATAATAAGAGTCAGTGAAACAAAATATTAAGAGAAGCTGTCAATGTATCTGCTGGGTATGAAAAAAAAATCTTGATATCACCCACAATAGCAATAGTATAATCTTAATACTACAACTCCATCATATGACAGGCAAATTTCTGGTATATAATAGTTAAAAGAAGCTAGCTTTTGGTCATAATGTTTAAATGCATAAATGAAGTATTATCAGTTATTATTAATTTTTCATTAGCATTTCTTTCATCTTAATTTCACTTTTTATTACATCTAAATCAACAATACATGATCATGAGAAAGTATCGTGGAAGCAAAATAAAAAATTACCTTCTGGCACCAGTCAAATTTGCATCTGTATTTTCAGGAGCTCACTTTATCATGACATCTGCCTTCCTCATTAGGCTTTGAAGACTACTGGCTGTAGAAATTAAAATCTAACAATACAGTTATTGTGGAAAATGCATGTCAGTGAAGATGCAAAAGAGGCCCTGGATCATATGCAAACATCTTTGTCAACACCAGTTATACCCAGGTTTTCCCATTAGCAGCAGGACAGCTTGGCATGCCTAGATACAAGCCTCTCTACAACTGGTGAAGATCTGAGTCTTTATAAAATGCCTCATGCTAATAAAAGCAACAGGAAAACCAACAGTCATCAGTTGGCAAGACAGTGTCTTGTGAAGTTGGTGCCATGGGCATTTTGTTCCTAAAGTTGTAGTGGTTTCTGAGGCAGTGTTATTTTTACCTCCCGTCTCTTTCCTCTCTCTACCTATTATCCCTCTGTCTATTATTACTGGGAAAGTAATTGGTTAGGTGTTTCCCCACAATCTCAACACACTCTTGCTGTACATTACAATATATATTTCTTTCCCTGAATGCCTGATGTTACAATCTTTTTTTTTTGTCTTCAAGGAAAGTAAGGAGAATATCTGTTTGGTTAGGTTGGAATGACTGTAGCTACTGGCTTTTGTAGCCTATTGGTAAGATAGCTATCATATTAAGACAGGCTTCTGAGTATAAGTAATTCAAATTCAAGTCTTATCAAAGGTTTTTTTCTTTATTTCTGATTCATGATGCTTAATAATGTTCATGAAACGATTATTTGGCAGTGGCAATAAAAAGTACCTGAAATTAAGAACAAATAAATACAATATGTCAAATCTTATTATTCAAGTCAATGCTTTTATAAGAAAATCAATAATAACCACCACAGATGTTGGTAAAACATTAAAGATATATTTATATGAGCAAGATATTGTGTGAGTTTCAGCTTACATCTATTCTTTAAAAAAATCAGGTATCAGGTTTTATTGTGCAAATAAATTAAGTTCAACATAAATTTTTATTTATAAATAAATGCTAAAGACACAGACCATAAAAGGAAAATTATCTTGCATGAATATATTTTATTGCTTACAGCTGTTTGATTGTGATTCATACTACTCAAGAAAAATCTTGTTCAAGATCATAATATAATTCTCTGCATTTATTTTGACATTATCATCAACTTTGAAAGGATCTATAATTAAACTGCCTAATTCTAGCTGAAAACATTGCCTCATCTTTCTATTGTTGTCTTCTAAATTATGCTGGTTGACTATTTCTATGAAATGCCTAAACTCTAGCCCAGCCATCAGGTTCATCCAATGTAGCTCTACATTCATCAATCAGCTTCCTTGTGCTTTACCCAACTTAGTTCTTGTTTTGCCAATGTTTTCAATTTCTTTTTTGATTACTCTAGGATCTCTATTTAACTTTTCATAATTTCTAACATTGTGCTTCTCTCACTCAATAACTTCACAATATCTTTTTTTAAGTTATTTCTTTCTTACAACCAATGGCAATCTCTATATATCTGAAATTTAAAAGTAAATATCAGTAACTATACAATTATATTTATTCACAATATCATGAACAATTCAAGTAGCATAATAAAATCTCACACTACTAAATAGGTTATTTCAAATATTTAATAAAAAAATATTATAAGCTGAAAATTAACATGACATATTTATCACACAAATATATACCCAAAACATTTTATCCAAAATTCATTGGTTAATATCAATTTTACTGTATAAATATTGACTTGCTTAACAGAATTTGACTATATACTTATTAAAAATTAATAGTAAGCTCCAAATATATCAGCCTATTTTTTTTTAAGTTTACCATCAAATGGTGTAGAATTATGAAGTAGCATTGCAGATTTTATGTTAATATTAAGAATGATAATTTTTCTATCTCATGCAATATCTTTAATGACATGCTAAAAAATATCATTTTGTCTGCTATTTTGAATTGATCAGTAAATCAGACAGAGGAAAAATTGGTTGTGTGATAACTTACAGTAGTATGATGGTGATATAAGATTTTTTCATGGAAAGATGTTTGGCTTCAAGCTATCATTATCAGATAAATGCCACATAGAAGGGTAGGTGTAATAAATTTTAATGACATGACTTTAAAGCCAGTAGTCCCAATAAAAAAGCTTTATGAGAATGTATAAAATCTTAGATGTTATATAACTTACAATAAGCTGATTAAAGTGAAAGAAGGAAATAGCTAGTGGTGAGCACACCACTCACTTGCATCAAAAAGCTATCCTCACTTCATTCCATACTCTTTGCAGAGAGTTCATCTAAGATGGTTTGATATATTGCTGCTATATCTCTTTAATGTGCAAGCATTGAAAAATTTCAAGTTCTATATCTTTTTTTATCCAAATAAACCTTTGATATATTTCCATACAATGTTTTCATAATTTCTTCAGATGAACTGGAAGAAATCTGCAGCACAAAAGAATAATTCCAATAGACATGATGCTTTGAGAAGTTCTTCCATCAACAGTATCAACTAGTGGCCATTATTTTCATCAGTACATCTCATAGTGATTTGCTTGTGAAGTCATTTTCTACACAATCTGCCAAAATGTAAGTTTTATATATAATCTGATCTGTTGTTCTATAAGAAGAAAGTATTGTTTATTACATGCTGCATTGTTGAAGGTTATACAGAAGAAAAGTATTTCATAGAAAGAGATATGTCATTATTTTAAAGTGATGTCTATATTTCTGAGAAGAGTTATTGTAACTATTTACACTATTTACATTGTTTGGACTGCTGTCCTCATCTTGATTGTGATATTCACAAAGTTTCGGGTGTTGTACACTCCAACCTTCTTCAGGTGATATATGTTGGAATTTCAAACTGAGCACTTTATTTAGTCCATAGGTTAGATTGTTCTAATTCCACATGCCATACCTTCTTTGGATATTTCAGTTAATTCCCTTTAGTAACTGAATTCTCCAAGTTTTTGTTCCCTCTGCTGTGGCTAGGTATTGAACACACAACTCTTTGGTTCAAGTCACTTTTTGGATTACTCAACCAATGCTTTTATCTGCTGGGCCATGTAATTTGAGATTTTATTTTTGAAAGGGATTTTCAGCATTTTTATTTTTCAACAAACTTGAAAAAATCATTATGCTTTGGTCAAATGTCCAATTCAGATATTTTTTCTTAATTCTGCATAATATTTCTTCTTTGGGAATTGGATTAAAACTGATTTAATTCAGTACAATGACCCAGGAAATAAGACTTGGGAGGAAAAAGAAAAAAAATTTCATAAGGATTTCTTGACAAATAGTGATTTTAATTTAAGCAAAACCCATAATTTCCAGAATCATGGACTCAGTATATTAGTGTGATGCAAAAATTTGTGGTATTTAATGTTATCAAATATTTAATAAAAATTACACTGAGACAAAGTTTCACAATTCAATCTTTTATATAATTTTAAAGAAATCTCAGAAGCATCTTTGGTATTATGGAGAGTAGTATTGGACTTTGTTCCACTATCAGAAGGTGGTATGTCAGTAAACTGCAATAAGCAATACAAAGATTTGGTTGGAAAGTGTATGGCCAATGTTTATTGGAACACGTGAGTACAAGATGTGGAGGTATAGAGAATGGTCAACCTCAAGTCAGCATGACATTGAGTGAGGGCGGCCATTTCTCCTTTTAGTTGCGACAGCTACTAGACACGTCTGAACTTACTGGTTGGGATGTGAGAAGAGAGCGATCATCTCCTTTTCAGAAATGGTGTCAGAAAATTTATACGTGACCGGAAATCCTTTTTGGTTTCCTTTTGCATTATGGGAAAATGAAATTCTTTAATTTGTTTTTATTATTTTATTTATTATTTTATTTTCATTCTCCCACAATACACTCACACCCAGAAGCAGAGCTGTATAAATATATTTTTTACTAGGAATGACAGAGGTATTTCTGAGTGTTACAGAATATGTTTGTTCACATGTGTTGGTTGATTGAGGTTACAGTGGTGGGTTGATATGTAGTAGGGTGCGTTTGGTGACAGTGGTGGGTTGCCGAGGTGACAAGGTTTTGGCACAGCTGGCAGGCCTGCTTTTATGAAACAGGTAGCCTAAATGTGTTGCATGCTGTCAGAGTTGGATTTGCCGAGTCAGAGTCATTTGCTAGTTAGTAGGCCTGTGTTTTGGTTCTGGAACTGTTGGTGGTGGAACAGCTTTACTGCTTTTTAGTTTAGGGTAATTGTCTTAGATTCTGAAGAGCCTTTTGTAGCAGTTTTTGGTGTTGCTGATCTTTTCTATTCGTCTGTAGAATCTAAAGAACTACTTTTCTTAGCAATTTTTTTTTTTAAACACAAGTTGTAAAGCAAATTTTGATAAGGCAATATTCACAATTTTTTTGTAAACACAAGTGATAAGGCAAATATTCATAATTTCTTTTTAAAAACACATGTGGTGAAAAAACAATCTTCAACACATGTGGTAAGATTAGCAGTTTAGAAAAAAAATTTGTTTTAAGTTTTTTTTTGTTTTTTTTAAACATGCTGAAAAAAATTTTCTAACTTGGAGATGATCTTGTCTAGATATTTGTATGTTGTGTACAGTTTTGAACTTTGCTCTTTACATTGGGTTTAACCACAATTTTGTGAGAGTAAATTATTATTTTTGTTAAAAAATTTGTTTTTGTGTCCACATGCATGGTATGGTAGGTGAAGCTGGTTGACTTACTTTTTCACTGGCTCTCAGTTTTAAGAAAGTACCTATAGTTGAGTTTTAGTTCTATATGTTCATCTCATGTTGGAGTCACCAATTGTAGAGAGTAGTATTGAACTTTATTCCACTATCAGAAAGTGGTATGTTGGTAAACCACTATAAACATGAAGACTTGGTTGGAAAATGTTTATTGAATGTTTATGAAAATGTTTATTGATGCATGTTGGTACAAGATGCAGAGGTATAGAGAATGGTTGACCTCAAGTCAGCATGATGTTGAGTGAGGGTGGTCATTTCTCCCTTAATTTAGTGGAACGACTACTAGACATGTCCAAACTCACTGGTTAGTAAGAAGAGAATGATTATCTCTTTTCTGGAAGTGGAAGGAAACCTAAAAGGGTTTCAAGTCATGTAAATTTACACGACCTGAAACCTTTTTAGGTTTCCTTTTGCATTGTGGGTAAATAAAATTCTTTATTTTGTTATTATTTTATTTGTTATTAGTTTATTTTCATTCTTCCACAGATTTACTCAGCTCTTTATTGCTTGTACATAAATATTGTCTAAAAATTGCTTGTGGAAAAGTGACAGCTTTACTTTATTTCAGTGAAAATCAGCTCTGAAGAAAAAAATGCACATTTGACATTGTTTACTCTCCATGTTTAATCAAGTTAATAGATCACATATGTTTACAGAAATGAGGCAGTAGAAACAATTTAGGGTAATGATTCAGTAGAAATGATAATGCACTAGGAATGGCTTGCAAAGTTTAAAAAGATGAGCTCAAGGACAAAGACCACCTTGGAAAACTTCAGAAGTTGAAAACTAATGAATTGGAAGAACTTCTGATGGAAGATACAATGCAAACAATGTAAAAAATTAGAGGTTAATCAGGCAACTGCAGTTCAGAATTTTGTAAGCGTTTGGCATAATTTAGAAACAAGGAAAATATGCTTCTTAAAGAAAGGAGTCTCAATCAGGTTTTAAACATTTGTCTTTCACTTTTTTGCCAATGCAGGAAATAGTTTGGGATAAAATAATAACTAGCAATGAAAAAAAAGAAGATATATTATGAGAATCCAGAACAAATAGCAGCAAATCTAAGACAGCTTTCAACATCTCAACCTAAACAGAATCTTAAAAATGTTCTATGTTTAAAGAAAATTTTTTAATGAATTCCTGGAACCTGAATCAACTGTTACTGCATAAGATTACAATGAGCATTTGGCTTCTTTCATCAGAAGAGAAAATACCTTATTCTGGAAAAGGAAATTAATCAGTAATTTTTCTGCATGATAACTTCTGTCCTCATTTTGTAGCAAATGATCATAAAACTAGAATCAAAAGTTCCTTGTTATACAGCATATTCTCCAGACCTATCACTTTCTGATTGACATGAGGTATTAGAAATTTTTCCATAAATTCATCAAATCAAAACTGAAATCATTCTTTTTATGATAGATTACACTATTTACTAGAACCATGGCATAAGGTTATAAAAAGCCAAAGAATATTACTATGATGACTAATAATGGTGCTATGAATGTAAGTTAATCAACCTAATAAACTTTTGCATCAACCTAATAAATATTCTTGCCTAAATAAGATACACTATCTATGTTCTTATTTTTACTATCAGCAATAAGCTGTCAACAAAGACAACAAAAATCAAAATACTGGAAGTTATAAAAAGATAAAGTTATAAAAAATATAAAACAAAGAGGATCCAATGAAAAACAAGGGGGACTGAATCAAGCTGACATTTTTCTTTACTCGATATTCAAATTTGGTTTCTAATTGAATTATTGCAAAATTACATATTTATAGGATGGGTTTGCTGCAGGAGGTTTATTAAATTTTCATACATTATATGAGTTATCAGCATTAAATTAATGCAAATTTAATGTAATGAGCAACATGGTTTCACCAAAGAATTATGGATGGCATGATCAAAGGATATATATCTCAAATTCAGTAACATGTTGTGATTGAATGAAAACAATACATATCCTTAAACATATGATCAAATAAGTACATGTTGCGAATCACATGTTGAAATAAGTAAATATGTGCTGATATGACTTTGACCATAGAACACATATATGAAATGACCAATAAGCAATCTCTGAATAGACATTCATATTTAAGGAGCATTAGCAAGACATTCATTTGTCTCTTCCTTTTGAGTGCTCAATGCTTTCAGGTATGTCAGGTGGGGTACTACAATCTATGTAGTTGGAGTGGTCAAATAATTTAAAATAAAAATAAATTATTCCTTATTTGTTGCAGATAACTTAAAGAAACCATGTCCCTTGTTTGACTGTTCTTTCTCTTTCCATTTTGCTTTTTAAATAAAGCAAGGGCTCTCAACTATGAAACAGCAAATTTGTGTTGTATTTCCTAATATTATCACAAGAGAGAATATCACTGGCCATTGCAGACAATCTGCATATATTTCATTAGTGCATTGTGGTATAGATTATATTCCCTTATACGTATTCTGTATTTAAATCCAGTAGGACACACTCTATTCTAAATTGAATGAAGATTCAGTTAGGTCATACCTGCATTCATTTTCTCATTACAATTTATTCAACTTAGAAATCAACATGGAACATTGCATGAGACCACAAAGGTTCAATGACCATACCATAGCTGCTGAGCAATAGACTCATTAGATTTTAATGTTTGAAAATTTTATAGAAACCCTTAAAGTGGAGCACCCTCAATGACAAATAGACAAGATAAGGCTGATAATAAACTATCTGTCCCCTCTGTCTACAGGATAATTTCAGATTCACCTTCTTACAAGGAAGTTATAAACTTATTGCACACAATTTGCGTCAAGCCTAAAAACGAGGTTTTCACTAGACACCTACTCACCACTCAAAAATACGAAGATGCTGAATCACTCAAGCACTACCTAACTGAATCACAAAAACTTCAATTTTAAAGCAATGAATGCAGAAGAAGCCTGGGATGAGCATATAGATGCCTTTGAAATGTTCAAGTGAGTCAGAGACTATTCCAAAACAAAATCATGATGTTAAGAACTGCCAACAAGACAGCCTACAATTTAGAAGTAACCCAGAGACAGTCCATTTTCTTCTCACCTACCGTTGGTGTGTATTAGGAGTCTCAGTTTTCCTGACTTTTCATTTTTGCCTTCTGTGTTTTCTCATGATCATGGTTCTACATCCAAGCAACCAGTCACAGAAGTCTCAACAAAAAAAAAATGCTTCTTCTGTAGACTTTTTTCACCCTCGATATTTCATTCCTCGATATTTCATTCCTCGATATTTCATTCCTCGATATTTCATTCCTCGATATTCCTGTCCAGCTAGAAATGCCAGGTGTTGCAAATGTGAAAAATGCTGACATTTTTCTAAGTATGTCAAATTCCAACAAACTGCCTTTCGAAAAACATACTAAAAATTTACGTTGATAACATACCTGTGGGTGCCCTTATTGACACAGGTAGTCCTGCAAACTACATAGATTCAAACATGGTGAAAGCTAATAAGTGGTGGATCTTTTTTTGCTTCAACAAAATAACTATGCCAAAGGTTCCGTTATGCACCCAAGTAATAAGGTACTGCCTGGTCAGAATAAGCTAAAAAATAATACTTACATTCACACAAAACTATCAGTAATGAAGAATCTCTGTTGCAGTATGATACAAGGGCACAACTTCCTATGTTGGCTTTCTAGTATCATAATCTCTTTTGGAGGACCCAAACCAACTTTAAAAACCTGTGAACTAGCAGCAATCAACGTTCAGTGCCCATCAATTTTAACAACATAACACTAGACTGCAAACCCACAGCAGTAAAATCTACATGATACTCACACGATCACAAACAAAACCAAAGTAAAGGGAATGCTTGGTGAGGAAGTTACTGAATCGAGCGAGTCTCTGTGAAGGACACAGGTACTCATAAATTCTTCAAAGAACCACGAAACAAGATTAGTAATAGACTATTCTGAGATGATTAATAGGTTCAGCGAATTGGATGCATACCTGCTACCTCACATCAATGAGATGCTGAGTGAAATTGCCAAATATCATGTTTATAGTACTTTGGATCACCGTAGCGCATACAACCAACTAGAAATCAAGCCAGAGGATCGACACTATACAGCCTTCAAGGCAAATGACTTTGTATTATTTTTGATGGATTCCATTTGGTGTGACTAATGGTGTGTTGAGTTTACAAAGAATTATTGACAATATAATGAGCACAGAAAAAAATGAAGGGCACATTTGCCTACATTGATAATGTAACAGTCTATGGACAAAACCAATTAGACCATGATCCCAACCTTAAACAGTTCATGGCAGCTGTTAATAAATACAACCTTACATTAAATTATGACAAATGTTTCTTTGGGGTGAGAACTCTCAATCTATTAGGGTAAACTGTGACTGAAGGAAATATGAAGTCAGATGCTGAGCAATTAAAACTTCTGTTTAGCTGCAGGTTCCTGACAACATGCAAGCACCTCAGTGAGCTATGGGCACATTTGCACATTACTCACAGTGGATTTCTTCTTTTTCAGATAAGATACATTCTCTGGTACAAGCTAAGAGATTCCCCCTATCTCTCACTGCTGTTAAGGTATTCCAAAAAATCAAAAACCACATAGCAAATGCTGCGATAGTTGTTATAGACTCTGCACCCCCACTAATCGTGGAAACAGACACATCTGATAGTGCCATGGTCACCCCACTGCTTTTTTTCAAGAACCCTGTTGTGTCCTGAACAAAGACACTCAGCTGTCAAAAAAAAAACGTATGCCATTATAGAGGCATTAAAAAAATGGAGGCATTACCTAATCAGGTGTCAGTTCACACTTGTAACTGACCGAAAATCAGTTGCATTTCATTTATGTTTAATTCCAAGTCAAGAAGTAAAATTAAAAATGAAAAAAATAGCGCGATGGAAAATCAAGTTCTCTTGTTTCTTCTTTGATGCTATATACTGTCCTGGCAAAGAAAATGCTGTGGTAGACACATTATTGAGATTTAGTAGCACTATGCCAAGTTCTAATGATCTCTGAACCTTACATAATGAACTATGCCACCCAGGTACAGAATGACACATAGTACAAATCTCTTTTGAGGAGATCTAGAAAATCCTGACAAATCTCCACTGAACACAAGTCATGATTTTATAGGCCAACACTAGAAATCCTTATAAAAGCAGCTCAATCCTTTGAAAGATTAAATGTGGACTCCAAAGATTCCCTAGAATTGAAAGCCAGAAACTGATACCTGCTTACTATAATCAATGAATATTCACAATTCCTGTTTATATAACCTAGCAGAGATACATCCGTAAAGTCAGTAATAAAATGTCTACACACCTTGTTTGCCTCTTTTTGGAGCCCCAGCATATATCCATTCAGACTGAGGAACATTGTTCATGTTAGAACAAGTTAGGCAATTCCTCTATGGACAAGGTTTGCTGTAAGCTGGACTACACCATATAAACCCCAAGGCAATGGGCAGTGCAAAAAATACAAAGACATTATTTGGAAAACCGTTCAGTTGGCTGCTGCCAATCAAATATGCCTGATCACTGACTGGGAAAGCCTCTTCCCAGAGACTCTGAACACTATTTGAACCCTGTTGGGCACCACAATGGATGCAACATCACACAAAAACTTTCTACCATTCCAATGTAGAACTTCAAGGAATCTCACTCCCCCTCATGACTGTCATAACTTGGTACAGTCCTTCTGAGACACCAAGTCAGACACAGTAAAAACAATTCACTAGTAAATGAAGTCAAACTAACACAAGCAAACCTGAGTTATGCAGTTGTCCAGCACTTAGAAGACAAGATACTGTGTCATTGAAGGATTTGGCCCCTGTGAGAGTAATCCCACCTCTGAGAAATCAGACACGGAATCACTACCAGAATAAATGGATCAACACAACTTTAGTTCTGACACAGAATTAGCACCTAAAAAACAAGTCCACTCTGATGAAGTGGGTTCATTACAATAATCTGAAGCAGGGGTTGGCAACCTTTTGGAGAGAATGAGCCAGAAAGCGATGCAGTGTTTCAGAGGAGGTTCATGATATCAAATGTACTACAGGGTGTCTCAAAAGTCATGCTACTATTAAAAAAAAACATACACTCGCGAAATAGCAACTGGAGGAAATTTGCATGACATCATCTTCCATAATTCAACAAATAAAATTTCCTAATAATATATTGTCACATACAGTAACATTATTTCATTTGGTAAATAAATATAAAATTTACAAAGTTTTTCAATGGTAATTGTTGTGGTAAACCCTCTTACAGTATAATGAACTCTTCCTTCTCTCATAAATACAAACTGCAAGAGTCGGATAAAGCGCAGTGTGGGGTGAAGTGGAGTAGTAGACGCAGTGCTAATCTACTTATTACTAACACTATTGTTTTGTATATATCTTCAATATTCTTTTTCAACCTACCTTCGTCTTCCGTGTCTTTCTTTCTGGCCCCTAAAAAGGCCACAACAGTAATGTGACTTTTGGGACACCATGTAGTGTAAATTGTCTCAACCTCAGAATGCTCTGTCCAGAAGACTACTTTGGTCTGGAGGTTTAAAGAAAAAACAACAAAGTTAATGTAATATTATTTAAACAAGGTTCCTTATTTTACTGCAGGAATAACAGGATAACAACTAACACAATAAACCAAAAAATGCAAGTTCCTTACTACAAATGAAATACAGTTAGAAATTGCAAATTATTTAATGAGACACTCATTTCTGCTTATTGTTCAATAACTTCTCCACATGAGGTGAAATGACTTTTGGTATATTTCATCTTTGAAAAAGTTGTTCACAAGCATAAGTACTTCCAAATAATGATACCATCATTTTTGCATTGTTCAATAGGCTTTTATATTTTCCACTTGGCAAAACATATTTCTTGTAGAAGTCAGTAGTGGATTCGGAATGAAATTTTGATTTAAAAAATTTGTTGCATTGTAACTCTAACCAATATTTTTCTGCTAATTGCTCCACAAATTAATTAGATAACTAGTGTCCAGGTATTAAGTTGGTGGGCAGAACAAAAATTTTTTGTCAACCAGATGTGACCCGGGTGTAAGAGGTTGCCAGCTCCTGATCTAAAGCATTGAAAATAATGAGTGAATCCAGAATAATCTGCATCATCAAAAGTAAGACCTAACTTTTTGTGAAAAAGTTCTACCTGCATTTAGTGATATATGGAAGTCATACAATATTAAAAATTGCTAAAGCTGCACAAAACTGTTACTGCAGAGTATTATAGTTGTTACCTTTACAGCCTAAGTACTGTTTTTGAAGAAAAAATATTTACAGGACAAGTAAGCAAGAAAGTCTTGCTATTGTATGAAAATGTATATTCGCAGGTTTCTTTATTAGCCTAAAACCATAATGGAGTTGGGATAATAGAAAATTGTTCATCAGATTTGATAATATTAGATTATTAGTTGTTTCAACCAGTGCAGCATTCTTTATCTCTTCCAAAATTTAGAGATGTCTTCAATGTTCAAAATTTAATTGATAACTTGTGCCACAGTCAGAGTCAATTTATCCAGATAGAATTCAAGAACTTTGGGAACAATAGCATTATATCATAGAAAGTCAAGGAAAATGTCTCAATGGTTAATAAAATTTGGGTGATACATAAGGAAAGAAGGCTTGAAGAATATGATACTTACAGAACATATCAAAGGCAAGAGGAATAGAGGAGAGCAACAAGTAACCTACATGGTAATTTGAACAAATAGATAGAAGAACCAATTCGACAAAGGCTGGCTGCAAAAGTAGAAGTATTGCTGAGAACAACAAAAGAAGCTGTGATCGTGCATATTCTGAAGAATCATAGCACATAGAATAAGAGAAAAACTTAATAAACTAAAAATGTATTGATCATATTGATAAGATTAAAGAAGAAATGATAAAAAGATAAATATCAAAAATTGATTTTTTTTTGTATTGGGAATCTGTTCAGTGAGAAACTTGTATAAGAATGGGAGTGTGTGAATTGTAGTGTGTCATGATGTTCAAGTAGATTGAAATATTCACTCCATGTTCTCCAGTACACACTTACTTCGAAGTAATGAAACCTTGACATTGAGCAAAATAAGAATACATATTAGGTTAAGATATTGAAAGCAATAACATGAACAAGTATTCAAATGATGTCATCTATTATTATTTCTTAGGCTTTTGTTATTTATGATGAATACAGTCTATTGACAATACTTGAGTACCTCATTATGGGTTGATTAGCAAATTGGTCACACATGTAATTACTAGTGTATTTGATTATCACTGGGTGACCATACATATGGCCATGTGCCAAAATTAAGTTAGGCTTTATAAAGATCTATATATAATATTACCACACTATGGCTGATTCTATTATGTAAGTTAATGTTTTCACAATAAAACTGTTATTAACCATTCATCATTTTTTCAGAATATATTTATATGAGCAATATATGCATGAAATTCAGCTCATGACATCTATCCTTATTAAAAAGACTGATAATAACCTTTTTTTTTGTTTTTTTTGGGAAGAGGGTTAGTTTTTATTATGCAAACAAAGTCCAACAAAAATGTTTTCTTAAGTAAATCTAAATGATATAGGCCACAAAACTATATATTTCATTAACACAATATTCCACACACACACACACACACTCACACATATAAACACATTTATTACTTTACATGTTAATATGAACTTCTTCATATTTGATAACCTTCAACTGTTCATTCATTGATTTTGTTAACATTTTTACTGCTTTGACTTTATTACCTTCAGCAATTTTTATAGCTTTCCAGAAATAATTTTTACCTGAATACTGTTTTCCTTTCTGATATACATCTTTTAATAATAGATTACTAGTTTTCTATTGCATTAATATCTGGAAAGGCTAGGTGGCTATTTTAATTTTGTGTCTTTGAAACCTTTTTTTGCAAGGTAGGCAATAGTCAGCTTTGCAAAATGTGAAGAGTGGTCTTGCATGAATATGCCTTAAGCTTAAAGCTTCTTAATTGTGACCTGTAAAAGTCAAAAACATTTTGTCTAAGAATTTACAATAATTCTTTGCATTTATCTTCATATCATCATCAACTTTGAAGTGACTTAATTTTACTGTCTATAATACACTCCACACCCCAAATTAGTCTATCAACCAACTATTGTCTTCTAACTTGTGTTGGTTGACTATTATCTTGAAGAACCTAACCTCTAGACTGATTATGAACTCTGTCCAATGTAGTTATTTGGTTATATTTTTGAAAGTAGGTTGGGTTGAACACTTTTTATCAATATAAATAAATATAAATTTGTAAAAATCACCATCACAACAGAATGCAGGGTTTATCGCAGTTACAATAAGTTTGTCTTTGTAATTTACCTCTGGAGATGATCTTAGAAAAGATCAAAAGTACTTAGGTTAAAAAAACTACAGCATCTTCCTTGATGAATTTCATCTTAACATCAAGAAACTGATTAGACAACTGGAGCTTTATCAGTATAAAAATAAGTAGGCACAATATGTCTATATTATTCAATGAAACATAGAGAATGCTACTTTGATTAAAAGAGAAAACAATCCACTGAGATGAAAATGTCTGGAAAGTGCCATGATCGTTAGTTCAGCCACAGTAAATTTGCATCCAGGATCTTACAATATATTACCATTCTTGGTAGATTTTATAGTGTCACAGTGTGGGATATTCAAGGATAAAGAAAAAGAATATGGATGAATTTGGGTATATTGAAACAAAAAATATTCTTTCAAAAAATTTTGAAGCTACCTGTCTCTCGTTTTGTGCAAATGTGTAGACATGGCAACATCAACAAAGCCCAGTCTCTAATGAAATCCTAACGGCTGAAATGTGTCACAAGAAATTTTTCAGTTTGTCATATTTTTCTAAATACTGTTTGTTGATATATAAAATTATATATTGTTATAGAGAGAGAGAGACAAAGAGATTTTGACCACATAGGATTTTTTAAGAAAGTAATAAATTTCTATAATTGCTACTAACCTAACGTCAGACCTAAAGATAGTAAGTACTTAGGATAGATTATATAGAAGGAGAAATAAAGAAAGGTGTACCTGCACATAAATTTATTAAGAAATCCAACAGAAAGTAACACCCAAACGTTTTGGGTATATATCAAACTGGGTTCAATAATTAATGGCATATCCATTATTTGATATAATAGCAGTTACATGTTTGAAACAATTTTATATAAGCTTCTTGCAAAAATAAACAATTTTATCTCACACCTGCTGACAAATTGCTTTAAGATCATGAAATTTGAAGGGATTTCATCTGATGAACTCACAGATTTTCTACAGGATTTTGTTCAGACAACTAATTTAAAACCTTTATGTTCTTTGTCTGGAACATGTCTTTTGTTTTTGTTGCAGTATGTATGGATTTTTTTTAATTTGCTGAAAACAATACAACCTCTTGATATTTACATGATTTACATATATACTAATGTTCTCTTTGTTGTTATTACCACATTTCAGCCATTGTATTCTTTGGCCTTCTTCATGTATCTGTCTAGTCTAGTGGATTAAAGCATTTGGGGAACATAATAATTAGGAGCTTAATACCTGAGTTGGATAGTAGAGAGTTAGTTGAAACAGAGCAAGTAACAACTAAGCAGTACTAAATAAGAACAGGATGAGATATCCCTAGACATGGAAAGTGTAAAGAGAACAACCTACACCTGTAGATTAAAGAAAGGGTTAAGTTTGCAATTCTCTAAAGGCTGCCCAGATACCTGATGATGGAGAGAAGAAAAAAAAGGTTGAAATATTGTGATAATAACAACAAAGATGAGGATGTTCATCCAAATGTAAATAATGATAACTCCTCATCCCAGAAATTCACATAGAAACCTCTTGATAGATTGAGAAATTTTATAGATAGAAGAATGTTTTTTCCCTTATTTTACAATAATAGCACTGTCAAAAATTCTTTTGATATGTAGTGCACTGTACCACTGGAGGAAAAACAAACCTAAATTATTTCACCCCACCATGTTTAACTGTCAGGATGGTAATTTTAGAACCATATAAAGTATTCTATTTTCTCCAGATATATTTCAAATCATTTCCACCATAGAATTTGCTTTTAGTCTTGTCAGACCATAATATTTTGTCCCAGAACAAGTGCCTTCTTGAAATGAAGAGGGGCAAACTGTAGATGAGCTTTCATGTATCTGGGCTTTAGCAAAGAGGTCTTTCTTAAGTCTGAAAACACAGTGGCCAACATTTTCCTTGCTCACTTCTGCACTGGCTATCTGCAGTTTGTTTTGAATGGCTTCTTGTGCATTACTTTTCAAAATTCATTTCAGCAGAAGTAGTCAGTCTCCTTTAATTTTCAAATGATGAGTTTAATCATACTGGTAGGGATCTTGAACTCATTCAAGATCTCTTAATATCACAATCCATGACTATGATTGTCAATTATCATCTCACAAAATTTTTGACTAAGCACCTTTGTCTTCATCATTATGAAAGCCTTCACACAGATGTTGTAAGTTGTCAGCCATGATACTTGATGCACTGTGATTGGTTGGTAGAAATTTGCAAATTAATAACCTGAATAAAGTAAATTTCAAATATTTTTTTTCTTTCTTCATCTATATTTTCAGAATATTTTCAAATCTTTTATGTATTACATTCTGTTATATTTCTTAATTTTGTGTAGACAAACAAATCTTTATTTCGCATGATAATCTTTCCTAAATGTTTACTATATTCAGCTAAAGTTTTAGGTTAGCAATTATAGAAGTTATCTTAAAAAGTCATAGGTGTTCAATACTCTTGCATATCATTGTGTCTGTGTACAGTGGGCTATGATATGTTTTTAGCCACCCTTGATTACAGCAATTTTGACTTGTTTAATAATGTCTCTTCTTTTTTTTCAGACAATACTGTGTTAGTATCAAGTTACTCTCATCTATGAACAATAGTTGACATATCTTGCAATGAAAGTTCATGAAAGTAAGGATATTAGTGAATTTCAACAAGGGCAAATAATAAGATGGCATCAGTGTGGCAAGTCAAGTAGAGAAATTGCTAGGTTTTTCCAAGTCAATCATTATCAGTTAATAATATTGTCAAGAAATTTAATGAAGGCCATTGTCATGTGGAACAGCATTCAGGAAGACCAAGTATCGTGTTTGAGTGAACAAAAAGGGCACTGAACAGAGAAGTCATCAGAAACTGTCATCAGAGCATCAAAGAATTCGCCAACAGCATGGAAATGTCACCATATGCGGTGAGAAAGACTCTGAAAGAGCTAGGCTATCAAAGAAAAGTTGCAAGAAAGAAGCCCTTGATTTCAGAGGTTAACAGAAATGGACTGGGTGAGAGAATTCAAGAGCAAAGATTATGAACTTTGGCAGTCTATAATTTGGTCAGATGAAAGTAAATTCTGCCAATATTCTAATTCGAGACTGGTTCATGTTTGGAGAAATCAGAATGAGACTTGGAACACTGAATATCTGAAGGTGACTGGGAAACATGGAGGGATTGGAGTAATGGTGTGGGGCACTGTCTGGTTTGGAGGGAAATTTGAGCTGATTCTTGTTGACGAGCGGTTGAATGATCCAAAATACTGTCAAACATTAGAGAAAGAACTACACCCACTATTTAAAAACCAATCAGATTGACAAGAATGTCTATGTTTTCCAAGAAGATGGAGTGCCATGTCATATGAGCAAAATAGCAAAGCCATGGAAGGAATCACAAGGAACCAAGTCACTGCCATGAGTAGCCCAAAATCCAATAGAGCATGTTTGGGAGCACTTTGACTGAAGACTTCAAGAACATGCAACCAAAATAACGTCAGTGGCAACCCTTAAAGAAACATTGCTAAAGGAGTGGCAAAATATGGCTCAGACGATTGTTGATAATTTTATCAAATCCATGAAAAATCGAATACAAGCACTGAAACTAGCAAATGAAGGACCTACTCCATACTAGTTCCAAATATTGTTTATGTTGAATAGGCATTATGTAATAAATTTTGAAATTGGATGTAGTTTATTTCTCCTGGTTAAAAACTTTTCTTGGGCCACTGTATATCTATGAATATATGACCGAGCCAAAAGGTTAAAAATAACTGACAAATATTAGTAATCTGTACTTGATTAATAAACAGCAAATGACACTTGATTTTGATACTTCAATATCTATTCATATAAATCTTCAATTCTGATCATTATAGAATAAATTTGCAATATTAAATGCTTGTTTTGTGCCTTAAGCAAACACTGCAACTTCTGACCCATTACTGCTGAAGAAACTCAACATGAGCACATCATGGATACCTTTATCAACAGGCTTCAGAATGCTCAGATAAGGCAGAGATTTCTAAAAAAAAAAAAAAAAAAAAAAAAAAAATTCTTCCTGGGGCAAAGGTCCTATGACACCAAATCATGTACAATTGAAGCCCCTTCTAAAGTTGCCAATTCCCGATAATATGCATGCCCTAAGATGAGCTATGGGTATGTTTGTGCATTATTGTCATTGGATTGCTTCTTTTTCATAAAATATATGTCCATTGGTACAAACAGTTTTCCTCTTTCTTCTGCAGCAATTGAGGCTTTTGAAAATCTCAAAAAGGATTTAGCTAACTCTCTGATTGTTGCCATAAACACTGTTTCTCTAGTGGTGAAGAAAGATGCATCCAATTATGTAATTGCTGCCACACTAAGGCAATTTGGTCATCATGTTGCTTTTTTTTCAAGGACTATGCAGTTAAAAAAGAAACCAATACTATAGTGGAAGCACTTAGAAAATTGAATATTTAATTGGATGGCATTACTGATAAAAAAAAATCAGTCACAACACCAGAACAATGAGCAAAAATTAAAAGCAATAAGACAGTGATATGGAGGATTAAATTCTCCAATTTTTTCCTTCAATGTAATATACTAACCTGGTAAGGAAAATGCAGCAATAGTTGTGTAGCTTGACATCAAACACTTATGATCTTTATACTCTATAGTGAAGTATGCGCTCCAGGCATAATGCGAATGATGCATGTGGGACAGACCAGAAACTTATGATATTCAACCATTTGAGAAACTAAACTTAGGACCCCCTACCATCCAAAACAAGGAATTGATACATGCTAACCATCAATGACTAATATTTGCAATTCTCATTTGCATTTCCCTGTCCAGACATAGCAAATTCACTCATACAGACCTTATACCTCTTATTTGTCATTTTTTGGGGGTTCTAGCATATATATATATATATATATACAGTTAGATCAAGGAGCATCTTTTATCTCAGAGCAGCTGAGACAATTCCTTTGGGAATGAGGTGTGACCACAAGCTGAACAACCCCTCACCACACCCAGGGTAATGATCAAGGCAAAAGATATAATGGCATAATATGGAAAATCATACAGCTAGCTGCCATGAGCCACAAATGCCTAATCACCCATTGGGAGAATCTTTTCCCAGAGTCTCTGTATACTATTAGAACACTGCTATGTGTAACAAGGCAGTAATCCTGACTGAGTTATATTAGTGCAAGAGCTATTGTTTGGTGACTTGAAGTACTGAGAGACTTAGTAACCCTGAGTGAAAGAGTAGAGATATTAGATGGAGAAAAATACAAGAAAGTGGTTAATCAGGTTGGAATCTGAAGAAAAAAAGATTGGTTTAAAAATATTAATTTGAACATATAAAATACTTATGAGGAAGGCATTGGAAGATTTGAACCTAAAATAAACCAAGTAAGATTCAATAAAATCCAGTATAAGTGAAATTGCCTGCCTAGACCCACATCCCCAAAGAAGTCATAATGACATGATTAATGTGTTGATGGAATTGGGAAATGTTATTTTAAAAACCTATGCAGCAAATTTACATAAACATCTCATTAAAATATTTTAGAAGCATGGGTCATATACAATGCTAATAGCAAGTTTTTTGTTTAACAAAAAGGGTCTTAGTATGAATGCCTAATTAATCAAAGTTCCTGTTCGGGCCTTTATCTTTATAAGCACAAACATGCCACTTTACTCAGTTCATGCTTTTGTCAAAATTCTAGCAGCAGTAGTTGGCAACACATTCTCATTTCAACCATTAGATATCTCTGAATATCTCAAAAGAAGAAAAGAATTCACTGAAGTCAAACTGCATGAGTGTGATGGTTGTAACTTTTATATTTTTTCATTATTAATAAATTGTTGATGGCTTTATCAACAGAGTTTGTTCTTTCTGCTAGAAATTTCCTGTATTTCAGCAAGGACACCTGGATTAAGAAAGTCGCTAAGATTTAAACATTGCCTGAACTACAAACAAAAATCTATTGATGGTAGGAATGAATAAGAAGATATGTTGCACAGTACATCCCAGCAAGTACACAACATAAAGGAAGATTTCCACTAGATAACACAGGTCTGGTGAGGGTGACAAACAACAGAAATGGCTATACCCAATTCTTGCCTCCTTCACCAAAATGTAATACTAGAGGTTGTTATTATCAGCTAAAGATTATGTCAAACATACAGTGACTGGAATTGCTGATTATATCATGCTTAAGTCATGTTGATTCTATGATGACAGAAAAAAAGGATTATTACATTTGGTAACTAAATACACACTTTTACCATATTATATATGTATAGCAATGAACACTATGCCTCACAAGAGTTTTCTCTTGGTAGGAACTTTGGTCCTTTCATAGCTCTTGAAACCCAGAACAGTTTTGCTAAGACATTTTGTCCGATACAATAAACATGACCTAGTAATGAACAAGGTGGAGTTAGTTGAAGTGTATCTCCATTATGCACTGTTCCAGATGGAAAGAAATCCACTGTTTCTCTCAGAGATGTACCTGAAGGAAATGTACCCACACCTAATATAGTTTGTAAAGAAGAGCACAAATCCCATATCCCTATTCCACACTTGAAGATGATATTGTGACGTGATTCATCTAACTCTCTAGGGGTTTCAAATTCAGAGTCCCCACCATTTCAGGAGAACCAATCCCAGAGTGTCCAGAGTTATCCAGATGTGGACATTCAATCAATAATTCAGAAGCAAGCTGATTCAGAAGCACTTTCTTTAGAATCAGAGCAACCTGCATGCAAGACGTGTGTATACCAACAAAAGATGGAGTGGGTGAATCAAGCCCAATGTGTTTCAAAGCATAGAAAACCTGAGGCTCGAGACTACCCAAAGTAGTGAGTTACTAAGATGCTCCAACAGGACTCACAGACCACCCAGTCAATGGAGAGAATTCAACCCCTACATGTAAAAAAAGCACATGTGGAAAGTAACCACATAGTTACTACACTTGTTGGAGATTATCTCACTTCATTGAAGAGTTTACATAGTCGAAACCAATGTAAATAGTATCTATTTTTGTACTAAACTATTCTAAATTACACTACTCTGTGTCTACATTATAATGTTCTTTATAGAGGCTTTCATTTTTACCTTAAAATTGTCTTAGAAACAAAGCGGTAAGTATGCATTTATATTTATGGATGCTATACATGAGTTTATATATCTTTTGGAAATGTGAATTAACATGTATATGCAAGTATCTATAATCATATTTAGGAATACATGTGTACATATCTGTGTGTGTGTGCAGTTTTGTTATACCATACCTATGGATTATAATGAGTATGTCCCAATCCTCATAAATACAGTGGAATATACTATCTGGGGGGATTCACCACTAGCAGTGAATTACTTATTACATGCCTCTAGTGAATCTTGTATGTTGTTGATGTTATAAAGATTACAGTACCGTTTCCAACCATTGTTTTGGCTATTCTTATTCAGTAACCTTTTCTAGGTTACAACATTTTGGCAACGAGGATTTGGCTGAACTCAAGTAAACGTTTACCAGTACAACACTTGGTGAACAAAGATTTTGGCAGAACAGAACTCATGTAAATGTTCACGAATTCGATATTCTATGAATGAAGATATCAGCAAAACTTATGTAATAATTACCAAAGCTATAAAGCATTTTTGGCTACAAGGATTTTCTAAGAATTATATGGATTTTTAACCAAGTTGTTCAAAATACAATATTCAGAAAAACATGGGATTTTATGCCAAATAAAAAGAACTACAAATATGTAACAAAAGGTACATGAAATTGAAGTTTACAAAAATCATGTATTTTTGAAAGGGTTTCTCAGTGTAAAGGTGTTATGCTGGAAGTTAATTAGTAGGAAGACTTAAAGTGTTTTTTAGAAACAATTGTAAAAAATATATATATATATATATATATATATATATATATATATATGTATAGTGCTTAGGAAGCTAAGCACTGTCAAACACACAAAGTTCATAAATTACATATTACCGAAGAAAACTAGTGACCTAACATTTAAAAAAACAGTTACTGTGCTTTTGGAAGTGTCAGCCCAAAGATGTGGTCATTCAATAAAAGATGGAAATGTATGAACTTAGTAAAAAAGGAAGATGATGATTTCACAATGTTTATGAGCATTGTGAATGATCAGTGTGAGAAGTTTAAACTGGCAGAATTAAACCCTGACAATTTTAAATGCCTGATATTTGTTCAAGGTTTGGTGTCAACAAAAGACACTGAAATCTGGAGAAGGGTATTAAATAAACTGGAAAATGGACCCAATCTGATTTACAAAACCTAAGAGAAGATTGTCAAAGGTTTATAAATGTTCAACAAGATGCCAAAGATATTGAAATAAGTGGTGTGTCGCACATTAAAAAAGTGCATAAAAAAAATAAAATGAAGAAGGGAAAAAACATTACTCCTAACTCTTGTTATGTATGTGGAGAATTACATTGGTATAAGGACTGTTCATACAAAAATAAAGAATGTTTTCGGTGCAGAAAAAAAGGAGATAAGAAAACCCACTGTAAGACAGAAGTAAAAAGTTGAGTATAACGAAGAAAATGGTGAATTACCTCGTCAAACCAAGCGACAGCATGTTGTGTGTATCCTATGACAGGAGATGTGGCGAAAAAAAATTACTTACCAAAAAAAAAAAGGCGCATATTCCACATGACATGCTGAAGACGGAATATTTTAGAAACAAGTCAGTCACAGGAGTCACAATAAAAAAAGTATTTTGAGATGCAAAAATTGAGCATCCTCTCCCAGTTGTTGATGAATAAAAAAATGCTCGGCTGATAAAAGCAAAAGAGAAAATAAAATTTGGGGGATTTGGTCTACCACATTCGTTGGAAAGTGAGTCATTTTTCCGACTGGTTACGTGCATTGTGATTTGTGAGATAGTACTTGCAAATTGAGTTTTCAGCATTGCTTTCTGCCCCCGATATTTGAGTCTGAACTTACAGTGATTTATTCTCTGCATTGTGGAAGTAATCTGTGACAAATATTCCCTTTGCAATCCCAGATCACTTACAACAAGTGATGAATTACATTAAGGTTACTAATATGGATGAATCTGCCAGTCTAAATATAAGGAAATTTGTGCAGGTAAAAATCCTTAACAAAAATATCAAATTATAATTGGATAGTGAAGCATAACAAATGTATACACATGGAGAAGAATAGGTAAACCAACGTTAATGGTTACCAAGAAAATCATTCATAGTGTTACAGGACAGAAAATAAAACTCAAAGAGGAATTTATTACAAATGTGATGTTAAATAATAAAACCTTGAAATTAAGACTGTAATGAAAAATACAAATAACCTTTTTGGAACAGACTGGATGGAGCAGTTTAATTTATGGAACAGTCCAAACAGTTCATTTTGCCAAGAAGTTAAAGGTTTTACCAATGAAGCAGAAAGTTTGAAGAAACAGTGAAAAATTAAATTCCTAGAGGTATTTTCTGGTGGGTTAGGCAGGTGCAAGAAAATGAAAGCTAAATTTGAGCTAAAGGAAAATTTACAACTGGTTTACAAAAAGAAAAGAAATGTACCTTTTGCATCATTAAAACAGATCAATGATGAGCTTGACAGACTTGAAAAAATGGGTGTTTTATTTAAGGTGGAATATAGCAATTGGGTTTCACCAACGGTAAATATAAAGAAAAAATCTAAAGAGATACGTGTCTGCGCAGATTTCTCCACAGGCTTAAATGATGCCCTCAAAAGTTATCATTACCCACTTCCAGGGCAGGAAGAGGTGTTTTGCACAACTTAGCGGGGGTCAGATATTTTCGAAAATTGACACATATCTGCAGATTGAAATGGACGACAAATGTTCAAAATTACTTACGATAAACACACATTGAGAAATGAAATAAATTCAATTGCTTGGCTTTCAGAATAAAGGTTGCCCTCCAATTTTTCAGTAAGTAGCGAATACAATGCTTAGTTGATTTGACTTTGCAGTCGTTTATCATGACGATATTTTTACTGAAAAGTGGAAAACCAGAAGAACACAAGAAAAATGTTTTTGAGGTTTTCCAAAGGATTCAGGACTATGGATTCAAGCTGAAAGACGAAAAGACGGAATTTTTTATGGATAAAATCAAATATTTGGGACAAATAATTGACAAAAATGTCAGGAGACCAGATCTGGCATGAGCCAGTACTATAAAAGACATGCTTGCTCCTGAAAATATCAGTTCACTACAAAGTTTCCTGAGTTTGGCATGTATTTGTAACAAATATGCATTGTTTGCAATCTTTGTTAAATGAACTATTGAAGAAAGACACTAAATGGGTTTGGATGATGGAGTGCCAGGAGGCATTTGAAAAAAATTTAAAAAAAAAGAAAAAAAAAAAGTCAGACTTGTTTTTGACACATTACAATCCAAAAAAAGAAATAAGCATAGCAAGTGACACTAATGCATACAAAATAGGAGCCTGCATTATGCATAAACTCAAAGACGGCTCGATTAAACCTATTGCACACGCATCCAGGATGCTTCTTCCAGCCAAAAATAATTATTCCATGATAGAAAAAGAGAGTTTAGGGATTATGTTTGCCCTTAAGAAATTTCATAGATTCATTCATGAGAGAAGGTTTACCTTACAAACGAATCACAGACCATTTTTATCTATTTATGGGTCTAAAAAAGGAGTACCAACCCATACAGCTAATAGGTTACAATGATGGGAAACCATTCTATTAAATTACGATTTCAGAATGGAATTCTCACCATCAAGTAAATTAAGTCACAGGGATGGATTGTCCAGACTTATTCCAAGAAATAGTAAAGCTTTGGAAGACATGGTTATTGCTTCTCTACAAGCGAAGTAGAGATAAAAAAAAATGTACTATGCAATACTGTGCGGGAACTAACTGTGACTTTGGAAGAAATAAAAAGTAAAGCATTGGATGACAATTTTATTGTGGAAATGAAGACAAAACTAAAAGATAGAAGTAAAACAGAATCCGAGGTATATTCAATTTGCAATGATGTTCTCATGTACAGCAAAAGAGTGATGGTACCTTCATCACTACAGAAACAAATCCTGAAGGAATTCCACACAGGACACTCTGGTATATCCAGAATGAAAAGCTTAATGAGAAGTTATGTATACTGGTGTAGCATGGATAGAGACATTGAATATTTGGTAAAATCATGCAAAGTCTGTGCTGTGGCAACTAAAGCATCACCAATAAAGTTCAATCCATGGCCAGAAACTGACTGCTCATGGTTATGTCTGCATATTGACTTTGCTGGTCCACTTAATGTTTCATATTATCTGATCATCATAGACAGTTTTTCCAAGTGGCCAGAGATAGTGAGATATAAGAAACCAACCACACAAATAGTAATTGGGTTTCTACATGAACTGTTTGCAAGGTTCGGGGTACCAGGTTCTAGTGTTTTGGATAACGGCACCCAATTTATATCGAAAGAATTTAAAGAATTTTGCAAAATATTTAGCTTTAGCAAATAACAATTGCCCCTTACCACCTTAGAAGTAACGGCCAGGCAGAGAGTTTTGTGGATACCTTTAAGAGGGCCCTAAAAAAATCCAACAGTGGGTCCATGGATGCAGCATTGCAACAGTTTCTATGGGTATATTGGTTTACACCAAACAAAAATGTGCCTTCAGCTATGAATTTGGCAGAAATTATGTTTGCACAGAAAATGAGATCTGTTTTTGACAAGCTGATACCCAATAAGAAAAAACTTGAACATACGGTACAAAAAGCTGGAAATAAATTTTACGAATTGGGAAGTTTGAACTATTGTTCAAAGAATCCATAGGATGGTATATTTAGTCAAAGGACCAGAAATGGTGCACAAAAGGCATTAGAGTCAAATAAAAAGTAGACAATTAAATGAAGAGAAAGATACTTCAGTGAAGATTGAACCTACGGAAGTTCTCTTCAACATATTTGATGTGCCCATTCCTCAGAAAGTTCCTGTGATAAAAGTCTGAAAAAGACAAAGTAAAAGGAAAAGAAGCGATACAGAAAGTATCAAAATAAACCAAAAGAGGAAAAGATATTGACTGTGAAGAGTAAATCTACAAAGGGGGTGGGTGTTATATTGTACCTATGGACTATAATGGGTATATCTCAATCCTCATAAATACAGTGAAATATACTGTCTTGGGTATTCACCACTAGTTCACCACTAGCAGTAAATCACTTACTACATGCCGCTGGCAAATCTTGTATGTTGTTAATTTTATAAAAATTACCATTCCATTTCCAACCTTCATTTTGGTTATTCTTATTCAGTAACCTTTTCTAGGTTACAACAGTTTTTAAGCTTGTAATTATAACATCTTAACAGAGGAGAAAGTACTTGTGTATATAAGCAAATAAGATAGAAATAAAAAGAAGACACAAAACTCAATCATTGGGTGAAAGAGAAGACAGAGAAAAACATTTTTTTTTTAAAATGCTTTTCTGTCTTCTGTATGTGTGAGTGTGTGTACCTACAGCTATGCAATACGCTCCCAGACATCAATTATTTCAACCAACAGCTATAAACCTTAGGATATTCATAAAAAACTCAGAAAGATATTAATAGACTAACAAACAAAGAGATTGTATAGAGATATTTACTAAATTTTACTTAATTCAGCATCAGATCAGATAAAGATAAATAAAGAGTATGAAAATTGTGTTGTACAAACTTCCAAGAGGAAAAGACTTGCTTGTTTGAAACATTGATCTTTACAACCAATTACTAGGACACAGCTATATTGTGCACTAAAAAAGACCAAACATTAATGAATATATATTTTATATATATATATATATATATATATATATATATATATATATATATGAAGATGAGACAAAATGGACATTTCACAGGAGAAAGCTTTTCTCTCTGGCATCATCAGTTTGTGCACGTATGCATATGCACAAGTCAATGGGTGTATATATATATATATATATATATATATATATATATATATATACAAGTATGAAAAATAAAAAGGGCTCTAATACATGTATATGCCTGGGTGGATGTATACGTAGACGCATGTATATAAGAATGTATGTGCATGTATGTATTCATATATGTATATATATATATATATATATATATATGTATGTGAGTATAGGTATATATGTGTATACAAAAACTAATAAAAAGTCCCTAAATTAAAACCCGACAATACCAAATGGCTCTAATACAGATATAGATAAAACAAGCACAGAAGCATACAGAGTTTGTTATTATTTCAGTGCAGCATGATATCTCGGAAGGGTAAAGTAATGTTAGATTCAAATGTAACATCTATTGTGGATTTGACATTTAGTTTATTGACAAGATCAGGTAAAATTATATCTTGTGGATATATTATATATATTAGCTGCACATAAATAATAATGAACTTCAGTTTGAGGTTTACAGAAAAACTACCAACAAGAATGACCTGATCAATTTTTATTCCCATCACTGTAATAAGATTAAATTGAGAATAATTATAAGATACTATTTAAGAGCACTAATACTTATCCAAATAAGAAATATACATAGAAAACACTTTCAAAAACCGCCAGTATCCTCATTATTTCATCCACAATGCTAAGGGACATACAGAATATACGACCACAAAAAAAGATAACATTATTAACAACAATAAACTAGATAAAAACAGACACATAATACTACCTACAAAATCTGTAACATCCACGATCCAAAAAATATTATCCAATCTAAACATCAAAATAATTACAACCATATCCAGAATTATTATGGATATGATCAGAAACAAAAATATTCATAACAATAATATTTCTGAAGTAAGAATATATATAAAATGAATTGTCAAAACTGCTCCTCACAATACATTGGGAAAACTTGTACAAATTAAAAAAACATGTCTATGAACACAAAAGGGATCTTATACACAACAGTTTATCAAATGTATTAGTTATACAGAGAAATAAATCCAACCCCAACTTTAAAGTAAAAGAAGAATGCCACATTTATTAAAAAAGAAAGTAATTTACTTAGAAGGAAAATTTTCATGAGTGCCACTATTGTATTTTGTCAATATATATAATGTGTGCTCCAGATTTTTTCCGGTATCTACATTCCTGAAAGAATTACTATTTTCCCAAGCTAAGATACATGACTACAAAAATGTTAAAAAATTAAAAGAAAAAGGTTAAATTCATAGCCTCATGTTATTCAAAATATAGAACACATAAATTAATCTCAAACTAAAATAATTTAAATATCAATTTATATAAAAAAAAACTTCAAGAACATCACTTACTCACTTTCGTTTATTAGACCTTGAATTGTGTCACTTTATATCATCCATCGTTTCAGCTAACTTGATGAATATTTATGAGTGTTCCTAAACTTAAAAATTTTGAAAAAAAAACAATATAATTTTTGCTCTTATATATAAATACTTGTTTAAGATCTTCATATTTGCCCCAGAGAACAAAACACATTGGCTAAATTTTTCTTGTGCCTTTAATCATATTGTCCTTTTACAAATATACTCTATCTGATATATATATATATATATATATATATATATATATATATAAATAAATGAACATTGAAGTCAACACTTAGAGGCGACAGTCTGTTTCATGCTAGATGCAATCATCAGGTGACAAGTGCTGTTATTTGTCTCGGCTATTTATATATACGGGTCAGTGGTGCATTGTGGGTAGTCTGTTTTGGCGGTAATTTTGACGGAATTCATTTCTTTGTTTATTTATTTAAATAAATAACTTCCGGCAAAATAACAACCAAAATAGACTACCCAACATGCACCACTGACCCATATATATAAATAACCAAGAAAAATAACAGCACTCGTGGCCTGAATATTGCGTCTAGCATGAAACAGACTGCTGCCTCTAAGTGTTGACTTCAATGTTCACTTTTATATTTACACACGCTCTCTCGGTGATATTGAGCACTTTATCCCATAAATATAGCACACCTTAAGACTATATTTCTTCATATATATATATATATATATATATATATATATATATTTGTAAAGTAAATATATATATATATATATTTGTAAGTAAAGCCTGATTTGTCTTAAAAATATTAGAGGATCTCAAACCTTAACATCTCCCAGCCAATATACTATCAAATGGTAGACATGATCACCTGATTTAACTTCTCTAGATTTCTTTCTATGGCATGTCCTAAAGAACATAATTGATAAGAGAGGCCTGTTACCAAGGGGCGGCCTAACCTTCCTTAAATGTCAGTTGAACACCCCCACCCCTACACACCCAGTGAGCTAGTTTTAGTGTGCAAATTCTTACTTGTGCACCCCCATAGACTCTGGCTGGATCTGGGATGGGACAAACCAGTTACAATTGAAGAATTTGTCACTATCTGAATGTTTTGCAGATCAATAATTTTCCGACTGAATAAATGAATCAAAATGAGAAGCAGTCACCTTGAAACTGACATGCAATTCATTGCATATGTTTATGTTTTTTAGATCTGCAGTTATTGTATCAAATTTGTTTTGAGATAGATCAGGCATTACTTTTGGTATACCCTCCATATAGAGTGTATGTATATGCATGATTATTTTATGAGTTGGCATGGGTTTGTGCTGATATTTAGGTTTATATTTCTTTCATATTTTCCTCTATAACAACATTTCTGTTTTTCAATCTATTTAATTGATGGCCATAGAGAGGATAATTTGTAATCAAAAGCAATGCTACAATAATAAAGTTCAGTGGATAGCAATGGATGATCCCAGCAGTGGATACCCTTTGTACAAAAATCTGTGATAATCTAATTTTTCCTACTTTGTTTTTTTGGTTTTTTTTTGTTTTTTTGTCAGTGTTATGACAGTTAAGTCCTTGTGGTTTATCCTTTCTGTTCTCATTAATTTGTTTATGTAATTTTCTTGTGTTCATATAATTTTTTTCTTTTTTTGGACATAAAGTATGCAAAAATTGTTTGAATGTTCTATATGTCTGAACACATTTGTCTATTCTTTTTGCCATTATCAACGATGATTTTTATTTTTATACATACATAAAAAATCCATACATTCAGTTAAAAATAAAAATCATCCTTGATAACGGCTAAAAGAATATCTGAATGCATTTGGACATACAGAGCATTAGAACAATTTTACATACTTTATGTCCATAAACGAAAAAAAATTATATGCACACAAGATATAAATAAAAAACTCAATCACAGTAACTTGTCATTCATCTTTAATGAATTGTATAAAGGAGGAATTTCTGCCCAAATACACACACTCTCTCTCTCTCTCTCTATATATATATATATATATATATATATATATAGAGAGAGAGAGAGAGAGTGTATTTGGGCAGAAATTCCTCCTTTTATAAATTCTCTTCTCTCTATCTATATATATATATATATATATATATATATATATATATAGAGAGAGAGAGAGAGAGTGCCTATTATAAACAGAGCATTTACTTAAATATTTGTGTCTATAAAAAAAGAATGTATAAACATAAAAATGTCTTAAAATAATTGTCAGACTTTGTCATTTCATTATTGACTTCATTTGTTTATATTTGTATACACATCAAGCAGATATGAATGTACATGAGAGAATCATGGAAGATTGTAGTTTAAAAACAGTAAAATTGACCTTGCTAACTGAAAGCTCCTCTGTGGTGAAGTCGGTAAAATCACAGCAGGCTATATGATGGTTCCGTATAGGATACAGGTTCAATTTCTGTTGGAGGACGCATATTTTCTATGACAATTTCTCGGACATTCAGGCCAGTAAATGTCGTTAATACTGTTTACTATAAACAGAGCATTTACTTAAATATTTGTATCTATAAAAAAAGAATGTATAAATATAAAAATGTCTTAAAATAAATATATATATATATATATAGATAGATAGATTGGTTTTCTATAAGTAAAGCCTGATTTGTCTTAAAAATATTAGAGCATCTCAAGCCTCAACATAACATCTCTCAGCTGAAATGTTTACTTAACTCCTCTAGATTTTTTTTCTATGGAGAGTTGTCAAGAACATAGTAGATGAAACTGGCTTGTTACCAAATGAAAGCCTGACCCTCCCAGAAAATCATTTGATCCCTCCCTCAAACACACACATGAAAATGATGTGTGTTAATTTTAGTTACTATTCAAAAATTGAAGAAAATTGCCACTATCAGAATGTTTTGGCAGATCAGTAACTTTCCAACTGGATAAATGAATCAAAATAAGAAGCAGTCACATAGAAACTAGCATGTAATGCATTGCATATGCAAAACTGCCAATTAAGAGTTATTTAATCAAAATATAAGATTAGACTAAGTCAGAATTAGATAGATTTAGTTGTCATACTTATTCTTTGAAATAACATCTTCATAGTGAATACATTTATCAAATGCAAAACTTAATCATCATCTTATTTCTCATCATTACTACAATATATATATATATATATATATATATATATATATATATATATATATTATACACATACACACAAGAATTAATGGATTTTATTTTTGTAATGTTTTTTTTTCTAATTCAACATATTTTTATTACTTTAAATATTATTTTTAGTGGGTATCCATATTTTGAGTAGATGCTCCATTTATTTTAAACAGTATTTTTTTGTTTACTGGCCTACTTGAGTAACCTTATTAAATAAAATGTGTCCTCTGTCAAGATTTGAACCTGTATTCCCTCTGCAGGAAAAACTGGCATTTAATCCAATGTGCTTTGACCACTCAGCTGTGAAGAGCTGTAAAATCAAACAAGGCTTTATTCACCTTTAAAGCACATTTTATTCATTTAGATTTCCTCAAAAGTCATAACTGCTCAGTTTTATATCTGAAACACAAACAAAACAATTTCTAATGAATTAATGGATTTTATTTTTTAATTCAACCTATTTTATTACTTTAAAATAAATGAATCATGTACTCCAAAACAGGTATCCACTAAAAATAATGTTGATGTGCATAATTATTGGATTTAGTGAAAGGTTTTAATGTCATTTTTTTGTTCACCATGGGGAAAGATTCACTCTATTACTTTTTTATATATGTTTATACATGGCGGTGGGGCAAAACAAACCAACACTGATCCAAAATGTTTTCCTGTGTTATTGCTGCTGTATGTGGCTTTGCATTGTCATGAAGGAGAACATTTTTCCTTTGATCCACTGTGTACACTGCCACTACTGTGCAAAAACTCTTAGTGTACTCTAAATTTATTTTTAACTGGCATGTATGATCAGTAGTTATGATTATTCATCATTACAACCAGTTCATAAAATTGGTATTACTTATGACACAACATGTTAGATAGATAAAATAAATGCACAAAGATATCTTCACTGGACACTCAAATATTCATCTATACACATATATATAACATTTCTTTATTTGGATAAATATTGTGGTTGTGGTATAGACTAACAGGAGTTACCTCTACTAATTATTGTATCCCTTGAAAGAAGGACTCTCCCTCACTTAGATACTGTAAATAAGCAGTCTATGAGTGCCTCCTCATTCAAGCTCAATAAAGCTTTCCTAAGTCTTATCATAACTCTAAGTTGTTATTACAGTGTTCTTCTTGATATAAATGAGATTTGTTTAAATTTAAACTATTAAAAAGGTTTACAGCCAATCTGTTTTACCTCATGCTCACCATAATCTGTAAATTTATATACAAATAAAACTTTCAAGATCCATATGTATAAATATTGATTTTTTTCTTTATTAAAATGTCATTGCATCTCCAAAGGTCAGGTATTGAAAAATTAAACCAGAAACCAAACACATCTTGTACTTCATCCAACCTGATCTGAAATAACTCATAATGGAAAATCCAAGAATAATTTTATAGTTATTTAAAATTTAATTACTCTATCTTTTAATGTAAGATTTTATTATCTGATTACTTTGTTACTTGGTTTCAGTAATTTTATTTTATACTAATTTTTTTTTCCTTTTATTGCTTGGAAACCAAAATTACTATTGCAATGTGCTCCAAAATACACACAAGCATTTATGCAAATGCATACAGGAAACATGTACACTGAAAGCACCTAAATACACACACACACACACACACACAAATAATTTCATACATGCTTGCATGCATAGACACTGACATGAATAAATTAAAAGCAAACACATGCAAGAACATTTGCACACAAACACAGTCACAAATATGGTGAAATGTTTATACATACACTCAATCTAAATGTGTTTAAGCACATATTTAAATGTACATTATTGATTACATATATAGAATTTCAAACATATATTCAATCATACAAAAAAACAGAGTATTATGCTTAGCAAATTAATTTTGCAGATCACTAGTGCAATGAATTTAACCCTCACTATGTGCCCCATTGTTGTGGCTGTGTGTCAGACTAAGTGAAACATTTTCACATTATTTACAATCAAACTAACATCCTCATCTTTGTTACTATTGTAATGACAAAAGTATGCAGGTGTAGGCTTTAAGAAAGCTTTATTCAACTGAAAATACAAGGTTCATATATACTGCCATTTTATAGCCCCAGTAAACAGAAATAGCTCTTTCAAAGAGGAGTAACAAAACAAGGGGAGACCACTCTTGATTATTCATAACAACTATTATCACATTTCAGCTGTTGTGCACTCTGGCCTTCTTCAGGTATCTAGGTAACCTTCCAGAAATTTTGAATTGATCCCCTTATTTAATCTATGAATGTAGATTGTTCTTGTTCCATTGTTCTTGCTTTGTTTTCTAGGGATATCTCATCTTGTTTAAATTTATAGGATTAAAGCATTGGTTTGTGAATTTGGTGTCATCGCAATTGTGAGTTCAATCCCTGGGCTCAGACTCAGTGAAAACAAGGCTAGCAATAAATGAGCAGCACCAAAAATGAACATAACAAGATATCCCTAAACATGAGCAATAACTAAAATATGAATAATGCCACATCACAAAAATTTAAATAGGAATTAAGTATAACTTAATGATTATATGATTTCAAGCACACATATGCATCCAAAAGACAAAGTCTCTGTCAAACCAATGGTGAGGAAGTGAACATTCCAGGCCATTACTCATGAATTTGAACTTCACTAGATGCTTCACAATTTTAGCTAAGTTTAGCAAATATCTTAGAACGACTGCTTTAGAACAATAGTTAGCAAATTAGTCATGCAAGCTGCTGTATTAGAAATCAAAATTTACTAAACACTTTATTATTGTGTCTTTGAACCAAATTTGGCTAATCCTAAAAATATCCACTGTACAATGATAGCAAGCTAATCTTGCAAGTTAGTGACTTTGATTTGATCCTTACTAGGTGCTCCACTATAATACCAAACATAGTATATATCTACAAACACAAACCATATACTTATGTTCACAGATATACATATAAATACTGTATATATTCAAGCATAGTGCAAGTTTTTATAATCAGTTTTTTATGCAAAAAAATGGGTGGAAAATTATACACAGGTAATTTTTTTGAAGAGATTAAAAAACATGCATTTTTAGTGACCAGTTGCACTATACACAGGTAATTTTTTTTCTGGAGGGGGTTAAAATTCATGCAAAAAAATTCAGAAGGTGTTCTTATACATGAAGTCAGCTTATACACAAGTATATATATACATATAAAACTTTCATCTTGTTTATCAGATATTTTTAAAACAAAGAATGACAGTGACTTTGAAAAATACCCACACAGATACACTCTTTAAACCAGTGATTATTAAATGCCAGGACATGACACACTAGTGTACTGCACAATTCTCTTAAGCATGCTGCAAAATATTCTCACAAAATTGCAAAAAAATCACCAGGTACAGATTTCACACTAAATAAGCTGTACAAATAGTTGAATAGAAACATTGAAATAAAATAAGTTCATATTTATGTCTGTATTTCTTTTAAATCTATGGTTTTATTTACTAACATTTAAATGTATATCCTTTAAAAATTTTGTAAAGTATGCCATGATATTTTCATTTATTCTTAGGTGTGCCATTGCTTAAAAAGTTTGACAAATATTGCTCTAAACTATGCAGCTATATACATGATTGTATATGGGGAAATATACACACACTCAAATTAATTCCCACACAATATACACTTATATACAATGAGGCACTGAAAGGTTCTTGGCCTAACTAAATATTTGTTCATTTTGGGAAGTGGGTCAGACCAGAAACTTTTCAGCACCCCCTCATATATCTACTTTAACTTTTTCAGACAACTCAGTTTTGTTTTGTTTTCTTTCTTTCCAATTTGTTGTTCTTCCAGTTTTTCATTCATCAATTTAGTCATTCAGTTTTTGCTCAAAGATGTTGTTCTCCTTATGCAGTGTATACCATTACAAGGTCAGCTGATCAAGCACAAGTCACATGACTTATATTGATCAACTGTAATGGCTGTACATTAAACCTCCCAACATCTCATCAAACCAGCAAGCATTAAACGCATAATTAATATAATGTTTCTCTTATCAAAAGAAGTAGAATAGGAGATTGTTACAATAACCATATACTTTAAATTCACTTTCTCTTTCTGCTTCTCTTTTTCTTTGTTTCAGTCTGGTTATTTATCTGTCTTTCTTTCTCTGTTTCTCTTTTCTCATTCAAAATTCATTTCATATTCTTGCACTTTTTTTATTTTCTTTATTTCTCATTATCTGTTCATTCTTTTTTTCTGAATGTACTTTTTATTTTTGTTTCAATTTTTTTGTTTAATATTTCATTTTTCTTTTTATCTCTCCTTTCTTTTTACTAAAATTTATTTTTCTCTCTTGCCTTCTTTCTAGCCTTTTATATCACATTCTTATCTAACAAAACTTTAACTTTTTACTCTATCATTCTGCATGTATCTAATCTTATCTCATTATTTTTATATTTTCCGCTGTATCTATATTTCCCTCCAATTTTAGCACAATCCATTTTCTCTCATGATTTCACCTGCATAGACATTTAAGAATTCAAAAGATGGATTCAGTTGTCCTGGCAATTATAGACATCCAAAACTTAACACTTCAAAATCATTAAGTAACACAGTTGCTTTTTTCTGGGTTTTTTTTAGATCCTAGGAAAATAAATTAACTTATGACTGCAGCTCAAAATAATTTAATAGATCATTTACAATAATTTAGATACTTTGGTTGAGATTGAGTCAGATGGGAACCAATATTTATTTTGATTTAAATGAAAAATATCATCAAAAGAAGGACAATATGAATAGCTGAGAATGAAACAAACAGGTGTACATGATTCAATTTCTAATGATCAGAAACGTGTTTTCAGGTAACTCAGATAATCGATATCTTATTACAATGAAATTTAAAGATAAAAAAGTCTATCAAAATTCATATGCAACATAAAATGTAAATATCTTAATTTTTTTATTTACTATTTTTCCTGGATATCAGAAGATTAGAACTCTTTTTATCCTGCTATTTCCAGATTAAATAAATTAGTTAATTTGAAATCACTCACAATATTATTCTTTTCACTTAGAATAATTTTATTGCAGCAAAACACTCGTGAAAAAAAAAAGTTCAAAAGTTTAGCATCAGGAAGAGCACTAAACTAAGTTGATAAAGAATATGTCAAGAAAAATACTTTCAAAGAAAAGAAAAACATATAATAATAATAATATTGCTAAAGAAAAATAAAAAAATAAAAAGGAGAAAAAGAAAAAGTAAAAGAAGCAAAAAGAAATGAAAAATAAAAGAAAAAAGAAAATAAAAAAAGATAATGAAACGAAAGATAACGAAAAGAAAGATAATAAGAGAAAGACAGAAGAAAAGAAAAAAGAAAAAAGTAGAAAAAATAAAGAAAAAGTAGAAAGAAGAAAAAAGAAAAAGATGAAAGAAAAAGAAGAAAAAGAAAAAAGAAGAAAAAAGAGAAAAGAAGAAAAAAGAAGAAAAAGAGAAGAAAAAGAAAAGAGAAGAAAAAGAAAGGAGAAGAAAAAAGAACAAAAAGAAAATAAGAAAAAAGATGGAAAAAAAAAAGATGTTTTTCATTTTCAGAAATGATTTTTCTTTATCTTAAAACTGACACATAGCTGATTAACTGAATTCTCTTTTCTTATTTTACACAAATCTCTGATATTATATTTTCCTGCTTCAAATCCACAGAGAACTTGATAGTTGTCTCTGGAGTTACCACATGGCAAACAAAAGTCTTTATGTTTCTTTTTTCTTCTTTGCTGAAATGAACAACACTTTACACTAAGAACAGATGAAAGACATCAACTCACCAGTTCCATTTGACTTATCTCTCTTTTGTTTTGTTTTTTTTATTCTTGGCAGGTCCCCAATTTGTTGAACACTTGTCTGCAAAGATTTTTTTATTCTGATAAGCAATTTTATTATTAGATTTTTACATTTAAAGGTAAGAAGAAAACTTGTCACTAAGTTTTACAATCTTCAGAGAATGTTTTATTTTTCCTAACTTATCTCCAACTAAGCAAAATTCTATCTGCTACATGTGGATATTTGTTCCTAGTTCATGTCTAAAGCAAGGTATTCTTTTACCTTTGAGACTTTTTGGTTTTATCATATTCTTCAGTTATTTTTTTCTTCAATAAAATTGTGGCAAAGAAAAGAAACTTTAGGGTCTTTATGTTCCCAAAAAGTTCCCTTTGGTGGTTAAAGAATTTTATCATAAAAATGTTTTGCAGATGGCACAGAAGATTGCATGCACAACCAATATAACTGTGATCAAAGAATGGTAGCTCATTGGTTGAGAATTGAACATGAGGTTATAAAATCTTCTGTTCAAACTCTAGGATTTAGTAGAATAAGATGCAATATATTTCAAGAGTTATTTGGATAAGATCTCTTTTCTAAGTAGTACAAAATCAGAAAGCAGTAGCAATCAAAATAGCTATCATTTTCTGGGTCTGAACTATCAGAAAAATAGATATAAATGTGGAAAATGTCCATTGGACACAGAATCAAATACCAATTTACAAACATTACACTTCTGGAAATTTTAATTTTATATATAAGAAAATAAAATAAAATTGATAAAAAATATTCAGGAAAGTTCCTTTGAGCCTGTTTATTTATAAGACTTGTAATGGAAATGGAAAGTATTATCATTTTGTGTCTCCTAATACATTTGGCCTACAAATAATATTTGGCAGACTCATGTGAAAAAAAAGCACAAAACATGGAATTCAATACAATTTTCAGTCTATGTTCCTGAAGCACTTACATGCTTTGTGTCTGTCAAAATGAAAGGAGACATGTTGCCACTCTAAAAGTCAAAGGTAAATGAGGATGAATCTTTCAAATATTGTGCAACCTGTGATTATCGTCAGGCACCAGTAATCTAACAGACTTGACAATAATTTCATCAATAATTTCTATCTTTATTAGAAATATCAGTTACTAATTGCAAAATCTATAATTAACAGTAAATCACTCATCTTTTAAGATCTTTCACTCTCAAAAGTATATTACAATTTTATTGTGCTGAAGAATATTAGAAATTACTAAAAAACTTTATGAGCGATTAAAAAGTTCTGTTAAGCTGAGGTCTGATAAAAAACTATCTTAAACATACACCTATTGTACCTACTAATTTAATATAGGTACCTCCATGAGATCACTTAAAAAAGAGCATGATGAAAAAGACGCCAAACTTGACAAAAACAAAATTTTATCATTTAAATGTTTATGTTATTATTAAGAGGAAAGAACATAGTATTTTTTTAATTATTTTTTTTAATTTTTCTTCTTTTTAGAACATTCTAACTTTTGATTAAAAAAACCTTGTTTCTCTTTGTATCACTGGAACCACTAAATAACATATACAATTTTTAGCACATTTTTTTTTTTTGTATGACAGACATTAATTTGAAAAATCTTGCAAAAATAAAAATAATTGTCAGATGTTAATGAAAATTTCAGAAACTATTCACAAATGATGGGAATTATTATAAATGTTTTCTTTTTTTAAAGTCATGGAAAAAATATTTTGTTTTTATATTTATTACACTCCCACCCCATAACTAATTTTATGAAAACTCTAGAAATTCAATACCATTCAGTTTAGTGATTATATTAGTTAAAAGCACAAGGCTTTGAGGAAAGCAAATCATGTATTTTGTTTTTTTTAATTGGACCCCCCTGAAAATCAGCTCTGAATTGTAACATACAAAACTCAATAAAACAAAGATATTATTTAATTTCAAATGTTTTTAGTTCCTTTTACTTGTTTTCATGAATATGGATAATATTGTCTGAAAGCAAAAATCTTTTTTGATGAAAAATGAATTTTTAAAACAATTATTTGTTATTTCTTAAATTATTTTATTATTTTTACATTAAAGTTGTTAAATATTCTAAAATTAGTGAAAACAGTATTCAGTTTAGTCAATGGTGTTATTAAATAGATCTATCTTTTAGCATTATAAGTTGTATAGCTTATAACAATTAGAAGTCCCGAACAGTATAAGAAAACTAATTCCAGATGGCTTTTGTGTCCATAAAACAGCTGTAATTCAAATGTACAGAAGACCAGCAAGAAATACAATAAAAAGTTGGGTGAAGCATTGTTCTCTGCTGTTAGGGCCTTTATTTTTGCAAAACACGTATAGAGAAGTTAATTTAATTTTTCAATTTCAACTGAGAAGGGTACCTACAAGTATTAGGTACCTATCTTATGAAATTTATATGATCTTATTTTTATATTATCTCAGTTATAACATTTTTCCATAAATGAAATATCAAAATTAATAATAAAATGAATGGAAATATAAATGACACAGTAAAATGTAATAAATGTACATAAAATTACAGTATTTTATGTAAACTTCTGATAAATTTTCATAAGAAAGTTACCTATCAATTAATTAGATACCTTTCTTATGAAATTTAATCTCACTCTCAACAGTCTTATTTTTTTATATTTTCCATAAAGCATCGTAAACGTAAAGGTGAAAGCTAAGTCCCCCCCCAAAAAAAGAGCGCTGAAAGTTTTCCTTAAAAATAACAAGGTAAATAAGTTGGTTCATTTAAATGTAAATATTTATGTCACTTCTGTCCTTCTGTACGATAACTTTTCCTCAAGTAAGCTGTCAATATGTGATGAAATCATCCCTCATCACCTGTCAAAGTGACACCAAATGTTATGACCTGCTTTGTCTTATTTTTAAACTACATCTTTTCGGCACAGAAACTAAGTAATGCTTGTTTCAAAATATTTTATATAAACATAATTTCTAATTTTCTTAAAATAAGTTTTGAAAAAATTATAATTGATTTTTAAAAGAATCTGAAATTGAGATTTTCATTTTTTTTATAAAATGGAAAAAATGATGAAATGAAAATTTCGGACATGCTACGAATGATTAAAAAATGTAAAAAATACCCCCAAAATACTTTGTTCTTTCCTCTTAATAATAACAAACATTTAGATAATAAAATTTTGTTTTCATCAAGTTTGGTGTCATTTTCATCATGCTATGCTCTTTTTTTTAGCAATCTCATGGCAGTACCTAATTTAAGCTGCAGACAAATTCAATATAAATTAAAGTGTATCAACTGATACCCACCAAGATGAACTTATTCTAGTTTTAAAAAACAAACAAAAAATAGGAATTTATATCTATGGCTCACTTTCAGGAATTGATAACATATATAATACACTTAGAATCTAAAATAACTCTTTGAACTTACATTACTATGCCTGACAACCAATAAATAAATCATATAAATAACACAAAATAAGACAGAAAGGCCACAGTATAATCTTCTAATGAGTTTAGCACAACTTTTTCTTAAAATATCTTTATTGATCTATTTGGCATTTTTTCCACTTTTTCAGCCTTTTCTTTATTCACTTCAGGATCCATACAACATTAAAGTCTATCATCAGGTATTTAATACCAGTATCTTAAATGTCATTGACTAATGTTTCAATAACTTCAAATGTGGATCCCTTTTCAGCATATTTATTTTTAGCAAATCATAATGATTCTTGGCAATTTTTATTTCTGGTGAACACAATGGATAGGTTTGAAAACCCTCAGCAGATGTCTGAAACCATAGATAGTACTGAAACCTGTATATATTATGCTTCTTTCTTCTTATACATACATACATACCTATCTATGATAAAGCAATGACATTTACAACATAATTATTACATTGATAATTTGCATTTTTGTTTATCACTAGTCCACTTTTTTCTTTTTGTTAAGAGCATGTGGAACCAAAACACCCAGCATACTGACTTACCCTATCTTTTCTAAGTGTCGACATATGGTAGACTTTGATGTGTTTAACATCTTTGCTAATTCCCAAGTACTTTGTCATGGATTGCTTTCTACTGATGACTTCAGAGCGTCATCATAAAAGTACAATGAATGCCTCACTCTGGGTTCATCTTCCAATGTTACTCCAGAACTAAATTTTACAAATTTCATATTAGCTGGTCAGTTATGACTCATTGACTATAGACACTACATATTTTTTTATACACCTCCACAGCATTAATCACTTGCTGGAACTCCAATAACATTATGTGACATAAATGCAGTCTTCAGTTTCTTTATTAGTGGAGTTAGAAAATGTATTTTTTTAATTCACAGTGTATGCTGCTATTGCTGAAGTATGTTATTAAACTCCAAATTTATTCTTAACTGACAAGTATGATTAGTAGTTAGGATGATACATTCATGATTAGAACTATAAGACCTAAACATATGAAAGTAAATTTATATATTTTCTTTGTTCTCAAGAATTTACAACAAAAACACTATTCATGTATTAGAATGTTTAATGACATTATTTGCTAGATCATTTGTTGGAATAGTTGGCAAAATGTCAGATAATTGCCAAATGATTCAAACTTTATAAAATGGTAAATAATAAGGATTTCCTTATAGTTGGTTCACATATTTTAATAAGTTAATAAATGTTTATAAATTTATAAATAAAAAAATTGTTTTCATATTTATTTCTTTATAAATTAGTAAATGATAAATATTGTATTGCATTAGTTTTAATTGTATTAGATTTTAGAATGTTGTAAATATAAAATTATAAATATAAATTCTCAAGAAAAAAAAAATGTATAAATTCACTTTCATTATATGTTTGCACTTTATTACTTTTTAAAACAATAAACATTTTTCAGGCACAATAGTTCAAATATGCCCAATACTTTTCTTTCCTTATTAAGTCAAACTTTCACTTTTTAACTTAAAGGAAACACTTTACATTTTCTGTTTGGCATCATAACTGAAATGCCAGCATCACTATTCTTGCACTTTGGGACCATTATTAATAAAAACTTAGGAAGTATTTATCTTGGGGGGTTTAACCATGGGTAAGTGAAACCATGAAAAACAAAACTGCAGATAATGGGAGATAGCACATGTAAGTAAAATAAATTATTCACGCACGTGTACATGAATAAAAAATAAAATATTCACATATGCTATATGTATTTACATATTGCATATTTACATAAAATAGTTACATATGTAAATATTCACTTAAAATTTACATCTGGGAATTTCTTAAGGCTGCTAACTCACAGAACACATCTGTAATAGAAAAGATGAAAATAAAAATTACATTACCAACTATGATTATGATTACTATTAGAAATAGAGCAGAAGCCAATTCCTTTTCTATCAAAATTCTGAATCATTCAACATAAAATCCTTCTTTCCCAATTTTGCATCTGGGATAATTCTTTTCAAGTCAATAGACAATTTAATAACTAGATTCAAGTATGTATGCCTTGCAGTTTTAAAACTTCTGAAAGTTTCATTAAAAACCAAAAATAATATATGGAATGGCATAGAGTTTTATTTTCATTGGTAAACTAATGAGGACTGCTAAGTTGGACTTTTAATAGCAATTTAGGGCACCTTCACTGATGCAATAGTTAACAAGCTCATCATGTAGATTATTTGGCTTATGAGCTTGATCCTTACAGGGTGTGCCAATACAGCTGCCTTGTATCAAAGTAAGCAATGCTTAGTAAATAATTATTGGTGACAAATGTTTGGAAAGTTGAAATCTTAATAAATCTATAAACCATTACCAAAATAAAACTTAAAAGAAAAAGATTTTTTAAATAAGTTTTTTTTTCTTTTTTAATATCTTCTGTAGTTTAAAATGTTGCCTTGTAGACACTTTATAGCAGTTATTTACTGGAATATTATTTCTGGCTAAAACATGTTGTTCTCATACTGGTCATATGCTTGTTTCTTATGAGATTCATTGATAATATTTTAATTACTAGATGGCTAAATCTAGAAAGGTGTAAAAAAAAAAAGAAAATAAGGTTTAAAAAGTATTATTTTTTTACATTATTATTTGCATTAAAAGGTATTATGTTTTATATTAAAAATAATTAATATTTTATAAAATATAATTCATATAGACTGTATATACTTGTGCATAAACCAACATCATGTATACTGTGACCCCTGAATCTTTTTGCAGGAATTTTAACCCCTTCAGAAAAATTTTACCTGTGTATAATGTAAATCATGACAAAAAAATGGATGATTTTTAACCTTGTGGGAAAATGAAATAAAACCAATAAAATAAAGAATAAAAAAATAAATAAGTTTATTTTCCCATGATGCAAGAAACTGGAAAGTGTTTCTGGTCCCATGTGCAATTTTATGACCCCACTTTCAGAAAGGACAGAATCTTTCTCTTTCCAACGAGATCATTTGGATGTGTTTTCAGCAGTCTTTCTCGTGAAGTAGAGATTCAGCCATCCCAACTTGGTGCTTAACCGTCTTTATTCATTCTCTTATCTTTACTTCCTATAAATTATTTCTGAACCAAAAACGAAAATGGACATATTCAAGAGAACTTTTAACTTTGTTTCAACATAGTCAGCATAAAAGAAATAAACGTCCTTAGCAGAAACTGAAGTTTTTTGTATGCTTCTTTTATCTTCTCTTGTTATATAGTAAACACACACCTTCACCTAAAGCCCACAACCTTGTTAACATCCACCAATCTTCAAAAAAATTACAGTGTATAGTGTGACAAAATATTTATGCGTAAAAACCTGACCATAAAAACTCACACTATACTCAAATATATATAGTATATAATTATCTAATATTATTTTAGATTTTTATTAAAAATATTTTTATATAATTATTAGTATTACAAAATACTAATATGTCTATCACAAAATGAAAAAATAATTTTTATATTATTATAGCATTCACCTTTAAAACTAATAAAATCCACAAATAATAATAAACTAAATTACCTGAAGTTGTTTCAAACTTCACTTTTAAAATACAAAAGTCCACTATCATTTGTATGTTAGACTGTACTCAAGCCATTATGACCTTGAATATGATGCTAAGTGTTTAAAGCTTGACTAATACAGCTTTGAGATTGGTATTCACTGATGTACTAAAACATTAAGACCAGTGACATTTGATAAGAATGAAAACTACTGTCTCATACCCATAAGTCAAGTTCAGCAGTAAATAAGCCAGCCTTGAGGACTAAATTTTAATGTGTTGAATGTTGCAGTTATGGACAAGAATAATAATTTGAGTGAGTTTGATAAAGGAAAATTTTACATAAGCTAAAAGATGAGGTTAGAGCATTTCAGATGCAGCACAATTTGTGGAATGTTCACATTTAGTTGTGTTGAGTACCTATCAACAAGGAGAGAAAAATCACTAATCAAGCACTGGGTGGATAGAACATATTGATGTGAGGAATGTATAGAGGATTTCCTGGCAAGTACAAGCCAACAAAAGTGCTACTATGGCACAAATTGCAGATGGCTTTAATTAAGGTGAAAAAAAGAATGCATCATAACACATAGTAAATCAATTTTGTTTGCAGTAGAGGATGTATAGCTACAGGTCAAACAGAACATCCATTTTAATCAATGTCTATCACTAAAAATATTTTCAATAGGCACATGATCATTAGAATTGGACCTTGTATCATTAGGGAAAAGGTTGCCTAATCTGGCAGGATGCACTTTCTGCTGTATAAGGTAAACAACTGTGTCCTGGGAAAGTGAGGATTCTAAAATACATTATGGGAAAACAACAAACCAGGTAGGGAGTGTGATGGTTTGGGCAACATTCTGCTGAGAAATTCTAAGTCCTATCATTCACATGGAAAGTACATTGCTATGTGTCACCTACCTCAAAGGCTTATGACCACATTGAAGCAATACAATCACCAAAGTTAAGCAGCATCAAGTCTGGTCAGTACCTAGATGGGTGACAGCTTAGGTGCCGTAAGCTTGGATATGCAGTGGTGTAATGGATAATGGCTCAAAATTGTTAATCAGAAAGATGAGTTCCAATTCCTGTTGTGTTCGTTATATTCCCTTACATGCAAGTACCTATGGGAAAGGTATGAATCCACCTCTTCTCTCCCAGCTATGGGTTAATTAGTAAGACTTGTATCACTAAACCATCAATATCTCAAAAAAAAAAGACAAAAAAAAATTCTTACAATCTAAAAATATTTTCTGGCTTTAAATAACCTCCAAAGAGTTGATAAGCCGGTAAAAAATAAATCAATCAAAAAAAAAAAAAAAACCTACCTCAAGATCATTGAAGGCTAGATATATCCCTCCTTTCAGGGCAACAGTCTTCTCTCGTGGCAGAGACATCATTCAACAGGGCAATGCTCCCTGCCACATTGCATAAGTTATATGTGAATGATAGCAATGCTTTCAGGAACATGAAGAAAATTTCACTATGTTGCCTTGGCTACTAAACTCCCCAACTATCACTTGTAGGATAAGTTGAATGGAATAACAAATTCGCTCTGCTGAACCTCTACCATGTAAATTGCTGCTAACATCCTGGCACCAGAACTCAGAGGAAATATTAAAGTACATATTTGATCAGGTTAGTATTATTTTGCAGACACATGATTGACCAACAACTTATTAGGCAGGTGGTCATAATGTTTTGGCTCATCAGTGCACATTTACTTATTTACTTACATTAAGCCAAGATGTGGGATGGCTTAATGGTTATCAGCATGGAAAATGGAATCAGCAAATTGAGTTTCAATCTTACAGGCTGTATATGTTTACTTTGCAGTAATGCACATTGGAAAGACATCAATACACTTTTCTCTGCATTCTATTCAATTGCTAATTAATTTGGTAAAAATGACTTGTCACTTGTATGCCACAATTTTTAACAGAAAAAATAAGTTGGTGAGTGTTTTGGCAAACTGCCTTATTTGCCTAAGTGATACCTTAAAAGTTGTTAATTCTCTTATCAATTCTGATAGGAATCAATAAAAAGAAATCAATATAGAAAGCCTTTTGAATCTCCAGTGAAAATGGAACCCATTATCAATGACTTCAGTCAGTATGTTAGCCATTACACTACAACGGGTAGCTTTTTGATTTGTCTTTTGTATGTTTGAATATATTTTTGGTTATCTTAAAACATTATTCTTGTGAAAAAAAAAATTCTCCACAAGTTATTTGTATTATATTTTACTTATTTTCATTTTGTCTATCACAAAATGGTAATTAACATTAATAGCTAAAAAGAATTCATATAATTTAACCCAGGAAACTAGGAAGTGAGCTGTGACACCAACTAACCAACCACTGGTATAAGAAAAACTAAGTTTACAAGTTAGACAAATCTTTTGAATATAAAATGAAAACTGTCACAGTAACAATAACAAACTTATAAAAATAACATTAATGCAAAATGTTAGCTCCAAATTCTGATATTAGTTTTAGATTCATTAAACTTGTCAGCTGGTGTATTTCTTAATGTGAAACAGAATGCACAGCATTTCAAAGTTCATATTTGCTTGTAAATTGCCATCTACCAGTGTAAACCTTCCTCTTCAGAAAGTATCAAAAGTTTTCAATCAGGTTATGGTCAGGTGAAAAAGCTAACTTTTTTTTTTAATGAATATCTTTGAAACCCATTTTATTCAGGTATTCATTAGTTTTCTTTGTCAACTATGATGAAGTATTGTTGTGCATAAAAATTATTTATTTCTGAAAAGTTTGGTTTCTTGAACCATGGTTCCATGTGAGCCTTCAATGTATGTGAGTCAATTTATGTCTGAACTGTCATTTTAAAATCATTTGGAACTTTCCGTGAGATAACCATTTTACACTCTATAATCCTATCCTAAAACATCCCATCACCTCCACCATGTCGACTTTTTTAAACAATGGATGAGGACAATTTTTTATATCTGGCTCATGAAGAATATTATATTTGTCAGTGAAAAGAAAGAAAAGGACTGGTTAAAAAGAAGAAAAAATTCAAAGGTTTTTTGGGTATTGTTTTGTATATTTCATTCAATTTCCTTAGAGATGTCTTTTAAAAGAGGCCTAGTGAACAATCTCACATTTTGCTACCTGATTTAGAATATGACACCCTATGCATTTTAACACTTCCTTCATGTGGTAATGCTTAAAAATGTCAATTTAACAAATACCAAATGTTTTCTTCTAATTTCTCTGTTGATGCAAGATAAAGTCCTCAACTTGCTCTTATCAAATCTGCATTGGAGACATTCATGATGTTCAATGAACTTTGTCACAGTTTCATAATACCTTCTGATCATTTTTTTTTATTTGTCTTACTGTTTGTAAGCATTGAATTTATTAAATGTTTCTTTATCTGTCAAATCAATCTTACAAACCATTTTAAAGCTTTAATTTCTGAATGTGGCTATTAATTTGAGATTTTTAAATTCAAGACATTTCAACAAATGGCTACTATTTGTTTACATCTGAACAAAATAAACCAGCTTTTTCAACTATACAGATAGATGTTGCCATCACTCAGCAAATAGTTTTTTTAGATCCCAATATGAATTTATTTTATATATTGATAAAACATGAACTAGCTAATGTGAAATGCAGAGTGTTTCTCTCTCTCTCTCTATATATATATATATATATTTGTGTGTGTGTGTGTGTGTGTGTGTGTGTGTGTGTGTGTGTGTGTGTAGAGAGAGAGAGAGAGACCTCCAAACAAGATTGTTTAAAAAGAACTGACAAGATTCATCTGTTTAATTATTATTATTATTATATTTTTGCAATTTTGAAATAAAGTCTTGAGTATTGTGCTCAAAGTTATGGATAAACTGTCCAAAGTTCATATTTTGCTATTGCTTTGTTCAAGCACTTTCGACCATCACAGTCATTATCATGAATCAATGTGTTATCTGTGTGATAATTAAAACTCTCTTGTCTACATCCTGGTATACTTTGAGGCAGTCTCATTCACAATAACAATTACACATGACGTCATGCTTGATTATTTCAAATTACTAGCTTTCCAAAGAATATCTGGATTTAGACAAAGGACTGTGATTGTCAAAAGCACTTGAACAAACTATAGCAAAATATGAACAAAGACAGTTTATCCACAACTTTGGCCACAATGCTCAATGCCTTACTCAAAAATTTGGAAAATATAATAAAAATTAAACAGACATATCTTGTTGGTTCTTTTTTACTTGCTTGGATGAATACTTTCTGCCTATATATATATATATATATATATATTTATTATAATTTTATCATATAGACAAAACCATTTTACTCACTACAAAGATGCAACTTCGCTGGGTGAGAACTGAAAATGGTTAACCATTTTTGGTTCTCATCCGTCGAAGTGCAGTTGAAATGCACTGAAACAAAGTGGTATAGTGGGTAAAATGGTTTTGTCTATATGATAAAATTATAATAAATAAATAATTATTGCTCTACTATTGGTATCGAGCCCTCTTTTGAATTAATGCTGTGAACGTTAGAATTTATATATTACTTTCATTCTCATCGCATCGCATATATATATGAATGAGTATAACGTAAGATAGAGGCAGGCAAAAACTGCCTTGGTGGAACCCTTAAAAATGAGGCCACTGCAACAATGAGTAAGGGCACTGTGGCAATTTTTTTTAGAATTTGCAAAATTTGTTTTTTATTTGCAAAAATAATATTAATGTAAAGTCTTTAAAAAAAAAGAAGATAAATATAAACAAAAGCTTTAAAATCAAATATTTTTATTGACAAATAACATAGATTATGATGACTAAAATTATTAGTGATGAAACATTGCAGTGGGACATTTTCAAAAAAGAAATCAAACATTACAATATTATTAGCTTAGAATATATTGTGGAAAGAATTGAGATTGTTGAAAAAAAATATATATAGTAAATGTCAAAATGATTCTTTACTTTCTGACATGAATATTAATTAGTAATTTCTAATAGCTAAAAATATTTTCATGACTAATTTTTGTTGTATTCAGAAGAACTTCCTCTACTCAGGCAATTTGTCAAAATCAAAAAACATTAATTTTCTATTATTTTACATGGGTGGGGTCATGTTTACGATATAAATACTACATCAAAGTAATTCCTGACTTTTTGACATATATATTGTTTTCTTTCCTTTTTCAGGGGACCAGTCTATTTAAGCATTGCTGTTTTAAAATTACTATGTAATGTGTGTATATACATATGATGTTCATTTCATTTCCAGTAGACATAAACGTTGCAAGATTGAAATAAACTTGTAAACATTTGTTGAAATTCCTTTCATCTACCTCCTTTCTTTGAAAATATATGTGCATAGGGCTCTAACCAATTTTTTCTTGGAAAGTCCCCACAACCACCTTATTAAGAAAAATGTAACATTTTTCATTCTTAATTTAAAAAAAAAAAAATTTTTTTGAAGTTGAGAGCAAAAATTGCCGTGGACGTGGTTTGTTTTTTAAGGTCACCTAGGCATTAAATATGGGCACCGCAGCATTTTGCCATGGTGCCACAGTCTAAATTCATCCTTGTATGTATATGCAGAAACGCACCTATTCATCCCCATTAGAATCTTATTCTTAACTATTTTTTTTATGAGATAAAATTTTCTATATTGTTAATGTTATGAATAATCAAGAGTGGTCTCCCCTTGTTTTGTTGCTCTCTCTCTCTCTCTCTCTCTCTCTCTCTCTCTCTCTCTCCTCTTTGAGAGTGCTATTTCTGTTTACTGGGACTATAAAAGGACACTATAGGTGAACCTTGTATTCTCAGTTGAATAAATTTTCTTAAATCTACACCTGCGTACTTTTGTCATTACAGGTGGTATTTTTTAAGAACTTTTTTTTTTCTCTTCTTTGTTGCTCTACTAAAATTTTCATTAAGTACTTATACTAGCAATAATTTTATCAATCACCACTGATAAATCACTTTTATGCCATGTAAATTCATGCAAAAATACTGATATAAAAGATTATATATAAAGAAGATCATTTGCTTTGTTTTACCATTATCAATTAAACAATAATTACCATGTCAAAGCAATATTATTTTAAGCACAGTAATGAAAAAGCCCAAATGCAAAAAAGAAAATCAACAAATATAATCTAATCATGATACCATTGTATTATTAATCATTAAGTGAAGTGGATTAGTAATAAATATCTTGCTAAAGAGTTATTACATCTTTGGTCAAGGCAAAACTGATGTTCTTATGATAGCTGCAAAATTTCAAAATGACTGAATCATTTCAACAAAGTGTAAGATTTTAGAGGCTTTGCAACCAATAATCAGTTTATCAATTAGTGTTTGGAAAATGAACCACTGCTGAACTTCAAGACAAAAACAAGTTCTGAAGTAAGTATATATCATAAGAAATATCTGCTCAGAAACATTTACAGAAGTTAATCTCTTCATTTGTCCCAACACTTCTCCACTGACATTTAATCAGGAAAATTGGTTGCCATGGTACTCAATCAATTTATGCTCTAATCTGTCCAATTCTTCTATGTGTGACTTGTGATTTCCATTTATCCAGTTCAACAGTGAGAACCTTCAGTGACAATCAATACTGTTTCTCTATCAATGCTTTTTAATATCATCACTTGTATTTCCTAGTTTATGCATAACTGAACAGTCATAATATACAGCAGAGAAAAGAACTATTTGGACACTTGCCAAATATTTATTTACTATACTTCTAATGATTAAATTTACTTCAAATTTGCACAGGTGATGTATTTTGATATAAAATTAACAATTACCAAAAAAAAGAAAAGAAAAAAAAAAACATATTTTCAAACAAATAATTCAGAATTTTATGAAAATCTGACAAAGTGGAAAAAATTTTTTGTATGAGGTGTTTCTTCCTTTATGAATTCATTGGACTAAAGTGATGTTTACATATACACATGTAAGAGAGGGAATGCTAAAATTTAAATTTTTTTTTTTAATGTGTTTAGGTGTATAGTCTAGCTAATTTCATTTAGTTTCTTTTTCTTTAAGTTTTTATCACTTTTTTATTAAATATCCCACATTTTGATACATCTGCCATAAAAGGTGAAATGTAAGTACCTCAAAGTAAATTTAATGTGGATATTCTATCAATTAAAGCACTTTATTTCTATGCACATTCATCTTAGTAAATTGCTTTCTTTTTGAATTAAAATAGCATTTTTTAAAACAAAATTATGGTCAGACTCATTAAGTAATAGGTGTAAAGTAAAAATATATTTTTTAACCATTTTTTAAAATGTTACCTTTGAATAAATATTTAATTGTTTAGGTTGTTTTTTAATACATGGTCTTTTGAGAAGTGTATTTTTATGAAGATTAGATGGTTTGTGTTAAAAACTGTTAAAATTGTATTATCTTTCAGCTCAGCAGTATACATTTGTGAAGGATCCATTTCCAGCTTATGGAAATTATTTTTTTGTATATACTAACCAATGAGAGACGTGATCTCAAGTTCTAGTAACATCCCAAATAATGGGTCCTATGTGTGCCTAATTTTCTGAATAAAGAGAGCTCAGGTCAGTATATGTAAGGAGGAGACCTTTTGGGAGCAAGGGGGATAAGGCAGGTATTTGACATCTAGAATAGGCACTAGTTACCGGGCAACTGTAGAGAAACTAAAGAATTTTCATATGAAAATTCTCCTGTGGTTGGACAGCCAAGAAAAAAAGAATTCTAAGAAATTTTCCCAAGCACAAACTCTGTGAAGTTAAAAGGAACTTTTTAAAAATTACTGTATGTCCCAGATAAGCTCATGGGGCAAGTGAAAGTAGGTCTTTTTGTTTTTTCTCAAAGGTTGTTGCACATTTTTTTTACTGCCTTCTGAAATCGTTTTCTCTTTTTGTCATTTTCAAAATCATTCTCTTTTCCTAAACTGTAATTTTTTCCATTTTTCAATGGTCATCCTTTCAATCTGAATTTGTTATCCTGTGTTCATAGGTGCACAAAAGGAAATTTTTGTGCAAACTACCTTTTGCCTAATTGTGTAAATAAATGTGTTTTCTTTTTAAGTTTTTATGCAGTGGTTGTCTTGTTTCATAATTTTTCACCTATTATGAATTACTATTCCTACTAGACTAAGTTTTTGTGTCTGGTATAAGAACTTGGATTTGGTAGGGAATAAATTTTTTTATAAAAAAACATTTTGATTTCAGATGTTGATAATTATTTTACAATTACTGATTTCATAAAGTTCACAAGATCTTTTAAAACCTTGGCCTAATCTTTGTAAACAACAAGCTTCATAAACTGTCAACTGAATTAAAGTCAGGATATTGTGATGTCCAAATATATATTTCTATACCATATATCTTATTTATAAATGTTACTCCTTTTTATAATAAAACCTGACATACTTGCAAAAAATTATTATCAGTATTTTTAATAAGAGTAGCTATCATAAAGTTGAAAGTCACACAATATGTTGCTCATGTAAATATAAGTATATTCTGAAAATGTTATCAACATCAGTGGGTTAATACTTATTTTATTGGTAAAATATTTATCTGTTATAATAAGTAAAATCTGACAGTATATGCTCTCTTATACACAAACAAGTTAACAGTAAAAAAAATATTTTTTTATGAAGTGTTTCAATGAAAACTGCTACATAAATAAACTTTATATATATGATTACTATAACATTATTTTCAGTAGGTGCATATATTTGTATTGTCACCACTGCTTTTTTTTTTATTTTATTAAACAGTGAAATTAATAACAATTAGCCAAAATTGAGAAGTTCTACAAAATAAAAATTCAGTCTTCCATAGGAATATATATATATATATAAAATAGGGAGATTACAGTTGTTTCGAGAGAAAAGTGCATATTTTAAAGAGAGAAAAAGCCACAAACATTTTGAATTATGTGGATTATATATGTATATATATATATATACTTTATTCTCTTTCTTTATTCTCTTCTCTCTCTCTCTCTCTCTCTATATATATATATATATATATATATATATATATATATATTTTCTTTAACAGGTCATTTGGTTATTCTGACTTTGTCCTGTCATATATATATGGAAACACATGTATACAGACACTTGCAACATTAACTACCATCACATATGCTAAAATAATTTAAAATTGTTTTTCCATGTAGGATAGTTTTAACAAGTGTTTTAACATTGTTTCCAGTTTTTTTGTAAAATTTTGTTGGGATCCACATTTATAATTACAGTCAAACACAGGATTGAAATATAATAAGGAAGAAAAATTTTGAATGAAACCTGAAAACCAATTCATTTGTCATACTGATGTTATTGTTGCTATCCCAGGTTTTTTTCTTTGCTTTGAACCAGGTTATTATAATATTTGTTCTTTTTATTTCAATGAGATTTTGAGGGAAAGCACATATGAAAAATGTTGTACTTCAAAATTTTAAAACATAAGGGATGAAGTTAATTCAAGAAACATACTTGGATATAAACTCAGAACATTGAATGTTTTGTAGATAACACAAATAAATCCCAAGACAAAATCACTCACAATTTGTATTTGTTTATCAACTTGTAATCATGAAAAGTATATTTTGGAAGTTAGTTTCAATCATATTTTATTAACTCTATGAATTTAAAGTAACAAAACCCTCCAGCCAATCTTATAATTTTTAAATGAAAGAAAAGAAACTTTAAGTATTTCTAAATTTCATGAAAAACAACCTCATATTTTTAATATTTTAACATTGTTATATAAAACCAGTGAGAAAATGTCACATATAATGGTGGGGATATTTAGATAGTTGTAAATATTTATTTAATAAATTTTGATGCTTACATTTACTTTAAATTTACACAGCCGATGTATTTTGATATAAAATTAACAATTATTGAGAAAAAAATATGTATTTTCAAATGTAAAATTCAGAATAAAATATTAACAAAATGAAGGAAACATTAAAAATTTATAACAATGTCCAGAAGAATTGATTGATTTGTTGTTTTTTTTTTTACAGTTTATCAACCCTTTAAAATTGAAACATATTTTGGATTGTAAGAATAATTCTATATTTTTTTTGCAAGTAATATTTAACAATTTGAGAATCACAATGATTTTTCAAATACAATAGGCCTACTATTTAACCCATAGTTGAAGGGAGGAGAATTTATACTTTTCCCAAGGGTATCTGCATGTAAGTAAATGTAATGAACCTGACTGGAATTCAAACATGGCTCTCCAATCTAATTCATTATATAACCTGCACATCCACTATTAAGAAGGAATACAAATATAGATCATTTTGCATCTGTTTAGTAACTTTTGGAAACTTCTAATAATATTTCACCAGGACATTATGATACCATCACAGTAGTCATTAATTACTTCATTTTTTCGATGAAGCTGTCATGGTTAAAGCAAAGGAGTTCTAAACCAAACAAAAGAATGATGTAATTAAGCAACATTATGAAAGTTTGAGATACAATGCCATTGCCAAAATGTTGCTACAACTGCATCAATTATTTTAAAGTGAAAGACGTTTGGCAGAACTAAAAATCTTCCTCAAACTGGTGTTCCATGGAAGATTTCAGAAGAAACTCAAATGTTAGATGTCAAAGTGGATACAATGGTGATGCAAAAAGAGATCCAAGATAATTTAAGAGCTGTTTGTACATGGGTTAATAAAAGAACTATTAGGAAAAAATTGCAAAGGAATGATTTCCTCATGACAAACACCTTTGTTGGAAAAAAAACAGTAGTGGGATATGAACTTCTCCAATAGGGCAGGCCAATTTTGTAACTGTGGTATTCCACTCAATTTGAAAGTTGGGGTTTAACATGATAAATAATGAAAAAATATTTTTTTCAAAATCCTTACTGTCTCTTGAGGAAAATTGTAGCATTGGAATTTCATTCCAGTGATCAATGAAAGCCTTACAGCACAGCCTTACAAAATTTACTGAAGCTTTACAATATGCATAAGAACAAGATACATGTCATAAGCACATTATTACCATTGTGCCATCAAATAAGACCCTAATTTACTTCAAAGGGAAATCATACTGAACAATTTAGCTATATTATGATGTAATATGTTATACAGTGCAGTAGTTTTAATGTGATTTTCAATAAATAATGCAAATTTAAAACACTTTTTCTTAGAATTTGTGCCCAGCAGTATTACAGTATTATATACACTTTTACCTATTTATTTTTTTATTAATTATGATCTACAAAATGATTTAACAAATCTTATTAATGGAGTAGCTTTATTTGTAATCTTTTACAAAATCTTTTGGTGATTTATAATTAAAATTTTGAACTCAGTTTGAAAGCAAAAAAACTGCAGAAAATAGCTATTTCTGCACATTATTTCAGGCAATCTTTAAAACTAAATTCTCAAAAATTGGTAAAAGCTATAAATCTAATGTTTAGTGTCAGTACTTATCACATGAAACCCCAGTTTTCACACCAAGTGCAATGTTGATTTTCTAAAAAAAAGTGAAAAAATCAACCTGCTTTATTCTCCAATGAAGTTTACTCATTAACATTTAGAGAAACTGAATGATTTTTGAAAAAATGCTCTTTAATAGGATGAAAGAAAAAATTGAACATCTTGGTTACAACCCAGATCATCATATATGGAGAAAATATAGCTACACTGATGATTAAAATGAAAAAAAATCACTATCTCAAATATAAAGCATGAAAGATTTGGAGTGTCTCTCTTTCAATGATACAGAGATACTGTCTATGACTGCATGGACCATAAATAGAGCAAAATGTATTAGAGTATTTTGGAAGCTAATTTGTTCTCTTTACTGCAACAGTTGCTGCTTGACGAGGGTTTCAACAAAAGATTGATCTGAAACAAACAGCTAAAGTAAATCATGTATGGTTTGTTTAGAACAATGTAGAGATGCTTCAGTGGACTCATCAATCTTCTGGCTTGAATTCAATTCAAAATTTATAGTGAAGCTTGAAAGTTCATATTCATTAGGGGGCCCCAGGAAAATTAATGATTTGAAGGTCATTAGCAAGGAAGGGCAGGGCAATATTTTAAAGAAATATTGTAAAGAGCTTGTGTAAAGTTATGAACAATGTACTGAACAATAATTGCAAACCTGCAATTAAGCATTTTTTTAATCAGTTCACTCCAAGCAAGGCAATAAAGCCACTAAGATGCAAGGGATTACTGAGTGTGGGATAATATAAGGAAAGAAAACTTTATTAAGGAGAGAGAGAACAATAAAAGAACAGGAATTAAGAAGATAATGATTGCATTTAAATTTTTGAAGATCAAATTTGAGCGGAAAGCAAAAAGCCAGAAGCAAGAAGTACAAGATAAAAAATACTTAGCGTAGCAACTTAAGGTTATATCTAGCAATTTCAGCTGTAAAATGATGAGACCTTTCCCCCCAGTACTGCACTTAAATTTATAAAGTCTAGGTACCATAGAGGAAAGCTTATCAGAACAATTACCATGAAAATATTTATAGAAAAAGCAGAGGGAAGCTACATTTTGGCCATGGAAAAGTGACTGAAGCCAAGATATCAAGTAAGGACCAATACCGTTTCAGATTCTTTGGATTTTATCAAGAATCTCTAAATATATAGTAGAAGTGCCAGACTAGATGTGCCAGCAATATTTAAAGCAAGAATAAATAGTAGACTTATAAATATTTAAGATAGATTCTGGAGAGAAAAACGTCTAGCACAACACAAGGAACTAACTTTCCTAGCAGCAGACCTAGCAATTGATTCAATATAATCTTTTCACTTTAGTGAAAAACATTAGCCTAAGAAAGTTAAAGGTGTTACTCTCCTGGAGATGAGCACAACCATGCTGATTGAAGGCAAAAAAGTTTCTCTCAGGCAATTACAAGTAAATACCAAATTACTATAAAATAGTTTGGAACATGTCTATTTATCATCTCTCAGTTGTGTCTCTGTCATTAGGCAGAGTGCGCTAAGGAGATCTGTTGAAAGAATAGCAACTGAGGAAAATTATACTGAGAGGTGCCCAGCCTTGGGGGACAGCTGCCTGAGGCCACGCCCTCTCATTGCACTAGAGAGAGAGAGATTGGTGCTCACATCGAGGCCAGCACAACCGATGATTGCAGAGAATTGGGGAATTTTTGTTCCTGGCTCGGGTGTACACGCTCAGGCTCCCCACATTAAACTGTGTCACAACATGACTTTGTATGGATCGAGTAAATACCAAATTACTATAAAGTAGAGCTGGGGCTTTTTAATCTCAAAATTTATGGGAGAATTGAGCTTCAATTTCGCATTTATTCATACAGATTTCATAATATAGGTTTTGCTTAATTGGCTATTACATTTTTCTAACTCTTCAAATGTTGAATGCATAACTAATTCTAATTTCCATTTTCCCATCTTTACACTATATTAATTTTATCGTATAAATTGTCCACAGTTCTGTCACCCATGAAATAAAAATAATTCTTTGTATGGAAAATAAGGATCTACGTACATCAAATTGTCTTTAAATTAAGTGGTAACATAAGAACTATCGTTGAACTTTTAAAAGGTAGGCTTAAACATTAATTTAATACTTAAATGCAGTGATCAATTTTGAGTTCTTCTGTAGTTTATTGATGCCTATCGCATCTACTCCTCTTTAGCTATTGGCCAAACCAAGAGTCCCCCAAAGGAGCTAGCTTAAATGCTGCCTGATAGCTAGCTGTAATTTTGGATACAAAAAGAAAATAAGAGTTACTCCCCTTGAACCACCAAAGCAACAGTAATGGCTAGTATAATATATTAATATATATTTTTAACCTCGCATAATCTGGCAACCCTGAATCTGAGCTCAACAAAAATCGTTCCCTGTGCCTAACTTTTCTAGGGCTTTTGAATGAGCTATGAATCATTGAAATTGGACCAGTGGAAGCAGAGGATTTGCTTGGATACACACATGCACAAACACATACACTGTACTTTATATACAAGATATACTTGTGTATAAGCTGACTTCATGCATAGTGTGACCCCTGAATTTTTTTGTATGAATTTTACCTCCTCCAGAAAAATTTTTACCAAGATTTTTAACCACTTCAAAAAACATATATGGTACATGTGTTAGCTATGAGTATTAGTCTTATGTTTAGTGGAAATTTTCTTGCCAAGTGATATACATTTATTGATGTGGCTGTAGATTGCAATGTGATCATTATGTAGCATAACTGATGGGATAATGTAGTGACTGTATGTCTGACTTATAAATTTGATGTTTATGCATCATAAGGAATGTAATCCTCCAGTGGGCAAAAGCTGTAGATGATACTGATGTAGTGTAGTTAGATGGGGGTATTAAAGTCTGGTGTTATTAGTGATAATGAGGTCAGATGTTTTTATTTTTTTTGTACAAAGTCATTAATCTTATATATTTATTACATTCAACTGGGAGTTTATAATGCTTTTTAGAGGCTGCTTAATCTCATTTTGACTTTAAGTATGTTTGCTTGCAACAAAATAATTTTATTGTGTAATTGTTTTTATTACTTTCTATGTTATTATTTTGATGTTTCTTTAGAATTGGTTTTATTGGCTTGTCAAGAACACAGTTACAAAAATGTTTCTCCAACAGATGCCAAATTGGTAGGGTTTCAATCCCAGCTTGAAGCAATCAGATGTCTAGCAACACTGATGAGCTGTGTTGCATGGATGATCATATTAAAATTATATATATATATATATATATATATATATACACACACACACAAGTATAGGATTGGTGTACATGGAATTAATTCTAATAACCAACAAATACTATTCTTAAAAGAGTGCTCAGGTCAGAGTAGAGCAAATATAATAATTTATTCGAAAATTATAACATAAATATGTTATAAAATCACTACAAAAATAGCCATTTTGTTTCAACACTTTCGGTGTCTTATCAAGTGATGGTGTTGAATGTAGAATCTAGGTTCTACATTTAACACCATCACTTGATAAGACACCAGAAGTGGTGAAACAAAATGGCTATTTTTGTAGTGATTTTATAATATATTTGTGTTATAATTTTCAAATAAATATATATATATATATATATATATATATATATATATATATATATATATATATATAAGACTGTGAATAAGTTCTCACTGACTTTTCAAAAAGGAATGTTTCATTTACAAAAATTAGTAAGAAACATGTCACTGAAAATATTGCCCATCGCTAGCCAGGAGAGAGAAAGAGAGAGAGGAAATTGTAAGACGATGGAAAAAGTTTTTTATGATGCATTTCATCCATTAGAATTTCATATATATATGAATAAAGTATATTTAGGCAGCAAGTATTTATCCAAACAAGTTTGATTAAAAAGAACCAACAAGGTCTGTCGGTTAAATTTTTATTTTATTTTCCAATTTACAGGTGAGGTGTTGAATATTGCGCTGAAATTGCGGATAAAATGCTTGAAGTTCATATTTTGCTATTTTTGTTCAAGTACTTTTGACTCTCAGTCATTATCAAGAATATGAACTTCAGACATTTTATCCACAAATTTCAGTACAATACTCAAAATCTTATCTGAAAATTGGAAAAAATACAATAAAAAAATTAAACAGACATATCTTGTTGGTTCTTTTTAATCAAACTTGTTTGGAGATATATATATTTTCAAATATCCATATATGCTCCTCATATGGAATTGGATGTCAATAATGTTTTTTATATGTTTCAGACAAGCAATATGGCTTTTGTTTCTCCAGATGAACAGCTGATGTACTGACAATAATTGTGGAAAGAGTCTATCATGCTCTAGATGAAAACAATGAAGCCATGGCTGTAGCTCTGGACATCTCAAAAGAAAGCTTTTGACAGGGTTTGGCATACAGGTTTTTTTTTTTTTTACCACAAGCTGAAAAGTTACTGTATCTCTGGACACATTTTTGAATTGATTCAGTCTTTAATATCAAATTGTGAAATGAAAGTTATCCTGAATGGCCACTTGTCTAAATGTTCTGTACTAACACGGGTGTTCCCCATGGTTCCATCTTTGGTCCTACTTTGTTTTGAATTTTCATTAATGATATTCCTGATGGCAGCAACTCTCAACTTGGTATCTATGCTGATAACACAACCATTTACTCCTGTCTAAATAGTAAGGCTGATCAGTCTGACAAGGTCAAAATGGCAGCTGATGCTCTAAACAATCTCAAGTCTATTGTTAACTGGGTCAAAAGATGGCTTGTTAATTTTAACGCCTCCAAAACTAAACTTCTCTCTATTAATCATCTGACAGACCTCTCTCTTCTTTCCATCAGCATGGCTGATGCTAACCCCCGGGAAATTGATTCATTCCACCTTCTCGAGCTAATGTTCTCAGCTGACATGTAGTGAAAAGACTATATTGAATCCATTGCTACTCAGAAAGTTGGTTTACTGTGTTGTGCAAGACAATTTTTCTCTCCAGAATCTATCATACATATCTATGTCTACCATTCTTCCATGTTTAGAATATTGCTGCCACATATGGTCTGGTGCACTTTGAGCTCCTTGATAAAATCCAAAGAAGAATCTGCAATATTATCAGTTTTGATCTGGCAGCACGTTTTCAGTCATATTCCCACCGCTGTAAGTTAACCACTTTGTGCCTTTTCTATAAATACTTTCACAGTAATTGTTCAGATGAGCTCATTGCTATGTTACCTAAACTTTTTGAATTTAAGTGCAGTACTAGACTAGCATTGAGATCTTATCAATTTACAGTTCAGCTAGCCATAAATTCTATGCTAACTTCCCTCTTGTGAAACTCCCTTCTGACTCCATTTTTTTCCGGCCAACTTTAATCTTCAAAATTTGATCATTTGGTCATAAATTTGTAAGTATGTCAGGCTGAGAATTTTCCAGCACTCTGTCATGCAAAAATATCTAGACACTTCCATAGTTATCTGCTGAAGTTTATTTTTATCACTTGTTAACCATTTGACTTACATCTTTTTTAATATCTATTTATATTCAGTAGTTTAAATATGTGAAAAAACTTTTATTTATTGGTTTAACTAAACACATCTTCTCTTCACTTCAGAAAGTGATTTTACCTCTAATTACATTAAAAATAAATTCTTAAAATTTCAGTCAGCATAACACATTTCCACAAAAAGTCAACCAAAGAAAAAAGTGTGTAAAAGATTTTAAAAACTCACCACAATAATAATACTTACGAGTGCTTGAAGACATTGGAAGTGGCTTTGATATTAACTGGTTGTTTCCATTTTTTTCCTAAACAATTCTATGTGTTTGTTTAAATGCCAGATGAGGTTTAGTGAAATAAAAAAAACTAAAAGGATGATAACAAAAGAATTGTAATAAGAAAAAGAAAAAAAAAGAAAGAGGTGGTAGGCATGTTTTTCAAAGTTACCATCATAAACTGAGCCAATGAAAACCTTGCCATCACAGAGATTAGCCAGTCAACCAAGAAGAAAAAGAAAGTAGCAAGTCTACATGAAATCCTTTTTGATATAAAATTAGGAGAAAAATTAAATTAATCAGAGAAGTGTGTCTGAAATCATATGAAAGGTTTTGTTTCAGTTCCTTGCAAACTTCGTTGAAGTACTTGCCAGTGTAAAGTTACTCATCAATTATATTGCCAGCATGTGGTACTTCAAGAATTTTCTCTCATCAATCCTATCTCAAACTAGCTTCAACATGTACTTTTGAACATATGCAAACCATATATCCCTTTGGCAAGGAACAAACTCTCTTGCTTTTGTCTTAAACATTTTTTAATATTATCTTGTATCAGATCATTTAATCTGTTGCATAACATTTCCTCTTCATGACTATACATTAAAACTATGGACTTTAAGAATTCTAATTTATTTTCCTGAAACAAGATCAGTTATGTGCCATGCATGATACATGTTTAGGTGATCATGTATCTTTTGATACATGACTTACAAAGCAGATTTTTTTCCTCAGTAGGTTACCATTTCTTTCTGCGGAAGACCAGTTGCCATCCACGGCTATAGAACTTGGTCTGTCCTGCTATTTACCCATAGCTGGGGGGAGAAGATGATTCATACCTTTCCCAAGGGTATTAGCATGTAAGTGAATGGATTCAACTGGAATTCAAATATGTAAATTCATGAATAAATTCCTTATTTTGTTTTGTTAAAATTACCAATGTATTCCCTCATCATTATCATCCTTCATTAATCTTCTTGGTGTGGGTAAATCAACTGTTAATCCGAATAATCCATATGCCCCACGCCACTATGAATCCAGATTCCAGATGTTTAGTTTATAAAATTTGTTTTGGTATATTCAAAAGAGAAAAAGGTCAGTATTGCCTTTAAAACACTAAACGGCCATACTTCATTAATTTCCATTTTTTCAATTTGTTTTCAAAACCGTCTGATAAACTCTTTTTTTAAAAATTCACTACTCCTCCTTTTTAATAACTATCTGGCTAATTTACAGTTTTATGCTCGAATATAGAGAAAATCTCAAACTATTCATTTGATACAATACAAAAATATTTATTTATCAATGTAAACAAGCATGGTAGCAATTCAAAAGAATTATGTTATTTAAATTTGTCAATGACAGAAACTGAGAAGAAATTGAACCTTGTGACATAAAAATTAGACTCTTGGGAATAGCAATTTATTTGAGTGAGAAGTGCTCTGGGCACCAAATGTTTACTGAGATAACAACAGTATCAGTATAAAAATTCATTATTCAGAACTTTAAAGAATATTGGTCTCATGAGGCACCATTATTTTTTAATTTGCTCTTCATGTCATCAACATAAGTTACACAACAAATTCAGCTGTCAGGTATTTTTTCAAGTAATGGTGAAAAAAATAAAATAAAAATGAAAAAATAAAAAAAATCTACAAAAATATAAAAAAAAAAAAATATGTTGATAAAATTTTGATTCCTCTCCAGTAATTTATTTTGATAGACACAGTAAAAAATTTTAAATAAAAAAAAGCAAAAAAAACTGCTTATGAGGATGGTGGTGTACCATAATATATCATCTTCAAAATGCTCTTTGAGTTTTTTACGAGTCTGAAACATTAATGATTATATTATATTGTTAAAAAAAAACGTATTCCCAAAGATTCCTTGTAAATGTAAACACAGATGTTTCAACAATGAATATAAAAATAGGTGTAAAAGTTGTATTTATTTATTACTTTTAACAAATAATATTTAGTAAATAAAAACGTTTTTTTAAAAAGTTTTCATTTTTTTTATCCTGTTTAGTTTAAAAATCATTATTTATTCATCAATCTTTTTTTTTTTAGTTTTAAATTCTTAATCGTTTAAGTGTGTTTTTGACATTAAAAATTATTATATTTTGATGAAAAAGTTTTTCATAATGTCATTTAAAATAATTATTTTAAATATTAGAATTGTACCTCTCTAATCCGAAAGTTCTGCAGTCCGCATCACCTACGATAAGATAGGTTTCGTATCGGCTGCCATTAATTTTGTAATTCTGTCAATGTCACTCGAATTCTTTCCTTCGGCTTCAATCGTAATGTATCGGTTAATAAACAGAATTATTCTTTTATGTACTGTGTTCTTTAAGACGTGGGTGATCATGACTCTCCACATTTTCTTGCTCTCTAACATAAATCTACAAGCTGAATTGAATCTAACTCTAAAAAATGTAAAACTCTGGGAACTGAATAAAATCAAGCAACTCGAAGTTCGACAACTTTCGTTATTTAATTTTAGCAAAAAAATTTCCTAGACATCGATCTATTTACTTTTTTCTGAATCATAAACATTATTATTTTTTTTTTTTCGATACAACCAATTACTCTTAGGCTAAGAAGGGTCTTAGACTTAGCCTAAGAGTAAGAAAAAAAATGTGCTAAGTAAAGAAAGACTGTCTTCTTAGCACATTTTTTTATAATACAACCAATTAAAAAGCAAAGCATAAGCAAGCAGTAACAAAAAATAAATCCTTTAATGTTAAAGAACAAAAAACAAATCAAAACAGCAATATCATTTTTAAATTGCAATTTTATAAAATATAAAAATCTTTCGTTGTATTTTATTTATGGTTGGTAAATCCACTGTCGACAGTACAAGGAAGATAATTAGTTTTATTTAACAACTCGCTTTTCACTGGCTATATTAAAAAATATAGACAAGAAAAAAAAAATTAAAACACTTTGTATGGTAAAATACTAAAAATTAAATATATTACTAAGGATTGGTTATGTTAATTTAGTGTGGGGTTTCCGTTATGGGACAATTTCTGTTATCATATTTTATGTTGTCTAGCAATGACTAGTTCTCAAGACCATCAGATTTAAAGGGATACAACCTATATTATTATTATTGTTATTCTTGTTCTTATCATTGTATCCAAGTAAATGATAAATGCATATACATGCAGATATATACTCACTGGTCTCATATTACTGTGTTGAACCTTCATTAGCTTCTTGGACCATCTCAACTCTTCTTAGCATGAATTTGACAATGTTCTGGAAGCACTCTTAAAATTTGAGTCCATGTTGTTATTGTGGCATTCTGTAGTTCTTCTGGGTTGGTTAGTTGCACATCCAACATTCAAATATCCCTTTTCATCACATCCTGAAAGTGCTTTATAGGATTGAGATTCTATGGAGGTGACCATTTTTTTAAATCAATTCAATCCAAGCAAGGTGATAACATCACTAAAAAGCAAGGGGCTACTGGAAATGAAAGAGAAGAAGACTTTAGAAAGACCCAGAAACCTAATTATAAACAGGAAACAAGGGCTATACCTCTACTCCTGTTCAAAAGACGAAAGCAGTGTGAACTGGATGGTAGGTGAACCTATCTACTCTTATTGAGGAAAATAAAAAATAAATAAATAGTAAATAAAATTTCAGAGTTTACATAGAGCCATTAGAAGTATAGAGCTAAATTAGAATTTAGAAGGAACTGGAAACCCAAACATAAACAGGAAACAAGAGATAAACCTCTACTCCTGTCCAAAAGACTGTGGAGAAGTGTGAACTGGACCTCCTATTAAAACTTTGAAACAGAAAACTCATTGCTGTGTTCCATGAAACAATCTGCCAGTGTTATGTATTCGGAATTGTCCACTAGAGGATAGGTGCACTGTGGTCATAAAATGAGCCACATAGTCATAATATCTTGGTAGGTTATAGCATTTAAACAATCTTTTATTGCTACTAAGAGTCCCAATGTCTACCAAGAAAATATTCCCTATACCAATACATAACTACCAGCCTGAAACATTCATACAAGGCAGCATGGATCTTGTTGCAGGCCGGTTATGTGCTTCCCAACTTGTTGCGGGAGTTAGTAACATCGGTGTTTGAAATTGGGAATAACACGCTGTCTCCTGAAAATACCAACAACAAAAAGGGTGGACTTGGGATGTGAGTCCACATAAAGAAATGAAAAGAAACAAGAACCAAAATATATGTACAAACAAATGATAATGTATTAACAACAAAGGTATACAAGTGACAAAGACAATGATGTGTGCAACAAAAGAATGTGAAAACCATTTGGGTTCAAAGTATGTGAAGTGGGTGAATGTGCATACATACCTGTGTGTGTGTATTGTTTGTGCATTTCCCAAAGGGAATACATTCTCCACTAGAGGTTACATGTTGATGAATAAGTGGATAAGGTAAGAAGAGACTGAGAAAAATATCACAGAGTATTTATATTCCAGAGAGCATCCCCTAGGAGCAGTTTCGAAAATTAGGACAAGTTAACCTGACAATCTATACATTCATGTTGTTTACACCAAATTCTGGCTCTACCATCTGAATATCACAGCAGAAATCAAGACTCATCAGACTAATCAACATTTTTCCAATTTTCTTTTGTTGAATGTTTGTGATTCTTAGTGAACTGTAACCTCAGTTTCTTGTGCTTATTTGACAGGAGTGGCATTCGGTGTTGTCTTCTGCTGCATTAACCCATTTGTTTCAAGGTTTGAAATGCTCTTCTATTGTAAAGAGTGTTATTTGAGCCTTTCTATAATCTTGAAGCAGTCTGACTATTCTCCTCTAACCTCCTTAATCCCAAGTGATTTCTTCCCACAGAATTGCCACTCACTAGAATTTTTTTCTTTTTCTGACCAATCTCTGTAAATTTAAAGATGGTTGTGCATGAAAATACTAGTAGTTCAGCAGTTTTTGAAATACTCAGACCCACTCATCTACATTCAAAGTCACTCAAATCATATTTCTTTTCCACACTAATGGTATGGTAAGGGTAATGGTAAGATTAATGGTAATGGTAAGATTAGCCATTTCCATACAGGAAACACTTGACATTTATTGACAGAAGAGTTAGCAGTACTGTGGGTTGAAAATTATACAATCTTTCATTTAAAACAGTTTTTCAGGAAAATGGACTTTTAGTATTGAAAGAAGTTTTCTTCCTAATCTTTTTTTTAATGGTGGAAAGTTAACATCTTGGTTATGTCATTATTTTTCCTTTTAGTTACATGTGCTATCCAGTTTAATTGTTGCTGCTGTTGAAAGTCTTCAGTTGATGTGGTTTTTGATATTTGGTAATGTTCTTTGTGATTATATAGCATCAGTCTGTAAGATCTGATGAAGAATTGTCTTCTTTAAGACTTAGAAGATTCATTCACTTGAAACTATTTGCAACCATTCATCTGAGAAAATGGTTGTATATAGCTGATAGTTTTTGAATGAGACAGACATCATGCCTCATATCCATATGAAAGCCTCGATCTGACAAGGCTACTTAAGAACATGACTCAAGTTTAATATTTTAGTTTTGTAGCATCTTGTAGTGTTAAACAAAACTACCACTAGTGCAACCAATTCTATATTAAATTTCCTTATCTTGAGTTATAGCTGGTCCATACGGAGAGGTATACCGATATATGCTGTGAACAAATGTTGCCATAAGATAAACACTTCATCTATAACTGATAACCTCCTATTCTCCATAGTATCATTTCCATCAAAGTCAAGTTACAGAGAAATGATTCTTCTTTTTTTGTTAAAAATCATTTTATGCACAACCATCTTTAGAATTTTTATGAGGGATTCAGGGTATGTGACATCACTGCTTTCATTCCAATTTCAGATCATAGTTTCTGTTTTGGAACTATCCTACTTCTTGGAACACTTAGTAAAGAATGTTGATCTTTTTTTGTTCAAGATCCTTCTTATTCCATCTATGAATACCTATGTCATCAGCATAGCTCACCTTATCATCAATACACTGATCTCTGGAGGAAAAACAGGAATGCAATTTTCTATTAGTATATTCATTTTGGATGTGATAGGGAATGTTTAAATGATCAGTGCCCATCTCTTCACATCTGTGCTTGTACATGTGCAGAGCATGGTCTAGAGAGAGATTAAACAGATTAGGACATTCATTTTTTCCTTGTCATACTCCTGATGAGGTTTTTAAATGTTTTTCTACTGGGGTCCTCTCCAGACATGTATGACTTCGTGAATCAATATGATTCTTCTATCAGATCAAAGCATTCAGTAGAGTCAGAGCTTGGAAGACAGTTTCTGATAGAAGAGAAAAGGAATTTTCTATTGATGTTGCCATATGCAGCTGTGAGATCAACATAGCAAGAATACAACTTTCTATTCAATAAATATATAATTTCATGGAGTTGTTTGATAACATTTAAGCCATCATTGTACTCCATACAAGAACAAAAGCCAAATTTGGTTATTTGAAGTTGACTGATGCCTGAAATGAAATTCAGCAAATTAGCAGTGTTTAAATGTTTATATCCATTAAATTGTTGTCATGTCATTGACTGATTAGAAATATGCATAAAAGAGCATTTGTTCATGTGCATTTAATTAAGTGGTCAGTGAGTGTATAAATTTATATGTCAGTATATATCCATCTATCTAGCTATCTATCTATCTAGCTAGCTATTACTACTGGATCTACATACTTTTATATATACAAGCAACAGAAATAATATGTGTATGTATCATATAAATTATTAAAATATCAGTTTCCAGCTCCTGATGATGATGATGATGATTTCCAGTTTTCTTCATTTGCTTTTTCATAGAATCTTTTACCAAGTGTTTTACTTGAGACCTTAGGTGAAGAAAAAATTTTTTCATAGAAGGTTATTGAGCATATTACAATATTTTTGCATCTTTGATTGTGATGTGTTTACTGGGATTTTTTAATGTGCATATCAATTATTATTATTACACTGTGTTTATTATCACACACTGACATAGTCAATAGAAATTCTGTTCTTGGAGTATGGTGTCAACAAGAATCCTTACAACTTAACAGCTTTTCAGAAAATCCTCACAGAATAATGCATTACATAGAATTTTCCTTTTTGTCATTCAATTACTCAACACACACACGCACGCACGCACGCACGCACGCACGCACGCACGCAGAGGTGAGGAATGTATCCTTATGCAGACATAAACACCCTTGATCCCCATGATTGGTGTTATTGAAAATTAACCTTGAGGCAAATAAATAATGAAAATACCAAATTCTTAATTAACAAAGATTGTCAAATAGATATTTTTTGGTTATGCAGTGTAAGCCGGATATAAGAGAGTTGTCGGGACCGGAGAAGAAGTCTCTTATATCCGGGTTTGGTCTATTTTATATACATTAACACAGGCTCTAATTTGGTACCAGAGAAAATCTCTCTTATATCCGGGTTTCTCTTATATCTGTGTCTCTTATATCCGGGTTACACTGTACATTTCATTTGTTTAACTTTGGTATAAGAATAAGTTATATCAAGTGAATTTGATTCTGCTTTGTTTCATTATACAGGAATTCCATCTAAAGATTATACAGTTATGTTTTATTTATACTACTAATTTGATCAGCAGGTGTCTCTTAGTAAGCTCAGTAAGCTAATGTATGCAGTAAGATATGCAGGGGGGCGCAATAATTTATTTGGTTTTCCCTTTCAGTTAACAGCAGGTAGACTTAAGCAATAGATTGTATGGAAACTGTTTGCCTATAAGCAATGGTTTTTTACAATGATTCTTGTGATTTTCAGAAGTTATTTGCTAACAGCTTCTGCTCTCATGATTCCCGCTTGTGGAACTATCCTCTGGCTTTTGCTTTCCTATCAACTACAATCTTCAAACATTTAAATGCAATGTCAATCATTGTCATCTGTCTCTTTGAATCCTGTTCTTTTATTGTTCTCTGTTTCTTTCACTTTTTAATACTTTACTTAGGATGAAATGATTTTTAACAAAAGAAGAATCATTTCTCTATAACTTGACTTTGATGGAAATGATAGTATAGAGAATAGGAGGTTATTAGTTATGGATGAGGTGCTTATCTTATGACAACATCTGTTCCCAGCATATATCAGTATAATTGATAAGTGTATATTGGCCTTGTGTAAATTATTAAAAAAAGTGCACATTGTTGAAAAATACAAAATAAATCTTTATATATCACAATATAATAATACAGAAGGATAAGGTGAAAGTTGAAATTTCAAGAGTTCAAGTGTAAAAGTCTTGGAGCATATGTAATATATATTGAGAGAAAGAGTTTTGGAGGAAGTAAATATATATATATGTATACATGTATCCAAATATAGTAGCTGCAGTTGAAGAAAGGTATTTTTGTTTTCAATGTAGAAAGGACAGATTAGCTGTCTGAAGTTGCCAGCTAGTTGTGCAAATGCCATATTTTATCTCTGTTTAAATACACATCTATAGATCCGCTTTGAAAAGGCTGCTTACTTCTCATTGGATTGTGACCTTATATCCTGATGTCTGATTGGTTAATTAAACTTTTTTTAGAGTTTGTGTTATTATTTATTTATTTCTTTTTTAGTTCCAGGATGCAAAATCTTTCTGATTTGTTGGTCAAACTATAGATTTGTTTGCCTTGTGATTGTGTTTTTATCCCTCTCTTTTTAGAGGTGGCACAATTTTGGTCTTCTTGTTATTTACTTATTTCTCTGTCACCACAATACTTACCAACTCAGCATCAAACTAGGAAATTATTTTATTGTTATAATATGCTGCAATCCAATTCTTGACCCAGCACAATACTAGTGGTGTTTCTACCAATCAGAAAGTACTGTGCCCACTTTGAGGACAAGATTAATGCATGTGTGTGGACGGCAAGGTAAAACTAAATTGGAATGTAAGTAGAATTGTTCATTTTTATGCTTCAGCTTGTCAATTTATCCAACTTTCAGAAATTATTTTTAAAAAATTGTTATAATATTTCATTGAATAAAATAAAATAAAATAAAATACCACTAAATCAAACCATTTTAAGAGTAGTGGTAATAGTAGCAAGGACAAGGTAGTTCACAAATAATTTCCACACAGTTAAGACAGTTTTATTCTGTAATTATCATAATGTGTAGCAAATTCATCAATAAAATATCTGAAGTCAATTCTCTCATCTCATGTATTTTCACTTGATAGCAGTGCAATGTTATTCAATCTGTCATTTGTCATTCTTTCTTTATTTTTGCCTTTTCTTTTGTTTTTGCTTATTTTCTGTTTATTTGGCCATGTCTACAATTTGGCAGAGCTTCTTTTCCTAATTTATAACTATCAGATCTGGTCTCCTTACTTGAAATTCCAGTGTGTATTATTCTTTTTATTTTCTACCATAAACCTCTGATTTGGTTTCATGTCGTCGTCGGCAGTGGTGGTGGCATCCTCCCCCTCCTCCTCCTTGTCCTCCTCCTACTCCTCCTTGGGAAGAGCTGAACTTAGTGAGAAATTATAGAATAATTGAGTAAAGAATTGTGGAAATATTATAATGCACTAGGATGTGTGACCTTGTTAGAAAATAGGCGACTATTGGTTGTGATATCTGTTCCGTTGTTAGATAGAGAGAGTATATTCGAGAAATACCAAGTTATAAATTTACCCATTCCCTACCCCAAAAGAGATCAAGGTTTGGGAATGATAGCAAGGTACAAGGTGGAAACAGAATACATAGCTTTAAATTTGGGGAGAACGAAATTCATGTTGCTAACAGCTGAAGAAGCTGGAAGGTGTAGAGATGATGCTCTAGGGACTTGTACCTCGTTAAGCCCTATCTATAAAACTGGTAACCGCAAAATGTGCATACTAGAATTGTTTGAAGGGAAGAGAAGGAATCAAGAGAACCTGCCAAGTAGAGGTATTAGCAAACACGGCATTACCACAAGCTATCAGTGTTTCAGACGGGGTGTGGGCAGTAGCCACACAGAAACCTATCAGCTTGTCTAGGGTATGTGGGGGAGAGTCCACAAGGACATTAAGAGTAAGGCCACCATTATCCCTGTTAAAGTTACCCATGGGATGTTCGGCGGTTGGGATATCTATTTCCTTACCCCCCTATTACCAGGAAGAAGAAAGATATGAAGAGAAAGATTCAATCATAGAAATGATTGGCAGAGGCTTAGTCAATTGTACAGAATTGTGGGAGCCAATAGTGAAGGGATTCTCTAATGTTACCTTGAATAAAATGCCAGTACTAATGAAGCCGATAGAAAAGATCAATATGGATCAATTGAGGGACAAGTTAAGTGCGTTGGGAAACGGAGGTGTGGCTTGGGAAGACGATGAGCAGATCGCGATAAGTTGGTCAATAGTGATGGGTACATTCATAGTTATAGCCATCGGGGGTATATTAATATGGAAGGTTAAGAGTAAGGGGAGATTAGCGAACGACAATCTAATGAGCATGCAGCAACTCAAGAGGGAGATGCCAAGCAGTGTTCCTTACTCAGATGAAATTGGCGAAGAAATTGCAGGAAGACCAGCGGAGGAGGCTGGCGTGAGACCGCCACGTGCGGCGGAAAAACCTCCCACAGCGGAGAGGAAAACATTGACCAAGAAGAACAAGCCATAGTAACCACATCTGCATCCACAGACACACGCACACATTACACTTGCATGTACAACCGAAGAAGATGAAAAAGAACATTACTTTTGCATGTAGAACAGAAGAAGATGAAAAAGAACATTACATTTGCATGTAGAACAAGAGAAGATGAAAAAGAACATTACATTTGCATGTAGAACAGAAGAAGGTGAAAAAGAACATTACATTTGCATGTAGAACAAGAGAAGATGAAAAAGAACATTACTTTTGCATGTAGAACAAGAGAAGATGAAAAAGAACATTACATTTGCATGTAGAACAAAAGAAGATGAAAAGAACATTACTTTTGCATGTAGAACAGAAGAAGATGAAAAAGAACATTACATTTGCATGAAGAACAAGAGAAGATGAAAAGAACATTACATTGCATGTAGAACAAAAGAAGTTAAAAGAGAACATTACACTGCATGTAGAATTGCATGGGGCAAATGCATGGTACATGTTAAATGATGTATTTGGGTTTAGGTGTCATTTACGAGTAAATGACAAATTGGTTAGGGGAGGATTGTGGCATCATGCATCCAGGCAATTTGAAAGAAAGAAAAAGAAGAAAGGGAAAAGGAAAAAGTAATGCGAGACGGATCATAGGTGAACACACACACACGGCTTAAGAGGCAATAAAAAAAGAAAAGGGTTATTTTGGATAAGTGTCAAATGGCGAAAAGAGTGTCATTACAATGACAATGAGATTGAGGGGTAGGGAAGTGTTATCTAAACTATTGGTACGAAAAGCATCTTACTATCAAAATTAAAAATACCACCTGCGAACAAGCATTGACCGATTTCCCCACTTGTCCGCTGCTGAATGGAATTGTGTTATCAAGAAATGTTCACCAAAGAAAGTCCACTTGAAAACGTTAGATTTTGATAATTGACAAAACACAGGTGTAGCTTGGAGCCTTAGCTGGGTATGGAAAATTAAAATCCCACACAAGTAGTTTCACTAGTTAAGCTTTTTTTGACAAAACAGACTTTTTTCCCTGCGATAATAAAATTTTTGTTATCAGACACATGAACCAAAGGAAAATGAAATGTTTTTTTTGCTGCCTCGAGACGTCAGACTGGCTGAAAACTTGGAGAAAATTCCTTTCTTAGACCATGTCGGAAAATCCAGCCGTCTGATGCATTACCCGATAAACTGCTTGACAAACGCCACGTGTTGAACAAAGAGTTGTCACATTATCCGTTCATGATAATGGTGATTTGAAAGAAAGAAAAAAAAAAGAGGAGAGATCATTAATTTTTTAGTTAAGCAAGGTATATTTCTTTTCCAAAACAAAGCCATGGTTGTTCACGCCTGACTAAGATGTCATTGGCCAAGTGGTGATCACATGACGCACGAAGGAGGAGGAAGGAGGAGGAAAGGTTTTTGCCGGCGTCAATAAAAACGAGGCCCCAACAGGCAGAAATCAGTTCAGTCGGACCCAGGCGGGCAGAGAAGAGTTCGTTCGGCCCTGGCGGTAGAGATGAGTGCCCAGTAGTTCAGACCCTGGCAGGCAGAAGACAGTTCGTTCAGACCCTGGCGGCAGAGATGATAGACCAAGATAGCTGACCAAGATTCACGCAAAATTCTGGACTCCTCTTCAACCAAGAACAATTATTTTGAAGAGCGACTTAGAACCAGACCACAGAAATAAGTTTTTTCGACTTTCGTCCAAAGACACACCGAAACACAAATTTCTTAGGGAGCAGACAACTTGAAGCGTTAAAACTTGCCTAGCGAAAGCGACGTGTCACAATCCACAAAACAGGTCGGGAGATAGATGCAGTCCTATGTATCAAACAACTAGACATAAAGTTTGTTACCTTTTTTTCTTTGATACTTTGAACTTTTTGAGTTTTCATTTTCTTTTCTTTTATGCATACTTGTGTGTTATCACCCCCGTTGAACTCAATTTGCATTACAGCCCCAACCCCTGTTTGATCTCGTCTGTCTAAGATCAATTCACAACGTGGGTAGGCAGACTGGAGATCAGTGCAGTTACCTTGGTAACCAGGCGTTGGAAGCGAGTTGGGAACGGCGAGGCTGGTATCAAATCTAACCAGATTCCCACCCGAATCACCAAAAGGTTAGAATGTCACATTTGGGTGCCGCGACCGATACCAAACCAGTCGGTCGTCACAGTACGAGACAACACGACTGACGTGACAGGCGGCGTCACGTTTGGAGCAGCGACACCCGGACAGAGCAGCGAGGAGCGAACAGCTGGTGCCCCAGCGAAGACGTCTGGTTGGTGCTGTTTAGGGACGTCACAACTGGTGTCGTGGACCGGATAGGACCCTGGAATGGCCACGTCACAACTGGCGCCGTGGTAGATCAGGATAGAACGTCACAGTTGCCACTGCGACCGGGGGACGACGTCACAATATGCTGTATCACTTCAGGTTGTAGGGGATCATGGTTCTCCACTTCCCCCTATCCTTTGTAGCTCTCAATAAGTTTTGTCCCTTTGTTACTTTCCCCAGGCCATGTTCTGTCATCCACTTGCTTAAGCCTGCTAGGCATGTAGTATTACTTTCCCTTGTCAATCTTTCCCTCTATTCGACCCGTGAGTATCATATTCTACAAGCCCTCCTTTCTCATTATGTGTCCCAGAAATTTCAGCTGCCTCTTCCTGATGTTAAGTATAAGCTTCCTTCTTGTTTGCATCCTCTCCAAAACCTCATTGTTGCTCACACACTCGGTCCATGGTATCCTTAGCATCCTTCTGTAGAACAGTACTTCCATTGCCTTGAGGCAGAAATGTTACTAAGGAATGGGAACAAAGGGAGGGTAATCAGGAGGACAGCAGACAGTGATTGACATTGCATTTAACTTTTTGAAGATTAAAGTTAACTTCGAAAGTATGGAGTCAGAAGAGAGTTCCACAAGTGAGAAGTGTGAGAAAAGAAACTATTAGCATTGAACTTATGGTTATATCTAAACACTTCAACTGTAAATTGATGAGACCTTGTTACAAGTCTAGTACTACACTTAAATTCATAAAGTTTAGGTTCTATAGTGAAGAGCTCATCTGAACAATTACCATGAAAGCATTTATAGGAAAGGAGTTGTTTTTACTGCTGTTTTATTGTAATTGGTATTATTATTTTGCTGTTGGATGATTCTATTAATATTACTATTATTATTATTGGTCTTTACCTTAATCTTTGATGGCATTCACTGGAGAACAAGTGACAACAAGTTTTTCAGTATTCCAAAATTAACCACAGTGTTCTTCAGATTTTCAATTTGTGTATTCTTTTTGCAAGCCTTTTTAAGACTGTTTCAAGTACACCAATAATGATGGGAGCAGTCATGAGCTTTATATTCCACAACTTCTTTTAGTTTTTTGCTGAGGTTCAGATATTTAGCGAGGTGTTCACTCTACTCTGATTTCATTCTGGAATTTGATTTTTAAAGTTCTAAATAATTTTACCGTTATCTATTTTGTAGAAAGCGCCGAGCCTGCAGTTATGATATTTGTCTGCATGGTTAGATTGAAATTATTTTCACAGTTCCCATTGAATCACTGTTCATACCTAATCATGTCTTTTTTGGATTTCTTCCTAACCAGTCTGTTCATTTGCTATAAAAATCAACAATTTGATATTTCTACCCATACAAGTGATACTTGCTATTCTGTTGTGTTTTGTCAACTTTGATACAATTTGTGCTAATAAACACATTTTATTATTAGAAATTCTGTTTCCTTTATTTCTGCTTTTTATGGTTTCTATTTAAAGGTAATGAATATTCAGCTTAATTACTCAGTCTACTGATTCAAATTTAATGCTATTTTCTATTTCTTTTTGCTTTTTTTAAATAAAGTCATTTAAAAGCCTGAAGGCAGCCTGATTGAGATGAAGCAAGAGAGATTAAAGCAGACTAGTGCTTTTATTTCCATTGGTTGGTTTAGAAATCTGAATAAATTACAATAAAAGGGAGGGCCTTGAATAACTCCACCTCTCTCTAAAGCCCCATCACTTCCCTTTAAAGTTGTAAAATTGCTATTCAGTAATTAATTTGACTTCAAATAAATAATAATATTAATAGCAAAAATAATTTTAAAATGAAAATTAGCCAGTAAAGTGGCAAGTTCATTCAAAGTGTTTTAACTGGAAACAATATACAAAGCATGTTTCTGGTTAGGCTAAAGATGATAACATTAGTAAAGATATAAAGATTAAATACACAATAAAAACAAACTGAAAACAGTAGGAAAATAAAGAGTTTTAGAAATGAGTATAAAGAAATAAATAAAGAGAAAACACTCAAAGAATGGGGAAAGAGAAAGTTGTAAAGGAAATAAAAAAAGAAGGAAGGAAAAGAAAAATTAATAATGAGGAAAAGGTCTGAGATTAAAAATTATTATAATAATCATAGTAGGAAATCAAAGCATATTCAAATGCAACCATGTGGAAAAACTCTTATATACCTAAAATTCAAGAAAATCCTAAAACCTTGCTATCATTTAATTACTAGCTTTAACCAATTTTATTACTTCTGCTTGTCACATTACAAAATTTGGTTGTCTGTCCTTGATGCAATTATAATTTACCCACATAGCAAAAGGTAAAACATGCATATGACTGTCTGGCTAGGGTCATGAAAACTAAGTCTCATTGGAGCCCATCCATCAGAGCAATAGCACAGGAATTCCAGTCTTCCATTTTCTTTCATCTGGCCTAGACAAAATCACTGATGATGGGCATGGCCAAGCCAACTTATCAAGTAAAACTTAAATTCACTTCACTTTTTTCATATCTATTAATGTGTATATATTTTTCACTACATGAACAAACTTTTGTCATTAAAGTTCTGTAGATATGTGACACAATGGGATTTGGCTGTGATCAGGACACCCACATAGAAGTGAATGGTAAATGATTTTATCTAAGTTTGAAATGTTTTCTTTTTATGACTATATAGGTAATAGAATCTATGAAGCAAATTCTTCAAAGTAACCACCCACAGACCAAAATAAAATAAAATATATAGATAAATAATTGAAAACTTTCAGGAACAAGTGCCACATGCCTGGAAGTTAGAAAGTTTTGCTTGCAGATTTATATAAACAATGTTTTTTTTTTTAAAGTGTATCACTCTCAAGCCAGGTGAGAAGCCACTAGCATGCAAAGGGTTACAGAGAGTTGGAGCAAGAGCAAATAGTTATAGTTAGAATTGAAATTTATGCCAATCCAGAGTGTTGTAATAAAAAACAAGAGCAGTAACAGCAGTATTATTTACACTATTTATATTTTTTTTCATCTTTGTTGTTGTTATCACAATGTTGTGGCTGTTTTGCCTACCAACCTTTCTCAGGTATATATCAATCTTGGCAAACTACAGAGAACTCTGAACTGAAACCCTGAATTCCCTGTAGTTTACCAAGTTTACCAGCTGAGGAAGGCCAGAGGGTACAATGGCTGAAATGTAATAACAAGATGAAGACAATATTCTGAATATAAATAGTGTAAATAATGATAACTCTATTTCCCAGAAATTCAGACAAAAACAGCAGTATTATTTTTACTTTTTATATGAAACACTGTCAACATTAGAATTAATGACTAATATTTACTCTCAAATCTTGAATAAAAGTGGAATTCAAATAAGGCATAAATAATCTCAAAGTTTCACTCATCCAAATTTTCTTTTTTAAATTACTTTTTAAAATAATGAGGAAAGATGGCATGTTACATGACTAAAATATTATATTGATTTGTTACGATTTGAATTAAAATTTAGAATTGAATAGATTATTACAAACACAAGAGAGTTGATATTTTATTTCTTTCTTTCTTGGATTACCTGCCCCTGGTTGCAGTTGGACTCAAAGAAATAAGATGGTGACCATGTGTTGAATGAACTCCAACTATAGACTTGGACAGAGAGTACTTTTAAATAACGATCATACTACTAATACTATGAGTTTAAAGATGAAAACAAATATTGTGGCAAGAGAGTTTACAGAATTGAATGATGTGATATGGGTTAGATTTGTTCTTCTGTAAGCTACCAAATTCTGATAGCTTAGTGGCAAAGCAGCTGGGCATTTACCAAACTTCACTGAAGCAAAAGGTACATTAGTTTGAAGCTCACCAAGAATATATATATTTTTTTTCAATTTGCACTGTCTTATTCACTGTTGTTGAACTAATGGCCTGAATAGAGTTGCAATAAAAACAACAAAAAATTAAGATAAAAGTTTAGATAGGTGGTATGATTTTCTTTACTGGAAACTTTGGAATAAAATGAACTGACTTCAAGGGTATAAAATAAATAATATATATTTTTATTTATTTGTTTTAGAGTGATTCTTTTGATATTTGGTGTTACAAAAATGTTTATTTATAAAGCGGATATTGGTAGTAGCTTAGAGAAAGTCTGGTAGTGGTAGTTTTGAAGTGAGACAATGATAGGGGTAGTAGCAATATTAAAAATAGGTCAGTGCCAATGTATTGCATTTTCCTCAGCCCTAAACAGTGCAGAAATATCATTAGCAGATAACTTCTTAACTACTTCTTCACAGGTTCATGCATGGCTGGTTTCTCTGACAGTAGCATCTTTTGTTCTGTTCTTTCATGCTGTCCTCCTTCTTCTAGCTCAGAAGAATTTTGACCAGGCTCCAAGATTCTGGCAGGACTTTAGTTTTGGCTAACATCAAAAGTCTCTTTGTGTTAATTTTTTTTTATTATTTTATTTTCCTGCATTCCTTTCTTTTTCATTTTTTTATAACAAATGTTATGCATGGAACCTTCCTGATTTTTGTTAGTTTTCAATTATAAATTACTAGGCTCTATTCCCACAAACTTCCTGTGTTTTTCAGCTGGGTTCAGTCTTTTCTTCTTCTTCTTCTTCTTCTTCTTCTTCTTCTTATTTCAGAGTTGCCTTTTTGTTAGTTGAGAGAAGGATATAAAGAGAAGTTTAGAGATTGAGAGAGAGAGAGAGAGAGACAGACAGAGAGAGAGACAGAGACAGAGAGAGAGACAGACAGACAGACAGAGAGACAGAGAGAGAGAAAGGAAAGGAAAGGATAAGGGTTTTAAAGGTAACCACAAATGCCTTATTTTAATTTTATTTATTTTTGTTTATATATTTTATTATTATATTTTATGTTATTTGGTTTTTATCAGGACCCATTACAAAAGTAAATACAAGTCAAAAGCTAATAATAAAAATAATAATAGAGTAAATCTAGTAATAAAAGAATAAGATTGAAATTGCTTCAGCTTGTGGGGATTAGCTCACCTTGCCTGCTAGGTTACCCACTAGGTGTTGTTCTAGTCAAGATTATAAAAGGAACAGATACTGTGGATTGAGCAGCCATGGTCAAAATGCAAAAATAAATAACAGAACTGTTCAACAAACAGAACTGACAAAGTTTGCATTAAGCAATAACAAGAGAAAGAAAAGAAAGGAACAGAGCAAAAAGAATATAAAACAAGCAAACAATATATGCAGGACAAATAAATAGTAATATGGCAAAAAGTTCACAAACTAAGAATTGGGGTTGACACACAAAAGCAAGTTCAGACAAGTGAATGTAGCATTCTGACTTCAAGACAAGACAGATCAGGACTGAATCATATGAAACTGCAAACCAGACTATTCTATTGGCTAAAAAATATCCTAGCATGCATTTTTGTGCTTCTGCCTATAAAATGGGAGGAGAAAGTGTTTTGCAGACATGAACACCCTTTCTCTTTTCTTGCTCCTTTATGTAGCCACATGTTCAGAATGTATTTCCAATGGGGAAGATTTCTTTCCCTCAGTAATCTTCAAACTGATTAGTTAATTTCAAACAAGTCTCATGGATACCACATGTATGTGCGCACACACACACACACACACACACACACACACACACACACAAACTACCAAATGTTTTCTTCCCAATTTTTTTTTAACTATTATAACACATGCAAATATATTTTTCTCATTTTTGTGAGCTGTGTTGTTCCTTACATAAAAATATATGTACAAAATTCTTCTAAGTGTGGAAATTCATTTCTTTGAAAGTAGTAACTCCTCCACCTACAAACTAATGAGAATCAGCAACCACATCTGTTACTACTGTAATAGTAGGCTAAGTTTAATAAATAAAATGAAATAAAAAGATTTCTTAAATCTCTTGAAAAGTATCACCTACTTATCATCTCAACATCCCATTAACATTAACAGCAACATTCTTAAGGACAGATCAATCAGATAACTTAATTTCAGAAAACCAGATATTTGTATAAGCAAAACAAAAGATCAAAGTCCCTGTACCAAAGTGAAGGACAATCCTATGTTCACTCACTGCATTTCCCGACCATTTACCAACCTCAGTATAAACCTAGGAAAAGTGGGATTCAAGCTCAGTTCTCTCTACCCTTTAGTCAGAAAGTGTGATCCACTCCTCCAACCACCAAAGAATTAATCAGGATGACTGCCTGCTATAAAGAAGGAGTGGTCTCTCTCTCTCTCTCTCTGCCTCTATGAACTCTGTTGCACAAGATGGATACAATTTGTATTCATAAAAAAGAGAATAAATCTTCCAAAACAATGTTCACTCAGTGTTCATTCCTTTTGAATGTGAAAACCAATATTCTTCACCCTATCCTATAGCACTTATTCTCTACAATCCAAAAATTTAAAAAAAATAACTGTTTATTTGATACTACATTATACATAAAAGATATAAGTGCATTTTTTTATGAGAAATATGTGTGTGATCATTGCCAATAAGCTAGTTTATTTTTTAATGGTCAGAAATTAATATGAAGGGTGAGGTAAAAATCAATAAAGAAGAAATAAGTTTAGATTCATAAAATAGATTGAAAAAACTAAAAATTAAAATAAGACAATTAAGAAGAGAGTTTATGAAAGCATTTTAAACTAAACTCCTATATACTTCTAAATATATAATTTTGTAATTAATAATTCTAATGAAAACTTCACCATAAGTATTAAATATACTTTGCCAATCAACAGAAATAGCAAATAGATATTTAAAAAATAAAACAGCCTTTGTCTGTGGTTATAATAATAATAATAATAATAATAATAATAATAATGACAATGATGATGATGATGCTACTACTGTTGTTGCTGCTGATACTACTTTTAATGATATTAATAAGAAAATATTTTGATGAATGTTGAAAAGGAATAGAAGGAAAATGAAAAGAAATAATAAAATTGAAAAATTAGGATAAATTGAATGAAAAAATTAATCAATTGAAACATTTTTTCACTTTATTATTATTATTATTATTATTTGTAAAAAGGAAAAAAGAAAGGTTAAAAGAAAGGATCCATCTTTTGATAATCTTTAAAAAGAAAAAAGTCAAAATATGCTGCAAAAAAATATTTTATATTCAAGTGAGAGGTGGGATGGAGAGAAAGAGAGAGAAGGGGCATGGAAGAGGAGGAGAGAAAGAGAGTGGAAGAGGAGAGTGAGAAGGTGAGAAGGAGTGAGAGAAGGAATGAGATAGAAGGAAAGAAAATGAATTAAAATCTCATTTTAATTTGTTGATTAGAACATTTTGCATCCTACTCTGTTACTGCTTTATATGTAATCAACAATGTTTTATTGCACCCCAAATCATGAAGGTGCATAGGAAAATCATTTGCAAATATCATTTGTTAACCTTGTACAAACTTTAAATGCATGAACACATATTTATACTATTAAAATCCCTTTGCTGTTTGCTTTAGAAGTCTTTATTACTAACAAGATTTTGGGGAGACAATCAATATGGATAGCTTGATAATATCAGAACTATAAAGATTTATATAATGAAAAAGAAATGTAAAATTATATAAAATTAATTAATGGGTAAATAAAAAATGTGATACAATAGATTAGGTTTGTTTATTACAATTTCATATGAGGGGAATGTTTAAAAAATTTATTAAAAGAAGACAGTTACTAAAACATATTCTTTAAGTAAAAAACTGCTAAAATGAAGCCAGATGGTTAGTAAAAAAATGGTTGAATAGAATTTGATGTATAAAATTTTGTATATGTGAGGCTCAAATTAGATATTGTAAAAGAACCACCAAAATGAAGCCTGATGGTTTATAAAAAAGATATATGTTTAAAATTTGATTGTTAAAAATTAGTAAAAAGAAATTCAAGTCTAATATTCTCAAAACCCACCTAAATAAAGTTTTCAAACAGGCATGGTTTAAAGAGATACATTTTGTGATTTTTACCCAATGGGAAAAGTAAGTTATGAACCCATAGTATCAAATTTCTAGTTCAATGAGTTGATTAATGTCTATTTAAGAAGTCTGGTTTGTCTGACAGACAAAAAGGTTTTGATATTCACAAGGTAGATATCAGCTGGTTCTGGGACCTGAATAAAAGAAAAACTATGATGATGAAAAGAAAGAAGCTGAAAGAAAAAGAAAAGAAAGTAACAGCAGAAAAAGAAAAGAAAGTAACAGAAGAAAAAGAAATAAAAGCAGAAAAGAGAAAATTCTGCAAATTTAGAGAAATATACAATTATCTTTCTATAGTTGTTTGCAAAAGTTTGTTATAAAATTATTGGTATTAACCCTGATTTTGAACGTTTTACAAAAATATAAGATTAATCTCATCTCAGTTTGTAAAACTGAATTATTGTCTAAACAGTGATGCAACCTTCTCAATTCCTTTTGACAGTTGAATGAATCAAAGTAAGTGAACATTTTGTTGATAATAATTATAATTGTTTTTATGAGCACAACAGAATTGTATGTAAAATTTGTTATCATGCCTAATTGTCAGATGCACAAAGGACTTTGTGCAAGCTTGTTTTGTAAATTTTGCATTGTACTATTATTATGTTTTATATCATTTAATAAATGTAAATTACTTTCAAATTTCACAAGAACTTTGTGTTTGAAGTTCTCTCTTCTCTCACAAAAAGTCCTTTTAGAACCTTTAGTAGATAGGTTGTTTTGTTATATTTTTGTTTATATATTTTTATTGTTAGATATGCTTTGTCAGATATAGCTATGTGCAAATAATTATTTTACTTGGGATAAATATGTGCAAATAATTATTTTACTTTGGGTAAATAAAAATTATTTATTCCAATTAATAGGAAAAGAACAAATATGACAGACTGAGTCCTACTTGAGAAGGAGCATAGGTTCATTGGGAGGATTTGTTTGTTTTGTAAATATTTATGTTAAAAATAACCAGGTCTCATCCTAATCAGATAATGAAAGATTTATTTATCTATTGTATTCACTATCACAAATGTGCACAGATACACACTCACATTCATATATGTACATATACACACACATACATACATACATACATACATATATATATATATATATATATATATATATATATATATATATATATATATATATATTAGGAAAATTGTATGACAAAGTGGAAAAAAGTGTACTTGTGATGTGTTTTGTCCTTCAGGACTTCATTGGATTAAATTTATTATGTTGGTACGACTACACATGTGCATGAACAAGGGGTGCTAGGAATTTTAGAAATAATAACAAATTAGATTTTAAAGTTTATCGCAAACCCACAAGCAAAAATTATTTAAATCAATTTCTATTCATACACACACACACACACACACACACACACACATACATATATATATAATTTATCATTTAAGCATTATTTTTTTTAATGTGTTTAACAGCACTAGGCTTTGCTTAGACATAGGTTTGTTGTAACTGAGAGGTCAAATCATATCAGATCTAATAACAGTTTCCCCTAGGGGATTACAGGTTCAAGTCCTGCTGGAGAGCACATATTTTTCTAATAAGATTTCTTGAATATTCAGGCCATATATATATATATATATATATATGAGTACAGTTTATATGAAAATTCAACAGAATAGCAAATTTCTGGCAAAGAGATGCTACAGGATTTTAATTACTGTTGGTTACCAGCTTATAGCATGAGGTGCTACTTTGTAAGGATGCATTTGTTTAAGTATTGTTACAAGGTGGTTGAGAACTTTGAAAAGAAACAAATTCAACATTTTCAGCAGAAATTAATTTCAACACATTGAGGAATTTTATATAAAGAACAACAAAAAGCTCACAAAAGAAGAGAGAGAGAAAATTATATTTATTTGTCTACATGATCATAAGACCTATAACCCATTGGGGTCATAAGGCCACCACATGTACTGAAGTCATAATAGCAGTGCTGTGTCTTGGGTAATATAGCCGGACAGAGCCCAACTCTCTTTAGGCTGGTTTGAATTCAGAGTTTTCCTTCTCCTAGACTAGTCACCAACTAAGTCTATAGGACCCAGTCTATCTTGCTATTTACTCATAGAGTTGGGGAGAAAAGGTAGATTTATATCTTTCCCAAGAGTATGAGCACGTAAGTGAATGTAATGAACTCAACCAAAATTCAAACTTCTCAATCAAAACCACTATATGTACAATCCACCATTTATGCATATATGTACAATCCACCATTTATGCATATATGTACAATCCACCATTTATGCATATATGTACAATCCACCATACCTTCTAAACCCCATCATTGATATGCAGATAGTTAAAAAAAAAAGAAAGAAAATATTTATGTACTTAGCCATAGTGTGTGTTGGAGATTTTTTAAATTAATTAGTCTTGCCAGGAGAGGATATGGCAAATTATGTGTTATTGCTACTCCATCTTGGCACAGAAAGAAAGCAAGTCTGTTTATGTACCTTCTTTATATAATCTTGAATAGAAAGCCACCTAGTAGATGTCATGGCAAATAAGGTGGATGTAATCCCCATAAATATATAAGATAATTTGGTAAACTTCTATTTTGACATGATTCACCAATGAGTTGGCTTCATCAGAAAATAAAATAAAATAAAATCTTTTTTTTTTCTGATGAAGCTGATCCACCAACCAAAAATGTCAAAATAGAAGTTTTACCATATATATATATATATATATATATATATATATATATATATATATATATATATATATATATATATATATATACGTGAAATGATACCCAAATCATAACTAATGCATGATACAGTTACCTATTTGCAAGAACCTATGTATTGCTGTATGTTTATACAGAAGTCTCTCTCAATCTTAACTAAATGTGATGCATCAGACTTCTTAATAATGATATTTTTTAGTTAATATTTTCAGACAGGTTTCTGTAGGTTATTAAGTTGTATGTTAGATAGTTCTAAGCATTGGTGAATTTTTCTGTCATCACCATAATTTGTAATACTCTTCTTATGTACCAAATACAACTTTCAGCACAATTATACTATTTCCTTCAATCCCTCACCCCCTTAGACTATTGCTTATTAGTCATGGCATGCTTATTATTTTTAAAATAAAGCTACTGTCACTTAACAACTGGATTCTGGTCCAATGACCTGATTGCTAAACAAACTGGTCACTAAGTGAGAGGTACCTGGCTGCTATTTCATACATATGACAAAGTGTAATGATTTTGTGTCAACTAGCTTCTGATAGCTTTAATATCACTTTAACATTTCTAAATGTCTATGTTGTAACTGGGAACTAAAGAAACCGAAGCACTGTTTCAGCCATTGTTCAGATATATGCCGTCCAAATTGTTGTGTGAATAAATGCAGGTTTATCACTTCTGCCAGCAGAGAAGTAACTAGAATAAACTGTGTTGTCATTATTATTATGAACACCATTACCAAATTATGACATTTTGTCTATGAGTACTAGCAGTAATTTTTGGAGTTAGCAAATTCCATAAACACATTTACAGCCAGGAGTTTACAATCATTAGTGACCATAAGCCTTCAATTTGTTTGGCTTTTAAAAGAGGATTGACTAATATTCACACATAACAGTATGGCTAACATGGTACTTTAATGTCTGAATATTGGCTGAAACAGTACTTCCATTTCCTTAGTTCCTGGTTACTACAGTTTATATAGTGCAGTAGTGTGACACAGGCACTTCAGGGAGTTAATCAAACAAAAAAGGAAAGAAAGAAAGAAGGAATAGGAAAGAATCTACTAACTGGATGATAATTGTTGAAATTCACAGGAAGATGGATTGAAAAGTTGAGAAAAAAATTAAAAACGAAATGTGCTGACAAATCATGTTTCAAATTAATAAATGAACTCTTGAACAGTTCCAAGGAGAATCAAACCCAAATTTAACTTCAGTAAGATTGAGTAAAACTAAGACTACCTGTCCTTCCCCACTTCCCACTGATAAGAAAGAGACCATTAATGTATCCTCAAAGATGTCAAACAGAAAAACATATCTTGTTGATAAAGAAACCCAGGTGGTCAGGAAAATAACATTTAAAGATCATTCTGGACAAAGAGCCAGGAAAAACTATCTAGTTTGAAATAGCAACCCAGAAGAAAAGTGTCCATACAAAGATAGAGATTAACCTGATGGATTTGTTCATTTTAATTCCTGTGGCATTTGTCAAAATTTTATATCCAACATTAATTCAAATTCCTTTGGATACAAGTGATAAAGAAAAATTAATTACTAATGTTGGAATGACCATAGGCATCTGGCTGAGTGATCTGGTCAATTGAGAAACAACCAGTGTGAGACAAGCAGACAAAGAAAGATTAATGACTGAAAATCCCTATGCATTCTGGAAGTTTGGATTTGTCACAGGGATGGTGTGATGGCCCTTGCAGTGGGATGAGGTTAGATGCTGAGAAAGTGAGAGAAGGAAGAGAGAGAGATTAGCACCACCTATATGGAGTGATGGTGCAAGATGCGACATGAAGGGAGTTGGAATTAAAGGGAAGCTTGGTTCCTCTGACCATTCTCAAAAGAGGGCTGGACAACCCTCAAATTTGGAAAATCACTTGAGTAAACATATTTTGAGAATATGGAATTTTAAAAAAAGGTTGATGCTAAGAGTGGAAGTTAACCAAACTCAGACCCTGGTCAACCCCCACCCCTGCCAGATGCAGGATTCCATATAAGCTGGAGGTTTGGTTTGAAAAGTCCCCTCGTTACTGCTACTGGAATCTACACCGTTTGCTGAGACCTCCTCACAAAAACCATGTCCTGACCCTGAAGACCAGAACTTAGAAATTTAAATTACTACCAACACAAACTGCAAACTCCAAAAGGGGGTCCAAGTGTCATTGATTATGACACTAAGTGGGAAGGGTTAAAACCACTGTATACAACAAATCATATATAAACCCAATTGTTGTTACATTTTTAACCTGAGTTAATTCTTTATTTCAAAGAATTCTTTTTTTGTGTAGCTTCTTGTTGTTGACCTTTACTTTGCTTCAGTTTACTTCATCAATGTCTTTCTCACCCTCTGAGATCAAAAATACAATATGGCAGAGGAATGAGGGATCATGAAGGAAACAAATGTCAGCTAGATCAAGTGGAATTGTACTCATCAACACGATACCAATCAGCAATGTGTTAACAAGTGAAGGGTCAGCTAGATGGTAAACACAGTGGTCGGAAAGAACTTGAAGACCAATATGGGGGAGTGAGTTACATTATTGGCTACCATTGGATTGACTCAGAACTACAGTAGTGTACTGAACAGTAACACAGCTCTATATTCAGTAAATTACTTTACGTGCAAATACTCTTAGGAAAGGTATGACTCCATTTCTTCTTCCCCCACTCAGATATGGGTTGAATAGCAGGACAGACTGGATCTTATAGCCTTGCTTGGTAACCAGTCTACCATAGAAAGAAATGGCAACCTACTGTTGGAAAATCTTCTGCCTAATCAGTCATGAATCAAAAGAGATGATCGTCCAAGCGTCCAAGTGCCATATGACTGACTTTGTTTTGAAGACACTAAATACAGTACAAGTAATTTTTTTATTTATTTTCCACTTTATTTGATTCATTTTGAAGAAAGAGAAAACAATCATGATCAAAGATTTTGTACAATGCATAATACTGACTGGTTGGATTTATTTTAACTTTTTATTTTATGAGATTTTATATCTGGTTGTAAGTCTAAGTGATCTTTAAACAGGGAAGTTGTTAAGTGTAGAGCGGCTGTAATTTTCTCTGTGGCATAATTATTTTGTTCCAGGAATCATGTTGCATCAGAAAATATGCACTTTCACATTTATTTTAACCAGCATGCCTTATTTCATAAACTGAAAAATTCCCACTGGCATGACTATTCCAGACAGTACTTGCATTCAGTACAAAAGAATATGGCTTCTATTGCTTTTTATTTTTTTAATGATAATTAATTTCTGAAGGCAAATAATTTGCATGACACATAATAGTAATTTTTGTATCTTTTATATATGATATTTTTCCATATTCTTGCTAGCAGCTGGCATTTGTAATTTATGTAAGTGTGTGTTAGTCTTGTTATGATGAAATGCAAACAATTTAACAGAAAAAGATTATTAATTCTACCATTTTTAGATATAGAAAATAAAATTGCAACAGGATGATGCTAATTTTAATCTGAGTACAGCTGGTGGACTTAAGAAACTTATTTTCCTAGAAAACTGTTTTAAAAGAAAGACTTTATAAATTTCAACAGGCAGTAGATTGGCTGGAATGTCAATGAATGAAATGTTTTCTTATAAGGAAACAGATAATATTACCATTATCATATATATATATATATATATATATATATATATATATATATATATATATATAATCATAATCAGAATGTGTGGATTGAGAATAAACAGATTACAAGGTCAACAGCAAGACGCACACTATATATTGGCAAATTGTTAAATGGACTTTTGGTTCAGTTCTCCCCTCTGACGATGATTCAAAAATTTTGAAATTCTGTAGAGCATTATAGTCACCAATATCATGATAGGAACACATACCTACAGATATATATATATATATATATATATATATATATATATATATATAAATTAAATAAATAAGAAAGAGACAAACTTAAGGTTCCATGACTATAATTCATTTCCCCATAAAATATATTTTTCCTGGTTCATCAGGTCACATGTCTAGTTATATATATATATATATATTTTATTAAAGACATTTTTTTTTTTTTTATGTTTAACGTTGTTATTTATAGATGCAAGTATTTAAGCAAATGCTCTGTTTATGATAAACAGTATTAAATAACATTTACCGCCCTGAATGTCCGAGAAATTTTCATAGAAAATATTAAGTTTCTTTGACAGGATTCGAACCTGCATCCTATAATGGAACCGTCATTTACGCTGACGTGCCTTACCTCTGGGCTACAAAGAACCTTTCGTAGACAAGGTTGAATTTACTGCTTATAAACTTCAATCTTCCATGAATCTCGTACATTCATAACTGCTCTGGCGTATCAAATGTAAACAAATGACGTCATATATTATTAGAAATGGACAAGGTCCGACAATTTATTTATTAAAAGACATTTTTTTTTTTTTATGTTAAACAAAAAAAAAAAAAATGTCTTTAATAAATAAATTGTCGCATCTTGTCCATTTCTTATATATATATATATATATATATATATATATATATATATATATATATATGTATGTATGTGTGTGTGTGTGTGTGTTAAATAATAGCAAAAATGTAATTCATAGGGATTATTGCAAAGAGGACTTTTCAGTCCATATGTGTGTGTGTATATATATATATATATATATATATATATCTGTAGGTACGTGTTCCAGGCATAGAATAAAGAAACTAATAATTTTTAAAGTATTAAAGTATGTTGAAAATTGTCAGTAAATGGCAACATTCATTTTACACAGGGCCCAAGAGTAAAAGCTGTCTCACAAGTGCTTTGCCCAGGAACTAAAATGTCTCCCTGAGGATAATAGTTCAAACAACTTGTACCTGAAATGCATGCTTTCTTTCATTATGTTTTCTGCTCTGCCATGACAATGAGAATTACAAAGGTCCTTCAAGGAAAGCAGTGATCAGTCAATTGTTTTCTGGGCAAATCTATAATACATTGGAGGGCTCTTTTGTCCACATCAAACAGTAATACAGTATGACTGCACAATCTCAGTAGAGAAATGGTAGAAGGTCATCAGCAGCTCCCTTTGTAAATTCCTTTTTCTGAGAATTCTCAGTAAATAGAGACCATTTTTCCAAAACTATACCACCATTTTTCTTTAAGGTGTTTAAAGCAAGTTAATTTTCTCAGAACTCCATGCAGCTAATCTTTTTTGTAGTTTGCCTCATTCATTACTCCTGATGTCCAGGCTTGGGATAAAACCACTGGGAGAGTTGGACAGCTTACCTTTCACCTTTATTAAGTTATTCAAGTAGGAGAAGGAAAATTCTGATGTAACAACTGTGGTTTGACAGCATCCAGTGATGTTGATGTTGTATAGATAATTCATTTGGCCAATATTTAACTAATAACTCATCAAATGCCTGAATATAAATATTTGTTGTAATAAACCAATTTTTATCCAAACATATTTATTGAGTGCCTAGTGGATAATGAACTTACTATCAACAGAATGCATAACTAGCATGCCAAGGACTGCATTATAACAAACATTTCAATAAAAACCAAATTGTGAAAATACAGTTATGATCACAATTTAAACTCAAGAATCAGAATTGCTAAAAATGATGTCTTTCCTTTTTATTTGACATGTCTTTGCTAGATTGAAATAAAGGAGAACTTGGAGATTTTAGTAATTCTTTTCTTTAATCATTATGAAAATAATATTCCTGTTTTTGTCAACATCACCTCAAATATATCCAAGAAAAATGTAATATATTGTAAATATAATAGGAATCATTTATACTGGTATATGTTGGCAGACAAGTAGACTAATTGACAGAGAGGGATGCCAACAAATTCTCATTCTAAATAAATATTCTAACTATAAATGCTCTCCATTTTTTGTACAGAGTTGGCAAGCTTTGTCCTGGCACCATTTTGCTGGTTTCATTAGTCATCAAATGTAACCATGGCAACAATAACTTCTTCTTTTGTTTATGTCTTATGCATTTTGGGTTCTGATGGTTCTGTTCTGCTTTCACACTGAATGAAAACTGTTCCCACAAAAGAAGATCAGACAAGACCTGCTGTGTAGTAGTAGATAATCAGGGAACAAATACAAAGAAATGACCTGTTGCTCTTTTCTTTCAATGCACTGACATTTTTAGGTTTCTTGTGTTGCTATCTATGATTTTCTCAACAAGAGATTTTTTGTCTGCTAAAGCTGACTTCATCTCTGGTAACCCTTTTCAATGATGGATGTTTTTTTAATAATTTATTATTACATAATGACTCAAAAATAAATGAAGACATTATTTATACTGGGATTCATTGTTAGTTTGTGCATTTTGCATTATTTTTCAGTTTATTTTGGAGTTATCAAATAATCTTTAACTTTCTGTTAGTATTGTGGAGTGTTTGAACACTCTACTGTAATATTTCAATGTGGAGGTTTCAGTATAAAAAACAAGATGATCCACTTGATAGTTTTTATTCCAAGTTCACATGTTCAAAAGTATGTACAGTGTCTGCAACTTGTGGTGAGCTCTCGTTTTTTATTTCACACAACATCAGGAATGTCATATATCAAGGGGCATAACTCGTGGTTACTAGTTTCTGCTACATCTACAAAATGGTTATCATTAATTTTTTAGAAAGAGTCAAGTTAAATCTTCAAAATTCTTCTGCAAGGAAAGTCAGTTCAGTGTCATGCCAGAAGGTTTTTCTCATCAGAGTCCATCTTACACACCTACCAATCTACCATTCATCCATGCACTGAATATTGTTGCCATATCTGGTCTGGTGCCCCTTTTGTTCAACTTGAGGATCTTGACAAAATCTAAAGAAGGTCCTGTAATGTAATCAGTCCTGATTTGACATCTTGACTTCAGCCACTTTCTCATAGACATGATGTGGCTTCCCTCTGACTTTTATACAAATATTTTCATGGCAACTGTTCTGCTGAGCTATCTTCTCTACAGGAATTTAAGCATGCTACTAGATTGGCATTTAGGTCCCACCCTTTTACTGTTGAAATAGTTAAATGCAACTGCCACTTCTACTCCAGCAGTTTCTTTTCTTGCACTTCCCAACAGTGGAACTCATTTCTTCTTACTTGCTTCCCTGATAACTAGTCTTTTCCCTCACTTTCACTGTCTGTATACCCCATGCATGCTAGTGGCACTCCTGCCTTGCTTGGGGTGAAATGCTTAAAAAAAAAAGAAAAAATGTAGCTTTCTGAATGCCTCTGTCAAATAACTACAAAGAGTTTTTGGTTTTAGTCATAATATTTTTTTGTGAATTACAAGCATGTGACCATAAAGTAAAGACTATCTGTAATAATTGGAATGTAAAAAAATAATTGTAAAGTAGTCAGATTGATTATAAATTGTTTTAAAAGATCATACTGAAAATAAAATGGAATCTACTTTTGCATATTTAAATTTTTGAAACTTATAAATTCATTTTTTAATATTGGACTTTTAATATGTTGTTTCAAAATTCTTATTTATTCTAGTTTAGAAAGAACACTCAAGATATAACAAAGAAATTAAGAACTAAATGATATAATATTTTAAATGAGGTGTTTTAAAACCTCTCAGTACTAATGTTGTGACAATACTCTTCAGTACTAACAGAGAGTTTAGTATAGGTTGTTTATTTTTATTGCTATATACACCTTTCCACACCCCCAAAACAGGCTTCAGTGTAAAATGATGTATTTTTCAGCATTGGAGACACTATTTTTTTCAATAATTCATTTTAAAAATTTAACCTGTGTTCACCAGGCTGAGGGTTACTTTTTATTTTAATTTTAAGTTTTTTGGGTTTTTTTCAAAATTTTGCATGTCAAAATTGGAGTGTTTCTTTTAAGTCAGAGCATGTTCAATACTGAAAAATAAAATAATTAATGTCAGTGTTAATACAGTTTTAGTAGTTAAATTCATTATATACAATGCTGTTGAAATATACAAAAAATGTGAAGGTCAGCATCTACTTAGAATTGACCACCTAAAGTTGTAATACTTTGTCAATAATTACTATTTTTCTGATATGCTCTTCTCAAGTGAGTGTCATTTGTAAATATCTTCTTTATGTGCCATGTCCATTCAGGATGTATGTGATCATGGCTCTCCACAATTTCCTGTCCTTTGTAACTCATAATAAATTTTGTCTTTTTTTATTTCTCCTAAACATTGTTCCGCCATCCATTTACTCAAGCTCACTCAGTATGTTATGCATTGTTTTCCTCTGTCCCTCTTGCCCTCAATCTGTTTCCATTTTGTCAATGCTCATATATTTGATCAATGGTATCCTCAGCATTCTTCTGTAAAACTACATTTCTGTAGTCTCTTCTTTCTCTTTGATGAGATTTTTCCAGCATTCACTGCCATTTAGGACAGATATCACATAACATTTCAGTTTCTAACAAGATTTTCCTGTTTCTTAATACTCTGCTTAGCTTTTAGAATGCATCTTGGCCTATCCCAATGCAATTTCAGATTTTAGTGTCACACTTTTCTGTTAAAACACTTCACAGATATCTGTCTATATCTCTGAGATGAGGTATTATGATTACTTACATTATATGCCATATTTACAACATTTCGGCCGTTGTACACTCCAGCCTTCTTCAGGTGATTGGAATTTCAAACCAAACCCTTTATTTCCTCCACTGGGGTAGTCTCAGTTATTTCCCTTTAACTCAACTCTCCAAGTTTTGGTTCACCACTGCTGTAGCCTAGTATTGAACTCACAACTCTTTGGCTCTAGTCAATGGATCTAACCAACACCTTTATCCACTGGGCCATGTATTCCAGATATTTAAATTTTTGTACTTATTTGATTTTGGTATCTCCAATTTATAATTTGCATTCCGAGTTCATTTTTTTGCTGATAACTGTGCATTCTGTCTTCCTACAGTTGACGTTTAATCCTTTCTTCAAACTTTCCTTCACTATCTTCTGTAGGAGTTTTTGTAGTTTTCTTTCTGTGTCTATGGCAAATATCTTATTACTGTTTAGGAATAATTCTACTTGAAGAGCTATTTTTATAAGTAAAGCACCAAACAGCAATTTTCTGGAAGATTTAGTTCTTTTTTTTTTACAGACTCTGTTGATGCATAAAGATTGTTTTTCTTTCATATTTGAATTTACATAAAGTTAAAAACTTCTGGTGCACAGCTCATTTAAAGGTGTGCAGGTTTTAATTTTTATGTGGCTTTGTTTAAACTTCCACTAATTTATTGAAAATTGAAGAATGAACAAGAAGGTTTTTTTAAAATATAACAAATTTTTTTGTACAGAAGTTTTACAATAAAATTTTACATTTTGTCCTTAACAAAGACTGTGTGTTTGAAAAAAAAACAAAACATGTGTCTGTATATGTAATTGTTTTTTTGGGGAAAAAAGTATGAAGGAATTTCTGTGAAGTGGAAAGAATAAAAGGAGACTAAACAGGCAAGAAAAGTTACTTATGTTTTTGGTGAATAACTAAAAATCCAATGAGTTGATTTGTATGGATATGTTTAATAATATTAATAAAAATTAGTTGTATTTGGTTTGAAGTTTGTCACTTTAACTTTTAATGATGTATCTATTATAAGTTAAGAGTATAACATTTGTTTTATCAAATTTTAATTTATATAGATTTTCATAATTATTTCTAATGCACATGTAATAATCAGTACAAAGTAACAATTGTTTTCTTAATTTAATCTTAGTAACACAATATTGTTGTAAAGAAAACTAGTACACTCTTAAAGCAAGTTAGTACTTTGAAATTAAATAGATGTGGTATAATGAGTTTAAAAATGTATTTGTAGTTTTTGGCATTTTTAATGTCACACATAAACACACAGGGATAGAAAATGCTACTTGTATATATCTATATAGCTGGACAAATTCATTTTTGGTTTTTACTTTTAGACTTTGATGTCAAAGAAAAAACGTAATTTTTTGGTTTGCTGTTAAAATATTCTGCTTTGTGTACAAAAGCGTTTGACTTGTTCACTGATGCCATTACAAATCAGTAAAGGAATCTGGCTGTATGCATACAATGTGATCTTCAGTGGGGGATTAGATTAATAAATTTTAATCACAAAGAACTTGGTGAGTGGTGGGGACCATAAGGTGGGAGGAGGAAGTATTTTTCCCCCTTTCCACTTCACCTTTTCTGCAAAATACACACAAGAGGGCATACAGAAGTGGGGATGATTACCTCCACCCAGGACAAACACGCAGCTACACACAAATCATTTCCACCCCTTGCTTTTGCTTTCTTTCCCTCTCTTTCTCATGAGAAATAAATTGCAATTAGGGTTGTGCATATTTCTGCATCCTTACTCATTACCTCTTTCTCATTTACTTGTCTTTGTCTTTCTTCTTTCTCATTATTTTCTCTTTCTCTCTCACTTTCAGAAGCTTATTCCTTTCAGGTTTTCTTTTTCTTTTCTTTTTTTACTTTCTATAATTTATTCACTTTCTCTTGAACTTTCTTTTAATATCTCAATCTCCTGGATTGCCTCCTTTCTCTTTTTCTCTATGTTGTCTGTTTTCCTCTAAAACTTCAGTCTACATATTTTTTCCTACCTCTTCCTTGTGTTTTTTTCTTTCTTCTTCTCAGTCTTTCTTTTTCTTTCTTTCTTTCTTTCTTTCTTTCTTTCTTTCTGTATGCATGTGTATTTTTTCTGTTTCTTTGTTTCATCTCTGTTTTTGTCTCTCTCTGCCCAACAGTGTATTCTCTCTCACTCTCTCTTTTCCCCTCATTTTTTCACTAATTCACACCCTTTCCTTTTATTTCCTTTTCTTTTTTCTTTTCATTCTCTTCTTAACTCCATTCTCACCCACTCTTTCTACATCTCTTTGTATTTTATCTCATTTAATCTTTCCTTTCATCTTATGTGTAACTAATACTGAAGGTGACAGGTGACGGTAGGCACAAAACACAGTGGAGAGGTTTAAACAAAAAAAGTAAAAAGAAAAAGTGGTGTATGAGTTGTGGGAGGGGTACAAGATCCATGTGAGAAAATGGAAATCCGATGAGGGGATGTAGCAATGTCTGCAGCATATCGGATGCTGATCTGAGCCGAGGTAAGCCGAAAGTCAAATTGTCAAGATGAGTCATATCACCTTCCCTCATTCTTTGTCCTAACCAACCTGCCCAATTCCTTCACTCTTTCTATCTCCTCTCATTATCATCATTCTCTTCCTTGTTCAATTCTTCCATCCCAAACCCCATTTCTATATATCCTAGTTAATAACTCCCATCACCATGAAAAAAACAGCAACAAAAATGCTACAAGCACACCCTTACAACCTGATTCAGAACATAAAGGCACTCAACAAGCTTCTGCTGTACGTCTTGTTTCCCCCTTACTTCAAGACCCGCCTATGTTTGTATGTATGCATGGGTGCACACCTTTTTATACTTGCATAGCTGTGCATGTGCAGAAAGTTCTTATACAAAATAAATAATAAAGACACAGGTTCACTCATTTCTCTAACTACCCTGGCCAGCTCTCAATATCTGACCTCTTGCTAACAGTATTAAAACACTACAAAAGAAAAAAAAACAAAAAAAAGAAGAAGAAGAAATGGGAATGGGGATTGGGATTGACTTTTATCCATGCAGTCCTCATTCAACTTTTATGAGGTTTCCCCACTGCTTTTTTTTCTTTTTCATTCTTTCTTTTACAGTTGTCTGCCCACCGGACACAAGATTCTCTGTTGCTGTTATTGGATGTTAATAATGAATGAGCAAAGGTTTGATGAAATGTAAACACAGACTCATACAATAAAGAGAGAAAGAGAGAGACTCACATCAAAAGAATTGGTTCCTGATCATAGAATGCAGAGACAAGCCTATGCCTTTATATACATATATATGTATCAGTGTTTCACATAGCTGTATGCTGTCTTTATTTGGAGAGAGTATATCTATCTATCTATTTATCTCTCTCTCTCTATATATATGTATGTATGTTTATATATATATATATATATATATATATATATATATATATATATATATAATAAAGAGAGTGAGAGACATCCCCACACAAGAGTCTTTATTTGGAGAGAGTGTATATCTATCTATCTATCTTTCTCTCTCTCTCTCTCTATATATATATATATATATATATATATATATATTTTAAAGGATTTTTTATCGAACTTTATTTCTTATTAATATACATTATTTTTAGTAGGTACAGCAAGAAAAACATGTCTTTAAAATAAGAGATAGTGAGACACACACACCCACACACACACACACACACACACAAGAGTGGACTAATAAGTCCATAGCTTGATGCAGTTATCTGCTGAATTTTTTTAAAATTTTTACTGTATAATGTTTTGATTAATGAAGATTGGTTGGATTAAGACAGGAAGATAAATAAATGTTTTGTAAAAAAATACTTTTTCATTATTAAGCTACACATTTATTAATAGATACACATGCACACACACATAAGTATTAGAGATAAAGAATTTGTAGATATAGACAGTGTAAACATAGAAATCAACACTGAATGTTTACTGCCAGTTTCTCACTTAAAGTGATCTTCAGTCCATCATATATATATATATATATATATATATATATATATATATATGGTGGACTCTCCTGTTGTATTCAACATATGAGGATCAAGCAGCTCAGTTCCTAATGACTGATAACCCAGACACCAGCACATATGATTTGATTACAGTGGTGAAGGCTGTGTACAGAACCGACTACACTTTTTGAAGTGCCAAATACTGAGACTTGGTGCACTATTTGTCACAAGGTTCCCAAACAACCCTCCACAGGTTTTGAATTTAGAGTTGTCCTTCTCCTAGACAAGTTGCCATCCAAGGTTATAGAACCCAGTCTGTCCTATTTATCCATAGCTGGGGGGAGAAAAAGAGGATTCATACCTTTCCCAAGGATATTAGCATGTAAATGAATGTAATGATTTCAACTGGAATTTGAACTTGGCTCTCTGACTTCTCAATCTGAGCTGCTATCCACTACTCCATCATGCATATATATATTAGATCAAGTGAAATTAACCAAATGTATAACTGATAATTTAAGTTCTAATGACCTTGCTGATTAATCATATTTTTCAAATCTGTTTCTCGGATGCTTTTAGATATTTATTATCATTGATATAATTATTGTTTTTTTTTTTATTATTTGAAATAATTATTATTATCATTACTCATTACTAAACTGAACATTATCATCAACATAATTATAGCCCAAATCATAATCATTACTGTTAGTATCATGATCATACTTAATCATCATTATTATGACTGCTGCCCACCCTAACATCAGAATTACAATTATTGTTGCCTTCCTTTTCTGTACTAACATATTGAATGCCTCTTTGATTGTAAATTATTGCTATTCATTCACCTAAAGAGGATACCATAGGCATTAGTGATCAATTTCTTTAAGTTTCATTCAAACAGAAATTTTCTTTTTCAAAATACAAATACCTGAAATGATACAATACTATCATTTATTTAATACTATTTAGACATTATATGCAAAAAAATGCAGAAAAAGAAAAAGATTATCTTTAATCATTATTTCCCTTCTTTTTTTCTATCTTGTATTCTATGCTTCTATGTTTTCCCTTACACAAGCCTAACAGATTTCAAAAATTTCTAGTAACGACTGAGAGTGTCAATCTTGAACTACCTCTGGATACCAGGATAGATTTTTATTAGCCCAATTATGCCAGATTCAATCACTATATTTATTGTCTTTGGTTGTAATTGTTGTAAAATTTTCGCCAACAAATTTTTCAAAAAAAGTATTCCTTCAGCTTGTAACAACAGACAAATGGAAATACACCCTGTGCTAATTTATTTTTCTCAAAGGTTATAGTACTTGGGTAAAAATTCAATCCAAGTTCCAAAACAGAAATCTCAATTAGAGAAAGCTTCAATTTTGATAAATTTATTACAGCCTTATTTTTCAGTGTGTTCAAAATTTTTGATGAAGTATTGATACTGGAATTGGAATTTTTTTAAAGATTTTGGTGTGTCTTGAGCCTCAAGGCTTTTTGATATTCTTCATTAAGCCCATGGAACTTGTTTCTTGTCAGAATTTGTTGTAGCAGTTACTGATATAAGTTATGAGAATTTTTATTGTCTTTTAGTAGTGACCAATTTTTGACTAAGCAGTAAGGATTTAGTTATGTTGTTTGTATATGTTGGAATTTGATGAATTTTAATTTTCAGAAAGGAAGCAAATCTATTATTTTCAAGATTATTTTATTATTATTTGTGATCTTTGAGATAAAAGTCAGTGAGTACAAGTAATATTAAAAGAAATATCTATTCTTCTTTTTGATTATTTTTTCTCACCCTTAACAACAGTTGGTTACATCATCTGTGGCTTTCAATTCTCTAGATATCTGTATTATTTAATATTTGAAAATTTATTTCATCTTAAATAAAATATAAGAGGAATCAGTTTCAAAGGCAAGCAATGAATGATGCTTTCAGTGAGAAGTCTCTAAAAAACAAGAAAATTCTATGTTTTGAAAATTTTCAATATCTTCATAATCTTCAGAATGGCATAAAATCTGTTTGAAATGAGATATTTCAGGATCAACTTCTCTGATGAATGTTAACAAATGGTAAAAATTTTGATGAAATCTGAGGACCTTCAGGACAAATCCTTGTTGAATCTGTCTGGAATGTCCCCTATAAAATATAAGAAAATGCAGTTAAAGTGAACAAAAGGGAAGAAATAAACAAAATATACACTTAAAATACCTTGAAAAGTTATCTGAGAGTTTCTGAGCTTATTGAATGACAGATATATATATATAATAATAATAATGGACTCTCCCATCGGTTTCGATGTATGAGGATCTAACAGCTTAATTGTTTCAGTTATGAAATTTTGTGTGATAATCTTAAGCACCACTTAAAACCCACTAGAGATTTAAAAGGAGGCCACATGAGGATTGTGGGATGAGATCACTGTTAGATAGGCTGACCTTTTAGATCTTGCTCTCGCTTCTTGAAGACAATTCAGGCAAGCAGATTGAATCATGCTGAGTCCACTAAAACATGTTGATCTCCATTCTACCCGCTCCAAGGCTAAGAACTCAAGGGTGTTATGTGGTATATTGACAGCTGACAAGTTGCTCTTCAGCTTGTCTTTGTATCTTAGCCATGGGGGTCCTACATTCCTGTAGCCCTGATCTAAATGGCTGTATGTTAGGATCTTGGGTATCCTGTCATCAGACATTCTCAAGACATGACCAGTCTATCGTAACTGAGACTGTATGAGAAAAGTCTTGATTCCTCCAATATCACACCTATTAAACAGGTTTATGTTAGATGTCCTATCTTAAAGGTTAACTCCACAGATTGCACGCAGACAGCTTTTATGGAAAACATCCAGCTGGCGTATATGATACCTGTATGGAGTCCACGACTCTGAGCTGTACAAAAGGATGGCAAGGACAACAGCTCTGTAAACCCAAATTTTCGTATCCAGTTGAATACCCCGCTCATTCCACAAGTAATGGTGAAGTTTTCCAAAAGCACTAGTAGCCTTCGCAATCTGATGCATGATTTCATCATCTAAAGTTCCACTGTAGTTGACTTTACTACCAAGATAGGTGAAAGACTTTACATAGTTCAGGGCTTTGTCTTCTACTTCCAATGGTCTCTTTGGAAATTTGTAAACTGGTGGTTTTTGTTTCTCACCACAGAATTGCTTCAGAGTAGGACAAGGTTGGTGCACTACTTCAGTTTTCTTTATGCTAAGTGTAAGACCAAAGGCTTTACATGCAGCAGAGAAATGATTTATTGATGTTGGGTCTTCTCACAGGATGTCGCAACAAGAGCAGCAGCATCAGCAAATAACAAATCACGAATAATTTGCGTATGAAGGTGGGTCTTGGCTTTGAAGCACTGACGATTGAAGAGACCGCCGGTTGTTCAAAACTGAAACTTGATGCTGCTCTCTGTGTCTGCGAATGCATATTTCAGCATCACCGAGAAGAAAAGGGCAAAAAGGACAGGGGCCATGACACACCCTTGCTTGGTGCCATTTGTGACATCAAAGGATTCTGACATCATACCATCAGACACGATATTTGCTTTCATTCCTTCATGAAAAGAGATGATGAAATATATATATATATATATATATATATATATATATATATATATATTGTGAAATTCTGTAATGCCACTTCTTCCACTTTGAAATTTTTTTTTTTTTTTATTCCCTCCCCATTCCGTCTAGCTATTAGTTCTTGAATGTGGCACAGGGATTAGTCCATCATTATCATCATCACCACCAGTCATATGAACAGTTGCTGCAGGACTGAGCATTTGGCCAGCTCCCTACCACGTGTCAATCTGAATCTGTGTGAATGATTTCCAGTCCACTCTGACATTGTCACCCCATTTTTTTCTCATTGTCTGCTTCTTTTTCTTAAGGTTGTACCTTGTATGATAGTAGTGGAAAGATTGCTGGCTCTTATGACATGACCACACCATTTCAACTTTCTCTTCTTGATGATGGTTATATATTCTACTGCAAAAAAAACAAACAAAAAAACAATATCAAACTTTTAATGTAAAGAAAACTGGCAAACTTTTGCTGAAAAAAATTTTAAAATTATAAAACAGACCTAAAGTTTCAATTTCATAAGTGAGTCACTAATTTATAGATACATTAATTAATAAATGGACATTTTTAGTAAGTGGACATACTAGCTTAGATAACCAGGCTTGTCACCAGGGATAGCTGTTCCCACTCTGATAAACTTCCCCACCACTGTGAAAAATGACATAAACTAATTTTAGTGTGCAAATTCTTTCTTGTGCCTCCATTGACTTAAAGGTCACCCCCTATGACTCAAAACACTCTGATGACAGGCCTGTATATAACTTTATATTTTTTGAAGTTTAACATTAAATCACTGCATGTAGATTTGAAGATATGTGAATATATATGTGTATGTACACAAGACAATACATGTTAATATGTGTGTGATAAAATTTATATCTGTTTATACATGTAATTGTTCCCTCTGTGTGTGTGTGTGTGTGTGTGTGTGTGTGTGTGTGTGTGTGTAAAGATATTATAAAGGGATGAATCAGTGTGTGTATATGTGTAAAAAATGGAAGGTTATATATGTACGTAAAAGGAAATATGCAACAGCATGGTTTTAATGGATGCAAAAACGTATTTATATGTATTGCATGTGTATGTGTGTATATAAATGAATGAGTGAGCCTGTATCTACATTTGCCTGAGTATATGTATGTATGTTAGTGTGGATGCATACGTGGGTCGGGGAGTGTATATGATTCATCGGTGTTTAGTCAAAAACCTGGATTTTCTTTTAAGCTGAAATAAGAGTCTCATTCAGGGTTCTTTTGGCATGATTTAAAAATCCTCAGAAAATAATTATAATGAAAACGAATTTTCAAGATCATATTGTGGGAATTTTTTTTGTGAATGTTGAATGAAGCAGACAACTTGGTAGTTAGTCAGACTTTTATGGACAGAAAAACAAATTCATTTGATAAGAACATTAGTATTATGTGTTGGTGTAAGACATGATGAGATGTCAGTCAAAGTGGATTTTTTTCCTTTTTAGTATTTTTTTTAATTATTTGAAGAAACAAAGACACTTTTTTTCTCCTTCTCTTTCACACACACATACAGCTGCACATAGATTATGTAGGTATTTCAGATTTTACAAGTACATCAATCTGCTTACTAATGTGGGATGCAGGCAGATTTTCCCAGTGGAGAGGATTTGCCAGTCTTGAAAATCAGCAAAAGAAATACTGACCTATACAAACTTTGAAAACTGCTTACAGGTTCCAGATAAAAACACAGTCCTTTCACCTGTTAAGCAGGCCTTTTTGCAAGGTATTTAATTTGATTTTTTTATGGCTTATCAACTCTTTGTGGGTTATTTAAAGCTGAAACATATTTTGGATTGTAAGAATAATTCTTTTTTCTTTTTTTGGCAAATGAATGCATTAACATTTTTAGAAATAATGTTTTTTCAGATACAAGTCCTGCTATTTAATCCATAGCTGTGGAAAGAAGAAATGTATTCATACCTTTCCCAAGGGTATTTGTGTGTAAGTGAGTGTAATTAACTTGACTGGAATTTGAACTCATTCCAAGATTCTATCCATTACTCCCACCTTTTTCAAGGTTACTAACTCTATAGATAGATATAATTGTTGCTAACTACATCTTGGGAAAGGTATGAAACGAACTCTTCTCTACCCAGCTATGGGTAAATAGTAGGACAGACTGGGTTCTATAGCCTTGGGTGGCAACCAGTGTGAGAGAAGGAAAACTTTGAATTCAAAACTGTATGTAGTTCTGGCAAAGTACATACTATACAGCTAAGGATAAGATTGTTTGCATTGACTCAATGATCCTGACTATGGTTGACATCTGTAAGAATATAACAAAAAATGTTTCATGACATTTTTTTTCAATAATCTGTGATGTTTAGTTAAAATTACCAATGGCTGAACAATTATAATGAGTAAGTAGTTATTTGAAAGGATTTACCACAAGGCCAGATTACTACTGTTCCCAATGTTGGCTTGAATAAGTCAATGTTTACTGTACATAAAGCTATTTCTTATTACTATAAATGTTATATGAGTAGGTATACATATATGAATAGAAATCCCTGTTTATTTGAAAACAGTGAAATTAACATTTACCAGTCTTGATCATTGAGAGTCTTATTAAAGAAAATGTACCTCTTGCCAGGGATTGAACCTGCATTTTCTTTTTTTTTTTTTTCAACTTTTAGCAAGTCATGCCTTATTGTTAGGCTACAGAAATCCTTACAGCAGGAGAAGGCTCAATTCCTATAAAGACTTCTGTAGCCAATTGCCTGGCTAAAAAGTGGTTTCACCAAAAAATGTTTATGCAGGTTTGATCCAAAGTTTTTTTTGTTCGTTTGTTTAATGGCATATCAACTCTTTATGGGTCATTTAATGCTGAAATTTAATTTTCTTGGGATCATGAGTAATTTTTTTATTTACAAAAAATCTATTGCTGGTAATTTTTTTTTCTTTTACAAAAATCTGTTGCTGGTAATTTTTTTTTTAAAATCTATACTTTCAGTTTTTTTACCTGAGTTTGGGGGTTCACTTTTTACCCATAGCTGGGACCCTAACAGGTGTTAACACCCTAGGTCAGGGTGGACCTCAGAACAGCAGCAATTAAGAGGTAGTTCTACACTCCTCAAAACCTCCCAGTCAGGGGGCTTGCTACTAGATACAGTTTATTATCATACCTAGGATGATGATCTGATGGTACATTTGCTTTAATAAGACTTTTGATGATCTAGGCCAGTAGACATTAAGTTCACTAATAAACAGGAATGCTTACTCAAACACATGTACTAACAAAAATAATATTTATAGTAATAAAAATTATTGTTAGTTTAAAAGATCTATTAATTGCTTAAATTAGTCTGCTTATGTTTTTGCCATTATAAGCCAGTAACCATTTGCTAAATGTAACATTGTCTCTTGGTAATGGTCAAGTTTTAAATCTAAAATGAAACTGGTTTCCATTTATTTTTTATTTCTGATGAAAACTGAGGGGAGTCTTCTTTTATGGATATGAATTCATCTCTTATGTTGATAGTAGAGTGTTCGGAAAGTAGTTATATATTTCACTACTATGAATTATGAGTCAACCAATGAAGGCTGAATCATGGTCGAATGGTAGGAAACGGTATTTACAATTAGACTGTCATGTTTTCTATCAGCCACTGCTAGCAGATATCTTCTTTTTTTTCTATAAGCCATATCATTTCAGGATGTTAGCAATCATGGCTCTCGATAATTTCTAAGTAAATTTTGTCTTTTTGCTATCACTCCTAAACCCTGTCCTGCCAACCATCTACACAAGCATATTAGGTAGGTTATGCATTGTTTTCTCGGCTTTCTTATCTTCAACATGTCCTTTGAGTGTCAAATTTTCTAATCTCTCTTTCCTCATTGTATGCTCTAAAATTTCTCGTTAATGATGTACATTTTTTAAAAAATGTAATTGAACTTTGCCTTGCTATAATGTTCTCCATATCCTAACAGTAAAACATGTTTGGATAAATATGGTGTCCCTATAAGAACAATAAAGAATGCGGGTTTCATATCTGTTGAGAGGTACATTTACTTTAATAAGGCTTTTGATGATCTAGGCCAGTTGAAGTTAATTTCACTGTTTGTTAAATAATAGGGATGCTTACTCAAACAAGTTTATCCATTAAAATAACATTTATATTAATAAGAAAAATATTATTGATTAAAAAAATAAATTGCTCAAATTGCATTAAGCTATGGCTAACTGTCTAATCTGATATAATGAGAATGCTCTACTTCAAGGGCTGTTGTGTTATCTATTTACTTATTACAATAATATTTTTTCTTAATTTTATTCATAAGTTTATCTACATGAATAGATATATGCGATGCAGCTGCAGAAAATATATATATAAAGATGATATTATTGGAAATGTTGTTACTTACTGTATCCTTAGAAATTCAAAATATATGAAATAACAAAACCGATTCTATTTCATGTTTTTTCTACACACATCTCCTAAATGGGAAACCATTGTTTTGTTTACATTTTATCATGTGATCTCTTTTGAACACTGATTCTTCTTCCTCTTCTTTTCCTATATCTAAACAGTTACAAACAGCCTGGTGTACTAATGGCCATTTACTTATACTTCATCAGCACTACAAAATACCTCTAATAACAGTATGGTAATGTACAATAATACAATTCTGTTGCTGTGAATGCAATCATAACTTGATGTTTACATTTTCTCAGCTGAACTTGAATAGATACAAATTAATTTCATTGATATTGAATTATTCTTCAAATAGGCAATTTATTATGAAGTTATGCCAGTAATATATAAAATAGAAGTGGTTTTATTACTTTTATTATCAGTTTATTTGATAATTTGAATCTTTTCGTGTGTGTTATTGATTATTACACCAAGGCTGTTGTTAGCCTACTGACAAACATCACTCAGAATTTAAGGTTTCTTTTTTTAGAATTGTAGTATAAGATGACCCCCAATTTTTAAGGGTGATTTTTGGGATTTAAACTGTCATCTTTTATGCCAAAATATATGGTACATATTTTACCACTAAGTCAACCAATGCAAGCAGATTCAAAACTGAATTGTAGGAAACTGTCAAGAATTAGTTTATCATCTCTTTTATTTAACAGTGTGTTGTTTATAGTGTATTTCATACTTTGAGTGTTAAAATATACAAAAAGGAAGTTTAGTTTACTTAAAAGGTTTGCTTGAGAACTAAACATAATGTTCCTCCATTATTTATCTGCAACAGTCCTTTAACTAGGAATACCAACCTTTCATTTTTGCATTACATTGTTACAAGTGATAGGAAATGGTCTTTGTATATCAAAAGAAAATGAAAATGACACTAATTATCACAAAATGAGAAACCAGTGCCAACACCAAAACCAGGGACTCCATCCACAGAAGTTCTTGCTTTGTGTCTGGTGGAATACGAAAGGTATTGTCCAGTATGAGCTTCTGGAAAATAAAAAGACCATCACTGCAGATGTTTATTGCCAGCAACTTGATCAGGTAAATGAAAAATTACATTGAAAGCATCCTGCTTTGGTAAACTGAAAAGTTGCTATTCTCCAGAATGACAATGCAAGGGTACACTCTGCAAAACAAACCCAAGAAAAAATAAGATCGTACAGATGGAAGGTTCTTCTGCATCCCCCATACTCACCAGATTTAGCATCTACAGGTTTTCATTTGTTTCAATTACTACAACATTTCATAAATGACATAATATTCAGAAAGAAAAAATTTAAAAACAATTTTCCAAACTTTTGGGGGAAGAAAAACAGAGTTCTTTAAATGTGGAATTGGAAATTTATCTTCCTATTGGGCTGCAGTATTTGAAAATGATGGTGATTACATTTTTGATAAATAATATTGAAATAATTACATTTGTTTTTATATCCTTTCTGGTAAAATATAATTACTTTCCAAACACTCTAATATATGAATATGTATTTCAGCAGCACCAACCATTTCAGTGTATATTGATAAATGTTACTTTTGCATTAGAAGATACAGTGGCGACAATATAGGGTAAATTTCAAACCTCATTATTTTAAATAAAAAAATAATCAAATCTTATACAAATAAAAAACTTACACATTAAAATAAAATATAGATAAAAAATCTAGTGAAATATGGTCACGTATATTCTGAGCATCAAAAGGTGACACCTCCAGATAACAAGGCTATTTATAGATTTTACAAAGTAAAGTTTAGGAACAAACAAAGGTTTTGTGATCAGAATGATATTTTTACATTTATAAAACTGCTAATTCAGATATTTTTCTACTGATTTCATCCTCTCAAATTTTAGTTACCCTGGTATATTATATATACATGCATAATCTTACTCTTGATACAGTTACTACTTCTTAATAATATTCACCCTGTACAAGGCACAAGAGCCACTCAAGATAGAATGTTACAGTTAAACCTAAACTCAAACAGGTTAAGATTGGTGTGATTGGGGAAGGGGGTCAGTTCCACAAAGCAGTAGTTTATGGGAAAAAGCTGCTTGAGTGGAAGTTACATCTCACCAATGGAATACAAAGGGAATGAGGATGGTTCACTACAATGTGTGCGGCATGGTGGGTCTTAGCCATAAAGGTTAAAACTAGTATATTATACTATTAAAAAATGTTAACATTTATTACTTATTTTATATATGCTTACTTCAGGTTATTCTCAAGCTGTGATCTAAATGCTAAGGTGGTTATCACTTTCAAGGAAGAAAATGTATTTATTTGAATCTGTAAAGATTTTGGAAAATGTAACATGGAAATTTGAAGACATTGGAATTATGAAAGATGCCTCCTAAAAATTTAAACAAATTTTAAGAAACAGGAAAAATTTATAAAAAAAGAAAGAGTTCAGAACTGCTATGCAATATCAATCATCTTATATGGTAGTAAATGCTAGACAATTTTGTCATGGATGAAGAGGAGACTTGAAGCAACAGAGATATGGTTCTACAGGAGGATGATGAGAATATCATGAATTGAACATGTAAGCACTAAAATAATTTTAAGGAAAATGAGAACAAAGAGGATACATTTTTGAAATCAGAAAGAGTCAGTTGAAGAGAGACAGGAGGAAACATTATATAATCCTTCTAACGAACTTGTATAAATTGATAACAGAACATGAACTGAGAAGGATAGTAAGGGGACAAATATTACTTAAAACTACAAAGGATAGGAAGTAGTGGAGAGCCAAGATCACCCACATTCTGAAGGAACACAGCACATAAAAGAAGAGGAAGAAGCAATTTGATTACAAAAACCACCACTAAAACAATTGCTTATTTATAAAGGCTACAAAAGACCAAATGGGAAATGAATACCACAAATGTATTTATTTTTAAAAAATAGATTTTTAAAGCTAATTATGCAAATTAGTTATCTCCATTAAGCAAGAACTGCTATGTTGATCAAGATATAAGACACATGTTGGTAAGTATAAATAACAGAAGCATTTCATTTTCAGTCACTTTCTCACCACTGTAAGATATGTGAATATATATGTGTATGTACACAAGACATTACATGTTAATATGTGTGTGAAGGATGATTTTTGGGGTTTAAAGTTCATCTTATATACAGAAATATATGGTACATATTTTACCACGAAGTCAACCAATGCAAGCAGATTCAAAATTGAATTGTAGGAAACTGTCAAGAATTAGTTTATCATCTCTTTTATCTAACAGTGTGTTGTTTATAGTGTACTAGCAGTAGAGCCCGGCGTTGCCCAGGGATGTAAGAGTATCGACCATCATAAAGACTGAAAAATAAAATTGACAAAGATTATTGTTTAAGGTTGACAGACTCGCATGTCTTAATTAGTTATTTTTTTGTTTTGTTTTTTTTTTTTACGAATTGGTCAAACCCAAACTCAAACAAAAACATTGTTTTCAATCATTATGAGTCTACCGATTGAATAGAATTTTATTATAAACAATTGTTTTGTAAATGGAATTTTTAAAGCATTCTGAATGTAAAAATAAAGAAAAAAGTGTGCAAGACAATAAAAAACACTACTTGCCAAAAATAAGTGAAGTTTTGTTGAAATCGATTGAAAAATGTAGGAAATCCGATCCCATATATAAACAAACACACACACACACAAGCTGGGTTTTACAATAAGTATGATTTCATATTTTGAGTGTTAAAACATACAAAAAGAAAATTTAGGTACTTAAGAGGTTTGCTTGGGAACTAAACATAATGTTCCACCATCTGCAACAGTCTTTTAACTAAAAATACCATTCCTTTTTTGCATTTCATTGATACATCTGTTTCAATGTTGTGTCTTTTATAGAAATATTTTATGGTTATTTTTCTGGTGAGCTTTCCTCCTTGGTATCTATACTTTATGAATTTAAGCACAGTACTAGATTGGTAGCTAAGTCTCTTCATTTAACAGTTGAAATTACAAGATGTAACCATAAGTTCTTTACTAACAGTTTTTTCTATTGCACTTCTTGCTTGTGGAATGCTCTTCTGGCTCCATGCTTTCCAGTCAACTTTGATCTTCAAAAATTTTAATGCAATGTCAATCATTATCTTCTGTCTTTTTAATTGATGTTCTTTTATTGTTCTCTCTCCTCTTTAATGTTTTTCTTTTTCTCATATTCTTTCACACTCAGTAACCTCTTGTGTCTTAGTGGCCTTATTGCCTTTGTTATAGACAAGCGTATGGTTGCAAGAAAGAAATACGACAACAGTAGAAATAGATTTACGTGGTTTATTTCAACAGGAATGTGAGGGTTTGGGACAGCTATCTTGTGGTAAAGTTCATAAGCCGGCTTTCGGATCTAGGTCGATCTCTCATAGTAGTTCACACATGTTGACGGTGGTTGGTGCTCTCCTGCTGACAGCTGCTGAATGCTCGCCCTGACCGTGACAGGTCTCCTTTGTGGCCACCTGTTGACTGACCGTTGAACTTCCATGTGACCCCTTTTATAGTGTTTTTTTATGGCTTAACAGGCTTGAAAAACGAAGCGAGTATAATTAGGAGGGAAGCATTTTTATTGGACGAAAAATAGAGCACTTTATTTTATTTTTCGACCGGAACACATGTGTCGGGAACATTTGTGAAGAAAGATAATGGTCATTTTGTGATGGGGCTTTGTCCCGTTTACATCCGGTTCTCGCTCTTGAGTATTTGCCTGTAAATCAGCCGAGATATGTCTTATTTTATTTTATAACAAGGCTCCCCCAGATCTCGGTCTCATTTACAGTGAGCGTTATTCGTGTATATTTGGGTGATTAATTCATGATAACATCTCTGAAGCATGTGGGAAATTGTCCTCGTGTTCTTCTTATTGGCATTTGTTTTGGTATGGAATTATTTGCTGAATTATGTGTCCCCGAGGGATGTGGAGGAGAATGATCCTGGTGACTGTTACATGGTGGAGGCAGAGGGATTGTATTAGAAAGATGTGTTGGGTGTGGAGCCAGTCGTCGGATATGTGCACGGTGAATCCAGATTGTATCACCTTGCTTGGTGTGGAATGATTAAAAAAAATAAAAACATGTTTATTTGATACAGTTTTATGTAATATTTACACACACCTTTATACCTACATACATGAACAGATAGCGTCATATATATTTAATGTTCAGGGTTTTGCGTGAGCACATGCACAAATATTAAGTTTTATATATTATATGAATGGCAGAGAAAATAGGGAAATCTTATCTTAAAATGGTAAAGATGGCACAGATGATGAATCAATTTAGTTATAACTAAGAGGCATTTGGCAACTGGGAACCAAACAAACTGATCATCAAGCCTCAAGATTTTCTGTTGACTGCTTTAATTTGTAGGCTTTCGCAAAACCTAAGCTGTGGACTAACATCTCATTTATAGCTTCCCATTGGAATACAATCTGAAGCTGAAGTAGATGGTGTTATTTTTATGCACAGGTGTATTTATGTAAGACATGAAAAGGAATAAGTCATTGAAAGATCTCATGCTTCACCAAAATAACTTTTTCCTCTAAAAGGGGATACCTGTTCCTCACTTCTGGGTAAGAAAGGAATTACCTGTCATTTTAACTGCTTCAGATTGCTCATCTGAATGTTGTATACTTATTATTCCCCTTATGATCATTATCTAATTCTGTTACCTATCCAATGCAAACTGAGACAAAATTCAGATACCTTATTCTCTTATCAAAAAAATCTTATGATTTAGATTTTGGAAATATAGGGTAAGTAAATAAGTGGTATCTTCTTTTTTCTTCTATGTGCCATGTCTCTTCAGGATGTAGGTGATCATGGCTTTTTACATTTTTCTGTCTTTTGTAGCTCTTAATAAATTTTTGTCTTTTTATTATCACTCCAAACACTGTTCTGCCATCCATTTACACAAGCTTGCTCGGTAGGTCATGCATTGTTTTCCTCTATCCCTCTTTGCCTTCAATCTGTCCTGTGAGTATCAAATTTTTCAAGCCCTCTTTCCTCATTATGCTCCCTAGAAATTTCAACTTTCTCTTTCTGATGTTAAGCATGAGTGTCCTTTATGATTCCATTTTCTCTAAAACTTTGTCATTGCTCACATGTTCTGTCCATGCTATTCTCAGTCTCCTTCAGTAGAACTACATTTCTATTGCTTCAAGTCTCTTCTTCATCTGTGAAGAGGTTTCCAACATTCACGGCAATATAGGAGGACTGATATTAAGTAACAGCTTAGTACTCCTTTCTTTGTTTCTAAAGAAATTTTTCCATTTCTTAATACTTTGCTTAGCTTTTGGAAGGTATCTTTCACTATCTCAGTGAGACTTCAGATTTCAGTGTCACACTTTCTGTCCTCTGTTAAAACATTTCCCAGATATTTAAATTGTTGTACTTGTTTGATTTTGGTATCTCCATTTTGTAATGTTGGGCTCTTTTTGCTGATTCCCCATGCATTCTATCTTCTTGCAATTGATATTAATCCTTTCTTCACACTTTCCTTCCCTGCCTTCTGTAGGAGTTCTTGTAGTTTCCTTTCTATGTCTGCTATCAACACTGTGTAATCTGCATATGTTGTTAAGAGTGTGGCTGCCAATAATGATTCTTGGTGGGATTTCTAATTCTCTCAGAATTGATAAACTCACTGTACAGGTTGAATAAGTCCAGTGAGAAGATACATCATTGTTTTACACCCCATTCTACTTTTGTATATTTGCTGAATTCATTTCCTATCCATATGTAGGTGGCTTACTGCCAGTATAGGTTCTGGATTATGATGAAAATATCAGTATATATAATTAAACAAAAACCTTTTGAGCTACCTCAAGATACAGATAATTGACTATTCTGGTCAACTTCACCAACATCTGATCCATCAAACTCCACAAAATTATGGGTGAGCATTACCCCAGCTACTGATATGGTAATGTAAAAAAATACATAAATTTAAATCCCCTTAATTTCACAAATTCCTATTCCTGTATATTATTTATCTAAAACTTTGAATCAACTGATCCTACTGTACCTATCAAATAAATTTAGGATTAATTCCACTGACAAGTTTCTTCAAATACTGCACTCACATAAGCCTAATAATAGCACCCTTGGCTCATTGGATGTTATAAGTCTCTTAACTAATGTCCCTTTTAAAGAAATTATATATATAATAATACAAAGTAACTATAAACATTTTTTCTAACTTCTAGATATTAAACCAAGAATTCTATGTAAACTTCTGTCTTGCATTACACAAGCATCTTTTTTATGATCACTATGGTAACATTTACACCCAGACTGGTGGCATAGTTATGAGATCACCTCTTAGTCGTACTTAATTTATTTTTTACATGGCTCACTTAAAAATAAACAAAATCATTAACTATTTAATCAAAACTGTGATATATGCTTGATATATTGAGGATATATTCATATTAATGAAAAAACTATTAAATAAAAAAAAAACCTTCAAGGAAAACTCTCTACACTTATGAACTTAACATTAATAAGATAATCGTTTTCTTTTATGTTTTAATAGTTTCAATTTTACTACTTAACTATATAAAAAAATCCACAAGTAAAAATTCTTGTCTACTCAATTATCAAAGTGAACACCCTCACAGAGATAAAATAGCTGTTATAAAGAATATGATCAGCCATGCTAAAACAATTTCTTCTTCACACACATTATTTTATGAAGATATAAATAACAGAAAATGTTTATTAACTAGTTTTCCAAATTGTCATTGACAAGCAAATAAATTACCTTAAAAAAGCTTAGAAAAAATAACATGAACAAAACAATCATCCACATATAAACAAAAAAAAGTCATTAGCTTATTCTATTGTAACATGATGCACCCTAACTAAAAACTAGATGAAAAAAAAAAATTTTAAATATAATTTGCCAGTGCATATCATTTAATGACTGTAGTAAATATCTAACATTTATTATCTAATATAAAATGTTTAAAACATCTTCATTTCAGAAGAAAATTTTTATTTTAAAAATCTTGACTTCAGTAACTTTCACACCACTGTGGAGTGGCTTCCCTCTGTCTTTTCTATAAATATTTTCATGGCAGTTGTTCTAATGTGCCCTCTTCCTTGGTACCTTGACAGCATGAATTTAAGCATATTGGCTACTGGGTCACACCTTTTTGCTGTTGAATTAGCTAGATATAACAGTGAGTTTGATTTTGATAATTTCTTTCCTTGTACTTCTCACCTCTGAAACTCACTCCTGGTTTCTTGCTTCCTTGCCACCTACAATCTTCAAAAATTTAAATGCAAAGCCAATTGCCATTTCTGTCTTCCTGAATCCTGTTATTATAATGTGCATATGGTTGCAAAGGAAAAAACAAACAAGGATTAAAATCTCAAAGCATGTATTGATCAATTTTTAGAATATATACATAGTTGTGTGAAAAGGTGACAAATTTGTTGATATGTAGTTCTTTAGTTGTTGTTGGTAAGGGAAGTGATTAGATGTAAGCATGTTGTTGGTAAGACTGGGAGCTGATGGATTTATTGGTTTAGTTGACCGAGGTCACGGTTGGTGTCAGGGAGAGGCTTGGAGTGGCTTAGTGAAGCTGCATGGTAGCATGAGTAGACATCAGGTGAGATGTGTGGATAGGTTGGTGATTAAGTGTTGAGCTGAATTGCCTGTTGTTGGCGAGGAGTGACATTTTTATATCTGTAGTTTAACAGGTGCTTGCTCCCAAGCTCATCCATTTTTTTTTTTTGACAGCAACATTCATGATTGGCTATTGTATTTTAGATTTTTTCAGGGATTTATTTTGTGGATTAGATAGTCAGAGCCCCTGCACAGAAAACAACTTTTATTAAATTTTGGGTTTTGCTTTCTTCCTGCTCACATCTGGCTGTCATGTCTAGTAACAAAATGTATTTGTGACTTAGAAAGAGATATTGATTAAAGTAGTATAACACTGCACTTTTATTGTCCTTTCTTCTCACTAGAGCCTCCTCATTCTCTTCACTCCCAGTAACTACTTGCATTTTAGTGTCATTAATGCCTTGTTTGGGTTGAAATGATTAACAAACAAAAAAAAAAGAATAAAAATTATTCCTTGTGTCTGGTGTAGAACAGATAAATTTCTCTTACACTCTATCTAAGAGCAATGCACATACAGAAAATTGTAAAGCAGCGAGCAGATATTGCAATGTAATTAACGTTTTCAGCCATTTCATGATGAACACACAACTATTTTGTCAGGTCACTAAAAATACTTCAATAATATACTGAAATGGAAATAACATAGTGATACACAGAATGAAGGCAAAGAAAAAGTGAACTAGCAAAACACATTTGTTGTGGATATTTTAAGGGAGAGAAACATAGGCAAAAGGGAAAAAAAATTAGGCTTTGAAACAAAAACAACAACAAAAAAAAACATAAAAAGTTGTGTAGGGCCATGTTGACTTTGGAATTACATTAATGTAAAAAACTTCAGATTTAAATCTGGAAGTGTTCCAAGCTGGAAAGAAAAAAAAAAAGCTGAAGATGCAAGAGAAATATTTGAGTTCCTTTAGTCACTAAAACAAATAAACAACAAAAAGGGAATTTGGTTCCCATAGTGAAAGTTTGGTGTTTAGAGAGCTGGAATTGATACTATGAGGTTTAAGTTCAAAAATGGATGGGTGAGGCTTATTTCAATAACTTGTCAGAAAAGAAAAGAACTCTGATGAAAAAAAAGTGTTTCTATTACTGTAAAGGCTAAAAAGAAAAAGACAGAAATCTGATCCCGGAACATTAACAGCAAGAAAAATAGAATTAGCAAGTTAATTTTAAATTCTAGCTGAGATAATTTGTGTTCTTTTTATACTAATTCCTCTCAGAAAAGTATGAATTCATCTCTTCTCACTAATCCCCAGCTAAGGGTAAAACAGCAGAGCAGAATAGGCTTTCTAGCTTTGCTTGACAAGCAATCTAGAAGGACCTCTCTGAATTCAAAAAGATTGGTGTGTCAAAAGGATGATTATTCCCTTAACACTGCTATTACTGTATACCCTTTTGATTCCCTTGACAATGTTTATTCTTTTATAAAGCAATGATTAGAATTTTAATAAAATCCAAACATATGAAATTTGATTTATACATTTTCTTTATTCAAAGATGCTAAACAATATTTATTTATTAGATTGAATAAAAAACTTGCTCATATTTATAAATTGGAAATTAATAAATATCACATTGTAGTTGGTTTACATATTTTGATAATTTTGTAATTTCTTATAAATTTTTTAATAAAAAGCCTTCTCTCCAAATTTATTTCTTTATAAAAGGTAAATAGTAAAAATTGCATTGTACTGGATTCACATATTTTTATAATCATGTAAGTAAACATTACCAAGGCAATCAAAAGTGTATACAGTAATAGCAGTGTCAAGGAAATAACCATCTTTTTGACATACAGTTTTTTTTATGGACATGAAGCTTACCAACCCTTCATTCCAGTGATCAGTATTGGATTTCAGTCTGATAGTGTCTGTTTAGTGAAGGACAGTGATTAGCAAATGAAAACTTGAAACCTGGTCTGTTAAAGTACCCCAATAAATATTCTAAAGAATGAATATTAATTTAAAGCAGGGGCCCCCAATGTAGTTGATATTGACATTTGGGGATCATGGGACTATCCAAGGGTTCATAAATGCCTATTGTCAAAAGGGACTTCATAAAAAGGGGTCAATAAATAAATTGTGATGACTTACGACTAAACTTCTCCAATTTCCAACCAAATATAAATCCCCTTGCTTCTGCTCATGAACCACATTTTCCCCGTTAATGGTTTCAAACAATTCAATTAAAAGGTTAATTAATTTATTTTAATGTATTATGAAATTTTAGCAATTTTTAACATTCATGACCTCAAAGAATGGTGTGTCAAAAGGATGGTTTTTTTCCTTTGACACCACTATTATTTTAACTACCTTCACTCCTTGGCAATATTTATTGTTTTAAAAAATGATGATTAGAATTGGAATAAAACCTAAACATATGATGAAAGTGAATTTATACATTTTTTTTGTTCTTGACAGTAGATTGAAGACATTGAATATATAATGTTGCATGGAGCTTTTCTAATAACACATTTCATTATAGAAGTTCAGTCATATTGCCAATAGGTTTACATAAGTAGATTGAAGACATTGAATATATAATGTTGCATGGAGCTTTTCTGATTTACATTGTGTAAAACTATGTAGCCATGATAGTTTTTAGAAACAAAATTCTGCACTGTGCAATTTTCTACTGAATGTTCATCAAGATCTGTATGGAACATGAATTTTTTACACTTCCAGTTCATAGGTATTTTTGTGATGTCAATGAACACTCGTTGCCACTTTTGTGATGTCAACAAATACTCATTGTCACTTTTGTAATGCTCTTGAACCATACTGGTGTCAAACACCTTCGAATAACACTTGCACTAATAGTACTTGCTCAATAATACTCACTCGAAAAGTAACCACCGAATAGTGATCCATATAGTGATCAGTATAGAGAAATAGTGTAGAAATAGTGAATAGTATAGAGAATAGCAAACTGTATAGTAAAAGAGGATAGAATAGAAATGGTGACCCATTAGATACCACACTACTTCCTACTTATATGTTTCCTCCATGGTCACATTATCCACAATAATGGGATCACCTGTGTTTGCTCTCTGGTGATCTGTGTTCAAACTCCAGTGTTGGCGGTGACACTTTACTCCTATACAACATAGGTATTATCTTCATTTTATACAATGACACATTATTATTAATTTTCAACTAGTATTTCTTTCAGTTTAATTTCAGTTTATTTTATTGCAACCTCTCAGAATTTCATTCTATCACAGTAAGTAAACAGCACAGATTTGAAATAAAAAATAAGCTTCTGGTAAGGCTCAAAATCACATTCTTTTTTTCCTATGGAAGCATGACTTCCTGCAACAGCTGCTTTATTAATTAGACTACAAAGACCAACTGGCTGCAGAAAGTCAAGTATTAATGTCTAGTTTTCATTCTTCATTTTTTTTTGATCTATCTACCCAGGCTTTTGTTTTTATCTGAATGTCAGGATCCTAAATATTTAGCAACAACACATCTTTTAAATGAAACATAAAAAAGGTTATTCGCTGAAGGAAAAGTAGCAGAACATCAGTTGAAATAGCATTTATATATTTTTTTCAGAAATATACAATAGCAATAATATGTTTAATTTTCCTTGTAGTGAAGTTTGTTTTATAAAGTAATTAAGTGTTCATAGGGCAGTATGAAATGTGTGGACACTTATTTTATGACTGTCAATGTGTTTGTGATTTCATAGACAAAGGCTTAGTTGGCAGTTGCTGGTTAATCCCTTCTATTGTGTGCATGGACAAGGCTTTAGTTGGTGGCTGCTGGCTGTCATCTCTTCCATTGTGTGCATGTGTGTGGGTGCATGTGTGTGTATGTATATGTAGATCAAACTGTCCTCCCAAATTGGTTTGAACCTTAAGAAGAAGTATGCTTCCATTTTTATATCCATAAGGGATTTTAAAATCTATTCAAAATACAAGGTTTTCATTAGTTAGAAAATAATTTTATACTGGCTCACAAAAATCTTTTTACTGAATTGATTTATTGTTATTTTCTAAATGATCCAAAAATAACACGTGGTAGGTCTACAACTACGTTCGCAAGTATTTTGGCAGTATTTGTCCTTGCAATGATTATTTATCAAACAAAACTTCTGTTGGGATTTTATTGGTTGAAATTATAGAGAATTTAATTCCTCCAATTTATTTTATTTTATTAATATTTTCTTAGCTGTCATTCTTAATTTCTTTTATTTTCTTACTTTATTTGCTTAATGTTTGTTTACATACACTAGTAGTAATTTTATTGTGAATTTATTATTAGATGGAGCATTGTCAGTTATTAAGATATTATTTATGTAGTTAGATGCATAATTGTAATGAGATCCTTGCACACTTCTTGTCCACACAACTGCTATTTCTTCCTATCCAAAGCAAATCCTTTTAAGTATCAGAAGTGGCATTCCAGTGTTCTCTCTGATTTGGTATTCCTATCTTTTAGGTGGGCTACCACATGGTCTTTTTTAAGATGAAAGAGATACTAATGGGAAATTAAACATAATTAACTCAGATATTTTAATTTGTTGAAGATTTGTTTGAAATTGAAGTTTTTATTCTACTGGCAAAATAAAGTAATTAAATTTTAATTATGAGGAATACTGAAAAATTTTCAGCCTTACTCATTTTCCAAATCAGTATTCTGATGTTTGGTCATTGAAATACTGATTTTGGTAAGTGGGTCAAGCCAAATAATTTTCAGCATCCTCTTGTATGGCCATCATTGATCAATAAATGATATTGCAATGCTACTTATTGAACCTGGGGATACTGTTTGTGGAGTATACCAGAATTACAATGTTACATTATATTTCATACAATTTGTTTTTTGCTGGTAAAATTTCTGTCTAGTATTTACTGAGATATATGATTTGAATTGAAAATGTAATTATTAATTATATATATTTTTTTGACAGGGTAAAATTATTTAGCTGAAATATTTTAAATAAATTTTAGGTGTCACTGGTTACAGAAGCTGGAACACCTGATATAGATTCGCAATTAATTTTAATTATTATTTTGTTTGTGATCATTCACAAATAAAACTACATAGCATCTATAGCTAATTAAAATAATAGATTATCAAGTCATATATCATTTAAAATAACATGATGGATAAAAGAGGAAGTGATAGAAAGCAAAGATTATAAGGATGATAGATAACGGTTGATTCTTGAGAAGATTAAGATCATAGTTTTCAAGGAAATGTGGGAGCCTGTTCCACAAAGTAGCAGTTCTTGGGAATAAGCTGTTTGAGTAGAACTTTCTCTTTTCATTTGGAATATGGAGGAAATGAGGATGATCCAGCTCTGTGGAAATAGCATAGGATGTTCTAGCAGTAAAGGTCTGAACCAGTAGAACTAAAGAATGGAACTCATTTACCATGGAAATAGCAACAGATTAGTGATAGGCTTGTGACACTGTATCTATGGGAAAGAGATTGCAGAGTAGAAAATAGGTCTCTCCTCTCCACAAGACTTTGTAAACACTTTTGTATTCTACCTATGCTGGCAAGTGAGGATTGAGCAGTCCCAGCAGCAGTATTCTATTTTTGGTTTAATCTGATTCTTGTAAAGATAAAGCATGACAGAAGGAATGAGATACTTCCCAGAGCCAACCATTTTTTATTACATCTTTAGAAATGGATCATATATTTGAATTTCACTTGAGGTTTGGATTGAACTTGTGACCCAACAGATATTCAGTCAAAAATTAAATAAATATTTGAGAGTAAATCTTCACTGTTGATTTAATTTAAAATCTATTCCTTTCTCTGTATCACATCTTTTGAATTCTGCATCCTTTATAATATTAAATATTGTAATTGTGTTATTTTCCTTTTGATGGTAACTCACAATAACTTCCTCATGGCATACATACCCAATCTTGTTTTCTTTCTACTTTTTTTAATGAATCTTTCTTTTGTAATTTTTCTCAAAACTTCATGGCCAATATTGTCATAATTGTTGATATTCTCAATTCTATGTCAGAAACACATTTTGCATTTCTCAGAACTTTTTTTCTTCTGACAAAGTCTCATTCCAGATGATTTAAGTAAATTTGATAAATGATATATTTATGTTGTTAAAAATTACCCTCTTTTATCAGAGAACAGCCAAACATAGTTTCTGTGATGACAGTATACTATGAAAATCTTGCAAAGAGCATTTCCCATGAGTCCATTGTTAAATGTTTCCTACAGTGAGAATTACTGAAAACATCTGATAATGACATCCATTAAATCAACTGTTATCCAACAAGCTTATTATTTAGATTTATTTATTTCTAATAAGCTTTCGTCAGTATTTCCTCCTATACGCTCAAAGTTCCATTATATTGTAAAAACGTTTGAGTAATTTAAGCTGTTTATTTGAATTCTTTCTTTCTATTTTTGCTATTTATTTTGTTTCTTTGCATATTCTAATTTTTTCTTTCTTTCTTATTTCCTTGTTGTTATCCTCTTTCTTTCTCTCAAATTTCATTAATATTTTTCATTATGTTTTTCATAATTAGTAGGACATGCATCAGTAAATCTTATCGCAAAAAAATTCTTACAGTCTAAAAATATTTTCTGACTTTAAATAATATGCAAAAGGTTGACAAGCTGTAAAAAAACAAACCAATCAATAAATAAAAACTTTTTTTCTTTATTCTTTTTCTTTATTTTTTTATTACTTTTTTCGTTTCACCTTCCTTGCTTTCTTTCATTGTTTCTACCTTTCCTTAATTTCTTCTTGAATCTTTTACTTTTTTCTTTTCTTCCCTTCCATTTGTCTCTTTTCTTTATATAACAATTTTTCTTTAATTAGTTTCAGGATATTTACTGAGCTTCGTTTAGCCAGGCACAAGGCCCCCCAAACAAATGACACTTAATGAAAATTGAACTCATTACAGCAGTATAATCTGTGAGATCAATTTAATATCTGCCATATCCTTTCATTTTTTTAATATTTATATTTTACTTAATAAATTGTTTATTTTTATCACCCTCATTTTTTTTCTCATTCTTTTTTTTTCTTCTTCATCCTCTTTGCTTTTCTTTTAGGAAAGTCACAGCATAATCTCCATTTTAATTTATCATTAAGTTTCATTTATTTTCCTATGTAAGTGCTTTTTTCCAAAATCTTACTTATTTTACTACTTTTTTCATATACCTGTTTACTTTCATACTTCAACTGATTCAGGTAAACCATTTTTTATTTCTTTCCGCTTCTTATCATTAAAATAGCAGGTCCTCTTCTTTATCCACTTTTTCTTCTTTTATCATTCCTACTCCTTTCATTCATCCTCTGCCACTTTCTCCTCCTGTTGTATCATTTCTTTGGAGACTTGAACTGACTCATGCATCTAAATTCAAGAACAATGAATACCATATCAGGATCATTCTATCACATACATCCATGTCAAAATTACCCTCCCTATTTCTCTCATCTTCCCTTGTTTCTCTTTCCCTCTCAGTTTTCATTATTCTCTTTGTGTTCTTTTGTTTATAATCTTTTTTACTCTCCTTTTTTACATTCTTATTGACTTTCTCCTCTTTTTCTTTTCCTTTTTCAGGTTTCACTTATTCCTCTCCTTTTTTTACAATTCCTCCCCATTCTTGTTTCTGTTTCATCTCACTTCATCTCTTTTTGTGAAATCCTACTCTCTTTTCCGTTCTATCTCTCCCTTTCTCAATCTTAATTGTTCAATTATAGGCACTCTTTCCCTATGATACTGCTCTTTTCTTTTCATCTTTTTTCAGTCATTATGTACCTTCCCGCTTTCCCAACCCAATACAGTCACCCCATTCAAACAGGTAATACAGAGTATCCCATCACTCCAGGGCTCTTTGCCTTGATTGGCAATTCCAGAATCTCATGAACTTCCTCTTCTTACACTAATTTGACTGGTGACAAAGAATCCATGATTCACAATTAATCCCCTTTCCTCCATGATTGTTGACAGAATGTATCCCATGATACTTCACTCACCTCAAAACCCAAGTGCTTTTATAAGTACAAGTGCAAAACAGAAGATGACAGCAGGTTCTTGTTTATCAAAGATTTACTGTTTCAAGTTGTTATCAGCACCCTTTGCTTTCTCCATCTGTCAGAATCATGGCACCCTTTATGTTTTGCTTATCTGTGAATAGGAAATCATCCAGAAATAAAATAATAATAAAATAAATTTGCTCTATGATTTTTTTGCATTTTTGCCTCTGCTATTTATTTTTTTTGGCTTGTATAAAAATAACATTTTTCTTCTGTTTAAATAAATAACGGATAAATAAACTTACATAAAGCCAAAAAAAATCATGTATATTAATTTGTGTTTATATGTATATATGTAGTGAGTATAAAATAATTCACTTTATCCACTTACTTCAAATTCAGGTAAGCTTCGGAAAAAAAAAAAAAAATTGCGAGCATATGTGAAATTTTTTTGACCAATGAAAACCTTGCTTTCACAGAGAGTGGTCAATGAGCTGAGAAGAATGGGAAATAAATTTGTGAGCCTATGTGAAATTGCTTTTAAACCAATGAAAACCTTGTCTCCATAGAATTTAGCTGTTACGCCAAAAGAAAGAAAGAAAAGCAAATAGCAAGCTTATGCAAAATCCTTTTTGATATAAAACAGAAAAAAAATTAAATTAACAAGAGAAGAGTGTCTGAAGTCATGTGAAAAGTTTTGTTTCTGTTCATACATCCAACATTAGAATTTTGCTAGTGTAAAATTACTTGCCAATTATATTACTGGCTTTTAACCAACACTTGCTACATCAAAGGATTTTCTTTCAACAATCCAAGAAAGTTAAGTATTTCAAACTATCTCGCTTCATCTACTTTTGAATGTATGCAACCGTATATACCTTCTGTGAACAATGACTTCAATTAACTGTGTTTTAACATTTTTTTAATATTATTTTGTATCAGATCATTTAATCTGTTATATGAATATTTCCTCTTCATGGCAATTCATTAAAATTATGAACTTTAAAAATTTCAGATTTATTAATGAGCTACTGACACAACTTCAAGCATGTAAATTTGTAAATAAATTCTTTATCTTGTTTTGTTAAAATTACCTGTGTGTTTCCTCATCATTATTATCCTTCATTAATCTTCTTGGCATGAATAAATCAACTGTTCATTTTAACCCCAAAGCTCCACACAATTATATACACAATGCATCTCACATTATTAACAATTTTTAATTTTTCCAAATTTTTAGAAAACTAATGAAGGGATTTATGTAAATATTTGCGCCCTTAATATACAAGATGCTGCATACAATATTTATAAATTATAATGAACTACATGTTAACTCTTACAATGGAGTAACAGTTTTATAAAATTTACCAGATTATTTTCATTATTAACTAGGTTACTGAAACTAATGTTGGACTGAGTTTAAAAATATTGGTTAGCAAGATTATTATTATACTATTATCTAATTTTCCTAATAAATAAAAATTTTTTTTTTTAAAATATGTTTGAAAAAAAGGATACAATTAAAATTTTTGTGGAAAATATGTTTATTTTTTAATTACTGGTGACAAATACCAAATGTAAATACAGAATGTTATAATTTAATTTTTTTTCTTTATTTTTTAATTTTAAGTAATTGATTGAAATTTTTTAAATAATTTACTGCACAATTTATACATTAACAGACAGATCAAACATACAATAGAGTTCCACACAAGCAGACCATTTAAAAGCAATCATTTGTGTTCATTAGATGATTGTGTGAATCTTCCAATAATTGCTTCTGCATCCAATTCATATAACAATTCCTTTTCAGTGGACAGAAACACATATGATTCCAAATTCTCCTCAGATAGTGAGTATCTTAACCTTGTCTTTATGATTTTCAGCTTTGAAAATGTCCTCTCACATTGGATATGAGTAACTGATAGTGAGCAGATTACTTTATAAAGTTCTTATTTATTTTTATTGCGAAAACAGTTGTCTGTGTTTTTGTTGTCTTTATTGCATTTTTATTTGATATAGAGGGCCCACTCTATCAGGGGATCACTTGCTATCAGTCAAGCTGATACCCTGTCTTGTCTGCCACTGACTCAAACTCCAAAAAGTCTATATTGTAATTAATTATAATTACAGAACATGTGCAAAGTTTACAAAAACATGAGACCCCAAGTCATGGATTAGATATATAGCAACACAAACTATTTTATTATTTAATAATATAATATGCTCTGTTTGTTTTTACATTGAGCACTTTGATTGTTTACTTTTATAAGTGTTAGTGTTCTTTTTTATTGTTATTAATTAAATAAATGAGTATGTGTCTGTGTGTGCACATATATATAGATAGATACAAAAACACACTGCATTTCATACTATTACTTTAAATTTTTCAAATTTAGAAGAAAAAACTAACGAAGAAAATATTTCATGAAAATATTTCTCTATTAATCAGCAGGATATTTCACATAATATGTATAGATTATAGTACATATCATTCTAATGATGCAATAACAGTTTTATGAATTTTTCTAGGTCTTCCATTACTAGACAACTTATTGAATCTCTAAAAAGCATGATGTTGCAATTAGAAATTATAACTCCATAATGTTTGCAAAATTCAAAAGCACAAATATTTGGAAAATAAACGAAAACAGTTTCATTGTAATAATGACAACTTTATAAAGACAACATTATTGTGAAAAGTATGCTCCATATTCTGAAAATTGATTTTGTGAACTATTGTATGAAACAGACTGCACATCAAGAATAACATTCCAAAGTGCATACTTGTTGGTAAATTGCTGTTCGCCAATGTAAAGCTTCCACTTCAATCAGGTTATGGTCAGGTGAACAAACTAATCACATCATCAAACAAGTTTCTTTATATCCTTTTATTCAGATATTCATTAATTTCCTTCAGAAAATGTGATAGAACATTGTCATGCATAAAAATAATATTCTTTCTATAAGAATTTAACTTCTTTTTGAACCCTGGCTCTATGTCTGCCTTCAAAAAGTCAATGCATGTCTGAGCTGTCATTTTAATACCATTTGGAACTCCACATGAGCCCACCAATTCACTACTTATAATTCAAACCCACATGATCATATAATTCACTGATGAATGGAAGGAGACATCTACATCTCATTCAGGCCAAATGGGGAATGAAGGCCTTATTTCAAACTGGTTATTATATATAAACTAATAACAAACTATATTTTATCAAAGGAATTGGCTATAAATGCTATTATATTGAATTTTTTGTCAAAATAATAACATTTATCTGCTCTCACAGCCAAATTTACTGAAATTTATAAATAGGGTACATCTAATAGATTTGAAATAGTTATCAATATTTATCAATATTCTCTCTCTATTAATTTTGATGACTATTATTTAAAATATTAATATCTTTGTATTAAAGAGTTCTGCTTTGTCTCTACTAAAGGGAGTAAGCTCCCTCAAAATTGTTAGCCCATGCTCTATGGCCAATGTAGCCTGCTTTTCTGTTTGGATCTTTTTTGAGACATCAAAAAAGTACTTTTATGAGATGAGACACAAAATTTCCATTGCAAAGTGTCAAATAATTCAGACCAATTTGGTCAAGATTAGAGTTTGCTATTCTTTTCCTGTTTTATCAGCACCCACAAGAAATTGCACATAAAGAATTCATATTTTATGGAAATACATTTATAGAAATGTAAGCCTAAGCCATATATCCTTTTTATATACAGAGGTACATTCACAAGTATAACGATGAAAAAAGCATTAATTTCAACATAATATCCTTCATTGTTACTACACATTGCACAATGCATCACTATGGATCATATAGGTCAAATATTGAAAAAACTGATAATGAAAAATTTAAATCAAAATTAAGCTCATAATATTACCATCAATCAGTACATAAACCTTTAGAATTTTTAAGGATATACTTATTGATCCATCTACATTTACCTAGATTGATCTATCTATCTATCTATCTATCTATCTATCTATCTATCTATCTATCTATCTATCTCTTTCAGTCTGTTCATATCTATCTATCTATCAATCTGTCTGCTTTTCTCTTTCTGTCTCTCTAATATATATATATGTATATATATATATATATATATATATATATATATATATAAAAAAAATAAGAAGAAAAAACAATATATATGCAAGTCAGGACTAGGCAAAGTAACAATAATAAAACAAAATCCTCACAAAGTAAGAGCCGTGTTCATGCACAAAAGGGATACAGTTAAATGGTTATAGCATTCTGACTTCAAGATAAGAAAGAGCAAAATATGGCAGATGAAACTGAAAAGTGGTAAATTTTATTGGTTAGGAAGAAATCCCAGCATTCATTTGTAAGTTTTGTTTATAAATTTGGAGAGGGGGATGTTCTTAGCAGTTATTCATGAAGAGATTACAACCAACATATATAAAAGAAGAACATGTTGTAGATCATATATATATATATATATATATTTTATTTTATATATATATATATATATATATATATATATATATATATATATATATATATATATATATATATATAAAGAAGAGAGAGAGAGAGAGAGAGAGAGAGAGATTCTGGAGAAAATATGAAGATGCAATAGAAAGGATTAAAGAGAAGAGGTTAATAGCATAAATCAATATATCATATAAAACTATAAAAAATGTTTATTCTATTATCTATCATTATGAATACATCCTTATAACATGCTAGCTTCTTGTGTTAAACCATTGATGCAAAATATATTGGCAAGGGATAATGATACAATGTCCCATGATATTTCTCTAGGATTGTTCCCACCACTCAACTTTCTCTCTTTACATCTGTGTCTAGGCATTAAGGATGGCAGCAAATCATAAGCATCTTCTTTATTTGCTAGGGAATAATATTAAGAAAATGTGACAGTGATCAGTAATCAATAATATCAAATTCTATGTATAAGTTGATTGCTTTTCAACAGTAAATGGTAAATTGGTTTTCATTTTTCCTGATGACTCTTATATCAGGGCAGTCTTAGCATCACAGACAATCTTGATTTTTTATGTAAGATGGCAAAACTACTATGCTGATTAAGTTTTACGTTTTAAATTTAACCATAATAGATTTGGGTAAATATTGTCAGTTAGAATTTTTTACAGATTTATAACTTGTTTATGAATATTGATATTCCTACACAGGAATTACCATCTTTCAAAAACAGAAACTAAAACTTTAAATTTAATTATAGAATTAAATTAAAATCCCTAATACTGTTTCATTTTCAAGTGATTTTTGGAATAACTTATTTAAAATAAGTTACTAATTACTAGGGATTTTTAATTTAATTCTATAATTAAAATTAAAGTTTTAGTTTCTGTTTTTAAAACATAGTAATTCCTGTGTAGCGATGGGACCATATTTTTAAATTAGTAAATTTATAGTATATATATATATATATATATATATAGATATATAGATAGATAGATAATAAAAATATAGTTTAATGTATATTTATGGCTAAAATGTTCAATATCAGGGATAGAGCATATACATATATATATATATATATATATATATATATATATATATATATATATATATATATATATACTACCATTCAAAAGTACTTGGCCACTCTCAATTTTTTTATTTCTCATCTTAAAAGTGTTATTTTTAATTAAACAAGTTAAGCACCACAATGATTTTATTTATTATACTAAATACAAGTCTTCCTCAGCAACTTTGATCTTAGCTTTTGAAAAATTGATCTGAAGGCATTTTTCTTCTTTACATTTTTCTTCTGAGCATGAATAAAATGTTTTCCAAAAGTTACATTATACACCCACTTGAACTCATATTAGATTATATTGTGTTGAATTACTGCTTTCTAGATATTACCTGTTTTACCTCTGCTGCCTATGTACCTTGCCCAGTAGTGAAATCTGTTATTCTTATTTTGTTTAAATTAAAACCTAAATTTTGCAATTTTCTTCTGGATCAAAACTTTATTTTCAAAAATGCCCAAAACATGTGAACTTACACTTGAACAAAGACAAGAGATCATTACTTTAAAAAAAAGAAGGATATTCAAGCAGAGAAATTTTTTAAAATATCCCAGAACTATATAGAATCCCAGAATTATACAGTTAGGAGACATCAGGAAACAGGACAAAACAAGACCAAAAGTAGGGCTGGTAGACCAAAAGCAACAACAAGAGCAGAGAACAATTTCACCAGGGTCACCAGCTTGTATGACAGTAGGCTGACTGTTCCAAACATCACTGCACAACTGAACCAATGTTGTAAAAAAATGTGTCAAAATCCACTGTGAGGAGAAGACTCTGTGAAGCTGACCTATATGGCAGAATTGCTGTCAAAAAACCACTGTTAAGGAATCAGAACAATGTCAAAAGGCTCGAGTGGGCCAAGGCACACAAAGACAGGACAATAGCAGTGGAATAAAATCCTTTGGACTGACAAAGCAAAGTTCAAAAGTCAGGGATTTGCACCAGGTGAAGGGCAAATTAAATCAGACCAGCTATCACAGCATACTGCAGCATCACACAATCCCATCTGGAACACAGCTTGTAGGTCAAGGATTTGTAATGCAAGATAATGACCCAAATCATACTAGTAAACTCTGTCAGAGGTACATTAAAAGTAAAGAGGAACAGCACGTCCTTCAACTGATATCTTGGTCAGTGCAATCAGCAGACTTAAATCCCATTGTACAGGTGTAGGATAAATTTGACAAAAAGGCATGGCTAAACAACTCACAAGGGTGGCTCACTTCTAGTAACTCTTGCAGGAAAGCTGGGCAGAACTATCTTCAGTCTACCTCCAGTCTTTGGTGGAAAGAATACCAAGAATCTGTGAAGCAGTGATAGCAGCAAAAGGGGGTCATTTTGATGAATCAAAAGCTTAAGAATTTTTTTTCTGAGTTTTTTGGTTTAATTTGTATTTAATGTGGCTCAGGAAGATTTGTATTTAGTATAATAAATAAAACTATTGTGGTGCTTAACTTGTTTCATTGAAAATAAAACTTTTAGGATGAGAAATAAAAATTTTTGAGGGTTGCCAAATACTTTTAACTGGTAGTGTATAAGAATAATACAAATTGTCAGTTAGCTGATTGATGTTATATTCAGGTACAAACATTATTATAGTGGATACTTCATAATATAAATACCATATATACTTGTGTATCATGTGAATTTTGAAAACCTAATTTTGAAGCTAATCTTAAGGTTAATGCATCATACACAATATATAAATTTAGCATATGTACTGCTGGCCCTGGACCATACTATATATCCATTTACAGGAGTCAAATTAGCTTCAAAATTAGGTTTTCAAAGGTTGCATGATATGCAAATATATACAGTAGATGCCCCATTTCTATTTATCAGTGTGTATTATGCCTATCAGCCTGCACATTTGAAAAATCAAAATAATGAAAGTATATTCCCTGTCAGAGATTGAACCTGTGCCCTACTGTTTAATCCAGTGTGCTTTCCTGCTCAGCCATGCAGAATGTTAAGGCAAGCAAGGTTTTATTTTCCATTTTTAAGGAAATAGAACTTTGCTTGCATGACCAAGTAGCAGTGGAAGAACAGAAACACAAAAGATTTCTGATAAAATCTCAGAGTTTTGTTAGCTGAAAGTACTCAGAAGATATCGGAAAATTCATATTCTAATACTAACCTGATGTCAGAAAAATTATTTAAAAAATTGATAGGATTAATAAGGAAAAATAAGAAAAACAGAACTTTCACTGGTTTTTAATTAAACTTTCACACTAATGACCTTGAGAAAGGTATGAATTCATCTCCCATCCCCAGCTTTGAGTTATATAGCAGAGTAGACAAGATTTTCTTGACTTGGGTGGCAGCTTGTCTAAGATAAGGAAAACTCTGAATTCAAAACCATAGAGAAAGCAACAAGAAAGCATTCCATTATTTTTGCCAAGAAGACATGGCAATTCACAGATAATAAAGAAAAGGAATCTGTGTAAAGTCATGATCACTTATGGTCTGAAGATATTAAAAAATCAAAACTCATGATTGAAATATTTATATATTTTCTACCAAAAATGTGTATTTGAACTCAGGTAAAGTTCAGATTTTTAAATGCTGACTTTTGAAAGTAGTGCTTCACTTAAAAAATTCCTTGTCCTATTTACTCTACTTAGCCTTGTGCTTGACTCAGCTAAGCTTAATAAATATCAAAATGAATCACGTTTTCATTGTTAAAAGATAAACAGATCAGTCATTTGAAAATAAGTAATTTTCAAATGGTTTGAATATTTACTGCAGATTTAACTACTTTATAACTTCTTGTCACTGATTTTTGTTTAAAAAAGAGATGATGTTGAAAGTTAAATTTTTTTTTACAGTAATATTCGCCCTGTACAAAGTCTGGGGGCCACTTGAGGTAGAGGGTTACATTAAGGGGTAGTTTATATGGATAGAATGGGAAGATAACAGTTAACTATAGACTTGAACAGGTTAAGATTGTAGTCATTGGGGAAACATCCTCTTCAGAGCTTGTTCCACAGAGCAGTGGTCCATGGAAAGAAACTGTTTGAGTGGAACTTATTTCTCACCAATGAAATATGAAGGGAATGTGGGTGGTTTCCTACAATGTAAGTGACATGGTGGGTCCTAGCTGTGATGGTTAAACCTGGTGGAACCAAGGAATGTAGTTCATCTGAGTACTTTCCATGGAAATAGTGATAGAGCAATGAGAGGCTTGCAACATCCTGCCTATGAGAGAGAGGTTGGAGGGTGGAAAATGATTAATTTTCAATAAGGACTTGGAGATGCTTTTGAACTCTATCAAGATTGGAAAGTGTGGACTGGGCAGCTCCTGCCCAAATATGATAACAGTACTCCATTTTTGGCCTGATCTGGCTCTTATAAATATTGAGGACAGCATGTGGAGTCAGGTATTTATTGGAGCAGTACAGGAAGCCTATCATCTTACCTGCATCTTTAGCGATGGATCGTAGGTAAGAGTTCCACTTGAGGTCAGGTGTGAATTTGAGGGTCAATATTCTCTCAAGGCACAGTACCTCCTCGAGGGGACATCCATTCCTTTTGACTGGCAGTAGTTTGGAGTCTGGTTGGTGGTGATGAAATTAAAATTTTTTTTTTTTAAGCGTTTCACCCCAAGCAAGGCGGGAAGCCACTAGGATGCAAGGGGTTACAGAAAATTTGGAGCAAGATCAGATGGGAGTGATAGAAGAAAAGATTGGGGAGAAGGGTAGTGGATAGATCAAGGCAACTGGAGATCTCGATTGACATTACATTTGAATAGCTGGAGATTATAGCTCTCAGGGAAACTGGAATAGGGAAGGGAGTTCCACAGGTGAGAGGTGCAAGACATGAAGCTATTGGAGTAGAAGAGACGGCTACATTTAGGAGTTTCGACAGTAAAGGGGTGAGAGCGGGATGCCAGCCTCATAGGGTGTTTGAACTCATGATGTCTGGGAACCAGCGAATGCAGCTCCTCGGAGAAATTGTCATGAAAGTATTTGTAAAACAGACAGAGAGAGGTGACGGCGCATCTGTGAGAGAGTGACTGTAGACGAGATGCCAGAGCAGGGTCAATTATATTGCATATCCGCCTCTGGAGCCTATCAAGAACCCCGAGGTAAACAGAAGGGGCTCCAGACCATATATGGCAGCAATACTCCATGCAAGGGTGAATTGTTGATTTGTAGATCTGGAGGATCGATTCTGGGGAGTAAAATTTCCTGCCGTGGCACAGGGAGCCAACTTTCCTTGTGGTGGATGAAGCAATTGACTCCATGTATTTGTTCCATCTCAGGTCAGCAGTCAACGTGAGACTGAGCAGCCACAGAGAGTTGCTCTCGAGAAGTTGAGCATCAGACATTCTAATGGAGGGCAGGGAAGGATCTCTGTGGTGATTAATAGAGAGCAGTTTTGGTTTTGAAGCATTAAAGTTGACCAGCCAATTCCTGCCCCAATTCACAACCAATTGGAGGTCCTTTTCGAGACGCACGGCCAGGTTAGTTGTCAGTTGTTAGTTTGTCAGTGACACTAGATTTGTTTTTGAGGCAGGAATAAATTGTGGTGTCATCCATGTAGATGCCAACTTGGGAATTTATGGCATCAGGCAGGTCATTTATGTAGATAAGGAATAGAGTGGGGCCTAGGATGGAGCCTTGAGGAACACCTGCGTTTGTGGGATAGGAACTGGAGGAGAATCCGTTGAGAATGACCTTCTGTTCACGGTTTTACAGGAATGATTGTATTAGGTCAAACAATTAACCCGTAATGCCATAACCCTGGAGCTTGCGAAGAAGGCTGGCATGCCAAACCCTATCAAATGCTTTGGAGATGTCTAGGGCCATGGCACGAGCTTCCCCGTTATTTTGAAAAGCTCGGTAGACAGTTTCCGTGATGGCCGTAAGCACATCAGCTGTAGATCAGGCAAAGCGGAAGCCATATTGCTTGTCTGAGAGCAGATCTGTATTACTTAAGATAGTGTCCCTCAAGTGTTTCTTTAAGAAAAGAAACATCACATAATCAATTCTGTCCAGCATAGTGTATACTTACTTTTTATATATATTTATCTCTATATATTTCCTTACTTACTTTTGTGTCATTGGAGATCATATCAGGGAATTAAAATGTTTTTCTTGATCTTTAATACTGTTAATATTTTTGGGTTTTTTATTTTTATTTTTTATTATTATTTGTAGTTATACACTTTAAAAATCCTCTTTAGCCATCTAGAGTTTTTTGGTGTTTTTTTTGGTGTCATCTATTTATCTTCAAGTTTCATCTTTCTTCTTTTATGTATCATGTCTCTTCAGGATGTGAGCAACTTCCTATCTTTTTTAGCTCTAAACAATGGTTGTCCTTTTATTATCACTCCCAATCCATGTTTTACTATCCATTTATACAAGTTCATATGTTATTTGCTGTTTGCCTCTGCCCTACTTGGTTTCTGTGAATATCAAATTCTCTAAACCCTTTTTCCTCATTATGTGTCATAGAAGTTTCAACTGTTTCTTTCTGATTCTAAATGCATCTTTTTTTTTTTTCATTTTCATTAGGACTTCCTCATTGCTCACATGTCCCATCCATAGTATTCTCAGCATCCTTCAGTAAAAGCACATCTCTTTTACCTTATCATCTTTTCATCTGTAAAGAAGTTATACAGCACTCACTCCCATAGAGGAGGACCGATATTACATAACAATTCAATTTTTTTTGCATGAACAAATGTACCCGTCAATAAGATATAATGTCAAAAGGACATTTTTTCTCATGACACTGTGTTTTTAACTACCTTCACTCTTCAGTAAGGTTGATTGTTTTAAAAAGCAATGATTAGAATTGGAATAAAAGCTAAACATATGATGAAAGCGAATTTATACATTTTTTTGGTTCTTGAGAATTTACAACAAAATATATTAAACTATATATATTTATTAAATTGTTTATTTAGATGAATAATTTTATATTTATAACATTCTAAAAACTAATTGGTGTGATGGAGTAACCAGCCACCCCCATGAGTGGCGGCACTATAGGTGGTAACCACCTATAGGTATCCATGAGGACAGCAGACAGGAGAGTCGAGCTGGGATCTGCAAGGCTAGCAGCCTTCCGATAGCAGCACGCACACAACTGTACTGACTTGTGATGACCGTATGCATAACTATTACTTCCTTGCTTGTTGTACTGGTTTCTACAATAAACCTGTTACTATTTATCCACCGTGTTTGTCCAGTTGATATTCCTATTAACACGGAATATAACACTAATACAATTAGAACTAATGCAATGCAATGCAATGCTTATCATTTACTAATTTATAAAGAAATAAATTTGAAAACAATTTTTCATTCATAAATTTATAAACATTTACTAAATTATTAAAATATGTGAACCAACTCTAAGGAAAAGCTTATTATTTACCATTTTATAAAGGTTGAATCAATTGGCAATTAAACAATGTTTTATCAACCATTTCAATAAATAATATAATAAATAAATAGTGTAAATAAACAATCTAATAAATAAATAGTGATTATTATTTTTTTTGTAAATTCTCAAGAACAAATAGAATGTATAAATTCACTTTTATATGTTTATGTTTTATTACAATTCTAATCATTGTTTTTTAAAACAATAAATATTGCTGAGAAGTGAAAGTAGTTAAAAAACGTAATGTCATGGGAAAAAACTGTCCTTTTGATACTATGTCTTATTGCAGGCATATTTTTGTCAAAACTTTCTTTTTTCTTAATACTTTGTTTAGCTTTTGGGAGGCATCTTTTGCTATCCCAATGCACCTTCAGATTTCAATGTCACATTTTCTGTTGTCTGTTAAAACACTTTCTAGATAGTTAAATATCTGTACTTGTGCAGTGAGTGCAAAATAATAATAACCCCCTTTCACCTACTCTCTTCAAATTTGGAGGACTGTGGAAAAAGAAGGAAAGAAATTTGTGAGCCTATGTGATAATTTTTGCCTTTCATAGAAATTAACCAGTGAGTTGAGGAAAAAGAAGGAAAGAAATTTGTGAGCCTATGTGAAATTGTTTTTGGATCAATGAAAACCTTCCCTTCATAGAAATTAGCTGGTTAGCCAAGAATAAGAAGGAAAAAAAGTAGCAAGTCTATGCAAAAATGAGGAAAGAAATTAAAGAGAAAAGTGTCTGAAGTCATGTGAAAGGTTTCTTTTCAGTTCCTCATGAACAATGTTGAAGTACTTGCCAGTGTAAAATTACTTGCTAATTATATTATTGGCCCCTAGCCAGCATGCAGCATTTCAAAGAATTTTCTTTCAACAATCCAAGAATGCTAAGTATTTCAAACTATCTCTTTGAATGGATGCAAACCATATATCCTTTCTGTGAGCAATAAACTCTCTTGCCTTTGTCTTAAACATTTATTAATATTATTTCATATCAGATCATTTAATCAGTTGTATGAACATTTCTTCTTCATACCAATACATTAAAACTATGGATTTTAAGAATTTTGGTTTATTTTCCTGAAACAAGCTACTGACACTACTTCAAGCATGTGATTTCACGAATAAATTCCTTATCTTGTTTTGGTAAAATTACCCATATGTTTCCTCGTCATTATCATCTTTCATTAACCTTCTTGGTGTGAATAAGTTGACTGTTTATTTTAAATCCTAAACCCTATGCCACTATACTTGCTTGATTTTGGCATCTTCAGTTTGTAGCTTGCATAGTATTCTCTTATTTAGATTGTTTCAGTGTTTCATTCTAGACAAAATATTGAAGAAGACCAGAAGCAGAAATAGGGGTCATACCACACGGAAATAAAATAATTAATTCCCTCATCAAAAATGAATAATTGAATAAATTAAATCTGAATTTGTTTTTACATTTTAGCTTGAACAGACATATTATCAGATTCCTTTATTACTACAAAACCTCATTTTATTAAATCTAGCTTAACTAAATATTATTTCTGTTATTTTTTCTCTTTCCATAAAATAAGTTATATAGAATGCCTAGTTTTATTTTCAGTAATTATAGTACTTGTCAGCTGATGTAATGGAATAACCTGTCACCTCCATGAGTGACTACACTATAGGTAGTAACTACCTATAAGTATTGGTAAGTCAAAGGACTACAAAGCCTAGCTGTGACCAGTACCAGCTAAACAGTCAAACTCTCTGCCTTTGGGCAGAGAGGAACCTGGACGAGTCTCTGGTGAAGGGCAGAGTCTTGTTCAGAGAAGTAGACTGACTCTGAACTCATTTATGCGGGTTCAAAAAGGGAATATTTTTGGCCGAGCCTATGGGCTGAGAGAACCCACATTAAACCGACCTAGTGCCGCATGCAGCCCTCATGTGTGTGTGGGGAGAGGTATCCAAATATTCTAGCTGCGACCTGTTCCAGGCAGGCAGGGTTAGCTACCCCAAATGCAAGCTTCTTTAGGAGCAACCCTACAATGTGCTATGAGTACTCAAAGTTTAATATATCCCTGAGAGATCCCGAGAGGGTGAGTGGAAGAGATCTCTATCAGGACTGATTCTTTGACAACGAACAGAGATGCCCAACCACACTTGAAAGAATGCATTTGTGGAAAGTTGTGCAAAAACCAATGAGGCCTACGAATCCACCAAGGCCAGATGAAATGCCTGGAGAGGGGGAGGCTTGAGCAACGTATAGGTACAAGCCCTGGTAAAACGAAGGAGAGGAAGGACCAGGAGTCGCACCACAGAGTCCAATCCCTCCAAGCTCAGGTTTCCTCTTCTCTAGGCATGGAGTCAAGGAGAAGAATCAAATGGCCACCTGCTTACAACAAGGAGGCCTGGCAGAATTTCGATAGAGCTGAGAGTATAAATTCTGTCATGAGCACTAGCACAATTCTTTACACGGTGGTGACCTGTAGAATAAGATAACAGGTCGGGGGGTGGCTGTCGGAGCTGATATGATGAATAAGAACCCCGAAATCAGCAATGAAGATGGCTTTCATCACTGATGACCACCTTTAAGCATTCGAATGTATTTTGTGATGACAGCTAAAGAGTCAAACTCTCTGCCTTCGGACAGAGAGGAACCCAGATGAGGCTTCGCCGAAGGGCAGAGTCTCGTTCGGGGAGGTAGACTGACCCTGAATCCATTTATACGGGTTCAAAAAGGGAATATTTTTGGTCAAGCCTATGGGCTCGGAGAACCCACGTTAAACCGGCCTTGTGCCACATGCAGCCCTCATGGGTGGATAGCTAAATATACTAGCCATGTTTCTGTTGAGTACAACTCAGACTTACATGAGAACTACTGATCTTCCAATAGCAGCACTCACTACTGGATTGACTTGTCCCGATCACGCACATAACTGTTACCTTATTTCTTATTGTACTGGTTTTACAATAAACCTTTACTTATTTTATCTACCATGTTTGTCAAGTATATATTCTTTTTAGCATGGAATATAACATTAGCCAATAAGATTCCTGATTTACAAGAGTATTTGCATATCTACTGATCCTTTCAACTCATTTATTTTCAAGCTTCAATAGTTGGCCTTCTAGTCATAATATCAGAGAATTGTATGCAGTGAGAAATTTTCATATTTTTATAATTTAAATATGCATTTTATATGTCAGAAAATGCAGCATAAAATAAATAAGAAAATATTGTTTAGAATAGTGAATTATAAAAGCTTTGTTAAAAAAGGGGTTTTTAAAAACCATATCTATTAAATCAGAGATTTTTATACTGTATGCATTTTATAAAAATATGACCATTAGAAAATTCACTGATCCTGTTGTGATAAAAGAATGAATGTTTTTTTTTCACTACATAAAGATGGGCATTGTCATGCATCAAATTCACTATGTGAAATTTCTTATGGTGAGAAATGTCTTTCCTGTTCCAATGAATCATTCAAACATGTTGACCGAATCATCTTTAATTTTTCGCATATTGTGGTATTTTTCTTTACAAGGATCTCCAATTCATCTTTTTTCAATTTCTGATGTTTTCTCAGGTGTTCTTTTTCTTTGAACTGAAAAACTACTTTTTGGAAACTTTACAACCATTCCCTCCATGTGCTTACACCTATTACATCATTATCATAAGGTACAGTGAAACATTTCTTGGTTTTAACTCAGAAAAAAAAAACATAAAATGTCATCAAATTATATTATGTCATGAGTCCCATAACCCATTAGGGTTGTAAGGGCACCACATGTACTGCAGCCTTAGCAGAAGTGGTGTGGCTTAGACAAGTTAGCCTAACAGTGTCCATACCTATTTAGGCTGGTTTTGAATTCAGAGATTTCCTACTAGACTGGTTGCCACTTCAAGAATTCAATTTGCCTTGGTATTTAACCCATAGCTGGAGGAAGATGGATCCATGCCTTTTCCAAGGGCATTAGCATAAATTTAACAAAACATAAGCGAGTAGAAATTGAACTCAGTACTCAGAATTCATTGCCTACACTAGTACCTGTTACCCTATCTGCACCTCCACATGACAACTAAAAATTGCTAAATGTGTATTTCACATTCTGCCATGATTTCCACCAAAATAAATTTATCATTTTAAAAAAAGTCTTAAAGAGGATACATGTATAAACAACAAAGAGCTGGACAAACTTCAAAGACACTCTTAGGATTTCTCTAATATTGAGCAAAATATGGTTTAGTAACTTTTGCATCAACTTATTATTATTATTATTATTGTGCTGCTGCTGCTGCTGATGATGATGATGATAATGATGATGATGACAATGGTAATAATGATGGCAGCAGCAGCAGAGAAGAAAATATCAAAATTTGTAATTTGAGAGATGTTGTGAAAGTGATGATGGAAATTAAGCAAGGTAGATACAGGGCTATGGAAAACAATATGTAGAGAAGAAGATGGAGAGAAAATTCTGGGAGAGAATAACTGTAACTATTTACAGAAGAATGACACAGGCAGGATAAGAAAAAAACAGGTGACAAAGTACCTCCTAGAGGGATGGGCTTATTGTATCAAGTGAATTTTTAATGGTTGGAACGAGTGTTATTATTTATTTATTAATGATCTCAGCTGCTAAAAAAAAAAATCAAAGCTGCTGTTAACATAGCCAGATTGAGTCTGAACCTAAGAGCAGGTATCTAAGTTTTAAAAAATCTTTTACATCTTATACTTATCGTAGTATTTTTTTTTATATCTTTATGATATAAATATCTATTGCTGCTGTTTCACTTATTGCATTATAATGTAAGTTATTGACCTTTAGGTCACAAAATTCTTTTTATGACTACTTTGAAAAGAAGTTGTGCTTGGAGGATATGTCTCTTGAGTTGTCAAGCCATCACTGAACTAGCCATTAGAATTTAACTATTTTTTTATGAAACCAGACATCAAAGTAGAACTTCAAACTTTTCTTTCATTTATTCACCATTTTTTAAAGACATTTTTTTAAGATGCAGAGCCTTTTGCTTTCTTGAGTCATGAGAGTAGAACGGAATAAAATTAATTGGCATTTTCCCTTGAAGAGAATCAATATAGATTACTAATTGATATTTTTCATATTTTGTCATGTATTGATTGAGACTGAGATTCTCATTTAAAAATTAAAGTGATCAAGACTTGGATTGCAGCTAGGAATAGTAGTAGTAGTAGTAGTAGTAGTAGTAGTAGTAGTAGTAGTAGTAGTAGTAAGTCCTGTAGACTCCCCTGTGGAATATTAGGACAGGTTATTTTTTCATTTTGTTTAGAAAATCAATATTGCACTCAGTGTAAAAGCTGGGTTTTATGTGATAAAATATTGAAACAAAAGTTTTGATTCCTAGCTTTTACCAATTTTTGAGCATTTAGTTTTAAAGATTGTCTGAAAAAATGTACAGAAATTTGCTTACAAACTGACTTCAAAATTTTACTATTTCAAGAATAAATCCAAATATAGTTGACATCTTTTGTATTAGATACATTGAATGGAAAACATATTCAAACCAGAATTTTAATTATGAATCACCACAAGTAAAATATGCAATTTTTTAAACTGTACTTGATAAGTAAAAAACCTATAAACAAATTGGAAAAGATTACAAAAAAGCTACTCAATGAATAATAATTAATTAAAACAAAAAAAAAATAGATAAAAGTGTATATAACACCGTAGTACTCCTGGGCACAAATTATAAGACAAAATGTTTTAAATTTGCATTATTTATTGAAAATCACACTAAAACTTTTGCACTGTATAACACTTTACTACAAAAGATAACTAAATTGTTCAGTATAATTTCCCTTTGAAATAAATGAGGGTCTTATTTGATGGCACACTGATTTATTAATAATGTGCTTTTACCATGCATCTTGTCCATATACAATTTGTAAAGCTTCAGTAAATTAACAATTTTATAAGGCTGTGCTATAGGACTTTCACTGATCACTGGAATGAAATTCCAGTGCCATAATTTTGAACCTAATCTTAATCTTTAAACTCATTTCCTCAAAAAACAGTAATAATTTTGAAAAAAATATTGAGTGCAATACCAGAGTTCCAAAATTGATCTGCCCTACTGGGACATAGAGCTATGACCATACCATTGTTGCTGCAGTTTCTGTAGCAAGTAGAAGTTTACAGAGTTTTCATTCTCCTAAACAGGTTGCCAGCCAAGGCTAGAATTTAATCTGCTCTGCCATTAACAACAATCCGGAGAAAGAAATGGATTCATACCTTTCCAAGAGTATATGTGCAAAAGCGAATGCAATAACATTGGCTGCAATTTGAACTTGGCACTCCAACCCTACTTTCTGTGCACATTCTGCATCTAACTATAATAATGAAAGTAAAACAATTCTTTAGTCATATTGGTGAACCTTGGCTGGCAACCTGTTTAGGAGAATGAAAACTCTGTAAGCTTCTACTTGCTACAGAAACTGCAGCAACAATGGTATGGTCATGGCTCTATGTTGGTGAGCTTGTGACTGTTGTTTCCATCAGAATCAACTGATGCAAAACTGATAGGTCTACAGTGGTGAACAGAAGAAATAAGCCACATCAGTTAAAAAAAAATAAATTTTCTCAATTTTTTAGTAAATAAATAGATTTTTAAATATTCAATATTTGGCAGTGAACTTTCAGGAGTAGTATATGAATTTATGCAAGTAATCTGTGTTTGATCCTTTAACATGAGAAAAATGCATGTATATTTTAATCAGGGATAATCTTAATCTTAAGGGTGTGTCAAGTGGCTTATAATGTTTGCATGCATTATTTTCAGTATTACAATACATTCAGGTCTGTATATCTCTTCACACTGTGTTCATGTGAATATGACAATTTGCAGTATAGTTCTGGATGACCAAAGATACTACACCTGAAATTACATTGCTGAATACTTACAGTTTCTTAGTAAAAATTAAACAAACTGATTTTTTACCTTGGTGGCTTGCCACTGTATATCATTCTGAAATGTCAAATAATTTTTTATGAAAAATCATTGTTTGCATAACAAAGAAATGTCTATTGTACAATATCTGTTTTCAAATAAAATTTGTAATTGTCAAGGTTCAATTTCAGTGACATTGGTCACGGGTATGAATGGGGCTTGTGTTTACAATAACTATATAAATATATAAGGGTGCTGAAAATTCTTAGCCCAAACAAAGAGCCCTTTAAAAAACATCTATAGCAGTAGTCTAAAAGAAAAACAAAATAGATTCCAAGGGTAATGGAAAGTTTTGAATGAAGAAAAACTTTGAAAAGTAGAAAATATATTTGGGGAGGGAACTGTTCTGTAAAAATAGTTTTTCAAAGTACACAAATATTTTTCCTATTCAGACATTAATAACAAAAGAGAAAATATAGTCTTATACTAAATAGTTACAAAATAAAATATAAAATATGTAAAATATAATTCCACATAACAAAAAGAAAGATAGACCCCCTTCCATTCTCCAGAGAGAACAACAATTTTTTAAATTGAAACCTTTCCCTGAGTTCAGTAAGTCTACATACCAAATTTGAGGGCTCTCAGTATAATGATTTGTTCAGTTTAATAAACTGACAAACTATTTATATATATATTTTACATTTTATGAAAGAAGGTATTGTGAATATTAATATGTCAAAATTGGCCTACAGAGGTCTGTGTTAGAGATTTCTTGTCAAATGATACACCATGGTTAGGTAAACCAGTTGGGATTGATAGCCATGAAATTAAGATTATTATTTGAAAATAATTAACATTATATAATGCAGAATATAACCAACATACTCAAAATATTCAAATCAAGCACTGAAAATCATTTGCATCAGTTTGGTTATATTAGTTACTTTGATGAGTTGCTTCCATATAAATGACACCAAAAATATATACTAGAAAGTATTTCAGTATGTAATAGTAAAAATATTCCATATTTTAAGTAAATTGTGACAGATAATAGGAACTTTACAACAATATAATGCAAGATATTATTGGGCAAGTAAAATTAAAATGAACCACCAGTAACTACTCAAAAAAGCTTATCTTTGGCTAAATAAATGATTCTGTGAGTATGGTTGGGATTGTCTAGAAAACAAAATGATTAATTCAAATAATTACTCATAATTAGACCAAGTGAGGATAACAATTAAAAAAAAGAATCTGGAATGAGTTAAAAGAAAGTCAGAATATGATATTAAATCCTATATATATTTTTCAACCAATAAAATCTCATCAGAAGATTTACTGAATAAACAATTATTACTAGGACAAATACCACCAAAATACTTTCAGATGTAGTTGTAGAACTACCATGGGTTATTTTTGGACCATTTAGAAAATAACAATAATAACTCCTTTCACCACTCTGACAAATTTGAGAAAAACATTTTCACAAGTCAGTTGGAAATTATTTTCTAACCAATGAAAACCTTGCATTCAAAAAGTTTACACCTCTATGTGAAATTAGATTTTGAATTCCCTTACGGATATAAAAATAGAAGCATACTTCTTGAGGCTCACAACAATTTCAGAGGCTAGTTTGATCTACATATGCATATACACATGTACCCACGCACAAGCCCACAATGGAAGAGAGACAACCAGCAGTTGCCAACTAAGGCCTTGTCCACACACACAACAGAAGGGATTAACCAGCAACTGCCTACTAAGCCTTTGTCTATGAACTCATAAACACATTAGGCTGACAGTAATAAAGTAAGTCTGTTCACACATTTCACACTGCTATATGAATGCTTAATTACTTTATAAATCAAACTTCCCTGCAAGGAAAATTTAACATTTTATTGCTATTGTACATTTCTGAAAAGAATACATAAATGTTATTCTCTTTCTACTTTTCCTTCAGAAAATAACCATTTTCATGTTTCATTTAAAAGATATGTTGTTATTATTGCTGCTGTTGTTAAATGTTTGGAATCCTGACACTCACAACAAAAACTTGGGCAGACAGATCCCAACAATGTCATCAGGATAATACGAGATTATATGTTTCTTTGATGACCAGCCAAAAATTGTTACAGTTTAGCTGGAATGTTTTCACTCATCCATCATATCCAATTGATACTGCATATTCAGTTTACCATTTATTCCTGTCTTTAAATAATTCTCTTATTTAAAAATTGTCTATTCTTTTAAATACTGCAAAAAGTAATTGTTAGCTGAAAAAAGTTCTGGGGATATGGACTTATGAAGTTACATGAAAGATGGCAGATGTGAAATGAAATAAAACAATAAATATGTTGTTCAATGAAATTAATATAAAAAATATGACTTCTATTTGTATTTAATAAACCAAACATACTTGTTGGTTATATAATATAGCCAAACTTTTTACATTTATGAAGTATTAGTGGAATTTTATAGATATCTGGGTTTTCATGCAGTCATATTATCAGATGTGTTTGTGTGTGTGTGTGTGTGTGTGTGTGTGTGTGTGTGTGTGAGAGAGAGAGAAAGAAACAAAACAACTGTTTTCAGAATTACAAGGATTTTTTCAAAGTCTGAAGTAATCTCTGATATTTTGCATATCAGGAATATATCTTGAACCTAAAGAGAACTTTATTCAACTTTACTGGTTATTTTAGACAGAAATAAAATTAATTTTTATCACTAATTGAAAATTTGTCTTTCATTAAGTTATACCAATATACAACGTATCTGGATTTAACAATTAGTAAGTTTCATACTTTCTTTAGTTTAATTAACTCCTCCTAAGCATGGATGCTGAAAGTATTTAACCTATTAGTGTATGGCATCCAATCTTCTAGAGAGTAATTAGCTAAAATATTAAATCCACTAACAAAAAGATTACCATTAAGATTAGGCAAAAATAGCTAAAAATTTAACATTTAGCACTCTGCATCATTTATAAATGTTACTTCCCTTTTTACTGGAATCCCTTCAAAATACAGTGTTTTATATATTAGTTCTATATATTTGAAATTGCAGTAGCCTGGCTCTCAATTTCAATCAAGATTGTTTTAGGTTTTGCTATAGAAAAATATGACTACACAACCAAGAAATTCAAATTCTACTTGCATTGACAGGACTAACATTTTGCTTAGTGAAAATAGTAACCAATAGTGTATTAAAGGTTAAGTAAAATGGGTTAATTTTGTTATTATTATTGAATATATGATAAAAACTTTTAGGAAGAGAAAGTCACTTGGGGTGAGTTAGTAAATTAGCTTTGTAAAAGCCTTCATTTTTTAAACAATTCTTTGAGGGTGGCCTCAAACTTTTGGGCTATAGTGATGTGTTTCAACATTTAGGACTTCATTGATGTCTGATGAAGTCCTAAAAGATGAAATGCTTGACAAGAACATTTTTTCCACTTTGTCATACATTTTTCCCCAATATTGTTCTTGATATACAAAAATATATATCATTATCTCATATATATATATATATATATATAAAAACATACACACACACTAGCTTAAAATAGCTTAAAAGCTAGTCTTCATCATAATAGGTAGAGAGGAGTAGATGTGATAAGCAACAATAAACTACAAAAGAATTCAAAATTGATCGCTGCATTTAAGTATTGCATTAATATTTAAGCTTACCTTTTAAAAGTTCAACGATAATTCTTCTGATGCCATTTGATTTAAAGGCAATTTGATGTATGTAGATCTTTACTTTCCATACAAACAATTATTTTTATTTCATGGGTAACTTTCACTTGATTTTACAATTAATTTTGGTTATTTTCAAGTAATAAAAATTGTTATTGTATGAAAAAAACTTTGCCGCAAAAAATCATGTAAAAAAAATCGCCAAAAACAATTGCAGTAATAAAAATTTGGGAAACCAAAATTTCAGGATTGCAGGTCCAGATCTGGCTTGGAATGTTTTTAATTTGCTCACAGAGTCAGCCTGATTCCAAAATGGTATGATATGCTGGGATACTGCCTCTAGGAGCAAAGTTGAAAACATGGACAATTTTATTTTGAAACACTGTAATTTGGGAACAGTAATTTTTTCATTTGAACATCAGCAATTGCAAGTTAGTGAGGTTAGAGAGTTGAACAATTGTTCTTATCAGTAGAAGCCAAGATGGTGGAATCTGAAAACAATCACAGTAATGAAAACTTGGAAAACCAAAATTTCAGATATGTTGAGTTACAACCATTAGAAGTAAAGTTGAAAAAGTATGATGCAGTGACACACAGACATTCACATTTATTATATTATTATTAATTATTTATTTAAAAATATGATTTCAAAACGCGACATAAGAAGTCTCATGTTTCAAAACAAGAGCCAAAAACTTCAATATAATTATTTAAATTAAATTGAGTTAAAGTAAGCTCTGTTCCATCTTCAAGTGAAATTTTTTTGGAATAACGTATATCTGAAATTTACTTGTTTTAAAAATTGAAATCAAAGTTTCCATGGTAACAGCTAGGGCGAATTGTTTAAATTGGGTAGGCGAGTGTTGGGTGTTAATAATAAGTATCAGTATAGAGTTACTTTCAAGTCAGGGAAAGGTAGGGGTGTCTAAATTTTAAACGGAAGATGTATTAACCCTCGTCTAGTTTGCATGTCTATGGAGATTTATTTTTTTTTTTTTTTTTTATGAAAGGGATTTATGCATATAAAAAACTAAAAAAAAAAAAAAAACTGTCGTAACGTTTGTTTTTTGACGACGTCATAAAGGGTTATCTTTTTTGTAGGGTATTTAAACTATTTATTTGGGCTATGGATATATGAAGGGTGTTATATTGTATGCATGTTTTTAGTTAATTATTCAAACCATGAATCTGATGATTGGGCTATGGATTAAACAAGTTATTATATTTTATGCTTTTTTTAGCTAATAATTCAAACCAAAAATCTGATGATGTCTACAAAAAACTGTTAACTCGTGTCTATTGTTTAATAGATTATTATTATTTAGAAGCTTAATAATGTGCAATTTTTCATGGAGGCACAAAGGGCATGGGTCATCCCAAGTTTTACATATTCTAGCCTTGTTTATAATTTTCCATTTAACTTTAGGTGTCCTATTTGTTTCCTTCAGATGCCACAAATATTTAGATAGAGAAGTCTGATTTCTTTTGTTTATATTATTGAAAGAGCACTTAGGCTGCCTCCATCTATCTTTAAAATCATTGTTCGTGGACCCAATGTATATCATATTAGTGCTGGGGCTCTCAGTAGATGATATAGTACATTGGTATACCACAGATTTAATGCAGCATTTATTTTCTAATGGGCAGTCTTCTAAGTTTCTACAGTTACATAATTTATCCCTTTTATTGTCTGATTTAAGTGCAGGGTTTTTATTAATACTGTTTAGGCATGGGGGTTTGTTCAAGATCTTATTATTGTGTTTTTTATTATATGTTCAAGATTTTCAGAGCAGCTGTAACTCAATTTTAGGGTGTTCTTATTGAATATATTACTAAGCTTACTATTGGTGGGGAAGTGTTTATCAATTAGAGCTAAAATTTCTGTCCTAGTTTAATACTAACCATTTGGTTGAACGGAGGGTGTACCAAATGATTTTTCTTTTCCTGTTTTTTTTTCCTATGGCCAGTGCAATTTTCTCTATAGTTAATGTTAGCATTTTATAACCACTATTTTTTAGGGCAGTGTTATAGAAGCCATTGTGTTGTTGGAATATTTCCTTGTTAGCGGAGTTATTGCTAATTCTATTTTCTATTGATGAGGGTATATGTTTAATTATGGATGGAGGATGGTTTGACTTCGGGTGTATATATAAAGGGTTAGCATTTGGTTTACTATAAGGTTGGTATGTGTTGCCTGGTAAGTCTAGAGTTACATCGAGGAAGTTAACCCTAAATAATTAGAAGAGACAATTATCTTTAAGTTTAGTTTTTTAAATTCACTATATATAATTTTTCTGATTTTTTCAATCTTAAAACTAGTAGAACTCCTCACCACCATGAGCCCGTCATCTCTATACAGTCCGATGTCCTTAATATCAATTTTGCGGTGTGCCGTTAAGTTGTACAGTATTAGAAGACCAACAAGGTCAGAAGACTCTGCAGAGTCTAATGATCCCATAGTGATGTCAAACAGGTCGTTATTGTTTTTTATCCATTGGTCCCCATTATGAATGAGGACCGATTTCTTTGCGCTGAGGATTATATCTGTTTCTTCCTTTGTCAGGTTAGAATACACAGCAGCAAAGTCCAGGGTAGTTGTAAATAGATCCTTCGAAATTGATGGGTAGTAATCCATGATATCGAACTGTATTAGGGTGCAATTCGGTTTATCATCAATATAGTTAAACCAATTGATGACATCTTTAGTATTGATCCATAATTTTAATTCCAGTTGTTTTTTTATTTGGCAGGTAATTTTTTCCAGGATCCTTTTGCTAATCTTTCCTATGTCGGGTCGGGTAGGGTTAATTATTCTGGTTGCAGGGTTTTCTAAAAAGTCAGGCTTATGGTCCTTAAGAGTTATGTAACATTCTTTTTCAGCAAGTTTACCTACTCTATCGCTAATTAATACAAATATAAAGTTTGTCACCTAGCTGATTGGTGTTATTTTCATCATTCCAACTCTTAATTTCATAGATGGACCCTCCAGCAGTCATTCCATCAAGGGATATCAGAAACTGTTTATATTTCTTGTTTTTCGTTTATCACGTTTTATTATATATATATATATATATATATATATATATATATATATATTGATAATATTAGTGGTCAATATATATATATATATATATATATATATATATATATATAAATTCCCAAGAGGATAGAATCCCGGTAGAACTCAATGTCCAGGACAGAGTAAGAATATAATATAATAGGCTCAGACACTAATATTCCATGGTTATAATTTATTACATTGGAATTGTAATCACGATCCAAATCATCAGACCAACAAATTCAAAAAGAAAATTTCAGTTAGAGTGTATATATATATATATATATATATAACTGGCAATTGGTGATTTTGAAATTGGTGATGGCTATTAATGTTTAAGAGAGAAATATAAGAAAATTAGAAAATGTATTTAGAATTTATAGAAAACTTGTATAAAATATCAGTACTGTGCTCTACCTTTACCTTCTTTAAGATTTCTTTATTCAAGGGAAATGAAAACTGAATTATTCATTTATCTTCATGTTGAGAATAAGAAGCAGCATCTAACTTCCCTGCTTCTTTTTTTTTTTTTCTCACTCACTCAGCCTTAACCACTCAGCCTTCTATCACTTGGTTCTTCCATGTTCTCTGTATCTGTGCATACAACTGGCACAGGAATGATATGTGGAATTAGGGGTCTTCTCTGCTTATACTACTCTACTAATGACACTTGTTCACAAATAAATCCTAAGAAATGAAGGAATAGGAGATTTTTAAAATGATTATGCAAAACTGATAGTAAAAATAATTAATATCTAAGGCAAGCAGTGCATGTGTTGCATACATGGCCCCTTAACCAATGTAAACTAGAATGTCAGTTAAACATCACACGGTTAAAAATGTTCAGACTTAAAATATTTTTGACCTTCCTTGCCTTTAAAGGAGTGCCCTTTGCCGTGCTGATGTTGCTACATGCCTTACTTCTTGCCTATCTCACACTGCAAATTTTTTCTAAGCTCTATACTAAACATTAAATCTGTTACGAAAAAAGAACTAAACAAAATGAACACAAAACGATCAGCTTTAAAAAAGGACTCGTAACTGGAAAAACCGATTTGAAAAAAGAATGTTAACAACAAATACTTTTTCACACCCAACCCAGTTCTGCGGAATCAGAATCAACGTTGAGTTTAAGCAAGTGAATGAGCCAATTGGAGTAAAGTGCCATGCAGATTTAAATTTTTCCCACTTGTGACGAATGCAGCTATTGATTTTTTTGCATGCTAGTTAACATTCGTGTCAGTCAGCTGTTGGCTCTCATGCTGGCCAATAGAATCTTCCTGCCTATTCGTGGCAGCCAGCTATAGGCTTTCACTGTGGCCAGTACAAAATGGCCGCAAACTACATGAAAACTGCCGTAGAAGCATGAAAAAATCGATTATTTCCACTATCGATGGGAGTTGGGAAATGCAAAGTCAGTCTTGGCCTTCCCGCTAACTTGGAGGATGTGCATGTGAATTTTGGTGCAAATCTGTCGAAAATTGCGGCTGTGCATTCGTTACACACACACACATACACACACACACACACATCCTGCCTTTTATAGTTAACTTAAAAGGTACATGCCAGTTTCACAAATCTCACTAATCTTTTGTGCTACTTAGTTTTTGAGATTCGGGTATGTGTGCACTTGGTGTGATATAACTATTTTATTCCTATTGGCACCTTCTTAGATAACTTTTTAGTAAATAAGTATGTTTGTTGTCTTTATTTTTTGTGCATTCAGTGTATTGTATTGAACAAAATGGTTATCTGGCCCACACTCGTCATTCTCTCAGTTATCTTGCCCTCTGTGAAAAAAGTTTGGTGACCTCTGCTTTAGTTGATACTTTTTTGACATGGGTCCACTTCCAAAGTTTCAGTTGGATTACATTTTCATTTATCCTAATATTGTATTGTACTTTCAATTGTAGGAATAGGTACTTCAAAACTATTGTAAAGTATATCCATCAGTACATTAAATTGTACTGGTTGCTTATTCTGTGCATATCTAGACCTTAATTGATTAATATGTCTCTTATAATGAAATTGTTCACTTTTGATAATGTACATCATACTTCCAAGGCGTTGAATAATTTTTCCTTCCTGCCAATTTTCTTTTCCAGTCTTAAAGCTTTTAAAGAAAATTTTATCACCAATCTTAAATGATCTGTTATGTTGGAATTGTCAAACTTTCTTTTTATTCCATGGCAGTAATTTGTTAAAAACAGATCTAACTTTTCAAGTAAATATGAGCTCTGCAGGTGACATTTTTGCGATGATGTTTTCATTTGATGTCATTCGATACATGCTCAAAAATTCTGGTAATGCCATTTCTTCAGCTTCCAAGCCTTCAGTTTTTCTTAATGCTCTTTTGAAGGTGTCAACAAATTGTTCCACTTGACTATTCAACCTTGGATGATAAATTGGTGTAGTCAAATGTTCAATTGTGTTTAAACTCACTAGAAGTAAATTGAGTTCCATTATCAGATACCACACTGTCAGGTACTCCAAACCTTACAAAAGGTTTGAACAAGAATTTAATTGTTATTGTGGTAGTAGGTTGTTTACACTTCAATATCTTGGGCTATTTTGTGAAATTGTCAACCACAAATATGAACCATTTAGTGATCCAGCAAATTTTATATGTAGTCTTGCCCATGGTTTATGATAATGTATAGGTGGTGATTTTGCTGCTAAATTGCAACCATTACATTTTCTCATTGTGTTTTGGATATCTTTGTCCTACTTTGGTCAGCAAACTTAACTTCTAATCAAGGACTTCATCCACACTATTCTCAGATGTGGAATTGTTTTTAAATCCTTTTTTGTAGTGATAACAGAATTGCAACTCTTTCCATGTACAAAAGTACTCCATCACAAAGAGAAAATGCTATATTATTGTTAGTAGGTTTACTTCTAGTTTTATTTCATTTCAACTTAACATCATTCATAGTTTTTTGAATAAATGTATCCTTTTTAGAATGAATTTTGATATTGTAGATTGTGACCGGCAATTCTTTAATAGTGTTACACACCAGGCTTTTAATTTCACTTTCTGACTCCAGCAAAGCAATCACAGTATCTTCAAAATCTTCTATATATTTCAATATCAATTTTCTGTGACAATAAAAATTCCATCTTGAAATAGTTCAGCAAAATCATAGGCCAATGCTATAGTCTGTTTGCAATATGTATAGGAATTCCTTTCTTAGAACTGAATATACTTATTAATGGATGATGATCAGTTTGCTGTATGAATTTTCTTCCTAATATCATCGTATGGAATTTCTTTACAGCAAAAATTATAGCAAGTGCTTCCTTTTACAATTTGACTAGCATTTTTCTGTATTTGTCAAACTTTGTGAATTTTAGCACACTAATTGAAAATACATTACACATTAATCGCGGGATGCCTGTATATATATATATATATATATATATATATGTGTGTGTGTGTGCACGTTTGTGTGTGTGCACATTTGTGTGTGTGTGTTGCTTGAATATTTTGTTTTAATGTTTTTCTACAAGTAAGTTAAGTTAGATATTTAGTTACATATTATTCATGAGGGATATTTTTTACAGAATGTATAATCATCTAAGAAACTAAGTAGCACTTGAATGTCAAAGGTTACAGGTTTCATAGCTTTTGTAAACATGGACACCTCAGCTGATATTACCGAGAAGAGGCAAATGCATTTTCAAATAATTCTTCTTAATAAATTTATTATAGTAAGCAATGCCACATTGGAAGCATTTTTCTTCTATTTCAGCCAAACCTGCAACTGAACAAGAATTGATCTGAAAATCCTTGAGCATCCAGTTTTATGTGACAAGCACAAAGTTGCAACATGGCATAAAATGCATTATTATTTTTAAGAGTTTATTTTTAATATTTTTTAATGGTTTGGACATTGTTATATGATTATGACATATCTTCAAAGAATGACAGGAACACCCCGTCATATGTTCCTGACCGTAAGTGGTCTCTGATTAGATTATCAATGCCCTATAATTACTATGGAATGATTGATTTTGGTGTTCAATCCTTGGAGCTAGCCATCCCTCAATTTAATAGCAAAACTTGAAATTTGGTGCTTCAATATGTAGAACAGATATTTTGCAAGAATATGCAGTCTTGAGACACAAAATACTTGCTCAAGATGTTGATGTTTATGAGACACTAGCGAAAGCATGTGAACAATGAGGAAGTTTTATGGAAAATGAAAACAAAAAGGACACTTTTACTTAAAATCAAAGAAGACAGTTAAAATTTCTGGAACACATAATGAGGAAAGATTTTGAAGAATTTGACACTCACAGGGCCTACTGAAGCCAAGAGAGACAGCAAGTAACCTACTTAATGACCTTGTATAAATGGATGGCAGGACAGGGTGTGGGAGGGATGATAAAAATATACATTGTTAAGCACTACAAAGGATAAGAAGTTGTGGAGAACCATGATTGTCCATGTACTGAAAGGACACAGCACATAGAAGATGGAATATTGCTGCCATATATGGGCTAGAGCTGTCCAGTCCTCACTTTTTTGTCTTGACAGAGTTAAAAAAATGTCTATGTGGCCTTGTAGGTGATGAATTATTTTGCATCCTACAACCCCTTTCCCACAGGTGAAACATTGCAAGCCTTTCACAACTCTACCACTATTTTTATGACAAGTATTCTGATGAATGAGTTACATTCCTTGAGTGACTTTTGGGCCTTGCATTGGGTGAACAATAGTAAAATAAAAAAAGCAAAAGCCAAAAGTCCAGGGAATTTGAAAAGCATATATAAGATGAGACAAATACAGTATGAACATTTGTTTTCCAGCAATGCATAAAAACTGTGACTGTTAATTGATTGATTTGTTTTTTATTTCCTATCAACCTTTTGCAGATTATTTAAAGCAAAAAAATATTCTAAGATTTGAGATAATAATAGTTTGCTGATACATGTCTTACTATTTAACCCATAGCTGGAAGGAGAAGAGGTGGATTCATATCTTTGCCAAGGGTATTTGCATGTAAATGAATATAATGATCCTGACTGGAATTAGAACTCATCTCTCCAATTTCAAGTTCCAAGCTGTTATCCATTTTACCACCAACACATCCAAGCTTACAGAACCTGGTATTCCCAAGTGATCACCCATCTAGGCTCAACATTGCTTAACTTCAATGAACAAGATTACTTTGAAGGAAATTGAAAATTAACTGTTACTCTTAGTAATTTTTTACAGTCTAATTCCTTAAACTTTTGTATCGGCCTTGCACTTACAGGAAAATATCAGATTAATCACATTTATACTCAGACACTTTGCATGAAGATAAGTAGGATGTGTATTGATATGTGTATTTGAATAATAAGCAGAAAATTTTGTTCATATTTTAATGTGTATACCATTTGAATCTCTAACAAATAGATGTGATAACATTAATTTTTTTTTTTATAAACTACAATTTTTCTCATCAATATTTTGTTCTGTTAAATATAAAAGAATGCTTTCCTCTCATCAAACATAAATTGTTACTATCTTGTCTACTTTGCAAAGTGTCCTTTTTTATTTTTTCATCTCATATTAAAATAAATTTTTTAAAATCTGTCATATTTTGGTGATGTATGCTTTTGTTTATTGTATTGATTTTTTTCTAACACTTCTCATTTTAAGTGAACTCCATTCTTTAATTCCACCAGTTCGACCTTTTATGGCTAGCCCACACCATGCTCTGTCCACAGAATTGAATCATCCTCATTTCCTTCACATTCTAACTGTAAATAGGAAGTTCCCCTCAAATGGCTTTTCCCCCCAAGAACTACTACTTTGAGTACTTCCCTGAATACTTAACCTCTTCAAGTCAAGTGTCAATCATTATCTTTCCTCTTCAGAATCATAATCTCCATATTTTAACATTCATATCACACACCTAATTCAATAACCCTCTAGCCTGATTTTGAATAAGCATGGAAATTAACTTATCTTGGTAGTTCATTAAACATTATTATAGTGGCATCATTGAAATTGCTTTGATCAGCAATTATATAAGTACAGGTTGGCTATCACCAACCCAGCAATCAGTAAATTGGTTCAATCAATAATCTGCCACTAATTTCCATGAGAGCAATTTCAGATTTCCTGGGAAGCCACAAGGACCTGCCATTATTGTTTGTTGGTGCTAGTTGCTGCATCAGCTGTTTTTGGATAACTACTTGACTTTTGTGTATTTTTATTATAATCTGCTGACATTTAACCCCCATTCGTGGTTCCAATAAATACAGAATGTGCTTCTCATGGTATGAAGTGAAAACACTATACATTGTCCATAACAGATAAAGTAGAACTTCTGAAAAACTTGACACTGGTGTACCCATAACATTTATTTTACTTGTATTTTATTAAGATTTCACTTGATTTTCATTTAATTGTTCCTCTTCCTTTATTAACCAATATGTACTCATTTACAGGGTATTTTAAAGGCAGGATGAAGTGGTTAGCTGTTGGGTTAAGTGAATTCTAATCTGGCAAGATCACTTCCCTGGCATCCTATAGATATCAATGATGCCAGATTAGTTATCGTCAGCCTGTAATATCTTTCTCAATAATTCCATGATATTGTGACTTGCTTATTAAGTTAGGTAATTGCTTATTCTTCATTACTGTTGGTAGCCACTGCTCAAGATTATATAAAAAACTAGTATCTTAGATGCTTATTTTCAAGGTAGACATTATCCCACCTGAAAGATTAGCTCAATTTTCCTACTCTGCAGTCTCCCCTTTAGCATGGTATTCTGCTAAACAGTAAATATCAATGAATTCATTAGTTCATTTCTAAGCTTAGAACAAATAAAAATAAATGCAAACAAAATAAAAAATCATTAATCACTACTATTCAACAATGAAGACGCATGGATAAAGAAAGAAGGGACCTTTGACACTACAATGGGAAGCTTTGAGAGTGCAGAGACCTATGAACTCATAGGTATATATTTGCTACATGAATTAAGTAAAATAATCGATAGAAATGATACGGGACTCTACAGGGATAATGGTCTCATAAGCTTAAGAAACTATAACAAGCAAAGACAAAACTAGAAAAACAATAATAAAAATTTTCAAAAATATGGGATTCGACATAGACATAAAAACTAATCTAAATGAAATAGATTTTCTAGATGCTACCTTCAACTTAAGAAAAGGTATATATAAACCATACAGAAAACCCAATGCTAAACCATTTACAGATCTTCGAACAACCTGCTATCAGTCTACTGGCCTGGTTGGCATTTGTCCCCAGGCATAATATAGTCAGTTGATACTGACAAATTACCCAATCCACTTGACTAATTTGTAATTGATTACTATGACAAGGAACTGACCATACCCCCAGCAACCAGTTATGATGCCATATCACCAGGATAAGACCCTATCAAATCAATCTGGGACACAACCAAGGATATCAGGAAAAGGCTCCCAGCCAACCTACAAGCAAAATTTGACATCAAATTTGGGGGTAAAAAGTGTGTCTTATACACTGAAAAATATGATACTTCATATGCTTTAATTTTAACTCATATGTGGATGTGAATATTAATTGCTCCATCCTAACATGACACAAAACATCTATAATAAATATTTACAAAGACAGGTTAGTCTGGCACAGTGCTACAATTGTGGGGCGCTCAGCAAAGACCAAATTCAATGGCAATATCTTGTGAGGCTAATTTGTTAACTATCATCTTTTTGTAGGTGTCTTTTGTCCATAAATGGAATAAGTGGACTTGAAGTATCAAAATAAAATGTCTCCTTGTACAAAAACTTTTACTTATGCCATAACTTACTAAAAAGAATATTGGTTTAGACTAAGAGGCCATTATTGTTTGTACAATTAGTCAAGTATACTGTACAAGACTTAGGAAGAATTGAAAAGCTTGGAAAATGAGTTCCACTTGAGCTTATAGAGAAAAACATTAGTCCATGTTTAAACACTTCCAGTTAGCCACAGAAATGACTCACTTCTGGACAAAATCTGGACATCATTATTCAAAAGTATTTTCACTAATTTTCTATCACCTTATTCTACCTGTCCCCACTGAATTCCATCAAATATGAAAAAGAATGCCCCCCATTATTAGAGCATTAATATATATATATATATATATATATATGTACACACACACACACGTATATATATATATATATATATATATATATAAAGAAAATGGAAAAAAAGAAAAAATCCCAACAGAAGTTATTCCTCTGTTAACTGCATTATTTGTGTTGCATCTTTCATTAGCAGTTCCTCCAGTTCATTAATTTTCAACTTTAGTTTTCCAGAGTGTTCTTTTTCTTTGAGATCAAAGTGAAAAGGTGAAAGTTTCTAAATTAATATGGAAAGAAAAAATGTATGCTGAGGTTGATAAGATCTACTGTAAAAATTAATATTTTTATCTAACCTAAATTTTATTACATTTCATTTGTATAATTATTCTATTTGATTATTTCTTATTGCGAGTAATCTCTTATTGTGCCTAGTTTATAGATTCAAATTTATTGTAGGTATGCATGCACATGAAAAAATACATAGGATTTTATTATTATCTTCAGTTTAGGTGATCTTGGAATATACCCCTCCACCTCTTTGTGAATAAGTGGGGTCTACTGTATTTTTCGACAATGTTTAACCTTTGTGCATGCAAAAAAACAGTGTGTCAAAAGGACAGTTATTCATTGACGCCACTACTAACGTATGTACTTTTGACTCTCTCGGTAATGTTTACAAAATTATAAGAAATATGTTTTTCTAAACATTTATTATTGTCATTTTACAAGGAAATAAATTTGAGAAGAAATTTTTTTTTTCAAAAATTTATAAAATATTACAAAATTATCAAAATATATAAACCAACTACAATGCAGTATTTATTTGCCCTTCTATAAATAACTGAAAACAAAGTTTTTTATTCATAATTTTATAAAAATATCAATTCTCAAGAATAAAGAAAATGTATAAATCCACTTTTGTATTTTGGGGTTTTATTAAAATTCTAATCATCACTTTTTAAATCAATAAACATTGTCGAAGGAGTCAAAACTTTAGTAATAGTAGTGTCAAGGGAATAACCATCTTTTTAACACTGATTTTTGTGAGCATGAACTTTTCTTATATATCATCAATTTATTATTAATTTTTGTCTATATTTCTGAGATGAGGTATTGTAACTATTTACATTGCTTTGACTGAGATGTGGTATTGTATTTATTTACATTGTTCAAACATCATTACTGTCATATTCACAATGTTTCAGGAATTGTATGATCCACCCTTCTTCAGGTGACTGGAATTTCAAACTGAACTCTTTATTTCGTTCACTTGAGTAGATTGTTTTAGTTCCACGTGCCAGGCCTCTTCCGGATGTCTCAATTATCTCCCATTAACTCGACTAACAACTTTTTGAATCAAGTCACTGGATCCAACCAACATTTTAATCCACTGGGCCATGTGTCCTTGAAGACATCAGTATATGAATTTTGAGAACTTATAAATCTAATGTCACATATCATTTTTTTACCAGAGCTCATATTGTAATTTTGTTGTTATTATTGCTTTTCTCTAGCACTCCATGTTTATTATTAATAAGAAGAATGTTGGTTACCAATATAAACCAAAAATCATTAAAATCTTCAGTTTAGTGAATTTATTTTTCTTTTTTTGTTGTGAACAGTTTTTAAGTGATACCTGCTCAAATCAGTTGGAATTTCTATATCAACTTTGGGATTAATGAAATCGTTAATGTGTTGATATCAGTCAGTTATTTGTCATGTATGAAACATGCTTAGGCGACCATGTATCTTTCGATATGTGACTGACAAGGCAGCTCTTTTCCTGCAGTAGGTTGCCATTTCTTTCTGTGGTAGACCTGCTGCCATCCAAGGCTATTTTACCCATAGCTGGGGGAGAAAAGGAGGATTCATACCTTTCCCCAGGGTATTAGCATGTAAGTGAATGTAATGGATTTGACTGGAATTCGAACTTGCCTCTCCGATTCCTCAATCCAAGTCGCTATCCATTACTCTGCCGTGCCTCCTGTGTTGATATATAATGCCTACTAATTAAGACATAAAATGAACTATTTACTTGTGCTTGCTGTTTTCCAGTTATTATATACAGGTAATGTCAAAGTTGAAACAACATTTATCAACTTTGTGAGCCAATTTTATTTTAGAAAATCCAATTTAACATAGAAAATAAAGATAAAATAGAAGGGAGTAGAAAAATGTAAAATAAAGAAAGACAGAAAATAATAAAGAAAGGAAGAAGAAAAATGTTTTCTTGACTCTAATATTAAAAGATCAAATACATAATTCTTTTTTCAAAGGCATAAAGGTAAGATTTGAAGATTTGAATTTTTCTACATTGCATTAGCCTAAAGCCTGTTAGAGAGTTACATTTGATTACAGAAATAAATATATATATATATATATATATATATATATATATATATATATATAATTTAAAAGAAAAAAAGACCCATTTAAGGTTCCATAGTAATAATTTATTTCACCAGAGAATTTTACTTTTTCTCTGGTTCCTCAGACTTTACTTTCAAAGATGAAACAAAAAAATGAATTTAAAATTTACACTTTTGACGAGCAGTATTAAGCTTATATAAGCTGAATTAGAGGGTGATGAGTACATACATATATATATATATATATATATATATAAATCTATGTTAATTTAGTATTTCAATAGGCTTTAATGGAACAAAAATTGTGTGAATGTGCACACACACAGCCATAGAGATTTCATACACCACATAAATCCTAATTATTGTATCAGTGTAGTGTAGAGATTGTTGAAAATATGAAGAGACATCTGAAGTTATGACAGGATCTTCTTTATTGGAAAATAATAATGATTTGTCGCGTTATTAAATGAAATATTTACAAATGATAAAGAACTTGTTATATCTACTTATTACAAGAGCATGTGTGTGTACCCTCTTTACTTGATTATAAACTATATTCTTTGATGAAACAGTTAAAATGACACGGAATCTTAGTTCTTAGCCAGGGTCATCATGAGATTGAAGATGAATTAGATTAAAAATGCGAACATATCATCATTAACTTTTTTGTGTCTTACTAAAAAAATTACATAAGATTTAAAAAGATTCTTCTCAACTGGTGATCAAACACAGAACCCTGGAGGTTTTGCATTAAAGAAGGTTCATGTGATTGTGATGTCAACGAAATCGTGTCTTGTTCGTATTCTTCTTACTTAATCTTCAACAACAGCATCATCATCATCAATAATAATAATAATAAAACAGAAAAACAATATTAATAATAAATCAATAAATACGCTTATTCAAACTCATTCGTAGTTCTACTGTGGTGATGGCATTCACTTGATATCGTGAAGCTGGGTGGGAAGAGAAAGGCGAAAAAACAAATTGCGTAATCTTTATCTTACAACTCAGTCATCAACAATAAAGTCAAAATTGGGTACGAGTAAAAATCGTTTCCCACCAAACGCAAGAAAGTGGTTTAAAAAAAAAATTCATCTGTAACATTTAGAAACAAAGAATAAAAATAAAACAGTAAAAATAAATAAATAACCTGCACAATCTATTGCTTATGTTTATTGTTTTGCCCCAAAGTGTCAAGGTACTTAGGATTTTGTTTAAACAGCATTTATTTACGCATTTCGCAAACGAACCTGTGTTTAAAAGTTTTGCGTAATAAGTTTTAAAATAAGTTAAGTCAAAATATTTTCAAAGTGTTCTGCCTTATTGATGGCTAAAAATTTAAAGCAGTTACTAACTCACTGTATTTGACAAATAAAGCAATTAAAAAGACTATTTTAAAAGAGGAAAAACGACACTGACGCTGATATTGCTTTTATTTTTTAATGTTTTTTTTTTCTGGTTGGTCAGTCATACATTCCCTCCTTGGTTCATATACTCAAGTACTGAGTTTCTCTAATGATAGTTTAATGACCTTAATGCATAATTTCTTATTTTTTCTAATCACGAGTTGAAGAAAAAAATACTTTCTCTCATGGCTAAAATAAGAATCATTAAAATTAATTTGAAAATTTGGTAATAGATTTTCCAAATACTACTGAATCTGTAAGAACTTGCCAAAAACTTTGGCTACCTACTCATAATCTGTTTCCTTTTAGTTATTTAGTTATATAATTCATGCTAGCGCCTCTATAATAGTATGTGTAAGAAGAGTAAGTCTTCTATCTCTCTTCTCACTAAATTTGAGGTGTTAATATTTGATAAAGCAGAATGTTTTGCTCATAAATTCTCTTCCAGTTCTACTCTTGAATCATCTGAAATATCTTTACCTGACTTTCTCCTTGAATTAAGTCTCTACATATAACTGTCAATGGATTCTATTATCATCTCTCAACTGGATCCTCACAAAGTATGTGTATAATGGTGTCCCTGCAATAGTCCTTAAGAAATAAGCTCCTGTTCTCTCTAAACTCAACAGTAAATGCCTTGCTGCTTCTTGCTTTCCTGTTTGTTGGAAATCTTCTTCTGTAGTTCCATTCTTTAAGAACTCGGGCAAAACATTTGATCCTTCTATTGACCTATTAGTCTTATACATCTTTTTGACAATGCACTAGAGGTCCTAATCAACTTTGAATTGGTTAAGCATCTAACCTTGCAGGGACTTCTTTCAGATAAGCAATATGGTATTATTCTTCTCTAGGTCAACTGCTGATGTATTAACAGTTATTGCTGAAAGAGTCTTTGAAGCGTTAGATAAGAATGGTGAAGCTCAGGCTGTTGCTTTGGATATCTTTAAGGCATTTGACAGGTTTTGACATGCTGATCTTCTTCTCAAGTTGAAAGATTACGGTATTTCTGGGCAAATTTTTGAACTGATTCAATTTTTCTTATCAAATCACAAAATGAAAGTTGTCCTGAATGGTCACTCTTCTAGATCTTTTTGTATGAATGCAGGTGTCCACCAGAGCTATATCCTCGGACTTATATTGTCCTTAATTTTCATAAATGACCATCCTGATGTCATTAGTTCTCAGCTTGGTATTTATGTGGATGGCAACTATTTGATTCTGTCTTAATGGTAAGTCTGATTGGTTTGATAAAGCCAAATTGACAGCCAATCTCAAAAATGACCTACAATGTTAATTGGGGTAAGAAATGCCTTGTTAATTTTAACACGTCCAAAACAAAACTGTTTTCTTAATCATCTGAGAGATCCTTTTTTGCCTTCCATCAGCATGGCTGATGTTAACCTCCAGGAGAGTGACTCTTTGCACCTTCTTCAGCTAATGTTTTCCATTGACAGGAAGTGGAAAGATTATATTGTATCAGTTGCTAGGTCTGTTGCTAAGAAAGTTGGTCTACTGTAGTGTTAGACAATTTTTCTTACTAGAATCTATCTTGTAATCCATTCAAGTCTATCAATCATCCATACATTGAATACTGCTGCCACATCTGGTCTGGTACTTCTGCTGTGTATAGATATTCTTGATAAAATACAAAAAAGAATCTGCAATATTATTGGTTCTAATGTGGCATTTTGTTTTCAGTCACTTTCCCACCATCGTAATTTGCCTTTTCTATAAATATTTTCATGACAATTGTTCTGATGGGCTTTATGTTTTGGTACCTAGACTTTATGAATTTAAGAACAGTACTAGATTGGGAGCAAGGTTTCATTATTTTACATTTGAAATGGCTAGATTTCTTTGCTAATAATAAATAATTTCTTCTCTTGCACTTCTCGCTTTTGGAATTTGGGAGTTTCTTGCTACCCAGTGTCTTCATAAATTTAAATACAGTGTCAATTGTTATCTTCTGTCTTCTCAGTTCATGTTATTTTATTGTTTTCTCTTCTTTTTCTCATATTCTCTCACACTCAGTAATCCATTGCGTCTTAGTGGCTTTATTTCCTTGCTAGGAGTGAAATGATTACTATGTCTATCTGTCTATAACAGAAATAAAGAAAAATGGACTTAAAAAACAGCACGTCACCCAGTGGCTGTATTTGTTCGTAACTCAAACTCAATCGAGGCAGATGACGACTACTACTGACATTATGTTTCACGTTTTACAGAGCAAATAACTTAAAAGATTCAAAATACTATCATTCACATTGTGTTTATTGTTTCGTAAAAGAACTACTAAAGTAGTAAGCTATACTACTGGTATTTTTAAACATTGACGATACAATATTTTTGTACTTTCACTTTCGACTCACTTTTTACGTTGAGTTGCTTTTACTAGACTACAGTTGCTCGTGGTTAGTAGTCTATTTTTTTTATTATTGTTTTAATGACTGGGCGATAATAACAATACTACTGCAGTAGTACTGGTAATAGTAACTTAGCTGAATAATTTTTTTTACATTAATACATTGATTGATACCCTTCCAGTGAATCGTGAATTTTACAAGAATAACTGTGGTTTCGGAAAATATCGTTTGTTGTTGACATTATTATTTTTTTAAATTCTGTCGACAACAATGAAAAAAAATAACTGCAATTAATTATCATTTTTATTTTTGCTGTAGAAAAAATTCAGCATAAAGGAAATTTCTTGTGTCAAGCCGATGTAGCTTGCTTATTCATTTACGAAAAACGAAAATGGGCTAAAAAAACACTGATTTCTAAAAATAAATAAAAGAAAAGTAAAAAAACTCTACTATTCACAACATTCGGGTGTGGCACAATAATTGTTATCTACTTGGATTTATTTGAGGCGAAGACAAGACCTAACTGAAAGAAAAGAGATCTTTGGTTTCTCTATTTGTTGCACTATTTTTTTAATTAGTGTTAGTGAAGCTGTAAGTTAGTTAGAAGTAGAGTTAGTGAGGTTCGTTAATCCAGGCATCAAACTTTGACTTCCTTCTTTCTAAGCTTCTCTAAATAATTTTTTTTAAAAGGATGGAAACAAGTTTCAAAGTCCGAATTCCTTTTTCTCTAAGTTTGCTTGTTTTTCAGATTTCAGTTTTTCTAAATGCCACAAAAAAAAAAAAAAAAAAAAAAAAAAAGAAGAAGAAGAGAGAAGAAAGAAGAGTGGCGAAAGCAATTGGAAGTAACTAGTCGTTGGTAAAATAACATAAAGTAAAGTGAAAAGTGAAAACTAGATAGTCCGGAGGACCACACATAGGGTCACGAGTGTTCCATCCGAGAGAGATGAAGGTACATAGATATTTTACATAGGTTGAGTATGAAGAAGAATAAAGCACTTTGAATTTAAGAGTTCATTGCACATCCTATGCTGTTCCTATTTTAATTTTCATGCAGCTGGCATGTTTTTAAAAATGCAGTCATTGAGATGTAATGTTGTACTTTTTTGTTAATTACATAAACTTGAATGAATTTCCACTATTGTTAATAATTTGTCATATAGTTTCATCATTTTCTACTCGTCACTAATAATTAAATAGTTAACAATCAAGGAAATATAGTTGCAAGTTCCAGAGAAAGGAAGAAGAGAAGCGAGTAATTTAAGAAGGGAAGCGGGAGTAGAGAAGTAAATAAAAAAAAATTGGAAGATTTGCTCGTGGAATTTAATAAAAATTAAAAAGTAAAGAAATGAGAAAATATGAAGTTTTTTCTACTCTTTTTGTTATTGACTCATTATTTCCTACCATGATGAATTATTAAATATTTCTTTTTTTTTTTTTTTTTTTACACATCTGTAACTCACTGTTTCTTATTTTTCTCGTTCAATACCCTTTTCCTCTTTTGTTTCATTTACCTTTTTCTCTCACTGTACACTCGATCTTTTTTTATTCCTTCCTTCGATAATCCTCTCTTTTAGCTTATTTTCCCCCATTTTAAACGTTTCCTTTCCTTATTGCTGAACGAATGTATAATTTCTCCTTTCTTGTTCATCAGTTTTTTTTCTCTCATTTTTCCACTGATCAGCAGATAAAATCCTTTTTGTATTGTTACCTTCTTTGTACAAACTAGTCACTCACTCACTAATTTCCCTTTTATTTCCAGGTTTTCTTTCATTTTCTTTCCCCTCTCGTATTAATCCTTTTCCTCTTTAAGATAGAGGTTTCTTTTTCTTTAATTTTCTGTCCACCCCTCTATCTCTTTCTTTCCCCCGCTCTATCTCTTTCTTTTTCTCTCTTTACTCTACCTCCTTCCCCTTTAATATTTTACTTTTCTTCTTCCTCCTCTTTCTAACGCGTTACCTTTTAGTTTTCTCCTCACTAATATTCTCCTTTACCCCCTCTTTCCAAGAAGTCAGTGTTTTAGTGACGTCAAATTCAAAATGGCTTCCACGGCAGCTTTTTGTTGATACTCCGCTTCGTAACTAAAAAAAACGTGTGGAAACGGAGAACCGGAAAAAGGGCCGTTGTGCGATACACAAAAAACAGGGATATTTGTTTTTATAAAAAAAAAAAAGAAAAGGAAAATAACTCTTATCATGCTAGAACATATAATGGAGCCAAATTTATTCATGCCGACATGATATTATTCAACATGCCTTAATTCTTATCTGACCGCCCCCACCAATATGTTGTAGTAGTAGAAGTCCAGTGTGGAAGGACTATATTGTATATCGTCAACAATTTATAAACTTGCGAGTTTATTTCGTTAATATTGTCATATTATGCTCTTTATTTTTAAAGGCAGCCTACCAACACTTTCCTTTTTAGCCTGAAAAAAATATAGTATCGAAGAAAATGGGCCTAGAAAAGGAAGATTTTCCACACTCACAATATACAACTGCTACTTACTAAAAATATCGTACCAAACCAAGCTCACTACGTATGGTTAATGTTACTTATTACCAAGAGAAAAAATCCCTGTATTAAGCAGTGTTATCTTTTCCTTTATTATACTCTCCCTCTCTCACACACACACAAATATAATTAATAAAACAAAAAAAAAATCACTTTTGGATGGAATTTCTACTTACTTAGTGTCATCTCTAATACACACGTTTCTACACAATTCGAGAAGACTGGATATAAATCACTTGACAACATATAAAATAATACCTGAAAATCAGACCAATTTACGTCTGTTAATTTAGTTTGTTGGGATTATCAATGTTACCTTCACAACTTGTGCAAATTCATCGTTTTTCTTGAATACAGCTACAAGAAAAATCAGAAAAAGTGGTTGTTTGAAATTCAGGACCATTTCCTTAATTTAATGTAAGTATTAATTTGGCGACAATAATCTTACCAATTATAATTATTTTATTGGCTTAATTATTATCAAATTGAAAATATTTTTTAACTGCAAGAAAATGTTTTACTTTGGCCATTATCGAAATATTGAATGAATGAATGGGTTGAAATAAATAATGCATTTTCGTTTCCGTCCTTCTCTCCAGTCTCTTAAATTAAAAATAAATAACCATTATTTTTAAAATCATATTGTCAAACTGCACATTTATTTTTTTGATTGTTTTTTATTTGGTGATTTTTAAGAGATTTTATTTTATTTTTTTTACTGCTTTTTTTCATTTTGTTTACAATTACATTTTTTAAGATTTAAATTTTTTTTTTTTGTAAGCCTACTTTCGAGTAATAACCCTTTCTTTAATTACATGATTACTTTCAAAATCAAAACATTTTGAATTTTAAGAATTGTTTCTAAACGAATCTTTCGATCGCACGTAGACAGTTGAGTTGTATATTGTGCTTTCCTTTACTTAGCAAACTGATGATCACAATGTCATACAATTCTTTTTTGTGTGTATTCTTTTTAATACAAATTAGTCATTTTATTCTCAACTACATTTTTTTTCACTCAATAACGATGCGAATACTCATCTGAATAACTTGTGGTTAAAATTACAATATTTTTCATTTCAGACAGTTTCAGTCTTTTCAAAACAGTAGAAAAGAAATAATATATTCTTTGTAGTTTTACCTTTTACGTTGATTGTAAAGATCTAGAAAATTACATTGAACCACTTGAGCAGACTTTTTTCAGTGTTACGAGGTATCGAGCCAATTTAATCTTTCCATGGTTTTTAAATAATCAGTTGCTAGATCTTCGTAAATAAATGATACACAATCAGCCATGGCAATTTAGTTAGGTATCATCTATTTTTAATTTCTCCATTCTGATCAATAGTATTCAAATTCAATTCATATTGTCATATAAATCAAATCCACTAAAGTATTTTGAAATCTAAATCTCAAGTTGGTTTAAAAATGCAACAGTTTGTTTTAAAATATTCTTCACGTATCTTAATTTCTTGATTGTTAATTTTACATTAAATTAAAAATCACTGTTACAGCTTTCTTTATTCACTTTTTTTTTTTTTTTTTTTTAAACCATTTTATTTTTTAGCTTCTAATTAATCTAATTTTATTAGGGCCCTTTTTTCCCCTATTGCCGTGTTCTTTTTCTGACGTAGAGACATCACCCCTTTTTTTTTTTTTTAAAGTGGCAAAAGAACAATCTTGTTCGGTAGCTTTTGTTTCGCTATAGAACAACAAAGTTAATCATTAACGAAGTGTTAAATGCTTGCAAATTGCGAGTAAGTAACATGACTTAGAGAGACTTCAACTGAAGATTTGAACCTTTTGGTCACTCATCATTTAACATGTTGAATCTAAGAAGCTTTTAGCTTCAATAAGCAACAACTGCAGAAGAGAATTATCGAATTCTTATTATTTATTTAAAATAAATTAGTAATTAACAATTATGTCCGTAATAAAACGTACCAATCATTAGGGAATTGAATCTTCATTTATAAATGCGAAGAACCTTAGAAAAGAATAAATTTATCACTTTCTTGAATTTGTGATGATATTTGACAAGAAGATGAATGTCTTTTTTCTTTCTTTATCAGTCGTTAATCGGGGATCACTTTTACATATTCCACTCTTATGAATCGGTCCCTCTAAAATTTGGTACGCATTTTATCACTTTTTAACTTGATTGATTTATTTATGCAAAAGATTTCCTGTTAGAACAAATTAAACGCAATGAAATAATTGTAGCCACTTTAAAAAGGCATTCCCAACATTGTTTTTGACTTGAATAAAAAAATGCTTGTACTTTTTTAGTTTTAGAAAAGGAATAAAAAAACAAACATAGTGATATAATTACAAATTTTAAAAATGCTGATTTTAAGTGCTGATTTTTTTTCTTCAGTAATTTTAAGAGTGGAACTATTAATTTAATAATTACAGTTGAAATCTACAGATACCTGTCACCTTCGTTAGCCATCGTCCTTATTGCGTTGTAGATTTTTCTCGCCCCAAAAGTAGACGCGGCGCACTTTGACCCCTTTTATTTAAGAAGCAAAAAAAAAAAAAAAGATCCATATGGAATCTGATCCCTCTTCTTAATTTATCTGAAGTTCATTTTCAAAATACATATCAATTGTGAGCCTGTATTTATTCACAATATCCGTTTTTAAAAACATTCAAAAACCGTTAGTGTTGTCATCTTTTTTATTTTAGTCAAGTCAATTTTTTTTTAAATATTAATTAAATACTCTCCACAGGTACATTGTTTTGCTTTTTTTAAAGACTCAGACAGAAGTGAATCCTTAGTTTACAGTACACTTTATATTGCCAAAAAAAGGGGTTCTTCTTGCGTTTTAACGTTACAGTTATTTTTTTACACTTTATTTGGAGAAATAAAAAAAGGAGAAAGATGGTTGTTACTGGACGTAATGGTTCAAATCAATTTAAAATTAAAAAATAATAAATTAAAAACACCTTTTAAAAAGGTGATCTCTTATTTGAATCCTCCATTCATTCCAAATCATAATAAATTTGTCTTGAATAAAAAATAAAGTAAAAACTATGGAAATATTGCTAAACAAAAACATCACATCTGGAAGATTAAAAATTAAATTCATTTATGTTTTTATGTATTTGATTATTTTAATGGGCTGTAGTTTAGTACCGAAATAAAGACCATACACAGTAGCACCTTCGTGTCTGAACATTTAATGATCCATCAATCAATACTTTCATTTTAAAAATTTACTTTCTTTCCATTGGCAAGCAAGAATAATGTGTTTTTTGGGGAAATATAACATAGAGAAAGTAAGTTTTTAGGAGGGGGCACAGGCACATAATACTTCTTTTTTTTTTCTTTAAGCTGCTAACTTTTGTATTCACTAAAAAAATTATTTTTAAAACTTCGTAAAAAGACTTTTTTTAAGTTAGGTAAGAAGCGGCACAAAAAAATGTGAGTTGCTAAAAATTTGTGTCATTTTTCTTCTCGGCTTAATTCACTATTTTACAAAAGAAGTATTACTTCTCATTCTCTTAATTGTAGAGTAAAAAGTGCACTAATTTAAAAAGGCATTAGTTCTCTCCATTTCTTCAGTTGAGTTCAAGACAACCGATGACTGCAGTGAATACGATTACCCCATTTCATACACATGTACCTTTTTTTCCCCCTCGTGTACTTGGATATCTTCGCTCGTCAATGTTTTTTAACGTACACTACATTTTATAATCGTCCTTACTAAAATGTTAGTTAATCATTCCAACTTTCGCATTTAGCATAAAATATTACACTACAATATTCGAAAAAACAAAAATACTTTCCGAAAAATGTCTACTTTTTTTTAGTAAGCCATACAAATTTAAACTGGTCTATGGTTTCGGAGAGGGAGCGCGCCTTCAACAGTTGTTTTTTGGTGTTTTTAGTTGATTGAAGTATTTAAAATTTAAAGGTTAGTAAATAAAAGTAATAAAATAATCATCTTTTTGGGTTTCGACCCCCCCCCGTCAAATTAACAGAACTAATATACAAACTCTCGAAGGAAGAGGTGTTTAGTGAATTATAAGCGTACCTTATGTGTCTCAAGGCCGAAAGTAAGGAGTACCCAGTGAGGATCGAACTCATTACTCTGTCATAATTGATCTAAATTGCTAACCGTTTTTACACCACGTCGAAAGAAGAGATGTTTAGTTGCACTATCCTGTTTCACCTCCGCTCCCCACTGTTGAAATTACCTGCTGACTAACAGTCATAGTCATAATTGTAGTTGGTCTCTTGATTTTTTTTTTTTTTGCTGTTATGCATCCTCTTATCTTGTTATGTTATGCATCCTCTTCTTACTAGACTAGTTAGAAAAATATATTTTTTCTTTTCTTTATAAATAATCTGAAGCAAAAACTGAATGCAATTTCTTAATCTGATACGTAATTTTGATTTAAGCTTGGTAAAGAATGTGGAACTAAACTAAAAATTGTATCTTATTCCTTATTTTTATAATTAATTTGTACAATTTAAAATATCTTTGTAAATGTGCGGTACGAGCAAATATGATTTGTGAGTTTGAAGCATTTACGAGGAGGTGCTGAAAAATTTACTGCAGATTTTTTGTTTGGTCCGAAAAATTTTCAGCACACTCTTGTTAATGGTGTCACCTCCTTTTCAGACCTTATTTTTACGTATCCATAGATATGAAGAAATTGTTCTTTTCACAATCATGTGCAATGGTCAGTTGATGTGGTTCAGGCAATTTCCTTAGAAATTGCTTTGATGAAATAGAGATGAGATTTTTACTGACTGGAGAATTGAATTATAGACCCTGTTGCATAGAGAAAATGGCAGTATGTTGACCAATTTTTCTCTATCATAGAAGAAATTGGAGAATGGTGGTAAAGTCAAACTTTTTTAAAAAATAAATTTAAGATTTAAACGCTATTTTTTGTTACATCCCTTTTCTGTTGTATTGTGCTCTTTAAAATATTTTTTCTTTCCTTTTTTTTTTTTTTTTTTTTTTTTATTGCCAATAAATAAAATTTGTTAGAACATTTTTTGTTCCTGAAAATTAGAAATAAGTTTTTAAAAGCTATTCTATGCTTGAATCATTAAAGTCTTGGTAATTGTTCTAATTCTGTATTTCGTATAACAAAACAATTTAGTTAAACTTTGTCAAGGTATCAAAACAAGCAAAGCTTTAGTAACAAATATCCTAAATTAACTGATATTTAAAGGGACTTGAAATTTTTATAAATTTATTGTAAGTTATTTTAAATACCAAGGTTGAAATATTACAGAACCAAGAAATTTGATTAATGTAAAAAATGATCTGATGAAAAGCTCATGAGTAAGCTCAGATGTTTCTTTTATTTAGAGTAGACCTTTTTTTTTTTTCCAAGATTTCTTTTCTTGGATTAGTTTCTGTTTTACTGGCACCATTTTTACATTTATTAAAGTAAGTTTTGTCAGTTGCAACACTGACAACTTTTTTGCTGTGTCTTCACTGAAATGTGAAAAAGATTTTGTTTACATTCAAACGTTTGATATAAACTGATGTTTAATGCATTGTTTAATTTTTAAATAACTTCATTTCTTGACAAAAGAGTAATTTGTGTTATAGCATAATATATATGTCCTGCTCATGATTAACTGCATCTTGAAGAAATGAATGACAACTTTTTATGATTAATACAATAAAAAGTGGTGGTGGCAAAAGCTATGAGATGAGTATCAGCATCAGAGTAAATATAATCAAATCTTATGTAAATAAATCAATTTGTGTATCATTAGTTAATACTAAGAAAATCAAATGTATTTCAGAATACAAAGAATCTCTTGAAAGAAAGTTTTTCTATCTTGTATATTGCGTGGCAGTGAACTAGTAGGATAAATCTTATATAGTAAAATACATGATTTGTTTTGACTGTCCCTTGCAAGATTGATGAAATACTTTCTGATGTGCAACTCATTACATTTATTATTAAAAAATATTTCTTTTAATGGAGAGATATATATATATATATATATATATATATATAATGCACTTAGCAATTAAGTTATTTGAATGCATTTTAAATGATTTTGCATGTTTTAAAACATGTTCGAAGAATTTTCTTTTCTCATACACTTTCCACATAAACCCTTTTTATTGTTAAGGCATGTAGGTAAGACAAAAAAGGTGTCATTATAGAACTGATCAGTTGATTAATCACTTTTTTGTCCATGATCCTATATAAAGGGGTGGTGAAAGTTTCCTGACTGACTTCCTCTTCCTCAAATTCTGATACTTGATAAATTGGTTAAATTTTGGGAAATTGTTTGGGTCAAGAACTTTTCTGCACCTCTTCATATAGCTTGTATGTGAATAACTTGCCATGAAATTTCTCTTTTCTGTATTTTTCTCAATATATAATAGTAAACTTTTTTTTTCACAGAGATATAAATTCTAGATATCTATATTTATAGGAATTTGTGTGTGTTATATAGGTCTGGTTAGAGATATCTCACTTGACACTAAGATCAGCGTCTACCAATCCTGTGTTCTAACTGCACTCCTGTACTTTTGGTTACGTGGACTATGTATCGCTATCATATCAAAAACCTTAAACATCAAGTGGTAGTCTTTCACACCAGACACAGTTGTTCTGCAATGGCCATAACTCCCACTATAGAGAAACTGCTCATTCACAATCAACTGTGCTGGGCACAGGAAAATGAGAGATTGCCTAAGCATCTGTTTTATGGAGAGCTTAGTCAAGTATGTTGACTAAGACAACCTGAAAAATCTTAAAATTAGTGTTAGAGACTAGGGAAAAGAGGCAGAGAATTGGTCTAGTTGGAAAAAGTTTTTGATAGTTGCAATCAAAAGTGTTGATCATTTGAAGTTGGAATGGCTCTTAGGAAAGGTATCCAAGAAGATATTCAGTCTTGTATGTAACATCTGCAAGAAGGCTGTCCTATTCCATGCCAGATTTGCTAGACATTGAAGATCACCTAAAAATTGGCAGTCTAATGTGAATGTTTTCTCTGATAGACCTGCAAAGTACTTGTCAGTTTTGTGATCAGATTTGCAGGTCTAATGCTAGGGTGAAGTGACACATGAGTGCATGAGAAAAAAGTAACTTTCAAGGCTCTCCAAAAGTCTCTCATGTGTCACACATGTAAAAAGTTATGCAGGAACAAGGTTGGTTTGCAAAATCATCTGCAGGGTCCATGGTCGCTCAGTTCAACATTTGAAGAAGATGGCTTTCTTCAGTAAAGAAGTGGCCATTTATATATGAAAAGTAAGTATTTACCTTATTTTTCGCAGATAGATTTCATTTTTATGATAGCAAATATGATTAAAATGATTTCAACTAATACAATAAAAAAATAATAAAATAAAATTATGGAGAAATATTTTTTAAACTGAAAAAACAAAATATTCAGTATTCATTTATAAAAGGAGTAAACTAATATCACTGGCCATGAGAATGTCAATTTCTAGGTGGTTGGTTCTAAACAGATGTGTGAAATATTCTAGAATATTCTAATTACTAGTTAACATTCTTGGGATGATGATGATACAGAGTATCAGTTGACCATTAAGTATTTCTTCAGTAGCAACCACAATGCCAAAAATTAAGGAACATTCTACAGACCTTAGAGATACTGTAGTTAGTCTGTGTTGTAAATGTTCTGACCATCAGTAAACGGGTCATGGATTTGATTGTTTGTAAATGGAAGGAACATTGCTATACTGCAAGAATGGCAAAGAAACAGATAAGGGTTGCTTAGATCTCCAAGCATCAAAGGCAATAAATACACTTCATGCTGTCAACACACACTACTAGCTTGCTCTGTGATATTGTAGGGCATGGAAATTACTGCTTCTGAAGAAGTCATGTAAAGGAGTGTATCTAAAGTTTTCAAAGAAGCATTTACTGGAATAATATTCTTTGTTTTGCTAGTTATTTGGATTCAATTCATATCAAATTTGAAGTAAGAACAAAGAATCCAAACCAGAGAACACCATCCCAACTGTGAAGCATGTAAACAACAATATAATGTTATGGGATTGTTTTTCATTACATGGAATTAGACAAACTCACATAAGCAAAGGAAGAATAAATAGAGCCTTGTATAAATAGAGCCTTATATCAGTCAAGGCTTTAAAAGTGAAGTGCAATTGGGTGTTTCAGTAAGATGATGGCCATAAGCATAGTCAACACAAGCAAATAGTGACTTGAAAATAAACTTGAATTTAAGTAGTCAGTTAACCTGAACTAAAATGAAAATTTGTGTTTGTGCAAGTCAACTTAAGAATTAGAATAACTTGAAGATCTGTTATGAAGAAAGGTCCAAAATGCCAGCAGAATAGTGTCCGAAGCTAACAGCTCTTTATAGGAAGTAACTTGAAGCTACTGTTGTGAATAAAGGTTATGCCACAAAGCATTTGGTTCGGGTTGTTTTATTACATAAAACAATCAAACTGTATTAAATACTTTTCTCCACACACACACACACATATATATATATATATATATATATATATATATATATATATATATATATATATATATATATATATATATAATTTTTTTGACTTTGCTCATATTTACTATGGCAAACATGAAATGTAATTGGTATAATTTTTAGGTAAATACCTAAGTGTATAGTTAAATAATGCAGAAACCTTTTTTTTTTTTTTTTTTTGTGGCATGTATTGTGAAAACTTATCTTCCTGTGTATGTATCTATACCTGACAAAAAAATATAAAATTAGTAAAATTTAGCCTTTTTAAAAGTGACCAGATTCTTGTATAAAAAGTGTTCAGTATAAAAAATAGAACAATAGTCAGGATTAGGAATAGTATAAAAAAGATTTATATATGCATATTCAGAAATTTGGCTGAACATAAACATATCTTTCTAGGATACCAGATGAATTTTAACAGAAACGTTAAATGTAATACTTTTAATATAATCAATTGTTTCTTAAGAAATAGCATACCAAATAAATACTTCTTTAGATTAATATATTTTTAGCCTATAAAATGTTTTTCAAGAGTTTTTGATTGCTCACCTTAACTTATCAAGAATCCCATCAGAATAGCTGTGTAATTTGTGGCTTTTAAAGATTAACTTCCTATCTATAATACCAACACACTTGCTATATTGTAATATTTGTATATTGTTTTATTTTTATTTTTTTTACTCTTAAAAGCTGGCAAATAGAATACTTATTAAAATGTTAGTCTGCATTGTACACTAGCTTTTGCTCTGATGCATGGTGCTAGAAGTTATTCTCTAAATGTTTAGATGATTTTGACGTTCATTATGAAAAAATTCTCAAATATTGAATATTTATTAGTATTCTTGACCAGAGACTTGAACCCATTGTAGGATAAAATGATTTAGGATGTGTTGGTTGTCTATAATAACTACAGAATGATGTAAGTGAATATATTATAGAGGTCCCTGTAGAATTTGCATAGATTGTGTGTGTATATATATATATATATATATATATATATATATGTGTGTGTGCATGCATTTAGTTATTGCTTATTCTGTGTTTAATGCATATTTCAGTCTGTTTAACTGAACAGTTCCATTGCATCACTGTTCCTTAACTTGCTTTTCTATTTCTCTTACACTCAAAATTGCTGTGAACCAAAGAAAGATATAGTTTTTCTCATTAATCTTTCATTATGTAAATGCAATAAACAAATCTCTTCCCTTTCACAAGGTTAGACCACAATGCTTTACAAATTACACTGCTTATGGTTGATAAGAACCACAACATGACAATAATGCATATAGTAATATCTACACAGAGATATTTAACTGATCATCATCATGAGACTATGTACATAATTTTCTAGGGATGATAACTTTATTGAACAACAAATGAAGAGAATGGTATATATTACATTACAAAGATTCACTAAAAAATGAGCACATGGGATGAAAAAATAAAGTTTTATCATCAAAATCTTTGTTTTTGTTAAAAGGAAAGACGAAAGGATTTTTTGATTATTATTTTATTTTTTCTGATCCTTTTTAGAACATTTGAAATTTTGTGGTAAAAAACACTGATTTGGAAATTTTTGCAAGAATCAAATAATTGTTTGATTTTTAATGAAACTTTCAGGGCATATTCGCAAATGAATTAAATTATTTTAGAAATTCTTTTTTGGGTTGGGGGAATCTTGGTAAAGACATTTTTAAAATTTTACGTTTGTTATCCTCTACTAGTTTAATTTTAACAAAATTTTGAGAAATTAATTTTTGTACTATATTATATACAAAACTCCTTGGAGAATTTAAATCCTTCTTTTTTCTAAAACAGGACACCCAGTTACCGAAAATCTGCTCCAAATTGTAAAGTAAAAAATGCAATAAAATTAAGACATTATTTAATTAGAAAAGCATTTAATTGCTTTTTTGAATAAGATATGTTGTCTTAAGAAATATTTTGATTAATAATAAATTGTTTTTGTTTTTTAAAAAAAATAACTTGCAGCAGTTTTTATTGTTTTTCTTTACTTGAATATTGTTTTTATTTTATATGCATCTCTTTAAATGATGGTCTATAAGTTTTCTATTGGATTTAATATCTGGAGAAGCTGTCTCATTAATTTGGTATATTTGAAAACATTTTGTGGCAAGGTAAGGCAATACTAAACTTAGCAGAATTTGAAACAGTATATTACCTTGCATGAAGATATTCTTACCTTAAATGTTTCTGTATCATTCAAAAAATATGTCCAAGAACTTAGATTAATGCTTTCAACTTTGAAGTGACTTATTTTACTACCTACAATGCTTGCTCCAAAATTTATCCAATTTTTTTAACATCCTGCATCTTTTTTTCCTCTATTTACTTTTGCAAAAGCAGCTTCTAAATATTTTCCTGCTGGTTCATTAATTTTCTTGTCTATTACCCTTTTTAATTTTCTCAAATCTCTTTCTTTGATATTTTCTTAAAAGCATTTTTTTCTTGTTCTGTTCTCACCAGTGTTTTCTATTTTCTTTTTGTTCTCAGATCAACTTTTTCATAATTTCCAACATTGTTTTCCCATTAGTCAGTTTCATATCTTGTTTCTCCTTGTAATATTTAAATTATTAATATATTTATTTATATTTTTCTTACAACCTATGGCAATCTTTATATGAAACAGAAAAAAGACATATACACACAAATTTTTAATGATACAAGTTGGATAATAAAAATCTTACAACAACAAATACAAATTAAGCTGAAATTCACATGGCATATTTATCATATAAATATAATTATTTCTTGAAAATTTTATATCAGTTGGTTAATGCTAATTTTGTGAAAACATTGACTTGCATAATAAAATCTATTATAGTGTAATGTTAATAAGTGTATAGATATATGTTCAAATTTGTACATTCTTTTTATTAGTTTAATTGGTGATTATATAACTTGACAACACCTAAACCTCAAAATTATTAATATATATGTTAAAAATTTAAGTTAAAAAATTTTTAAATGCCTTGCCTATGATGAAAGATATCATGTTTAATATTTGTAGTTTCTTTTTATATACAAGGCACAAGGGACAGTTTAGGTAGAGGATTACTGAAGGAGTTTGCTGTGAGCAGTAAGAGGCACAGTTTATGAGGATATGTGGGAAAGTTAGTGGTTAACACTAGATTTGAACAGGTTAACATTGTAGTGGTTGGGAAAGCATTGTTTTGGAAGTTCCATAGTTTGTGGGAAGAAGTTGTTCAATTGAAACTTCTAACTAATGAAATATGAAGGGAATAAGGGTGGTTTGTCTCAGTTTATGCAGTGTGGTTGGTCTTTATAGGAGGGTTAGATTTAGGAGAACTAAGGAATGTAGCTCATCTGAACATTTTCCATGGAAATAGCAATAGGCTAGCAAGAAGTTTGTAACATTTTGTCTCTGTGAAAGGGGTTGTAGACACTTCTGGACAAGTGGAAGATTAGATAGCTCCAGCCTAGGTATAACAGCAGTACTCCGTTTTCAGCTTGATCATCCACTTGTAAAGGAGGTGTCAAGTACTTACTGGAACAGTTCAGGAATTGATCATTTTTTCCAGTATCTTCAATGTTGAATAGTATAAACAAGTTCCACTTGCGGTTAGGGGTGAGCTTAAGTCCCAATAGATATTCAAGATAAGGAGCCTCCTTGAGAGAACACCTGTTCAATCTGACCAAATGACCATACATCCAAATTTATTTGGGAATCCCTTCTTGGTTAGGTGGAGAACTTTTTCTACATCATCTTAAAAGTCTTTTTGGAAAGTTGCTAATTAGTATATTATAAAAACTATAACATTAGTATATAAAATATGTCACTCCAAGGTTTTGTAGACAAGCTCTTTTTGTAATTGTTCAGTCCACTCATCAGGAGGTTTCAGTAAAGATGTTGATGTGAGAATCAACTCTTGATACTGTGTTGTTTCTCTATATTTCTGTTGGTAAACTTTTATATTCTGAGTAAACATTTTCAGTTTCCCTCCAAAATAATACTATTTTGAATTTTGCAGAATTGCTTATCAATTTATGACATTATTTTCCTTCTGCTGACTGTATTACATCATGTAAATATTGATGATATAAAAAGAAATTAATGAAGGAGGTTCTGTTTGATTGGAAAATTTCATGTGTGCAATGTTTTTGCATATGTGAATTATTAAATGATCTTCTAGTAAGACCTGATTATGATTGTTTTGCTTCCATTTCTATCTTGTCTCATATGAGAAGCAAAGATGTATGCATGTATACTCTACTTGCTTTCTTTTCCCGCTAGAGATCATAAAGGAAAAAATTGAGATTAATTTCTTGGATTACATTTTTTACCATGCTTGAATCTTAAGCAAATGTAAGTGTATGATGGTTGTGTGATTTAGTGTTCTTGAATGTCATTACTTTACACTACCTTCTGTTAGGTGTAATTTATCTTTAGCTGAAAAACTATTTTGGATTTAGAACTTGCTTTTCATGTCATAAGTATATTTTATTCTTAACTTAATTTCTCTACATTTATTCTGTGTTTTGAAAATGAAATAAAATACATTGTTATCAACACAAATGATACAAAATAATCCTTAAGTGCCTCAAACTTGAACAAATTGCTAAAACTGTCTTATCCAGCAATGAAGTTTGTAATGTGGACAGTGTTTTAAGTTTGATAATATTTATTGTAAGATAAACATTAAGCATTAGTTATTTGTCACTTGATTTGAGTTCTTGAAACTTTGCTTTGGTGAAAGGAAGAAATTTTCACAATCAGTTTTCACATGGCAGCATGAAAAAGAAAAAATTTTCTCAATTCTTGAAAATGAATAAATGTTGTACATAGCTGAAAAAGTCTAGAAAGAAAAAGAAAAATGAATTGTTTTAGAGTTTCAAATTCTACTTGGAGATAAAAATCAAAGGATATACAAGGGCGTCTGTCTGATGATTGTTGTTCTACCAATGTAAACAGGAAGTCTGTATTATATGAACATTTGAATTTTTAAAATCTGTCAAGTTGGTTTAATGAGTATAATATTTAGCTAAAAGTTATGAGCTTTGTGGATTTCCTACATAATTTTTTTTATATAGTTGATAAATAAGAGGCCTCTTTAAGAAACTAGTAAATAATCTAAACATATTAAATTTGGTAAATAATATGCAACCATTAAATAAATATCATCCATATAAAATGTTAATATCAACCCGTCAATGTAAAATGTCAAAAATACTAACTAAATACCAATACATCCATATAAGATGTTAATAATGCTACCAGGAGATCCTAATCATGAACAAGGACCACTTTGCACCTAAGACATATAGGAAGTTGTCACAGCGTTACACCAAGCTACCTCACATATATATGGTCTGCCAAAAATTCACAAAGACAGTATTCTGCTCAGGCCGATTGTTAACTGCTAAGGCTATATATGACACCCTCTGAATTGCTTTCTAGTAGATATAATCAACTCATTAATTGGAAAGTCACCATCATATGTCCAGAACTCAACCCACGTTGCTGAAATAATCAAAGATGCTCCCATCCAATCCAACCAGATGGTGAGCCTAGATGTGGTGAGTTTGTTTTATGGCGGAAACACACTCAGTAGTTAGGGACAGATTGGCCTCGGACTCCTCCCTAGGAGAATGGACCAATATACCAATAGTTAACCTGATGGAGATGCTAAATTTCTGTACACAAACAACATACTTCAGAATGGGATCAGATATATATTGACAGAATGAGGGCATAGCAATGGACTCACCATTATCTCCAGCATTGGCAAACCTATCTATGGAATACTTTGAGGAAATGGCATTAGTATCAACACCACTAAGTCAAACCCTATGGCTGAGAAACACAACTGCAATTGTGTATCTATTCTTACATGTTTTTGTTGTAATATCCTAAAATAAATAATATTGCTCTATTATGTATTGAGACCTCTTTTAAATTAAATGTTATGAACATTGGAAGTGTACTCTATTTGTTCTCATCATATATATATATATATATATATATATATATACACACACACACACACACGGTTCGACCCCTCCCCTTCTGTAGGTGATCCAGAATTAACATCTGACAAGTTTTAAAACTTATAAATAAACATTTAAAAAATAACCAACCCCTAAATAGTCTTCAATAGAAAAATGATCAAAATAAGTTATTCCTGTACAAATACTATGTATAAAATTATTGATTCCTATAATAAAGTTATTCTTAATAAATTCTATGACATTGTTACCTAGTATCGATACTCCATGTAATTGTAGAAATGGTGAACTCTGTCCAGTAGAAGGAAAATGCAGAGCCTCTAATGTAATTTACCAGGCAACCATTTACCCTAAAGAGAACAAGAGCAACCACAATATTTATATTGGAATTTCTGCAGGTAAATGGAAGCAATGTCTATATAACTATCGGCACTCATTTTCCAACCAAAAATTGAAATTCCATACTACACTTTCCAAAAAAATTTGGGGAATTGAGGGAGAAAGAACTGAACCTTCAGATTGACTGGAAATCATAGGGTTTGCCCACACTCCTAGTATTTTTAAAGGTATATGCAATCTATGCCTACAGGAGAAAATTATGATTATTAAATTTGGAAATCCAAATATACTGTTAAACCAAAAGGACAAATTAATTTCTAAATGCTGTCACTGCAGTAGATTTAAACTTATCTAGACTGCTATTGAGCCTGCATGAATTGTCATCCCTTGGAAATTACCTGTGATTTTCTGCTTCTCTTCAGTCCTAGCTGAACTTGACTGAACTGTTATCCTTTAACAAGTACATGAACTGCTATCTTTGACAATTACACTGTATATTCCGCTTCTCCTCCTTTCTTTATATATCCTTCCCAAATTTTTCTTCTGTTACCATTTATAAAAATATCTTTTCTCTATCACTAAATTACTATTAATTTTTGGTGACTATCAATAATATCTTTGATATTACTTTTATTGGCATTATTTTCCTATTTTCTTACTTTAACGTATCTTTATTGAATTATCCTTATTTATCCATTACATATAATATTTTCACTACAACATAATAATATATCTTAATATAACTTTTGAGTTAATTTATTATGTAATCATACATAATTATGATGGTTATATAAGCTCATTTTTATATATTTATTCTTAATTAGTATGTCTAATTTTAAGTATTTAGATATTTATTAATATTATGGGGCTTTTTAATATTTAATATGTAGTGCATATATGTTAATATATAATATTGATATGTAATATTCAAGTGTATCTTACTGATATATATTTTGTGGTTTGATGAAGTGCATTTGAATATTTATCTTTGTATAATATTTAAGGGTTTTTTTTATATATATTTTTGTTTTAATTTTTGCACTAAATATTTTAATTTGGTATTTATTTTTTGTTATATATATATATATATATATAAAACTAAATAGGATTTGGGATGAAAATGATATGTTCAATAGTCATGTCCCTCTCTTAAATCATAAACTGACCAATGTTGCTCGCATCAGTGGAAATACTGACACTCACTCTGAGAGCTGGTTTCTTAGCAAGAAAACATAAATTATAAGCAGTGAATAATTTAAGAACAGGATAATGGGTCTACCAGAGCCACTAATGACTGTAATAGTAAATGTATATATGATTATTTTCTGCTATTAACTGAAAAAGTTGAATGAGAAAAAAAACTTTATCTGCCTTTTTATACTGAATGTTTACAATGGCAAATACTAATTACATATGTCTTTTTCTCTGGATTATGTTCATTTGAGATTATCTTCTCAATATTCTATAAAACCATTAAATTCTGTAATTTTTGGTATGAGCCAATTAGATCTCATTACGTGTTCAGATCAAAAAACAAAAAAAAAACATATGAGGCTTATAAGGAGGTAGGGTGGAAAAAATATTGAAAAATAAATAAGGTTCCCCAATTCTGAATGAAGTCATAAAGCTATCTCTTCTTTTATTTTATTTTCCCTGCAAGATTTAAGGAAATTAAACAATATTTTGAAAATTAACATTAGTTAATCTGAAAAAAAAGCCTTGTTTCTTTGCTGGATAGTTTTTTGTGCTATTTTTTTCTCTTATTTGTTACCCTAAGAGAGTGGGGGTACTAATGTCTCTTTGGTAAAACTTAATTTATAAGTATTAGTGTTTTATTTTGGCAAGTTTCAGCAACTTTGTTTTTTCATGCAACACATTTACAGAGCTTGCATACTGTGATTTCAAATTTTGTAAGTTATACTTCTGACTGATTGGCAGCAGGTTTTAAGTTTCTTGTGCTTAGACTGTATCTAAGTTAGAAATCTTAAACTTTAAGAAAATTAGTTTATTGCTACAGAGGATAATATTCAATTTGAAAATAGCTTTGATACACATCTCTCCAACTACAGATAATACTGATTCATATTTTAGTTACAGGTTGAATTACAATATTAGTAAAATTTGCAGAGAATGGTGATGCTTATTGGCATTTACTAAGCTTAGCTTAACCAGGTAGAAGGCTAAAAGTGTGAGCACCTCATAAAGTACTTGCTATACAATAGATTTTTTATTTTCTTAAAACAAATTTTATGCATGCATATATATTATCAACCTTTCAATGTAGTCACTGATTGCATCAATCATTTATACAGTGAAGCATGGAAATCTCAAACTTTCAGAAATTTCATGTTGATTGATTGTAGCAGCTAGTATGGTTTGTAGTAATGTATGTAATTAGATCACATGTATGCAGTAATAAGTAGAAAAGTAATGTCATTGTGTCTGGTATGTGGGCTCAAATGACATCCTAGTTTAATGCTGGTACCACCTGAACCAACAGTCTGTAGAGTATGCACTGTATTCTATAAGATTTTGTAATTGTTGACCAACAGAGCATTAGTTACTACACCTTTCTTCAACTAGTGAGCATTGCTATTGGACCATAAAAGACTGTTGTCTGACCAGATGAGTCATGTTTCCAGCTATTTTGGGTAGTAGAATGTGTATAGAAGATGATCTGAGGTTATGGGTTCACTCTGTCAGCAAGATGTTGAGCAGATGATGAATCTGTCATGGTGTGGAACTTAAATTTATCTGTAATTTGAAAGAGTAAATGGAATGTCACTCACTTTGTGGTGGGAGAAAAGAAGTGGTGACAGGCAGCAATTTCTTTTATAGAAAGATATTGTGGGAAGAGTCGAATTATGGGAAGGAAGAAAAGCTCGATCAAAAATAGAAGTGGGCGATTTTCTTGTCCCTTTCAAATGAGAAGGGTTGTGAGAGAGGAAGGAGATTTAAGAGAAGAACAAGAGATCCTAGAAGTTTTATTTTAATTCCAAGCTATTTTGGTGATGTGGAGTCTGGAATGGCGAGACTGATGCCATTGTTTAGCAGAGAAGGTGATATAGTCACGTGGATAAAGAAAGTGAAATTTGTTGCCAAGCTTCAAAAAGTGCCAGACTTTACTAGTTTCCTTCCATTTTTTTACTGCAAGGAGATGCACTTACCCTCTACCGTGAAATGAGTGATGAGGACCAGTTGGACAAGGACATGATAGACCAGACTGAAGAAAGTGTTCACTGAAGGGCCCTTTCAAGCTTATAAAAAGCTCAAGAGAGCAAAATGGACTGGGGGATTAGTAGATATCTACGCCAATAATATCAAAAGGTTGGCGGGTCTGGCAGGATATCTAGAGAGAGAACTGGATCAGACGGTGAATCTAGCTTTTGTTACTGGCTTCCCAAACGACATATCTGTGGTGCTGTAACAAGTACAGAAAATATGGATCCTTGCAAAATGATGCCAGCTGCAAGGCTCTTGGTCAGTAAAAGACATCGGTAGACCAGAACAGTGGCAGTGATTGTGCAAAGCCTGGGACCAAAAGAAAACAAAGGTTATATGAAATCATTGAGCGTTAGGTACTATAGATGTTGGGGATCGCACCATATTAGAGTCTGTAAGGAGCCACTGAGAATGAAAGTAATGTGCTATAATTGTGAGAGATTGGGGCATATTGCAGGGTATTGCCCTCAGGGTCAGGAAAATGAGCAAGGTGGAGCTTCTGCACCATTAGCTATCCCATCAGCCAAACAAAGGTGTAGTACTGACCTCTACCAATCATAGTGTCTGTGGGCAGTGTGATAGTTGCAGCTCTTATTGATACTGGCTGCACAACTACTTTACTTAATCCCAAGCTTGTGAATGGATGTAGTGGAAGGGAGGTAAAATGTAAAGGAACCTGGCAAGGTGGAGATGAAAGTGGGTGGAATGAGTATAAAAACTGAGGCAATTATTGTTGATCGCATCATCGACAGGATCAACATTGTTGTCGGAATAGACGTAATCAATAAGCTGGGAGCTGTGACTGTAAAAAATGGTATGGTGAGGTTTGGAGAGTTTTGGAGGTACATGTTCTGAACTCTTCCAAAATTGAAGACAAGGATTTCACAGCAGTTTGATGGAAAGAAATGGACTGTGGAATGGAATTGGATAGGAGTGTCTCCAGTATTAAAAATACGTGGAGTACTACAAAAATTCCTTGAAAGAACAAGAAAAAAAAAAGAAAAAAAGAGTAGTGTTTGAGGAGGAGGTGGAAAGATGGATTATGGTGGGTATTCTCTTGCCATGGAAGGGTGAAATGAAAGAAGTGTTACCATCAATGGCAGTGGTCTAAGATACAAAAAGAAAAACCAGGCCAGTATTAAACTTTCGGGAGTTGAACTATTATGTAGAGTGCCCTACTGGGAGCAACATAATCGATGTGCATGATGAAAAGATGAGAAAGTGGAGAAAGTTGGCAGGAGTAACTATGATTGTGGACCTTAAGTTGGGCTATCTGCAGTTACACATCACAGAGAAACTATGGCAGTACCAGCTGGTGCACTATAAGGGAAGCACTTACTACCTAACTTGGTTGGTGTTTGGACTCAATGCTGCACTTTTCAATAATTAAAAATGAATGGGCACTAAAATATAGTGGGTACTATTATTGATGAGAAGGAAAATACCAATCATAACAAGAGAATGAATATGATCTGGCCATTATTTAATTCCATCATAAAAACCAGAGTAGGGAAATTATTTATTAATTTAATTGAAAACCATTTCCCAAAGAAACATTACTGATTAAAGTATTTAACAGAAACTCTGTTAAATTGATTTACAGCTTAATAAATAATGATGCAGTTAATAAAGACACCCAGTTATGAATTCACCTTTTGTAACATGCAGACATGAATTGTGGCAGGTATCAACAGAAAAATATAATATACCAAACAATGGTTAAGGTGGATGGCAAACCTGACATAGTTTATTTTGAAGCAATGGAATCTCCTAGCTAAGAAAGATTTTTTACAGTCATTTAATAACAGTATAAAAACAATGCCTAAATATGTATGGGCACAGTTGCACAAATCCTGCAAATTACCTGTAGTTGAGTGTGAAATATTATAAAAATAGCACAAGCCCAAAAGGGTCTGTCTAAATCTTGAGGGCTATGCTTGAATGAAAAATTTCAAATTATAACATTTCCTGAGTAAGACGGCCTCCTAAGTGAAAAATTGAAACTAGTTAGCAAGTGTAGGTATATGAACAAGTTTTTTTGTTGAGCGAGTTAGCCATTGATTGAGATAGAAATGAACGAAAAAAAAATATAAATATGTATATGGATATTTTTATTTTATTTAATGAATATGTAAGTGTGTGCTTGTTTCATGGGTGGCAACTGCTTCAGTCTTCTCCTTTTGTGGGGGACATAGTGGTAGTCACTGCCCATGTGTATAAATAGACACAAACAATGGAACTGACTAATTTTAAGTGTTTGATGGTTGGTTTTATCAACATTTTTTATTACTTACAAATCTGCTGGGTATGTTTTTAATAAGACCTAAAAACATTACATTTATATTAAATGTGGATCTGAAAGATGAGCACTGTATTAAAAAAAAAAAAAAAAAAATATTCAACATTATTCTGCATTGTATTTCAGTTAATTGTTTATATATTGGGTGTTGTGTGTGTGTGTGTGTGTATATATATATATATATATATATATATATATATATATATATATATATATACACACACACACACACACACACACACATTTTTTCAGTTACAAAATGGAATTTTACAGCATTTGGTAATCTTTCCCTCCAATTTGTTTTAGTTTCAATGGTACTCTGGTAGCTTATTTTTAACATGGATTCCTTGGTGTTATTCTACATTATAAGCAATCTGTCTTGAGTTTGAAGCTAATGTGACAGAAACACAATATTATTCAATTAACCTAAGAGAATAAAAACTCGCTTCAAACTATAGCTGAAAAATCTTTATTCATGGCATCTATTTTGTACTTGTAAAGCTTTTAATACTCAGTGAGTGTTAAGAATTCTGGTATCATATGGAAACCTTTGTTTTCACAGTAGATTGCCTCTACTTAATTTCACTTTCTAGTTTGGTTATGCTGAGAGACTAAATTAATAGTCTGGCACTTGTTTTTATTCATTTTTATTATTTTATTTTTTTAATTGTTTCGCCTATATATTCTTACTTGCACAGTAATAGCATTTCTTACAGTGGAGAGGAAGCATTCTTAATTTCTATTTAGTATAATTTTTTTATTTTTTTTAAACTTATTTTGCCAAATTGATTTCTCTTGATGTGTGGATTTTGTATGTTAAATATTAAACATCCTTCTTGAAGTGAGTTGACTCAAAATATTTAAAAGTAACAAATTTGGTATTTTAAAAAAGTGTGTGTGTGTGTGTGTGTGTGTGTATATATATATATAATGGGCATGTGGTTAGAACATTCGCTTTCTGACCATGAGACCTGGGTTTGAATCTTACCACAGTTGATTTGTCAGGAAGTAGACTTCCTGATATTATCAGTCTGGAGGGGGTGATCCCAGCATGTGGCACCTTTGGAAAGTGCCTGAAAACCATGCCATGAGTTGACCCAAGTTGTGAGTGAAATTAGGTAGATGGAACCTTGGCTGGTGAGGGGGGGGGGGGCATTGATAGCTGTGCTAGCACAGTTACAAGTCATTGTGACCAAGGGTTTGAGTGTTCTTGCCTTGTTCAGATTGTTGATCATGCTAGATAACACACTCTCTCCCAGAAACTGTAACTAAAGTCTGCTGAGCATAGTTGCAGTATAAACCACAGATTAGCTCTGGGTATTGAACAAACATGTGCCTGAGCAAGCGTCTGCAATAGGGATTGGCTAGCTGCCATTGTAGACTAGTATCCTCAAATACGAGTGGCCAGCTATTATTATATATATATATATATATACACACACACACACAAAATCCAACTGATGTTCAAATCCAAATGCAAACTGAAGAATCCATCTTCATCAACTGAACTAATTTATAATATTTTTGATTGGGAATAGCTCCTTGAAAGAAAACTCTTGAATGAATTCTCATTGGTTGACATTACATGGATGGGACAATCAACCATCATTATATATTAACGGTGAGTGCCCAAGTTTCTTGTAGGATAATAATTTTTCTGCTAAAATAAATTTGCAGATGGCCTTCCAGTGAAGACAACCATTGGTTGCTACTGACTGCTAAGGCATCACATAACCTTGTGTGGTGTATTGCTTTCAGTCAGTGCATTTACATTGATACATGCAGGTCTCCCTTGTTGCTTATAGCATTCTTCATTTCTATCAAGCTTGATTTCTTTTTTTATTCAACAGCAGATAAATATAGTATCTTTAGAAATTATCTTTTATATTTTTCATTTTATTTTTTAAAGGTGGCAGTTTAGGCCAATCTAAAATATTTGTAAAATTTTTGCAGCATTACATATAAAATTAATAATGAAAATTTTAAATTACCCATTTAGAAAATGTTTGCAACATTCTTTTGGTTAACAATACAAACTTTTTTTTTTTTTCTGTAAATTTAAAAAGAGGCAATGAAAGTATACTCTGCTTGTGCCTAACTGCACGCACACAGGAAAATGTTTTTGACATGCGTCAGTATATCAAAAGATTTTTTACAGTCTATGTAAAGTGTATCCCAGTATGTGTTTAGATTTGGAGGGAAATTTTAGGAATAAAAATACAATAAAAAAAAAAACACTTTTTCCTGTTCTATAGAAATTGAATTGTTACACACACACACACATATATATATATATATATATATATATATATATATATATAGCATATTTGTATGAATAGATGTATTATTTATTATTATTGTTCAACAAAGAAAAATCTTGCAACACCTGGTCTTCTTAATATTTTTTATTATCTCCTGCTGCAAGTTTTTTTTAGTGAAGAGGTATATAAATCATTATTATATTTATAAAGAAGTTATTTGGAACAGTTAAATTAAAATTGAAAGGCAGTCTTCATTTTTATTGAGGATATTTAGAGGTATCAAAGTTTAGTATATACTCCAAAATTTGATACATTTTGTTATTTTACTGCATCCTGAAATAACCAATTATATATATTGAATCTTACAATTACAAACATCTTTAATGTTTAGTCCAATACTCTCTTTGAATCTATTTTTTTTTTTTTTAATTCATTTGACTTACATTAAATTTGAAATCTTTTTAGTTTCATTTTTATTCATTAAATGAGACTTGAAAACACCATATAGTAGCAACTGGGAAAAGTATCTTTTATTTTCATTATATTAGATGACTTTAACTCTTCTATTTGGTTGTAAATAGTTACTATTTAGTTTATTTTATGAACATTATTTTAGTTTAGATTAGGTTCCAATATAAGCAGTGTATCAAAGTACTCAGACTGTGTATTAATCTGCTGTATATTCTACTTGGGCATTACCACATGGATACATATGATCATACAGATGACAAATGCTATCCTGCAATACTTTATTCTGCACCTATGTATATACATACAATCTTTCTTGAATTTTCTCTATTTCTTTACACACACACACACACACACTTCATGCCTTAAAATCCTCTTATCACCAGATGCCCATTTTCAACGACGCTTTGTCTGACGTCAACAGTTTGAAAAAGTAATAATAATAATTTCCTCTAAGATTTTCTTCCTCATGCCAGAATTCTAACACATACCAGATAATTTCCCTCGTTGGACCCAGGAATCAAAATTAAATGATATCTCTGAAAGATAACTAATATCGATTCTCTCTGCCTGTATTGCGGTTGTCCAAAATTTTTTTATGACCGCCATGTATCGGCCGGCTTTGTTTTTCTTTCTGAATTCTGTTTCCCTTGGCGCATCATTCCCTTACCATAACATTAATCAGTTTTGACAGAATCTCATATCTCGCTTTTTCTTACAGATTTTCTGTCTTGTGCGAAAAGTATCTTTCTTCATAAATAAAATAAAATCTTCTTTTTAATGTCGCTCAGTCTATCTTTCGATATAACTCTTTCTCACCTTAAGTCTTTCCTGTTTTTAATTTCTATGGTTAATTAGTTAGCCAATTACCATAGCTAAATAGTGTCACAAAATAGTTAACCCCCAAACTGGATTCAAAACACTATGAAAATAGGTTTTATTACCAGCAATGAATTTTTGGAAAGAAGAAAATATTAACAGCAGTACATTTTTGGGGAAAAATATTACCAGCAATAAAAATCTCATCAGCATTAAATAACCCATTGAGGTAGATATTCCATAAAACAAAACAAACGAACCATAGTCGTAGCATGTTTGATTTTAAAATAAGCTGAATAAATTCTTGATACAAATTTATTAAAACTTTATATCTTTGTGACTTCTTATTTATATATAATAGATATTCTGAAGCATTCTTTGATTAGATGAAGCTTGCCTTTCAAAGGTTAGTTTTAATCTTCATTCATGAAAAAATATTGAAAATTTGAAGCTCCTCGCTTCTAAGGGGGTTTATTTATTATGCTTCTTCTGAAAAGGAGTAATAAACCTAATTATAGCAACTTTTTACTTGTACAGATTTTCAAATATGCTCTGTAAAGTCTTATTTGTATAATAGTATTTAATTTGCTCATATAATTTTGAACTGAATGGTTTAATTGATCATAGAAATGGACATTAATTGAACTCTAAATGTTATCCTCTTCAAGAACAATCAAATAAATAAAAAGTGTATCTTGCCTAATTAGTTTATTTAATTAAACTTAGTTGATGCCTAGTGTTATCGCAATTGTCTATTTGCAGTTATAAGAGTTTACATTTTGAAAAAAAAAAAAAATGAAGATAAAATATATTGCATTTTAAATTTGTTTAGCTATAATTTTTTTATTGCTTCAGAGTTTAAAAAAGTTTTTATGAAAAAATGATCTTGTTATAGTTGAAATATCAGTTGTTGCAAAGTTCAATTCATACTTTATCTGTTTTATTCAATTTGTGATAATGCTCTTGGAAAAGGATGAATCCATCTTCCTCCAGCTATGGGTTAAATAGAAGGGAAAACTGGACTCTCTTGCCTTAAGGTAGCAATTAGTTGTTGAGAAGGAAAACTCTGAATTCAAAACCAACCTGAAGAGGATTGGGCTCTGATATGCAATCCTGCCCAATATATACTACTACTGCAGCAGTACATGTGGTGTCCTTATAACCCATAATGGGTTATGGGATTTGTGATGTGACCAAAATCATCCTCAGATAATAAAATTACTGGTTTATTATGAATAATACAGTCATAGTTAGCTTATTGTATATTGATATGAATAAAAAGGCGCTCAACTGAAAAACTTCATAAATTTGAGTACATGTCTTTAATCCAGTAATATATAAACACAAAATTATTTGAACAAATGTTGAATTAGCCACTGCAAGTGTTCCCATTCCTTAATAGCAGACTAAGAGATATAGACTTTTTTATGCAACCATGAAATGTATTTAAAACCTTTTTACTTTTAAGGAAAATCATTAATGAGAAGAGTTAGTCAATTGCATGGTTTGTAAGTAAGCAAGCATATTCGATGTTCATTTCACTAAATATTTATGTTGTCTGTTGACATACTTGTCTTTGACAGTCTTTTGAGGTTGGGGAATTGGTAATCTAGCCTAAACAACCCACATGCCATCTGTTTTTGAAACCTGATTCTTCAAACAATTTACTTTTGCATTAAGGATTTGCATAGACTTTGCTTTGGGATGACTGCTTATTTACATTTTTTTCATCTTTGATTTTGGAACTAAAAAATTGTGCCACTTCAATGGTTTATTTTAAATAACAACTTCCATCTCATCTTGATTCAAGACTGAAAAAAGATTTTCTTGTTCTTCCTATTTAATAGTTAACTTGCTATTGGCACTTTAAATTCCTGTAGTTATTTTATTTTTTTTATTTATTTATTTTTTTAAGCTTGTCTATTCTTTTAAGCTTGTCTATTCTTTAGTATTTCTTAGGTTAATGTGACTTATTTGTTTATAGGTATTTTGAGTAATAGGGAAAGTCTATCTGCTTCCCTTGAATTTGGAAATTGTATCTTGGCTTTTGATGTTGAAACACCAGTTACCTCATGTGGCTACTGGTTACATGAATTATTTCCTCCTCCTAACACATTGGAAATTTAAGAGTAAAAATATTCTTAATGTCATAAACTTTTAAAAATTTCAGTTATTGCTCTTGGATTTCTAAACATGTAAATTCCAAATTTACATGAAAAGAAAGTTCTTTTCATGCTGCAAACTTATTTCACAAAGTCAGGTGAACCATAAATGATTTTATCTGGGACTGGAAAGTTTGCTGTTTTATGACCAGCAGCAAAGTAAGATCTTCAAAGCAGCCACTAAGTAGGTAGAAAGGAAATAAATAAATGAACTCTTTAAAAATCAAGAGTTACTTTGCGATAAGTTAAGAAATTCTGGTCATAAGCTTGTATAGGCAGAGTGAGAGTCAATTGCAAGTTACCCATTGAGGGTGATGAGACTGAGGGTCAGAAACAAACTGGCTGTTAGATGTGATAAGATGAATGTCTGTCCAGATGTAGAGAGGCAGTCAGAAAGTCACATGTTGTGATGTAGGGATAGGCAGAGGGGTGGTAGGAGAGTTAAGAGTCATTTATGAGAGAGACCAGAGAGTCAAAGGCAATTGGAATTCTTGCTAACTGAAGGAAAGATCTGGTCTGTTAGTCTGTCATGAGGGATGACAGAAGTAGCAGTGAAGGTGACACTTGGAACATTTATCTACCCCCAGATAGTATCAGGTGAGTCCATGAATAAATCTTACTTATTATAAAACGCAGATTGTGTGTGTGTCTGTAACGTTTATATATTGGATCAGATTTCCTACATTTTATAGCCGATTTCAACAAAACTTCACAGGACTACATAAAATTACCTTGTGGTGGTTCTAACGGCGCCGAAAATGGGAAAAACACAATTGTTTTTTAAGAAAATCAATTTGAAAACACGATTAAGACACATCGTGAGAATGAAAGGGGGACAACTCAGATCGGGTTAAAAAAAAACCCAGGTTGTTTGTGTGTGTGTGTTCCTTTATATATGGGATCGGATTTCTTACATTTTTCAGCCGATAAAACAAACATCCACTTTCTTTTTTGGCAGGTAGTGTTTCTTATTGTCTTGCACACTTTTTTCTTTATTTATACATTCAGAATGCTTTAAAAATTCCATTTACAAGACAATTGTTTATAATAAAATTCTAATTCTATTCAATCGTGGGACTCATCATAACGATTGAAAACAATGTTTTTGTTTGAGTTTGGCTTTGACCAATTAAAAAAAAAAAAAAAACTAAGACATGTGTGTCCGTCAACCTAAACAAAAATCTAACAATCTCTACTGATTGTACGAATCGAAAAATCTTTAGGGAAAGATAATTCCACGTGCTTGGGCCGTTTTTACAATTCCTTTGCAATTTGTTACAAGGCAGATCAATAAGGCATTGGTTCTATTTGAAAATTCAATATTTAAAAGAAAGTATTAAGAAATAATTTAAAAATGCTGACGTAAGAAATCTGACAGACAAAAAACAACAATATTTTGAAGATAATTATTAAGGAAAGAACGCAGTACTTGTAATAAATTAATAAACCCAAATAAAGTTAATATTTTTTGTGTTAGAAACGAGTGGAAAATATATTCAAATCAGAATTCTAATTATGAATCACCACAAGCAAAATATGCAATTTTTTTTACTGTATTCAATAAGTAAAAATCATAAATTGTAAAAGATTACAGAGAAAGGCTACCTACATTTTTCAACCGATTTCAACAAAACTTCACTTTTTTTTTTGCAGGTAGTGTTTCTTATTGTCTTGCACATTTTTTTCTTTATTTTTACATTCAGAATGTTTTAAAAATTCCATTTACAAGACAATTGTTTATAATAAAATTCTATTCATCAATCGATAGACTTATAACGATTGTAAACAATGTTTGAGTTTGGGTTTGACCAATTCGTAAAAAAAAAAATAAAAAAACACTAAGACATGCGTGTCCGTCAACCTTAAACAATAATCTTTGTCAATTTTATTTTTCAGTCTTTATGATGGTCGATACTTGATCTATCTCTTACTGTTATATCCCTGGGCAACACCGGGTTCTACTGCTAGTAACCAATATAATGAAGACAGGATTTGTATTTTCTGTTATCGTCATGGGGATTATTTCATCTTTTGTTCCCCTGTGAACATACATAGGGCCTTTCCCAGTTTTTATGCATACCAACGCAAGTAAGAATTGAAACAATGTGAGATGATTTGTTCAATTGGTGAAAGTCTCTGTGTCACAGGTGTATTTTTACAATTGAACCTTCATAGATTTTTCTGTTTGATGTCTTTTTCAAATTATTTTTATTTATATATTCTCATTTACTTGATAAGCAGCCAATTCTGTAATTGCTTCTTTATGTCAAGTGCATATACACTGCTTTGCTACTAGAGACAGCTGGGTCTCACTTAAACTTCAAATGTTCCCAGCACTATTTAGATTTAACTCTTATTATTCTGACCCTTTTAACAAGTAGAATACTATTTAGAAATTGGGGTTGGGAGTGGATACTCCATTCAATGTTTGACTTTAAGTGCTTCTCAATACAAGGTAATTCTCTTTTATTATTGTTTAAATCTAGAAGATAAAAATTTCCTGTTAGCTAAACAGTATAATTTATTTTGACCCTAGGCCTTTTGCACCATGTATCTACATCAATTCTTTCATCTATCATTGCTGATATTATCATTTAATAAATTCTTTGCATACATAACTATTTACATGGTTAGTTCAGCAATATATGCAGTTAAGAATAAACAAATAACTCTGTTTAGTAAGTGTCTTAGTTAATGGCTTTCAGGCTGATTTATAAACTTATAATCATTATTTGTTACAGTTTTGAGATCCTTCACTTGACTCTTTCATCATGTGCTTTTTTCCTGCATTTTTTTTTTTTTTTTTTTTTTTTTTTTGACAAATGATTTAATGTTAGATTCTCAAAATCCATTCAAACAATAGATTCTTGCTTTTGAAAAAGTATTTGGTGATTTAAGAAAATTCCTTGATTATATATTCAAAAGCAAATGTTTTGTCAAGGTTTAATTTCTTTGAAATAAGATAAAAATTATTTTTATTGTTACAATTTTATGAAGATAGAGTAAGGTATATGACATTAATTTTTTTCTTGACTTGTGTCAAATTTTGCATTTTTTTTTTTTTTTTTTTTTTTTTACTTGAAATTTTTTTGTTTCTCCCAATTATCAATTAGATCAAAGCTGAATGCATATATTGTCTGAGTTGATAATCCTTGTGCTTTGGTCTGGTGACTACTGCTTTCAAAATGGCAAAATATTTTCTCTAGATTGAGCAAGGGCTTTGGTGAGATCAATATCTAAAGTAGATAATCTGTGTTGGTTTCATCTGGTTTAATCCTTATTACCTATTATTGAAAGGATTACACAGAAGCAAAGTTTAGAGTACACACTGACCTTGATGAAACTTATTTTGAATTCTGCAAATCCTAAACTTAATATATTTGTTAAAGTATATCTTCTATATTCTTAAATGATACATTTTGAAGAAAATAACCAGTAGGTAATGAATGAACTTGATTTTTCTGTAGATTTTTGTAATTAAACAAAGCCTTTTTCTTTTTTTACCCCCTACACTGGTATCTTTGATTAATTGGTGTAATGATCAGTATAGACTTACCTATGTTGAAACCAAATGTTCCAGTGAAAATCATCTTGATGAAGAATGGAAAAAATTCTCTTAAATTCAATAATGGCTTTCAGAAGATGTAGCTAAGTTTGGAGAGAAAAAGAAAAAATCTTTCTTAGAATTATGAAAAAGTATAGGAAATAAAGACATGGGGAGAGAGTAGTATTTTCTGTTACTAAATAGAGTATATATAAAATGGATAAATAATGTGTCATTAAATGGTCAAACAAGGGATGATTAACATGCTTAATGAAGAGAAAGTGCACTAAAAAATTTTCTTTTACTAGACCACTTTGTTAGAAGAGTAGTATAAAAATATGCTTAATGAGACCATCCACTAGACTTGTTTCTTGAGTTCAATTTTTGTCAGTTTCTAATGACATGGCTTTTGTTTTGTCTTGGGAAAAACAGCTGTTTTCATTTCTCATGTGAATAACTATCATTTTTGTTATAAATCAAGATTCTTTCAATTTTAAGTTTTAAGAATGTTAAATTTCTCTTGATCCAATAATTGTAATAAACAATTTCCTTTGAGATGTGAAGAATATTTGTAATCTGCTCTTTGATTCTGTGTTGTGATCATTCCTATTTGTACAGATTTTTATTCAAAACTTATACTTTTCAAAAATTTGTTAACTTGACATTAATCACCTGATATATTTTTTGGTTCTCATTAAGTTACATGTATAGATTAACTATTTTCATTTAAACTGAAATTTTAAAAGGCATTAATTAAAATTTTAATTGTTATTTCCTGCAAAAAAAAAAAAAAATGATTATTAAAATATCACTTGAGATTTATTCTGACATCTGCATCACTGAAATGACTAAGTGAAGAAAACTGCTATATTGTCCCTCCCCCAATAATAATCATGGAATAGAATGCATAACTAAAGCTGTTAATTTGACTAGATTTTGATTATGCTATTTGAAAATAGCTTTATTAATGAATTTCCTTAATTAGGATTTTGCTGTCTACTTTACCAGTTCTTCTTTTCATCATCTAATTTTTCAGTCACTTATTGCTTAACATTAAAAGCTTACTGTTTAATTAACCTTTGACTTGTGCCAGGTGAGCTGACATTTTCTTGTTTCCACTCCATGCCCTCTCTCAACATAAGTTGTTTGACTAAGAATGTGAAAATTATAGATAAATGATGAAAATGGGCAAAAAGTAGACTTTGAAAATTGACATTGAGTCTGAGTATGCAACATTTTCAAGAGTTGTGATGTGGGGAAATTAAAATTTTAACAGGAATGTTTATGCAAAATTGTTTTGGACATATTTAAATGATCAATGGATGACAAAGTAGAAAAGATTGTGTAACTTGTTTCGCCCTCTAGAAGGATTTCTTTGAACTAAAGTAATTTTTTTTTTTTTTTTTTATTGATGGAATTATGTGTAAGTGGAAGTGATGTATTAAAATACAAGCAGCAGTTATAATTATGCACTGATCGGAAACTCTGAAAATGTTGGAACACTGAAATTTTAAATTTATTAATAAATTTAATGTCTGTGCATGTAGTCAAGCTGATTTCATCCAGTTTCCTTATGCTTTTGTTTTTATCACTTAAGTCTCCCATATTGTGAAGACAGATTCTGTCAAGACAGGAGAAATGTTGGCAGAATCTGCTTAGAATTTTTGTTGAATAATTTTTATAAAAAAAAATTGAATAACTGTTGTATTTGCCTCTTAATGGAGTTTCAGAGTGTATCTTAGAATTTCTTGAATTTAGACCTTTCCAAAGTATTTTACCTAAACAATCAATATATTTCTGATACTTTATTAATATATCCTCACCTGACTTTGAAGATAAGTTGAATGTATAATAGAATTTACTTATGAAACAGAAACAAATGCGCATTGCCTTTCCTTAATATCATGTTAAACCATATTGATAATGATCTAAAATGTCTATCAAAAATCTACTAATAAAAATGATCTTCTAAATTTCTATTCTCACTACAACAAGAAAATAAAACTGGAATAATTATCAGATTCCATTTAAGAACACTCAGATTTTGTAGCCCTCAGTATTCACATGAGAAGAAATACATTGAAAATAATTTTAAAATCTTAATAATTTCATATTCAATGTGAAACAAGACTTGTCAAATATTTTAAAAGAAAACAATGACCCATTGAAGTAAATCCAATGAATATTACTCTACCTACCAAATCTGTATCGGTTACAATTGAAAATAATTTACCTAAGCTTAACATAAAATTTGTTACAACTATTTCCAAAACAAAAAAAAAAAAAACTTAATACAAAACAAAACAAGCTAAAACTTGAAGGATGAATTTATCCTTTCACCTGTAATGATTGCCACAAGGAATACATAGGAAAAATCTCTATGAATATAATAAAATTATATGAATACAAAAGAGATCTTTTACAAAACAACACACTCAGTGCATTAGTTGTTCACTGCAATGAGTCTGACCATAATTTCAATTTAAAAAAAAAAATGCTGCTTTAATTAAAAGAATTCAATTTACTAAGGTGGAATTGTATAAAAAGTGGTTTGATTATTAGATCATTTATGATAAATTTATGTCCAGGTTCTTCCAACATTTCACTTTTCTTAGTAGAATTTTTATTATCACTTTGATAATAAAAACTTAATAAGTGATAAAAATAAAAGCATAAAGAAACTGAATGGAATTGGCTAGACAACATGTGGTGAGGGAGATTCCAGCGTTCCAACATCTTCAGCATTTCCTGTTGGTGTATAATTATAACTGACTAGCAGTAGAGCCCGGCATTGCCCGGGGATGTAACAGTAAGAGATAGATCAAGTATCGACCATCATAAAGACTGAAAAATAAAATTGACAAAGATTATTGTTTAAGGTTGACGGACATGCATGTCTTAATTAGTTTTTTTTTTCACGAATTGGCCAAATCAAACAAAAACATTGTTTTCAATCGTTATGAGTCTACTGATTCAATAGAATTTTATTATAAACAATTGTCTTGTAAATGGAATTTTTAAAGCATTCTGAATGTAAAAATAAAGAAAAAAGTGTGCAAGACAATAAGAAACACTACCTGCCAAAAAAAAGTGTAGTTTTGTTGAAATCGATTGAAAAATGTAGGAAATCCGATCCCATATATAAAGGAACACACACTCACAAACAACCTGGGTTTTATAAGTATAACTCGATATGAGTTGTTCCCCTTTCATTCTCGCGACAGCGATGCCTCTTAATCATGTTTTCAAATTGATTTCATGCAAAAACAATTGTTTTTCCAATTTTTGGAGCTGTCAGAACCACCGCAAGGTAATTTTATGTAGTCCTGTGAAGTTTTGTTGAAATTTGTTGAAAAATGTAGGAAATCTGATCCAATATATAAATGAACACACACACACACACACAACAACCTGGGTTTTATAATAAGTATGATGCTTGTATTTTAATATTCCTCCATCTATGCTTTCTTTAATAAGTTTTCTTGAATATTCAGGCAGGTAGATGAAAATAAATAAATAAATGTACTGTTTAATAAATAAATGGAGTATCTTCTCAAATATGGATATCCACTAAAAATAACATTTAAGTAATAAAATCACTCAGACTAATAAAAATCCACTGCTTCTTTAGAAATGTCATATTCTCTTGTAGCCAATCGAAAAAATATACTTTTCAATTGATATGATGTAGCATTATAATTTTGTCTTAACATGAAGATAACATTTATATAATCTAACTATAATGATAGAACCTTTTTATACCTAATAATCTTGTTTTGTTAATAGCAGGTTTAGTTATAGTGACTATCTACAAGTCCTTTATGTGAAATGTTGATAAATCTTTAAAGAGATGCATGTGGTTCAGCTCCCAAATTATGCAAATATCTCTGAGGAATTATCTGCAGTGAAGCATAGGTATCTGTAAAGAAATTCAATCTTAGAGATGCTTGTCTTAATATATTCTATCTTCTCAAACTATCAATTTTCAACTTTGCTTAGTCATATTACTTATAAACTTCAATGCAGCTTTTACATGGCTTAATGAATGACATAGAAACTAGCATATCTGATTATATATACAATTTTGGCTTTTAGCTTTTTCATTTCTCAAGTCTTGCTTTCCTTGTCAGTACTTACTTTAATTACAATTCACAGACCGGCAGACACCAGTTATAGAATTTCATGTTAAGCTCTGTCTTCTCTGTCGGGTGCTCAAGACAGTCTAGTAAATTTATCAAGCAATGCTGTTGCTTATAAGAGTATATATGTTATGTGTGTATAGAAATGAAGATTTTTTTTTTTTTTTTAACTCCTTATTACCTTGTGTTGGCTGGCCTTATTTAATGTTTCACCATGGAAACCATCAATAATTGTAAGCAGTAGAGGCTTTAACAAAAGGTTTGGAATTTCTACTAAACAGTTGAGTGTAAATGTTCTCTGTCTGACATGCTTTTTTGTAGAGAGACTGTTATCTTAATCCCTTCTATTTCTCTACATGAAAGGGAGTGCTAAAATATTTTTTGTCTGACCCACTTCTCAAAATCTGACCAAACATTGGATCTCACCCAAACCCCTGAAGGACTTTTAACTTGCTCTAAGAATTTTCGGTGCTCTTTAACTTTCCTGGCTGGGAACTCTTATCACAACTGGTAAATATTAAGAAAATATCTACTTTATTCTACAAATTAAATTTTCTTGCTTTAATGGCTTCTGTCTGTTAATTGTTCTTATACAAAGTAAATTGATCTCTTTTATTGATAGTGTATTGTAATTATATTAGCTGAAGTTTCTTTTATTAAAGTTAATAAAAGTTCATTGTGTGTTAGGGGAAGAAGTGTTGTTATTGTTTCTTCTGTTAAAAAAAAATGAAAGCAATAAATATCAAACAAATGTTGCAATGAAATTTGAATACATTACATTTTTAAACATTTTCTTGAATTTGATAAGTCAGAAAAGTTATGTCTGCAAAATTTTCTTTAAATTAATAATAGTAGTCCTTGGTTTTTAGATAAAGATATTTGTTACAAATGTGAGACCGTCCTGGGTAAGACGATAAACTACATCCGTGTCCTGGGTAAGATGATAAACTACATCCAGCAGCAATTTCTCTGATCAGGAGGCTTTGAGGAGCATTGAACCACCTCTTAATTGCTGGTGTTCCCAGGTCCACCCTGGCCTGGAGTGGTAGCACCTGTGAGGGTCCAGCTATGGGCAAATAGTTAATAATTACCAGTAATACTTTTTTGAAAAAAAAATAATTACCAGCAATACAATTTTGAAAGAAAAATATTACCAAAAATAGATTTTTGACAAAACAAAATATTACTAGCAATAAAAAAAATGTCTGCATTAAATAACGCATTGAGGTTGATATGACCTAAAACAAAATAAACCAAACCAAACCAAACCAAACAAATGTAGGACAGGTCTTTTAATGTGGAGCAGCCACATAATTCTAGGTTTTGCATGGTGGGTTATCTGTAAACTGACAAGTCATCAGAGCTATTGTTATAGATATCTGTATGCCCCTAATCCTAATAGGAGATCCTACTGGCAACATGGATCACAAAGCTACAGTTAGTTGCTATTGGCTTACAAAATCCAAATCTTGACGTAAACCAGAAATAAATCTAAGTTTTCTTAACTAAACAAATGTTTAAAATAATCAATTTATTAAAAATGTACTTTTAATTGTAGCATTATTTAATCACTTTTTGTGGGAGATGGTTTGATTGAAACTTTTTATTATTTTGCAAATAGTTTAAAATATGAAAAAAGCATAAATGAATATCTTTAATTCTGAAACATTAATGGATCAATACCAGTATGAGGATGTCATATTATTTCCATGACTGCTTAAAATACTTTTTTTTTTTTTTTTCCTTATCATAGCACATTATTAACCTGCAGTTAATCATTAAAGCTCATTCCAGTTTTCAGGATAATCTTTCTTTTTTTGCACATCATAAATATTTATAAATAATTACCATTCCTCTGATTATGGGAAAGAAATGTTATACTTTAGTTATCTCTGAAGTTAAATTCCTCACAGAATATCAACTGATGCAGTTTCAGTTGCTGCTTGATTTGGTTACTCTTCTCATAAGTATTACTGCAGCATGTTATTGTTCAAATTAATAGTCCCCATTCCTCTTTCATATATTAAAACTCTGCAGAGTAAGTTTATTACTATTTGATATAATTTAGCATTTTATACAAGTTCTAGTAATTCAACTGGAACAAGATGAGCAGAAAAAGTTAAATATTGAAAAACAGTATTGTGTGTTATGACAGAATATTAGTATAGACCTATTTGCAATCATTTTGTATAATTTTGTATTTATGAAATAAAACTGCATTCTATTTGATCATTACTGCTGTTGTTTTCTATTTTACATATTTCCTCAAAGATTATTGCATTAGAAATTTCTGAGCTTGTATGAGGCCTACTTTTTCTGGTCATATTCAGGCAACAAACTGAATAAAATATCTTTTAGTGTAACTAATAATAATTACTTAACTATAATTATTTACAAGGTCAAATGTCATTAGACCCTTACTCTATTACTATTTTTAAAGTTTCTAAATTTTCAAAGAGCTTAATTGAATGGAGTTACTGTTTTTTTTTGTTTTTTTTTTTAACATGTTTGGGAGAATGTTTATTTTCTTGAGGCAAAAACATTTCTGGATGGTATAAAAGCAAAATTGCTTTCAGCTGAATCCTCAGAATTTTATTTTTTCTTTGATAGTAAATTAAACAAGACAAATGGATTAAAAATTCTTCTGTACTTTATAAGGGGGGGATGGAGAATTGAACAGGAATAAGTTTGAGATTGCTAACTCATGATAGAGAAAACCATTCTTTCTGTTAGTTTATCTTGGCTGACAGCCCTATGTCACTTTGAAAGTATGTTTCTAACTTTCTTTAGGATTGCTTTTTTTGTTTTCATTCTTAACATTAAAATTCCATTATAATTTCTTGAATTAAAAAAAAAAAAAAATTATCTCAGTGTCATCTGAATAATGAAGTATTTTATGTTGCTCCAGTTTCTGATGATATTTTATTCATTTTATTTATTTTGCATCATTTATAATTTGTAGAAATGTTCTTTACATATGAATGTGTCTACTTTTACACCTTACTCTTTGGTCTGCTAGATAAGTAAAGAAAAAAAAAACAACTGAAGCTTAACTTAATTCTTAATAATAGTGACAAACTAATCTTCTTTACTGTAGCTGGTAGGCTAAAAAGCTCAGTATTAAGTGTTAATCTTGAATGACTGACTTGCCTTAATTCCAACAAATGTAACAACAAAATTTGGAAGTTTCGTTAACAAGATTTGAATTACTCATTAGAAATGTCCTGTTTGTCAGCTTTGGTGTTTGGCTTGATTTCAAATGCATTTTTGAAGATATTTTTATCTTCTAAGCAGAACATTACAGTCTGACAGTTGCTGTAAAAATATTTACTCTTTTCAATGATTTGTTTGGATTTACAAATGGTTAAGAGAAAAACTTCTGGCAATACTTTCCTCTCCAATTTGGTTTGTATATCAAAATTCTTATTTTAATGTTTAATCCCCTGACTAACAAAGTTATCTTAAGTTTGTGTTTTAGTATCATTTTAGGTATTTATTATCTTCCAGATGTATTTGATGGATAATTTATGTAGTGTATCAACATAGATATTTACATATCTATCACTCTTATTGTCTATTTATGTATTAAACTATTTTTGAAATTGGTAGGAGGTTGTCTTTGCAATGATCCATTGTCAGCAAGGTCTGAGAAATCTGTTTTAATCTCCTCTAATTCTCATTTGGTGTAAAATTCATATAAACAGAATAGTAAAACATTCATAAACAAGATATTTCTTATGTATTACTGCATTCTTACTGAATGTTATTAATGGCTTCATAGGCCAAAAAAATTAGTCATAAAGTATCACTAGAAAATAGTTTAAAATATGAAGGACAGTAAGAGGTCACATGTTTACTGCTTTTATTCATAAAAATATACTGCATATGATAGTCAATATTCAGTCAGTTACGTGATACACGCTTAGGCGTCCTGTCTCTTTCAATTCATGAAAGATGAGGAAGAAGATTTTCTTGCAGTAGGATGCCATTTCTTTCTGTAATAGACTGGTTGCCAATGATAACTGTAGGATCTCAGTCCATCCTGCTATTCAACTAGTAGCTGGGAGTAGAGATGGATTCATACCATTCTCAAGGGTATTTGTGCATAAGTGATTGTAATGAACCTGATTGGAATTAGAACTCTGCTCTCCAATTTCTCATTTTGAGCTGTTATCCCTTATACTACACCACACATAGTTAATATTAGAAGACCTTATTTGCCAGTCTATAAGGACCATGGTTTACATGAATAGTGAAGGGACTAATACTCATTGCAATTCTTCTATATGTCATAACTGTCCATTTCAATGTTACTTGATTACTCTTGTATCATAATATTAGTGCATATAAATGCATTGTAATATTTGTATAACATTTTGTGTCCATGTGTATCTTATATACTGGCAATAATGACAAACTTCCATGTTAAAAGACCAAAATTTTAAGTTGTTATGAATTGATATATTGAATTTGGCATTTAGTTGTTCTCGTATCAAATATCAGCTCAAAAGAGTAGCAATGTTATTTTGATATAAATATGTAAACTTATTGTTATTTTAGATTTTACAAGTATATGGATCTCCACTACAAATACGCTTAATGTAAAATGTATGAGAAGTTTAAGTAGAGAATTTCTGCTGTTAGTGGAAGTAAGTACTTTTCTGTGTCTCAATTGACAAATCTTGTATAAGTTGTTTTTCATTTGATTGGGATATGAGAAAAAAACTTGTTTGTAGTTTTTTGAGAAATAAAAGGATATTTTTTTTAACATCCTTTGCTGTTAAAATGTGGGTCAAATTATCAAGAAGTTATTTGTTTCAATTTAGTAGTGTTTTCAGCTGGTTAATGTTACCCATTTTGAGTGTATAAACAAGATGCTATTCAAAACAAGATTCTTATATTAAAAGAGCAGACTAGATTCAGTGTGACATTATATATGTTGTAACTAAAATTAACAAATTGAAAAGTTATTGGAAATTGTTGAATCAAGCAGTAATTTGAAATTGGTTCTTAAGTAATTCATGGATTAAAAATTTTTTTTTTTTTTCACTTTTAATTGAATCAAGCTATATATAAGCTTTTTCTTATATGCTGCACATTTCTGAGATTTGATTTGAAGATATTTTTATTTGAACCTTAAAATTGGAAAATTGTGGTAAGTTAACTTTAATTTCTCAATTATTTATGAAAAATCAAGCATGATGTTTTCCACTTGAAAATACTCTAATATTGAAAGAAAGTGTAATAAATATTATATGATATATAACTTCAGGTTAGATATGTTTATAGCTACAATCAATAGTAAAATATAACACCAGATAAAATACTTTTCCACACACATGCACATTTATCTCTCTCTCTCTCTCTCTCTATATATATATATATATATATATATATATATATAAATATTTATAAAATTTCAAGTTCTTTAAAAATGTTAGTGTTGATAGATTATTGATAGTGAACACATAATTAAGCCTTGTACAATTACTAAATTATATAACAACAACAAGAAAATAAGAACTTAAGTGTAAATTATGATATATTCAAAAAGTCAGATTTAACAAACATTAAGGAATTTAGTTAGTTAATAAGTTTTTACAAAACCAGTTTATCTGGCAAAATGAAAATTGGCCTAATTTAAAAGTATGCATTATTCCTTATTGAATGACTTTCACTGCATATAAGGGAAAGAATTTCACTCTTATGGGCATTTATCCATCTCCTGTCACTCAGAACAGAAAAAAAAAAGTTCATTTGATAATTCAAAATGTCAGTTTTTTGGCTTCCTTCCTCACAGCATGATATGGCCTGATACTGAGTTGTGACATTCTCAGAAGAATGTAAAGGTGAGTGGTGGGTAGATTTCCCCCCCCCCCATATATCAAGGCTTATTTGATAAAATTTATGTTCCTTTAACAGTCAGTTTTATTTGAATATAAGAATTTAGACCAGGGTTCCTTGTTCATAAAAAGGATTAAGACATTTTTTTAAATATTTGTTTTGGCGAGATATGCATTTTTCTGATTATGCATAGAAACTGCTTGTAGCCTATAGAATATTCCAGTTTAATATGTCTTTCTGAGTGTCCAAATTTACATAGTGAAAGTTAGACTTGGGATCTATGATCTAACTTTGATACATTCATTTCACTAGGTCATTTCAAAGATAATTAATATTTGTAAACTACTTTATGAAATAATTTAACATATTCAAATGGTTATTGCACTGTAGATTTCATGATGAAGGAAGAATAAGTTAATGAAAATATTAATGCTAAAGGCATCAACCATATAATATATATATATATATATATATATAAATAAATATAAATTTTAATTTCTAATAATTTTACCTTTACTGTGATAATTGTAAAAGAAAATTTTGTTCATAAACAATTCTTTTGTAAATGAGTGATATATGGTATCAACTGCCTCATTACCAAATATAAAATAACAGATACAGCTTCATCTGTTGTCAAATATATAAATATTACATTGACTGATTAATCTTTAAACTTCAATGAATTAGTTACATGTCCATGTGCTGTTTAATATCGGCCAACTGCGACTATTATCTTTTTAATCTAGACATCTGGACATTTTCTAATTTCACCTGTAGGACTTAAATCAATTGCAATAAATTTAAATTTCATTGTAGTCCATCAATAGAAAATTTATTAGTTTCTTTTTTATTTTATAATTTTTATTTGTAGGATACCAGATAAAATTTGCTTTAAAGTTTCATCACTTTTAGAAAATAAATATATATACATACATACATATATATATATATATATATATATACACGCACACACAAAAGGTTTGGGTGAGAAAAATGTATAATTTTACTGGTGACATATAATTATATTCTGTGATTATACGATTAGTTGACATAGTTGCTGTATATTTCTGTTGACATTGATCCAACAGTATTGTTTCAGTTGTATTTTAAATAGTTTTTCTTTCTATGAAAGATAAGGAAAGAAAAAACAAGTTGGAAGATTGGTGGCCAATATCAATAACTTCTATTAATTTATTGTTGATTCAATTTCTATCTTAAAATAAAGTTATTTTTTATTGAATATATAAAGAAAGACAATTTGACTTGTAAGTGAAAAATGAGCTTTTTTTTTTTTTTATAGACTATTAGACATGTTCAAATAAAGTCCTGTTTCCATAAGTTTTTGTAAATGGAGAAATTTTAAGTGAAGCTGCTCACTTTTTCATCTTAGATGAGTTCAACTATTGTCTTTGTTGCTTAAGCAATAGTGCTGTAGATACTACATCTATCACTCTGATTTTATTCATTTGTGGCACAAAGCCAAAAATTAATTGAAGCCTATTAACCATCCTCAAGATGGTATCTCCTAATTGTACTAAGAGAATAGGATCAGGGATACACCCTCATATTTGTGGCAAAGTGAACCTGGCAATTTCCACATTATCCATAGTAAGATTTTATATTAAGTAATGTATATACAAATCACCACTTGTTCCCATTCCCCTAACTGTAAAAAAATTCTTGGTATTCACATTTTATCATTGTTGGGTGGCAACTAAATACTCCTGCTTGTACAAATGTACAAAAAACATTGCTGTTTGTAAACAGCCAGATATTGATTTTATGGCTTGGTTACGGTAAATCTTTAATCATTTATATCTTATATATAAAGTACAGTGTATGTGTTTGTGCATGTGTTTGTCCAAGCAACTCCTCTGCTCCCGCTGGTCCAATTTTTAATGATTCATAGCTCATTCAAAAGCCCTAGAAAAGTGAGGTGCAGGGAACGATTTTTGTTGAGCTCAGATTCAGGGTTGCCAGATTATGTGAGGTTAAAAATATATGTTAATGTTATACTAGCCATTATCGTTGCTTTCTTGGTTCAAGGGAAGTAACTCTTATTTTCCTTTTGTATCCAAAATTGCAGCTAGATTAAAATTTTAAGCTAGCTTAAAAACCGCCCTATTGTCTTGTGGAAGACTTTAGGGAACTAGGGAGGAGTAGATGTGATAGGCATCAATAAACTACAAAAGAACTCAAAATTGATTGCTTCATTTAAGTGATATTTAGCTACCCCCCCCCCCCCCAACGAGGGTTACATGTGGCACAAGGCCAGGTTTAATGTGGTATCTCCGAGCCTGTAGGCTCGGCCAAAAATATACCCTCTTTGAACCCACATAAACGGGTTCAGGGGCAGTCAACCACCCCGAACGAAACTCTGCCCTTCGGCAAAGCCTCGTCCAGGTTCCTTTTCCTCTGAAAGCAGAGAGTTAGACTGTTACTTAGCCGGTGCCAAGTTGCTTCATTTAAGTATTGAATTAATGTTTAAGCTTACCTTTTAAATGTTCAGTGATAATTCTGCTGCTGCTGCTTAATTTAAAGATGATTTGATCTACGTAGATTCTTAGTTTCTATACAAATAATTATTTTTATTTCATGGGTGACAGAACAGTGGACAATTTATAAAGCAAAATTAATATAGTGTAAAGATGGGAAAATAGAAATTAGAATAAGTTATACATTCAACATTTGAAGAGTTAGAGAAACATAATAGCTAATTAAGTAAAACCTATATTATGGAATCTATATGAATAAATGTGAAATTGGAACTCAATTCTCTCATGCAAGGTCAGTTTAATGTGCAGAGCCCGAGCGTGTACACCTGGATTAGAAACAAAAATTGCCTAAGCCCCCACAACCGTCAGTTGCGCTGGCCTAGGTTTGAGCACTGATACCTCTCTTGAGAGAGCAAGGCCTGGGGCAGCTGTTCCTCAGGGCTAGGCATCTCTCAGTATAATTTTTCCTCAGTTGTGACTCTGTCCTTTGATGGAGCTGCCCCTGAGTGCACTCTGCCCAAAGACAGAGATGCAACTGAGAGGTGATAAATAATGTGTTAAAACTACTTGAGAGTGCAATTTGTGTTTACTCAATGGGTATGTAACATATTCAAAAGTATTTCTTTAAACATTGTACATTATTAGGATTATGCTATTCATCTGCTTGTATGCATTGATTTGTACAAAAAAAAATGTTACTTTAAAGTCTCAGCTGAACTTTGTCAAACAGGTACAAATAATAAATGAAGTTAATTAAAATTATTTGCTTATTGCTGGTGGGTTTATTGTCCCCAAATTTTTGCCTATGTATTTATGATAATAGTATATCCATTTTTATTACTTAGTAAAATGGAGGAGTTCCTATATTTTGCATTGATATACTTCAGGTATGCCAAAATAATTATATTTATTCTTATTTGGAATAATAGAAAAATAGGATTCAAGCTTTGCTATTAGATATTGTTCATGTTGAACATAGTAGCATTAAAAATTCATATTTTCAGGAAATTGTGCTTATTTTTGTCAATGAAAAGCATACAAAGTAAAGATACTTTTTTTTTTTTTTTTTTTTTAAACTAATAATTTCAGTTAAATTGGTTTGAGATTTAGAGATACCTTTCTTTTTGCAGGAAATGCTTTCAGAATGTGTGAACTTCATTTGAAGATATGAGTTTTGTTGCTCTGCATTTCATAAACAATCTCGGCTATGTTTGCACCAGCACAACTGAAACCAGTATATGCATGCATTTTTAATTATTTTTCTGGTAGATTATTTGATTGTGAGTCACTTGCTAAAATTCAATTAAGTTCATTTTCTTTTTATTGCTTTTAGGTTGCTCATTTAATTGTGCCCCAAGTAAAACATGTCCTTATGATTTGATGCAAATAGTCTGTACTTTTTTAGTAGTTATGCTAAATATAAAACCTTTGACAACTTTTTTTCTTTTTTTTTTTTCTACTTCAATTTAATTACTTTTCTAAAACTGAAAGGGAAAAAATAGAACATCTTTTTATAGCCCTTTTTTTTTCTTGTTATACAAAAGTTTTAAACTATTTAACATTGGAAATTGTGGTTTTAATAATCTCACTAGAGGTGTTGATATCACTTAGAGATGGTTTATAATCATTTATTTTAATTTTGTAAAATATTGTAAAACCTACTAAACCATCTGACTATAAGTTGTTAAATAGTTCTTTGTAGATTTAGAAATAGTTTTTGCTGTAACCCCTCTTTTAATAGAATTATTTTACTCAGAAGTAGATTAGATTATTTTTCAGAAATGTAATTGGAATGGATAATTCTAGCTCTACTTTGTAGTTGTGATTCTCAATAGATTACTACTCTCATGCCACCTAATCTTTTTCTCTTATTTCCAATAATACCCTCAATTATTGCTTGACTAGTTCGGCTACAACATATTATTGCACCTCAGAATCCATTTCAAGTTAGGTAGGGTAGGTTAAATTCATTTTGCCTGTGTGCATCTCCTTCTGCTTCACTGGTTGATATCTTTCTTACCTCTAGGCTTTTTTCATTGTGTCAATGATATGCCCAAGAATGTGCTTGCATTGAAGCATTACTTGCTTGTACTTTACAGATGAAGTATCAACAAGAAGCAAGGTTTGACAAAATGATATTAGAATGTAAACTTTAATTGACTAAGTATATTTAAAGTATTTGCAATATTTCAAATAATAGACTACAGAGACCAGCAACAAGTAAAAAAGCTTGTTCACTTCTGTTTAACATTTATATGCTTTTGGAATCTGCCTTCATCTTTTCTTTGTCTATTTTCTCAATATTTTGTATAATTGTAAGACTATTGCTATAGACTTCTTTCTGTGTTCATTGGCATGATGGCACACAGCCAAGACTTATTTGGAAACACTAGTTACATGTATAATCAATAAAATTCAGCAGTGTTGAGTATGGCTAGAATTTGGATTGGCATCTGTTTGGATATTCTAGATAACATTTGTGGAGGAAAACAGTCATATCTTTCTCTCTCTCTCTCTCTCTTTTTTTCTTTTAAGGCTTTGCAAAATGGGATAATACAGATCTTGTGCTACTTAATTGAATTCAGTGAAGGATTTGATATGTACTGATTGTAACCATTCTTTTGTAGAGCAAATAGTTCAGAATATTATACTGCTCTTTTGTGCCATTAATTTTAGACAAAAGAAATTTAACATTAAGCTCAAAGTATCTTTGCAATTTAACCTCACATTTCATAATTTAACTTGTATTTAATTGATGTCCCTTAACATCTTTTTTGTGTACATTTTAGTATTTCTATGAATTGTATGAAAATTTACAAGCAACTAAATTTTCTATAGTAAACCTTTAGATTAACTTATGTTGAAGAAACCTGGCAGAAGTTTCAGTGCTTGACTAGTATTCAGATGAGATATTACCATGACAGCTGGTTCAGACAAATTTCAAATTGATACCTACTCTTGAGCAAAAATTCTATTATTCATTCAAACTTACATATTTATATTTTAAACTGGAAATTATTTATTCTTTTTGCAATTTTTTTTTTTTTTTTTCCACCAAAATTATTCTTTTAATTTTTATACTGTAGTTTTTTTCAGACAGTTTACTTTTACCTAGCATATAAAATTTAAATTACTGGCAAGTATTATCTGAAAATATATTTAATGGCTGCATAATAGAAGAAAAATATATGCAGTATTATTTTGAGAAGGTTAAACATCATTTTCATCCTAAATGGCCCAATACATGAATACAAAGTATGCATAAATATAAAAATAACAAAAAATTCCTTATTAGAGACTAAGTCAAATCAAAGTCCATTAAAAGAATGGAAAATGATAGTATATCTGACCAACAGTTTTGTACTGAGGAAGAAAAGTCATTCCGTTTGTGCAGCTGTTGAATACCATATTTTGAAACAAGAAATGTGTTAACAAAATAAAAATAAATTTTCTGGAGTCTTCCCTAGGCTACATTCGGAGAGATTGATATCCTAAACTTAATTCCAAACTTGACTTTCCGAAGTGTAGAATACCAGGTGATTTTTGAGAGTTAGATTTCTCAGAAGAATAATGTGCACCCTATATGGTATTTTATCATGCGTTGCTGCAACCACCCAAGATCATCAAGTGCAGCTAAAGTTATGACAGCATTTATTTGGAGTTATTCTTTTCAGGTGACATGTTTATTAGTCATACTTGTCAGCTGTCAGACAAACAGCCTATCTGAAGTAAAAACAGTGTTTTATAAAAACTCATTCATTTTTTTTTTGTTTTTTTATTTAAGAAAGATTTTCTTTGAAAGCTGTTTATTTATTCTGTTTTGTCAAATTTGTATCACTTCAGCATCATTAGCCAACTTAAAATATAACGCAACTTTTTGTAGTTAAAAGCTACCTTTTATCAAACCAGTCATAGGTTCTATACCCTAGTTTAAGTGCTCCCCACAACCCCCCCAAAAAAAATCCTGCAATCTTTTAAAACATAGGGCTTCATGTAAATTCCATGATACTGTGTAAGAAATATTTTTTCATCCTTTTACTATGATCTGGATAATATTTGATCAGGCATATTGAAAAAAAAAAAAAAATAAATGAATAAAAATTTGTTAAAAATAAATTTTATGTTTGAAGTGCAAAAAGGTGTAAAATAAAGTACATGTCATTTAGTAGGTATGTTCAATACTTTGCTAAAAAAGTGCATACGCTGATGAAAAAAGGCCCCAGACTTGATTAAACAATTTTTTTATTGTCCAAATGTTCATGATATTATTTAAGAGGAAGGACCAAAATATTTTTTGAATATTTTTAAAAATTTCTTAATCCTTTCTAGCACGTCCAAAATTTTTGTTAAAAATCTCCCTTTTTTTCTTTTTTTTTTTTTTTTTTCATAGTCATCAAAATTTACTTAAATCAATCATGCCAGCTATTTTCGACATTTTTGTAAACAAAAGTGAAATTCTCTGTTTAAAAATCTTGTAAAATTATACTTTTTTTTCAAATGTTATTTTAGAAAAATTAGAAAATTTAAAGTTTACTTAATGTAATTTGAAACAAACATTACTTAATTTTTTAGCATGTCTAATCATGCTGATTGGTTTTAGAGGTGTGAATTGACATTTACATCAATGTATCAACAACTAATGCCAGGACAATTTATCGGACAGGAGGGCAGAAATGACAGTATTTTCGAATTTTAAGTCAACCAGCTTATTTAACTACAAAGTAATTCTTAAAAATTAAATACTTTCAAAAGTCAAATATTTTATTTCATTTTATTTTTTTATTTTTTAAGGTACTTTTTTATCTTTTTTTTTTTTTTTTTTTTTAACAAAGATATGTCTAAATCTGGCACTGTTTCTGTCCCTAAAATTGAATCTAAAAAAGAAAAAAAAAATTATTTGCAACATCTCTCTCACAGAAAAAGAAAAAAAATTGATTATATTTAAAAAATGGAAAAATATTTAGTGAAATATGTGTAAAAAAAAAAAAAAAAAATTCAAAATTTTGAAAATGTGACAATCATGGTGAGTCAGAGAATTTGATACAAAACCAATGCAATTTATGATGCTGGATCCTTGCTATCAGGAGAAACAACTCTTAAAACACAGGACATTATTACTGAATTGTGCCTCTAGTTTTGCTGGATGTGTTTTTATTACATTTTTTGGCATATTAAAAAATTATTGTAAAAATAGAAAACTCTTTGCAAATTGTAATAAGTTTTCAAATTTATGATCTGTAAAAATTAGATTTTTTTAATAAGAGCATTTCCAGAGATGCACATATTCAAACTTAATTTCAAAATATTTAACAACTTTATCACATTTTGTATTTAAAATTGAAAAAAAAAGACTGTCCTGGATATGACAATAAACTATGTCCAACAGCAAAGCCTCTGATCAGGAGGTTTTGAGGAGCGTGGAACCACCTTTTAATTGCTGGTGTTCCCAGGTCCACCCTGACCCAGGGTGGTTGTACCTGTTAGGGTCCCGGCTATGGTGGTCAACACACTATGAAAGTGTGAAAATAGGTTTTAATACCAGAAATTTTTTTTTTTTTTTAAATAGTTACTGGCAATAAATTTTTTAAGAAAATCATTAATAGCAATACATTATTACCAATTTTTAAGAAAAAAATATTACCAGAAATACATTTTTTGGGGAAAAAAAAATACTAGCAATAAAGTCAGCATTAAATAACCCATTGAGGTTGATATGCCATAAAACAAACTAAACCAAACTATATGAAAAAAAAAACAATTCTTGTAAAAATTCATTTTTCATCAAAAAAATATTTTGACTTCAGACAAAAATGTCCTTAATATATATTATTCATAAAAGCCATTAAAAACTTTTTTAATTAAATGTCTTAGTTTTATTGGGTTTTGTATTTTACAATTCAGAGCTAAAGTTTGGTTAGAAATGTTCCTTGGTTTACAAAAAAAATTGATGATTTATATTCTTAAGTGTTCTGCATTTAATTAAAAAATCACAGAGATGCACAAATTCAAGTTTTCATAAAATAAGGTAAGGGGTGGGGGTATAACATGTAAAAAAAACAAAAAAAAAAACTTTTACCATGATTTTCTTAAAAAAATAAAAAAAAAATTTCTAAAATAATTTCATTAATTTTTTTTTTTTTTTTTTTTTTTTTGAAAAAGATCTGAAAGTTTCATTAAAATCTGACAATTATTTGATTTTTGCAAGCATTTCCAAATTAATGTGGTTTTTCAACCATAGTGTTAGAAAGGGATAAATTTTTTTTTAAATAATTAAAAAAAAATACTTTGGTCTTTGCTCTTATTAACAAACTTTTTCACAATGAAATTGATTTTTTTTTTTTATGTTTGGTCTTTTTTCATCATGCTATGCTGTTGTTTGATGAATTATTGAACTTACCTAGTTATTTAGTTATATTAAAATGTTTTAATTCATGTCTCTAAAATAGGCTATTAGGATTCATAAGTAGATACTTCCAAAAATTTGCTAAAAAAGAGCATAGCATGATGAAGAATGCCTCAAACTTGATAAAAACAAAAGCTTTATTGTCAAAATGTTTGTTCATTCCACTTGATAATAACAAAGTATATTTTTTTTATTATTTTAATAAACTTTTTAATCCTTTCTAGCATGTTTGAAATTTTGGTTAAAAATCTTTTTTCATATGTTAGTGGGTAGGCCAATGATTAGTATGGGAAATTTAGTGTTTTGGGTTTTATTTATTTATTTTTATTTTTTATTATTTGATTATTTTTATTTATTTATTTATTTTTTTTTTCCTGTTACCTCCACTTAATTTTATGAAATTTCAAGAAATTAAAATTCCACCCTCTTCATATTTATATTAGTTAAAAACAGGACTCTTTAGAGAATTAAAAAAAAAAAACAACCAAAAAAACTATCTACCAAAAATCTGCTCTGAAACATAAAATAAAATAGTGTTGATTTTTGTATATGCAGATGTCTATACATCTAAGAAAATAAGTGATAACTATAGTAAATTTAAAGCCAGAAAGTATCTAAAATTCAATAAAGCATTAGATTATGGAGAATATTTTCTTAAATTTTTAAGATTACTCAGTACTTAAAAATTATATATATAAAAGGTGTTATATTCAATTATTTTTTACAACTAAAGCTGCCATAGAACAACATTCGATAAATATCAGTCTCTCATTAAGCTGCCAAACATGTCAACAGCTTAAATAAACAGCTACTGCTGTGCTAAAAAATGCATTTCTGTGATATTTTAAACTTAAAGTAAATAATATTTGTTTCAAATCAGATTAATTATACTTTAAATCAGCTAATATTCCTAAAATAAGTTTTCAGAAAAGTATATTTTATTTTTGGAAGATTTATTTTTAAAGAGAATTATGTTATGAGGAAAAGAGTGCTATTTTAGGGGGGGGGGGCAGAAAAAAATTCCTTCCAATAATTTGAAATACAGCAAAGTATTTTGCTTATTGGGAATATTAAATGTAATCTATTAGCTTGAAATTAAAACTAAAATAAAAGCTTCAAAAAAAGATTTAATTCATACAGGTATTTCTTTTTTGACCTCACATACTCTTTTTCTTGTTAGCTTGTGCAAATGTTTGGACAATGTAGTAGTATCTTATAATGAATTGTTCTACATTTTTAGTGTTCATTGGAATCAATCAATTTTTAATTTAGTGACATTAAAAACCAAATCATGAAACTCAAAATAGAATCTTAAAAATTGGAAAAAATATTTATCAGAAATTCTGGTAACTCATTGTCATTTTATAAATTTTTGATCTAATTTTATCTTTGTTGGTTTATTTATTTTTAAAAATTACTGTGTTGACAACCATATTCTTGTTCCATTTTTTTTTTCTTGTGTATAATTTGATTTAATATTTCACTTATAGATAGCTTTACATCTGATTGACAAAGATTCTTGCAATCAGTGGCATTAATCAACTCCATTTGCATATATTGGGTTTATCAAGAATGCATGCTAATTCTGCTGCACATAACAAAACTGACTGTATTTCAGCTATGGAAGACCATTGTAGTTGTGTGTTTACCCCCTACCTCCCCATTTCGGCATAGTACAGGTATTAATGCAGTTTTGAATTCTGCTTATGCAGTCCTTTGTCAGCTTCATTTAAACTCTTTAGCTCCATGCATTCTTCAGCAAAGTACTTTATCTAAGAGTTTGACGTCATTCCCAAGGGAATTATGAGCTTTCTTTCTACATATATTTTCACATGCTTAGTCTCAGATTTTGGAATATTTTTTTTTTTTTTTTTTTTAATGGTTTAAAGTATTGCCTTGAAAAAATGGGAAATTAACTATAGATTTGTCTAAATATAAATTCTAAAAATGTTTTGGTATTAATATTGCCAAAGGCTTTGATGGAATGACTACATCATTCTAGTACTTGAATAGTATGTATGTTTATGTAAGCAATACTTTGATCTAGTATCACTGCTTAATGCTTATGTATCTTTTAGAAACATACATTTTCTTAAATCTCTGAGGCATTTGGACACTATATCCTTTTATCTTCTTAAGGATAACATTTATATTATTTTGAATCTAAGAACATGAAGTAGAAATATTCTCTTGATCAGTATTTGTGGGAGCTTTTTAATACAGGATGGCAGAGGGAAATGAAGGAAATCTGTAAATGTCCTATCAAATATCTATTTTAAAAATGTCATGCTTTTAGTTTTAGGTAATTTGCAAATATTACAATAGTTTCTCTATAGATAGGATGCAATTGTCAGCAATCATAGGAAAATTTCCCCATTAACAAGATGAGATGTTTGGGTGAATTTTTTTGATTAAAATAGGGGTGTTAGTTTTTTTATTTTATTTTGGTGTGTGTATGGGGAAGGATGTATTTCCTTACTAGGTATTATTGTGTTAGAAATGAACAAGCTTGTGAGGAAGAAAGAAATACTATTTATAACCTGTTTCTTACATTCCTTTCTGATGGGGTTGGAGGGGGGGGAGGAAGCTTCTTTGGCTGCTACATTGTAATTCATCTATGAAGGATTCCTAGAGCAAGGAAAAAGAGTACTCAAGCTGGTCCTTTTTTCATTTTTAGCCATTTATTTTTCTCTCTATTCATTTCTGTCCACTACCAGATGTTAGCTTTCTTCATATTGGTCTCTTCAACCCTCCCCAACTTATCTCCACACCATCACTTGACCCAAACTCTCTTCACAGGTCAACCCAAGTTCATTTCTGAAGCAAACAACAATGCTTAGTTGACACTTGTTAATACACATTCTGGATATAGATAAAATAGGGAGGATGTGTAAATTTACTTCTGTTAATTAGCTTAAAAATTAAGATTAATTAATTTACTGGCAATTAGAATTAAAACTAGATGTGTTTCCAGCTGGAATTGTCTGATTAAATCTAGAAGCTGCATATGAAAGCTATAAGGTATAAAAAATCTAGAAGCATAACTTGAAAAAAATATTTTAAATTTAAATCTTGTTATATTGTGAAAATTTAGCTTGGAACATAATTTCAATGTGAAAATTTAGACAAGATTGAAAATTAAGAATAAAGATGCTTAAACATTACTAGTATTTTTTTTTTGAATTTGGCAAAATGATTTAAAAATTTATTTTTAATAATACAAGTTGATATTTTAATAGCTGTGGAAATTTGTATGTATGTGTATATCTCAACCTTTTTGAATGCTAAATTGTATTAGTTTTAATTTCAATATTTACCTGTATATATTACTAGTCGTTTCAGATGTTAATTTACAATCCACAGCTTAAATAACCTTTAAATTGGTATTACTGATTTTATAATCACTTATTTAATAAGACTTATTTTTAATCAATGTTACAAATAAAAATTGTAAATGTTTCTGTTTATGCTTTTACATAAAATGAATTATATACTGCATAAATAAATATGAAGCTCTTAAAAAAAAAAAAAAGTGTAGTCATTCTTCTCATTCTTGTATTAACATGACTCATTAACAGTAAGTGTACTAAGTTAAAAAAAAAAAAAAAAACTTGTCCAACATCTAAGAGCTTATTGAGGTAGATATAGTAGTACCAAAACAATCAGTGACTCCCAAAAATTAAATATTGTCTGAAATATTCAGGTGAATTACCAGTTCTCTATATACTAGTATGCTCATCCATTTTGTAAATTTAGGTAATTCCCTATTCTATTATCCTGTGCTGCATTTTTGTGAAATAAAAAAGCTTATAGGTATCTCCAAAGAACAAGCATACCTGATGAAAAAAATACCCAAAACTTAATAAAAACAGTTTTGTCAAAATATTTATTCTTAAGGATTTTTTGATTATTAAATTATATTTTTTAATCAATTTTGGTTGAAAAATTTTATTCTTCTCTTTGTGTAAATGAGTGACTGTAAAATAGTATGAGAAATAAGTGTCTTTTTGCAGTAAAAAAAAAGACCCCCAAAAAAACACATTGATTTGGAAATTTTTGCAAAAATCGGATAAATGCCAGATTTTAAGGAAATTTTCAGGAATTAAATTATTTTAGAAATTTATCTTTTTTTTTTTTAATATAAAAGAAAAATGTTTTTCTTTTATGTCTGTTACTCTCCACTTATTTAATTTTATAAAATTTTGAGAAATTCATTTTTGTAGGACTTAATAGTTATAGTATTAAGACAAATACTTGGAGAATTTAAATCATCAAATTTTTTTTCTTAAACAGCACCCCAATTAGAGAAAATTTGCTCTGAATCATAAAATAAAAAAATACAATAAAAGAAAGACATTATTTAATTATAAGACCTTTTTTTTTTTTTTTTTTTTTTTTTATTTTAATTATTTATAAAGCTTTAAATCTTTTAAAATTATGTATTAATTTGTAGCAGTTAGGTGATATTAAGTAAAAACTATATTTACTAATCATAAATGGTAAAGCTTACTACAATGCAATGACCTCTCAGTATTTTAAAAAGAATTTGGAATTTCTTTGTATATGCATATAAACATGCTGATTTTTGTATATACAGATGTCCATACACTACATTATCAGAAAGTAAGAGAGGTAACTATAATAAATTTAAAATTTATTGATAATTTTCTAACATTTCCTCAACAAAACTATAAAGCCAAGTGTCTAAAATTCAATAAAATATTAGATTACTTAGAATATTTCCATAAATTTTTAAGATTACAGGATAGTTAAAAAAAAATTATATCAAAAAGGGTGTTCACGTATTTGTCAATTAATTTTTATTATGGGCCCTTTACTTAAAATTTCTAAACATTAAGCTATCGTTAAATCTGTCACCACCTCATAAAAACAGTCATGTAAAAAAAAAATGCATTTCTATGATATTTTAAGCTATAAGTAATATTTATTTTAATTCAGATTAAACTTTAAATCTGTTAATCTTCCTCAAGTTTCAGAAAAGTATATTTTAGTTTTGAAAAATATTTTTTAATAAAGAGAATTATGTTGTTGCCAGATTTGTCAATATGGTTGCTTGTGTATTTTTTTTTTTTTTTTTTAGCTACTTATATAAGCAGATGAGAATTAATCCCTTTTAGTTGAGCAGTCAATGGCGAAAATGAAATGTGAGGTTTACTGAATGTCATTTTGCTAAGATGTATAAATACAAACCAATCTTGAAGGTAAAATTGATTTTAAATCAGGCTAGGTTATGCTTTCTTTCTCTTTTTTAAGTAGTGGGGTTATGTTTTATAGATCATAATAAATTTAGATTATGGGAAATATCATTTTTAAATGCACCAATCAGGGATACATGTTCATTGTATGGATTTCATTTTTTTTAAATTGTGAGAATTTTATGAAAATAAAAAATGTAAAAGCAATTTTTGTTTAACTTCTTCAAAGGAGAGTTTTTTTGTTTTTTTTGTTTTTTTTGTTTATGATTTTGCACTTGTACATTAACTCAAAAGAAATCTTTAATTTAAAATTTAAGGGGAGGTGGTACTGGTGTGGGATTGCCAATAAAGCATTTTTAACTTGTATATTTTTTCCCTTTCTTGTGTTCAGATCTTTAATATATCATTTTTATATTTTAAAAATCTTTTTCCAAGCCTATACACCAAAGGGTCTTTGGAAAATCATTCACCTCAATTGGCATTATCAAAAAATCTTAATGAACTAAGATGGAAAGTGCAAACCAAATAAACATGCCTCTGAATCTGCTCTCTATATAATAATGTGTCATAAGTGAGGAGAAAACTCATTTTATGGCAAGTATCTTTTCTATTACTTGCCTGTTGCTTAGGAATATTGATTGCCAAAGTGGGGACTAGAGGTGTGGAGTAGTATGGATATTGACACATTGCTCTCACCTCTATAACATGTTATTCCTATCCTATCACACTTTAAACCTCTGTTATATGCCTTTTTATTGATTTTGGTCCAACATCAGTGAAGAGAACAAGGGACACATACCATTCTTCATCAGCTGTTTAGTTTTGAATGTGTTTTCTTCTGAATGAAGGCTATCTGATATCTTTCTCTTCTTACTCTATGGTAAGTAGTCTTGTGTGTATTCTTGTCTGTATAGGGAGGTGAAGAAATTCTTGTTTTGCAGATCTGCTGCTATTATACATAGTTCTTTGTTTTCTAAATTTTGTTTTTTAACATTTAAAATTTAAATTTAAGGTTTTAAAAATAAGAATGCCAATTAAGGTGTTTATTTATTTTTTATACCTGACTTTTTAAAAAAAAATATACTTTCCCATTTTTATTTTTAACAGATGAACTGAAGTTGTAAATATTAAGAATGACTGAACTTGAGTGGTCATATTTTATGTAACAATTAAAATAGTAATATGTAAATACTTACTTTTACTCTTATTCCTAGATAATGAATTTAAGAACAATAGTCTAGTCAGTGTATTTTGAAGAGATTAAATGGAAATTTTAACATAAAAGTTTTAAAGTATAAAACTGATTAGAATGAGCTTATGATTTCTACATGTTGTAATAATTCCATTATTTATTTCCAGTTAGCTTTAGTAATTTATTTGAAGTGTTTAATTTTTATCTTAAGTTGTGTAAAAGGATTTTTGATTAAAAATGTAGTGTGAGTTGTTTTCGGTGAGTGTAAGGAGGAGGTTGTATACCTTTTTAAAGAAAAGAATATTGAATTCATACAGAATCTCGATGAATTTTGTAATCTTTTAGTGAACAGATTATCTTTATTTCTGCACTGTAAATGTTATTTTTGAATTTTTTTTTCTAGTGTTTTATGGTTTATTCTTGGACATTACTCATTTTATTGTAGTAATTTAATAGCAATATAGCAATTACTGTAAGAACTCTAGATTTTAAAAAATGTAGTCTTACAGTAAATTGTTATATTGATGCAATAATCTGATGTTCAAGTTATATATTAACTTCATTAACTTTTTTAAATGATGTTTACAAAATATAAAGTTTCTGATTTCTATCTACAGGCATTTATTTATATATATTTATTTAATATTTTATATATTTAGTAAAATATATTAAAACCATTTCAGTGTACATCAAAAGTAACATGCAAATATAAAAATTCATATTGTCTATATTAGAAATAAATAAGCATTTAAACTTATTTTGAAATAGTTCCATTTAATGATTAATTCTTTAAAAGTACACACTTGGAAAGAAAAAAATGAGTACTTTTTTTTTTTTCAGCAAGTCACTTTATTTAGAGGTGGAATACAAAAATTATTTTGGTTAACAATTTAGGATAAAGCAATGGAAACCAAGTGTCTTTTCAGTGCTTTTCTTTAAGACCATAATTTATTAGGTGTATTAAACCATTTCTAAGTTTAAATTCATAGGAATGAATCTTCTTCAGATTCCTCTTTTTTTTTCTTTTTTTTTTTTTTAAATTAAATGAATTTTACAATATTACATTTTGACAAATCTATTAATTCAGCTCATGTAGAGTTGTAAGTATGAGGTGTGTATCATTCAGTTTCTTTTAATTCTTACCTATTTATGCAGTAGAAAAATTTAGGTTAGTACTAGCACAGATGCTGTGGATTCAAATTGCATTGACTTTTTTTTTCTCAGAGTACTATTTTTAATTGCAGGTAAATATCAAATCATTGTGAGATAATTTTAAAATTAAGCAGTCTATCAGTCATCTCCATTTTTATTTTATTTTATTTTATTTTTAAAATAATTTTTCTATTTTTGTATTGCTAAAAAGAGCTTGAAATTGGAAACAAATTTCACATAAATAACATGGAATGCTTGTTGGCACTTTATTAATAAGAACTGAACTTCAAAGAAACATGATTCATCGATTCAAGCTTGCTCAATGTTGACATTTTTTAGATTTTAATTTTCTTAATTCATTCTAATATAAACTTTTCAAATGTTGCACTTCTTGAAGCTATTTCTCTGTCCTCAAACACAAATGGAATATAGCACATGGTCATTTCATTGAATACGAACGCTTATTCAAGAATGATTTATTCAGCGTGTACAAAGTCTACAACTAATTTTTTTACTTTTACCAATACATTTTAGCCCTTTTTTTTTTTTTAATTTTTATCGTGTTATAAACATTAATTTCTCAGGAAATGAATGGGAAGAGGAGAAAGATGTTAAGCAGTGTGTGTTGTCTGTAAAAAAACAAAAAAACAAAACTTGTTGATTTCAAACTAATTGAATTTTTTTTTGTCTTGTCAAAACAATTTTAGTTTGTTGTTTGTTTTTTTTTTATGCTGATTTGTCAGAACTTTGTACATTTAAAAAAATTGTTGGTAATTTTAAATTTATAACCCAGTTTTGCTATTGATGTAATGTAATATAGACTAATATCAGTATTTATATTTTACACACACACACTACTGTTTCTTATGCATATCATAATTTTTCATGTCTGTCTCTTATTAATTACTATTAGCCTTTCTTTTTATATCTCAACAAAAATGACTACACATGATCTCTGCTTTATGCCTACAAGACTGGGTGACCATGGCTCTCCATACTTTCCTGGTTTTTGTTGGTCTCATCAGTACTTTCACCTTTGACCTACTTTTTCTCTTTGTAGTATTTTTCATCAAAAAATAATGAAGCAATTTTCAGTCATCCATGAATTTCGCTGATCTGATGAAGCTGCTAGGGTTAATCTTGTGCTAAGATTTACTTGAGAATCTCTCTCATATATATATATATATATATATATATATATATATATATATCCCTCTCTGCAATATTTTCTTTTCTTTTTTTCTTCTCCACTTGCAGTTGACAATTTTGTATCATTCTATTATTCAAACTATGTATTGTTCCTGCTATTAGCTAGTGATGTCCAATCATGCCAATTCTTGGTCATCAGGAAGAATGTGAGTAGGGTATTTAATTCTTTTATATTTCCCTATTTTCTATTGACCATAGAAAGGGGCTTACATTTTTGGCAATGTTTCATGGAAAATAGTTGTATCTAGCTAATAGGTTAAATTTATTTAAACATCAGTGAATTTTTGTCACATAAGCGACTTCTATTTTTTTTCTAGTTTGGATGCAATACTTATGATGAAACTAGAAAAAGTATTTTTATATATATATATTGGAGCTGTCTAGGCTAGATGCAGTTGTTTTACTAACTGTATAAATTGAAATGAGCAACAATTTCAATTTATATGGTTAGTAAAACAATTGCAACAATTTTTACAATTTGTATTAAAAATAAATAACAAATTTTTATTAAAACATACTTATAAAAACTTTTAAATGTATATTTTAATAAAAGTTTCTTCTATGCTATTTATTTTTAATACAAATTATAAATATATTGCTATATATAAGTAATTTTTCATTTTAAATTTGTTTGTATAGAAGGAATTTATGTAGAGGATGCTAATCGGGATTTGGGCATGTTGATGAACCCCACCCAACCTGTATTATCGATCCAGTGTGTCTTTTAGTCCTCCTATATGAGCGAGATTATCTTGTTAACCTGAGATTTCAGGCCAGTACAATATTTCTGAATAAAGAAGTTCTGTTGTCTTGATTTCTAGACAAGGTACATTCAAAGTATCATTCCTGCATCTTTCTTCCTGGATTATTCATGAGAGTGCTTTTTCTGGATTTTGGTGTTATCTACCTGATAGTCAAGGATCTGAACCTGAGAATAATTTTGAAAGAGGCTATTTTATCAGGTGTGTAATATCTGGGCTACTGTACTGCCATTTTGTGAATGGGTTCTGGATTGTGTAGTAGTCTCTGATGGGTCTTCTCAATGGCATACTGAAGGGTACTGTTATGAATGTACCTCTGGATGATTAAGTTCATGTTGTTGATGCATGCATCTCCTCTGGGTGTGACTGTTTCACTACCTAGTCTTCTACTGAAACCACTGAAACCAACTTGAACATCAAAAAAATCTAACTCATTATCACCAAAAAAAAGTAAATTTCAGATTCACAATCTCCTACACTGATGTCAGGGGGTCTCCATTGAAACTTTTCAGAGGTGGAACTCTATATTCTCGATGTTAAACTTGACCATTTTCTGTCTGAAACTGGTATTCATACCTCTATCTCAGTGCAGGAACTCACAATCCTGAGCTAGTTGCTCCTAATTGCTAAACAAGACCATCGAAATTGCCACAGTCATGGACTCGACACTTATATTAAGGACAGGTTTCCATGTGACAGAGACCCAAAATATTAGGACCTTGATCTCCCTTACATGTGTTTCTGCATGGCACTTATCTACACATTCATTTTCACTCTGTATCATCCTCAGGATGATGGAATGGTAATGTTTGATGGAATATCTGAGGTGATTGATAATGCTGTTACTGAATATCCCTCAGTTAACTTTCATATTTGTGTTGACTTCAATATTCACCACAAAGAGACCACACAAGCAAAACTGAAGAAGGCAGATACTGCAGACTTCTCTGTTGTCTATGAACTAACAAAGATCATTGAAGAATCCACCCACATTTCTGATGCAACAGGACATAGGCGTCTCCTTGATCTCTTTCTCACAGCCTACCCTGAAAAATGCTTTGCTAAAGTTTTACCCTATCATCTGGGCACTTCAGTGTCAAAATTGACATCAAACCAAAGGCATCCCTTGATGTGTTGTTCCATAGAACAACTTTTCAGTACATGGAAGCTGACTTGGACAGCTTCAGATATTGCGTGATGGAAGCAGTTCTCTCAGCCTTCTTCAAACATAATACTGCCCTTGTCTCAAAATGAATTCTTAATGGAATGGAGAATTTTAAAACGACAGAAAAATTTCCAGCAAAAACTGAACAGCCAGCCCTGGTTCACCCTTGTATATGTTGTAGCCATAGCTTACTGTAACCACTACTATAATATCTCTCACAGACAAAATTGTAGTAGGATACTTGCTGCATTCAGAATTGCTCATGATCATTGCAAGAGAATTCTAGAAAGTGCAAAATGTAGCTATGCACAAGCAGTCCAGGCAAAGGTTGAAAGCAAACAAATTTGATCCTGGAAATTCTGGAAGATTTCCAACCAAATTCTGAATAGATGCAAAGCACCTACTATTATAAATGACCTCAAGGTCATCTCATCCTCATCAGATAAAATGAAGTTCTTTGCCACAATCTTTGCCTCTAACTCAACATTAGGTGACAAAGACCATCCTCTTTCTGACTTCCTCCATCTCACTGATATTTTTATTTCAGCCCAGGAAGTCTCAAGACTTATCAAAACTTGACCCTAAGGGTTCTGGTCCAGATGAAATCTCAGTGGTTGTCCTTAAGAATATTAACCTGGAGTTTTCTCTGATCTTAGCAAAATTATTTAATTGCTCCTTGAAGAAGAAATTCTAAAGTTTGGGCGATGTGTATACCCTGTTTTCAAGAATGTTAGTGAACACTCATCTCTGTTACAGTAAAGACCTATCAGCCTCCTCATTGTCATTAGCAAACTTTTTGAAATTATAATCAACAAGAAGATTGTTGATCACTTTAATAGAGACAACTTCTTGAGTGACAAATAGTATGGATTTCAAATTGGATTTAGCCACTGCTGATATCCTAACTGAATCCTTGAGGTACTAAACAACAAATACATCTCAAGAATGGTCACATTAAATATTTCAAAGGCCTTTGACAGAGTGTGGCATAAAATGTATCAAGCTCTCTAGCTATGGAATCACTTGAAGTGTTTTCTCGATTAAAAAAAAACAAACTTTCTATGTAGTTGTTAACAGCTAGTTCTCCAAGGCCCAAGTGATCAATGCAAGCATCCCCCAAAGTTTACTTCTCAGTCCATCCCTCTTTCTACTTTACATAAATGATCTGCCTCAGAGTATACTCCAATCATTTGTGACTATCATTGCTGATGATACAGCAGTATATGGGTGCACCTGCAAAATTTTAGATAGCCACAGCTTGGTAGCTGATCTTTACTGCTCCAGTAAGTATCTGATCCCTCCTGTTATCCTCTACTTTTACAAGAGCCAGATCAGGCTGAAAATGGAGTACTACTGCTATATATAGGCAGGAGCTGCCTAATCTTCACTTTTTAGTCTCAATAGTCCAAAGCATCTGTGTTCTTGTGGGTGACAAATTATTTTCCACCCTACCAGCCCTTTCTCACAGACAAAACATTGCAAACTTCTCACTGCTCTATCACCATTTCTATGAAAAGTACTCAGACGAATTACATTCCTTAGTTCCACTAGTTCTAACCTTCATGGTTAAGACCTGCCATGCCATATACATTGTAGCAAACCACCCTCATTTACTTTTGTATTCCATTGGTAAAATGTAGTTCTACTTGAGCTTTCCACAAACTCCTGCTTTGTGGAAATGATGCCCAAGAGGATGCTTCCCACAAACAATACAATCTTAACCTGTTCAAGACTAAGGTCAGCTGTTATCTTCCCCACATATCCCTATAAACTGTGCATCTTAGTCTGTAAACCTCTACTTTGAGTGTCTTTTGGGCCTTGTACAAGGTGAACATTGTAAAAATAAAATTTGCCAAGTCAAAATTCAGTCATTAGTTAGAAAACCTAAAGCATTCATAATAAGCCTTGTCATCTCCTATTTCACATTACTACAAATCAATCAAATGAAGCTGAAAAAATTATGTCAAAATAATCTATTTAATTACATTGTCTTAAAACTGTATTGAATTATTTAAACAAGTGAAAAACAAATAGTAAGTTTACTGAATTAATTTTATTATTATTAATATAAAAATTAGAAAATTATTCAAATGTTTTTGTTATGATCATCTGTATGTAGCCATGTTCAGAGTAGAACATTCCAGTATATTTAGCATAATGACAAAAAAAAAACATAAAATAGATGTCTAGCTAAAAATGATATTTATGCGGAAATTTTATAGCAGTTAGCGAACTTTTATTACAGCTTACTTTTCTCTGTTCATAGGAAAAGTATTTGGGTAGTTTGGAAAAATGAGTTTTATTTTTATATTTGCTCAATTAATTAAAAAGGAAAAAAGTAACTATCTAGAAAATGTAAGTCCTTTAAGTTTTTGCACGTTATTGAAATTGTATGAAATCTAGAAAGGCAACTTGAGTCCTTTACTTTTGGCTGTTAATCAATATATACACAGATGCTGAAAAATTCTTTGGTTGACCTGTTCTTCCAAATCTGACCAAATATTTTTATTTTTATTTTTTATTTTTTTAAAAGGACTTCCTGGTCAGGCCTATAAACTATCTTCCATTCTCTTTGTGTGTGTGTGTGTGTGTGTGTATATATATATATATATATATATATATATATATATTCAAGTTTTAGGGTGATATTAGTAAATTGTAAAGCAATAAATATTTTTCCAGATTCTCTATACAAAAGGCTCTCTTTGTAAACATTTGTAAATTTACATGAATTTAAGATGTTAACCTTTTAAAGCTGCCTTAATCCCATTCCTCTCACCTTTTAATCTGTTTCTATAACAACTCCAAGCTGATGTTAATCTAAACATAAATTTATTATTTGATGTTAACCAATGATCTCTTCAGATATTACAGGTTTTTACATTTGATAGAAACTTGATCTTGCATAGCAGTGTTTAATTTAAAAACGAATTTGAACATCTCAATTTTTTTTCAATTTACATTTTTACTTAGGAGGTTAAACATATTACTTTTGAAATTTGGTTTTTCCTGAACAGATTTGAACTGTTCTTGCAAAACATCATATGCAGTTCTGTTGAAAAACAAATTAACCCAATTAACTTTGTTCTTTTCCTATTCTTTCAACTCATTTTAATATTTATTATACATCAGTATAGATTTCTAACAACTTTATGGTTAATTAAGATTCTTTAATTATCAGATTAGGATATATATTTTCTCTTCTATCACCAGGAAAAAATTGAATGTTTTTCTTGTATCTTGATTTCTGTTTTGTCACAAATTGTAACACAAATATGTACTGATTATATCCTCAGAATTAATGCTCCCCATAAAAACATAATAGTTATTTGACCAAATTCCCTGATAGGTAATATGCATTATCTTAAGATCAAAATACAGATTTGTGTAAAACTTATTTTACTTATTTTCTTGCTTTGCCCCTTTTATTTGTTTACCAATCTGTACAGGGATATATATTTTTATAATCTGCAATGTTACTTTTTTCTATTTTACTTTTTCTGCTTTCTTTGTTTTGCGTGTCCTTTATTCCTTTTAATTCAATAACTGATTGGAGAGAGTATCTGAGGATTGTTATTGTTGTTTAACTTTCATGTTTTCAGTTGTGTATAGTCTCAATTATTGAGTGAGAAACTTTTTTTGTAGTAAAAGGAATTTTGATCATTTTTGTCTAAACATTAAATTAGTAGTTTGCTTAAGTTGCAGGTGTTTGGGTTAAATCTTTTTTGCTACCTTTTCCTATTGAGCAAGGGATAAACTATGGACATGAAAATATGCACAATTATAGGTATTTGTGAGACGTGTTCAATGGTATCATTCTCACAATACTATTTCAAAGGATTCTGGTGATACAACTCTGAACTTTGCTAAAGAATGTGCATTTTTAAAGGTAATGACAGTTTAAAAATAAATCACTTTTTACACTGAATTATATATCATGTCAAAGTATATCAAATAAATTTTAAACTATTTGACTATATTTGCCTCAGTAATTTCATAAAGTTGGCCTTGAAATTTGACCTTTTTGTAGCTCAATTTACCTATCAGCAAATTTAGAATAAATTGCTTAACTATGACCTTTGACATACTAGGTAGAACATTTCATGGAGAATAATTGAAAACTTGATTGTAATGAACCAAAGTGTAATATCTAAAATTGTAAGTTAATTATTAAGAAAGGAAAATTAAAGTAACTAATATGTGATTGCAGATGAAAGTAGAATTAGTTTATAGTTTGTTTTTTTGTTTTTTTTTTTTTTTTGATACTGCTCACTGATTTTTTCCTTTCTTTTGCCCATAATTGATTAATTTTTGGTGCTTAACTGGCAATTCACCAGTCATTGATACGAACTTGTTTAGTAGATATAATTTACTTTCAGTATCTAAAAATATTTTAGCTTCAAAAGATTGGCTGATTTTCAGTGCTTGTTGAAGCAACATCAGAAAACTTAGATGATGTAGTAGCTGTACTTAATTTATGTCTTGTCAAAGGGTCACAATTTGAGGTTTGATTTGTTAGAAATAAGATTACCTCCAAAAAAGGCATGCTGAACCTTATTACTTTTCTCGTTGAAATAAGACTAACACTCAAAGGAGGTAGATTCTTAACATAGCTAACACAGAACAGCATTCAAAATTCACTTATCTTTTTGGGGAGATTGGAAAAATACTGACCTGTGATATCACTTGATTTTCTTCAAAAAACAAAACAAAATCACACCTCCTTAGTCATCTGCTAGATGTTCACTTCTTCAAAAGTAAATCTCTTATCTGTAAATCTATCAATATATTTATTTGATATTAGCTTCAGGCATGAGTACCCTTTCTGTACAAATATAAGGAAGGTATCATTCAATTTGTTTCACAAAGATTTAAAATTGCTAATTTTGAACAAAATCCATGATGGTTATGGTCTTTTTGGCCTAAAAGATTTTCTGATTTGACATGGAATGACTCTGTTCCAAAGTTGATAATTACAATTCATTTTTAGAACATTAACGCAATAAGCAGGTTTCTGTTCTGAACATGCCTCTGAAAGAATATTGGCTACTAACTTGCATACAAGTATTAATAGTTGGCTTAGTTTTAGGGGAAAAACATCAGACTTAAAACATAGTTGAAGTAATGAATGGAATTTCTTGTATTCATATTTAAGGAAAATGAATTGTCCCATTTTAGTGTAAATTAACTTCCCTTAACAAAATTAAATAAAGTTTTTAAGTAAAGAATTTAAAAAAAAAGATTGAAAATTATAATTTGAATATTGATGCTAAAAGAAATTAGGATAGACTTCCCTTAAAACTAAAAATATTTTTTGGCATTTTATTTTAAGGGCATATAAGTAAAAATGTCATGTGGTTCCTCTTGAGAGTTTTATTGTACTTCATGGAATTCAGTCAGGAAGGAAGTCTTTTGACTACAACCAACATCTGCCTAGGTCATGTAAACTAAGAAATACCTGATAGTTTTCCTGATTGACTATCTATACATTAGAAGCATGAAAATTAAAAAAAAAAATTAAGCTCTTAGTATGTAGAATATAATCCTCTACAGATTTCTTTACTGTTAAGGTGTAACAAACTGTTTTTTTTTTTTTTTTTTTTTCTTGCAGGTACATTGTGATGAGAGATTGGCATTGCTTTAAAGAACTCTTTCAGATCTTCTTGAAATTATTTCATTTTTATATAGAGAGTTCTATATTTGCTTGTAGCTGTATATCCTTCTTTAGTATTATGAAGATTGTTTAAATTTTTGCAAGAACTTTTCAAGCTCAAAATAATACTCTTCTTGAATTTTTCTCTTTTTTTCCTCATTCATCTGAGGTAATCACCAAGAATCGGAACTCCAAAGAACTATCAACTCTATTCTCTCTTACATTTTGTGATTTCTAGAAGTCTCAGTAATTGTAGTACTGGGCAAGCAGTAACCTTCTCTTTCCCTTTCTCACACACACACACACACACAATAGTTTTGCACAAGATTGTTGCTGGCCATGTGAAAAAGCAGGCTTGTTTCTGTTATTCAGTATCTGTGATTCATTGATATCACAATTGCTTGCTTTCTTTATCACTTATTAATTCTTTGTCAGTATTTTAAAACAGTTGGTATATCTAGCACAAAATACTAGTTGTATCCAAGCATTTGTCTGTTTTTTTTTATAATTACTTTCTTCAATCCATGATTTATTATAAAATGTCTAGTCACTCTTGATTTATCATCCTATGATAAGGTTAAATGTGCTAATAAATAATTGAGAAATGAAAATATATGCCTTAATGCTTTTGAATTCATTTTATCATGCAGCTTTAATTAACTTTTCGTTTTGCTTGGAGATTTGACTATTGCTTATTTAACAATAAACCACTATTTTTCCATATATAATTGGAATAGGATGTATTTTTGTTTTTCTCAGAAAAGCAAGTAGCATGAAAATATAATTTAGAATTTTTAATTTTATTTAGACATTTTCTTTTTACGTAATCCTCAGGATCATGTAAAAAAAATTATTACTAGAATTTGTTACATTACAAGTTTAATTTCAAAGGCAATTCTATGATTTGAACTTTAATATTCAATGCTAAAGTATCTTAACAGTATAAATAATCTAAGCTTGGTTGTTAAGTATACCAGAGATCATTTTTATGGCTGAGTGATTACAGTATTGCTCTACCTTCATAGTTCTGAGAGATGTCATTTAAATCTCTAATTTTAGAGTGAAATTCTGTGATCCACTTAATTAAATAAAGCAGAAGATATAATACATGATCTAACATGTTAAAGTATTAGATTTAATGTATGATAGATTTTTCCCAACAATTTTTTATTTGGATAGTGATAATTTGTGTTTTTTTTGTTTTTGTTTTTTGTTTTTTTTTTGTTATAATATCCTGTTAATTGCTTGTAATGCAATGTATATTCAATGTGCATACATTAGTATTGTTTGGCAGTCCTGAAATTCATTCTATTTTTTCATGACATATTTACCAAAATCAGTTTTATTTAACTTAAAAAAAAAAAAAAAAAAAACTGTCAGTGCTCTTCACTAACCAGCAAGGTACTTTTTTTTTTTTTTATACATAAACTTTAAATAATGAGGCTAGTCTATTGTATTTGGAGATCACACATATTTTAAGAAGTCAACTGAAATGTACCCTTAAGATACTTTTAAATAATATGAAGTTTAAGAAAAATAAATTGTCATAAAATTTAGTATAAAAAGGGAATATCTTAATATACATAATAAATCGCTCCTTGTATAGCAGGATTTAAGTTGAAGACATACATACATATATATATATATATATATATATATATATATATATATATATATATATATATATAATATATAAATTTTTTTTTTTTTAAAATAATAACTAAAATACTAAGGGACTTTGGATTATTTACCTAACCAGTTCCTTCCTATTTTCTATATATTTTCACACACACAAATAAATATATATATATATATATATATATATATATATATATATATATATATATATAAAAATTAGACACTTGGAAAAAATTTTAATCTTCAAAATTAGTAATTTAAAATTAAACCTGTTAAGTCTGTATTTGTGTATATGTATAAAGTGAGTTTAAGCAAAAAAAAAAAGAAAAAGAAAGCTTGAAATATTAAGTTCTAATTTTGATAAAAGCTGTTAGTGATTTCACTCTTTAAAAGCTTTCTTGAATTAAGTTATGAAATTTTACCAATCTGGAATTATACATTTAGCAAACTTTGTGAAAATATTTTGCCTTTTCAGATGGGTTTTCTATTTTTTTTTATTAGTATTTTCACTTTGTTTGGTTCTAACCTTTTATCACTTGAACCCAAATGCCAATTATCTGTTTGTTTCTCAAGTATTTCTGTCACAATTACTGTTAGTAAGACTGCAGTATTTTTCAGATTACTTCCTTTTCTGCCTGTTAGTTGGGTGGGGGGTCCCTTAATGTCTAATTTATTCTCCCTGTCCCATTTGCTCCAATCTTTTGGTTGATATTGATTTACCTGAGAGATAACTATTCTGTGAAGCCTGCTAATCCATTTATCCATCAGCTCATCCATTGTTACTAGTCTTGTACTCTCTGCTGATGCTTATTAGGTCACATCTTAAACTGGTAGCTTATTTGCCATTTTGTTTTTGTTATGCTTATGTTGATTGGCCTAGTTGATTGCTCATCCTTGCCAATAGACTGCTCTTCTCTTAACCTGTTGCTCACTTGGATAGTCCAAATGGATTTCATTTACAGAAGTAAATTGGCAGAATTGGGTTTGTTAGATTGGTGTAAACATAAAAAATTATTGCTTGATGCTTGCATTTGAAACGTGGTTTCTCTGTTAGTTGACCCCAGTACCCAATTGTTCAAATAATATCTATAAGTAAAATATTGGTATGTTCAAGTAAGTACCTTGATATATTTTTACAATATACACATACAAACACAGAACAAAAAACTTAAATTAGCCTCTAGTCAGGATTTTGAATGTACCTACTTATAATTAAATATAATGGATATAGATATTTACCATATATTTCTGCATATAAGATCTTAAAAAACACCTTTAAAATTTGGGGATTGTCTTGTACTGCAATTCTAAAAAAGAAACTTTAAATTCTGAATGATGTTTGTTGGTAAGCAAACCTCGGGTTTGGTGCAATAACGAATAACATACATGAAAATTTTCACATTATCAAATAAGCTGATAATAAAAGTAATAAAAACATTTTTACCTTATATATTACTGGCATAACTTCATAATTGCCTATTCAAAGAATAATTGCATCTCAATGAAATCAACTTGTATCCATGCAAACTCAGCTAAAAAAATGTAAACATGGAGTTATGATTGTGTTCACAGCAACCTTTATCTTTCACTAAACTTTCAATAATCATCATGGTAGTGTTAATTAGGGCAGGAATAACATTTAGGATAACATAATATTCATTTGTCATTAAAAATTCATTATCATTTTGGGTATATGTTAATAAATTTCAACTGGATTAGACAGAAGTTAGGAACAAACTGAATAAAAAAAATGTTGAAAGTCGAATGTACTAGTATTGTACATTATCATACTGTTATTAGCAGTATTTTGTGATTGTTGATGAAGTATAAGTAAATGGCCATTAGTTCACCAGGCTGTTTAGATATAGGAAAAGAGGAAGAAGAAGAATCAGTATTAACAAGAGATCATGTGATGAAATGTAAACAAAATAATGGCTTCCCTTTTAGGGGATGTGTGTAGGAAAAACATGATATAGAATCGGTTTTGTTATTTTGAATTTTTAAGTATACAGTAAGTAGCAACATTTCTAATAATATCATCTTTAAATAATCAATAAGCAGTCATCTTGGACTACAGGAATAAGATAAATTCATGAAAATCTAATGTGTTTTTTGACCCTGTCTTATCTAAAGGTTGCCTTATATATGGAAATGGTACTTTTTTTTTTTTTTTTTGCAAAGTTTTAGAACTGCTGTTAAATTTTAATTATACAAGTATAATATTAAGAGTAAATTGGCTTTTACTGCCATTAATGCAGTTTTCATATTTAGTAGTGACTATTGTATAAATCTTTTAAGAAAAATTACATTGAATCTATGTTCAGTTTTCAAAATAGCCAAGAACAGATTACAGGAAAAAGATAATCTCCCCTATAATGTTTCTGTAATGGAAACCTTTTCATACATTTTGGTAAGATAGAAAATATGACAGGAAATCTTGTATTTTTTATGCCATAACAAGTTCTTACCTGCAGTCTAAACATTACCCTCCTCTTCAGATAAGCTAATATTTCTTGTTGCTTTATAGATTTACATATACATGTTAGTAAAACAGCTAACAAGAATGGATCTCCAAATTTTTGGAAATAATTAGAAAATTTGCTAGAAGCATTTAAGTTTTTAAAAAAAATGATTGATAAATAAATGGTGAAGTTGGGAAGGTGCTAAAATCTGTCTTGAATTCAGGGAAAAATATATTCTTTATAACTTCTTTTTAAAAATAAGAGGAAAAGAATTTTAATTTATCTGGTAAAATTTTCATTTGTATTGTACACATGTGAATTTTTTTAAATCCAGTTAGTGAGGAAACTGCACTTGGGATGTTTCTGTATTTGATATAAATTTGTATTTGTTTTTTTTTTTTTTTTTTTTTTTTTTTTTTTTTTGTTTTGTTTTTTTTTGTTGTTGTTTTTTTGTTTTTTTAAATCCAATAGTCCTTAAGCAGAACTTTCTTAAAATTTATAATTTTTCCTTTTCAGAAATATGAAGTTGTGTTAGGGAGAATGTCAATTTGTGTATTCTTTTAAAATATTGGATAATGTTAAAATACTTTTGCAGTCTTACTCAATAATGTATACATATAATGTGTGTGAGGCCAGAGAATAGCTGATGATTCTATAGAGGCTCCATTCTATGCAGTCTCACCTGATCCAAATATTATTTAGAATGTGGCTTGCTCATTAATGTAGCAGGGCTTTCATCTCTGTTGCTACTGTTGCTGTTACATCTTTAAACAAAAAAGGGGTTAGCTGTTTGTAATTTCTGACAAAGGAAGGAAGGCAGGTAGGTAGGTAGTTTTCTAATGCTTGGAGCTCAGTTTGTATGGAGTCTGTGAGGTGAGTAGACAGTAGTGTCAAATATCCCACCAAAACAACTTTTTCGTTATTGGGTCAGTTTTTTGGTTATTTATAAAAACTTATTTTGTGAGTTTAGATGGCCAGCTACCAATTTAAAGTATTTTAATGTAAGTAAAATTTAAGATAAAAGATTATTATTATTATTCTATTGAGGTAATGTATAAAAGCAATATATTTACAGTTAATATATAGTAATACTGGAAGCTAGTTTTTGGTATTTAGAATTCAGTCTCATATATTTGATAGCAGACTTATAACTGGAATTAACTAATTTTGGGAGAGATCACAAGGCAGTCATAATAAAATTATTTGTTAATTGTAAAAACAATGTTTATGTAAGTCTTTATGTAAACATCCAACAGAGTTAATCTTTCTTGATTAGGTATTAGGTATATAGAGCCTAAAGAGGAAAATTTAATTTTTATTTTATGACTATTTGACATGACAAGCTTGTTTCACTTCATTTAATAGCTATAATGTTATAAGACATATAGTTTATTGAAGCACCTGATGAAACTTGAAAGGTGTATAATTATGAAATGGCTCTAAGTAGCATTACTGCTTTTCTGACAGTGCTAAATCCCATTTTCCCAGCCTCTGATTTTAATAATAAAACTAAAGCTTACTGTAGACAAAGCAAATGTTCTGTATAAATATAATTTTAAAAAAGTGAAATCTATTCATCACTGTTTTGCTCCCTGAAGCTAATTATCCAGCATAAAGGAATCTTTGTTAGCTTACATATATGAGTTCATGTCCGCCCATGTGCCAAGATAGTATCAGACTAGAAATCATGAATCATCATCTACTGCCATTACCTTCTCATCTTACCTCTTCCTTCTCTATAATTTTGGAGTTCAAATTAAAACAGATTTGTAGGTGTTCTTATACAACAGCTTAAGGTTTGGTTTTGAGGTAGGGAATTTGGAGGTTGTTTGAGAAATAGACAGGAAATTTTAGACAAAAATGAGTTTGAATGCTTGAGTTATGTGTTTTTAAAAAGATGGAATATTAAGTGCTTAATTTCATAATTGATATGTATTTTTGGAATTATCACATTACTTTTGAAGTTAAGATATGTTAAATCACCTAATTAAATCTTTTTCCCTCTTTTGGGATAACAAACTGTTCTGATACTTATGAGATGTTTGTTAAATTAATGTTAAAAATAATTATACCATTTCTTTTTTTATTAAAATCATTTGTACTTCAGTATACTAATGTAATTATCTGAATTTTATTTTAGTCTGTCAAATATAGACAAAACTTGGACAGTATCCATCTGTATTTTTTTTTAATTGAACTGCCATGAAGTCATGTCTAGAATTATTTTCTTTTATCTGTCTTAAATAACTTTACTATTTCTCTTGTATTCTTTTAGTTGTAGCTTTTTGAAGCTTCTCTTTCTAGACACTTGTTTATAATTTTAACATTTTCTAGACCTGGCTGCAAACTCACTATATAAGCTTTCATGGCTACTGCTCTGTATACATGACCTAGTCCTTAATTATTGCAATATATCTGTCCCAACTTAGTTTTACAACAAATATTTGTAACACACTTGTGAAAACAAATAGATCCTGGAGAGAGTTATCTAAACTAAAAGATAAAAACTTAAGTTTATCCCTTTGCCTATTTTTCATAGTTAAACTCAAGATTAGGATAAAGGAAAATTGGTTTTAAATCTTTCTAAAGTATAAGTAAGATTCACTTGGTTCATGAACCAATTATCTTCTAACTTTATTCAATGACTTAACCTATTAATTTTCAGTTCAGTAAAAAAAAATCCTTCATACTTATTAAAAAGATTAAATATGAAATTTATGGTTAAAAACTTGATTCATTGTAATTTGTTGAAGTTACTCTTAACTTCTGTAAAGAGACATCTTTTTGATGTAATTATTATTTATTAGCATTTTAAAATACCATTTCTCAATATAGTTGTTTTTTGTTTATACAGGTACTAACTTAAATATTTTGTCATCTATCAAGTGAGGCAGCAGAGTTTGAGAACATTTTATTTGCATTTAAGTCTGAAATATAATTCAAAGTTGTGATATATGCAAATGACCATTGCATATAGATAAAAGTTATTATTAGGTCTGACACACACAATAAAATATTGGAATTAAAATTAGTGACATATACTTTAGATATTTGTGTGTGATTTTTCTATTTCTTTAATTTTTTGTGTTTATTTTACTAAAGTTTTAAGACTAAATTCTTTTCTCCCCTCCCATTCTCACTGCTGTCGCATCCTCTTTTAGACTCATTCTCTCTCCCTCTTATCTGGGACTATGAAATAATAGCCTGCAACATGTTTACCCAAGATTCCATAATATCACCTTGTGGTATTTTTATCTTCTGTGCTTGTTGTTGGCACTTTTAAGAGTGAACCCCCACTTAACCATATTCATCTGCTTGTTGTTAGCTTTCAAAAAGTATAATCTTATAGTTAGCAATAGACATCGGTTTCTTTTTTTATATATAATATATAAAGTTTGAATCCTCATAAAGAAAATTACTCAATTTTATAATGAAACTAGCCGTTTTAAATGCTTTTTATACAGGAAGGAGATAAATATTTTGAAAATGCTTATCAGAATTGGTATTAAAAAACTGTAGAAATTTATGTAATTTAAAATATTATCAATGGACATAAAACATCATTGCATTTGTCACTAAAATTGTTTTGACACTCAGGTTTAACAATTAGAATTGGTTTCTGTATGACAAATAAGACCATTAGTTCTTGAATTAGTTAGAAATTTATATTTCATGTCTTTTCATCATTATAAGGTTAACAAAATGATCAATTTTCATTAAATTTTTTGTAATATGGTTTAATTGAATCTTTGCAAGTTTATATTACAATAATGTAGTTTAAAAAATTGTGAGTAGGAAGTATTTTTTGTATTTTTAATCAGAGTATTATTTGGTTCTGAAGAAAAAAATTTAACACCTTTCTGTATCTTCTGGTTAGCTTAACATTGATTTTGGCAAGATCAATATATACAGTTTGTATATATGTATGTATATATGTATGTATGTATTTACACATACATAGTGTGTATGTGTGTGATTAGTATTCTAAAATTAAAATACATTAGTGCATTAATGTATAAAAAGGTTGAGCTTAATGCTTAGGTTTTATTTTTGTATAGAAAAATTCAAAGAAAACCTTTTTATTTATATTCATGAAAATCTGATCTCTTGTTAAAATTTTTGCAATTTTATCTTTGTACCTTGTAAAATGAGGGAGGGGCTGAAAAATTCTTGGCCTAACCAAGATGTCTTTAAAAAATAAAGTGGTCATTTGGTTAGAATTTTGGAAGTGAGTTGGGTTGAGAACGTTGCAGTACCTCATACAGATTGTTTCAAAATGTTTATAAACAATTTAATATCAAATTTATAGTACTGAACAGCATGTGAAAATGTTGAATGTATCTGTGGTATGTAATATTTTGTTTATTGTTAGATTTTAAATGACAAAATCATCCTTATTCTGGAATTCAATTTCCATCTAAGGCTAATTCTAATTAACAAATCTGATTTGTCTAATAACTATTATTAAACTAAATGAATTTTACAATAGTACTCCTTTAGTTGAGCAATTCACATGTAGAATTCAATGCAGCTTTAAAAGATAATACAAACTTATATCTCTCTACTGAACATTTGACCAAGATGTTGATTGCTAGTTCTGGAGTCAAAACTAAAATGTCATAATAAACCTTCTCACTTTGAAACAAGCATTAGCATATGACTTATGAAAATATTTGAGCTAACTATGTAGATATAAAAATGCTTGGTTTCATAAAAGCATCTGAATAACTTTTTCCCCTCTTTTAAATGTAATCTCTTATTCCAAAATTTGGAAAACACAGTGGCATTGAAATCTGCTAGAGATATTAGTTTAATCAGCTTTAGATAAGTATGCTTTATTAATTTGTGTACAAGTCAGTAGTTGATATAGTATGAATTCATGGAGTATGTGAGTAGTATAATTAAGTATATTATTTCTATGGTAAATATTTTAATATTAATACTATTATGCATTATTTCAAGAATTATAGTCATTCCTCTTCACCTTTTCTTTTCTTTTATGTCTTTGGCTTCTCTATGCTGAAAAAGTATCTTTTTGTTTTTATTCCTAAAAGTATCTTTTTGTTTTTATTCCTTTAGCTTTGTTAAACATCACTGCATGTATAAAAAAAATATTTTAGTTAACTTTGAGATGATTTATTATACTTTTAAACTTTATATTTTTAAATAAGAATTTTTATTTTTAATTTTATATTTCTTTTTTTTATAAGGAGAAATTGGTAGAAAACAATTATATTCATGGTGGGTAATGGATACTGGCTCTGATTGAGGAAATGGAGAGCCAAGTTCCATTTCCAGTCAAATCTATTACATTCACTTACATGCTAATACCCTTAAGAAAGGTATGAATCATCTTCTTTTCCCCTCAGCTATGAGTAAGTAGCAGGACAGACTGAATTCTATAGCTTTGAATGGCAACTGGTCTACTGCAGAAAGAAATGGCAACCTACTGCAGGAAAAAAAATCTGCTTAGTCAGTCATGTATCAAAAGATACATGATTGCCTAAGCTTGTATCAGGCATCGCACATAACTGACTGACTGAACAAGTTAAAAGTATAAAAAATAACTAACTTTTAAAATTTCAGATATTTAAAATTTACTTGCAAAATTTAATGAAAAAGACTTTCATATTCTAGAATTATTTTTATCAGTTTTCTTTCTTTTTCTTACATTTTAAGTTGAATAGCAAGAAGAAAAAATAGATTGGAGCTGTGATTTTCATGAATGAAATATAATACTGCTAGATCTTACTTGCTTATTAAGCTATCTTATAATGTTCCAGTATTGTAAAGTTTTTTTTATTATTATAGCAAACAGGGCTTGAAACTCTTTTCAGGCATATTTTTAAAAATATGCATGACTCAACACCACCCATTTATCATTGACAGACTTAAACTTGAAATCTGTTTAAGCTGATAAAGCTGTAGCATTTGATGTATGTTCAGTGCCAATGTATCTGTACATGTAGTGAATGCAGAGACATATGCAGACTTATATACCACTCCTTCCCAAATGTATCCTGTCAATAAGAGATGAATATCTCTAAAGAATGGTCAGAACTGTGCAATCAAAATACTTTTTTTCATATTTCTTTTAATTTTAAAAGACATTTTTATGAGTTTCTTTGTAGACAAAAATGTATATCCATGAAGGATGATAGCCATTAAAAATGATTGATGGAAAACTGTTGGATACCAGATAAAGGATAGGTGCTGATCTTGGTGACAAGGATAACCAAAAATTATATCTAACAGTTTTTTTTTGTTTTTTTTTTTTCAACATTCACCAAAATCCTGCAAAGTGGGTTGGATGCTTCTATGAAGGAGTTGTCCTCTCACCATTAGGTCCATCAAATATACTTCTTTTATCATTTAACATTATTTTTTTCAATTTCTGTTTTAACTGTTCTCTGATCTCTATTCAACTTAATTCCCAATGTTGTTTCTACAATTCACTATTTTTGCAATACCTTGTTTCTCTTTTAAGGTTATATCTTATGACCCATGATAATCATTATATATAAAATTAGAATTATTTACACTGTTTACTTGCAGACTATTGTCCTTATCTTTGTTGTTGTTATCTCAATGTTTCAGATATTGTGCCCTCCTATTCATTACAAGAAAAATATCAATAACTATACTATTATTTATTTAGAATATGATTAGCAACCCTTGAGTTGCATGATAAAATATCACCTCCCAACTGTTATAATTTTTTTAATAAAATTTAATGTTATAAGCTGAAATTCACATGGAATATTTATCATATTCAAAAGATTTTCGCAATAATAGGTTGGTTAACATTAACTTGATTTGCATAATGAAATTTAACAATGAAGTTGTGACTTTAATTTTCAATAAATTATATAATGTACTGGAATAATTAAGGTATCTTACTTTTTAAAATTATTTTTGTAATGTATTAAAGGACTGAACACAGTTTGTATTACTAGTATAATTGTCAATATTTAAATTTAATATTGAACAAAAATGTAACCAGTTTATTTGAAGATTACTTAAGGTTCACTGCTAAAAGTTGATATTTTTTACTTTATTCTCTGAATTTACCAAAACTGGATATAGTAGGCTGTAATAAGATATACTTATGTAAAATCTATATTACTATCTTTTGAGCTAATCAGTGAGACAGGTGATCTCTACTAGATGAGCAAATCTCCTTGTCAGTTGCATCAGCAGTCACCAGTCTGATGCAAGAGAAATTGCCTTTGCAAATTGCAGAAAAATTGTAAACTAAAAACCCAATACAATTTTGTCGTATTTGTTAGCTCACATTACTCATTATCTCGGTAAATAACATATTCAGTCGCATTTGGTGTTGATGCATATTGAACAGTTACTGCAGTATTGTCAAGCAGCAATGACTTTTGCCTGACCTTCAGTCAATGTGACACCTAGGGTCTGGAGAGAAGAGTAGTTAGCATGAGAAACTACCCAGAGGTTCTTGGTTAGTGATAGATATTGTCACTCCTTATGTCAGTTGTTATGTTTGTGTCTGCTCTACTCATTAAATTTAATGCATTATTATTTAGAATTTTATATTTGGGGGAAAATTAATTGATCTATAAGAGAGTAGTGGCATGAATAATTTTATTTTTTTTTTTTTTTTTTGTTCACTAGGAAGTTTGGAACTTTTTTTCTTTTTTTTTTTTTTTTTTTTTTTTTTTTTTTTTTTTTTTTTTTTTTTTTTTTTTTTTTTTTCTTTCTTTGCAGTAAAATAAAAGCTCCACACTCGAATGTTTTTGAAGCTTATGCTGCATTTGTGGGTGAATAAATTATTTGATTTGGTAAAAATAACTGATTTTATTTCACGATACAATAGTTGTATTTATTTATTTGAACGTAATGATTTTTCACCTTAGCTGCTCAGTGAATGTTTGGGATATTAAAGATGGGAGTCTACTAAATGTCTTCTTGATTTTCTAAATCTTTAATAGATATTCACTTATCACATTTTAAGGTGTATTTTTTTTATTTCAGAAGTCATTTTCTTAGTTACTTTATTTCATTTCATTAAAATACTTAAGTAGTTCTGTCTTTTATTTTTAATTTATTCTTAAAGAGTATTTACAATACTCTTATGATGAATATACTTAGGTAAATGGAACAAAAGGGATCATGCTATGGTTGATATTTGACCTCATGTATTGGAAAAGTAACCAAGAATGCTTGATTTGGTGTACAGGGTTTCAAATCAAGCTATATTTTTCACCTATGGACTGCTATCAAGTTTCAGGTCATGTGACTACAGCAATTTATTTATACAAGGATCGAGAAAGATTACCTGAGTAAGATTAGGCTGATCCTTTAAAGATACATTGTTAATGCTTACCTAAATTGCCTAAAGTCAAAGCTTGTAACTGGCAAGAACTTTAAGAAAGAAAGTTTGGCTAAGATTGGCATGGAGGATCCAATGAAAATCAAAAAATATGAGCACTGGCCTGCAAAATCAACTTCTCATTTTGGGAAGTATTCTTTCAAATATTTCTATTTTTACTTTTTTTCACTATCACTATGAGTTTTTGTATATTTGTTGTCCTTCTACATGGTACAAAAAGTAAGAAATTATCTAAATCTCTACTATCATTTTTTTTTTCCTCTCATTAGTTTATATAATATTTTTGAGTTGTGTTTTTTGTAAAACTATATTTTTCTTTTTATCTTTTGCAGATTTCAATGTCTTTTAGAGTGCTACAATGCTATCCAATAAGCAGTTAAATTTTAGTTTCCAAGAAAAACAGGATTTTATACCCTGTGTGTTGATTGGAAAATCTGGGCTAGGTAAGTTTTTTGCTTTTGTTATATTAAATTTGTATGGCATAAGTTATAGATCTGGTTTAACTGAATATAATAATAAAAAAAAATGTCTATGCCTTTCATTAATTCACCAAACTCTCTTCATTTTGCACTATATAGATATTAATTTTATGTACATATGTTTTTCTTTTAAAAAATTACTAAAAGGGACATTAAGCAATTTGACTTTAACAACTATTTGCTTTTTTTTTTTTTTTTTTAATTTTTTTTTTTATTTATTTTTCTTTTTTTTTTAATTTGTGAACATTTGTGAAATTAAAAATATAATCACTTTCTTTTACTTTGTACAAAGAAGTCATATTCTTAGATTTTGTCTTAAAACTGTCTTTTAAAAATAACATGGATCAAAATGACTTTTGGCAAAGCATGGTTTTCTAAAAATAGCTTTCAGCTCAATTTATTAGAACATATCTAATATCTGTTTTCACCTTCCAAATATATAAAGCTGTTTGTGTATGTATGCGCATGTAAATATTATGTAAAACTATGACATAGAATATATGCAATTTTATCATTTATATCTACCAAGTTATATATTGCTCAAACTTTGTGGTTCTCACTTAAATAAAAATAACTAATTTGATTTGTAGCCACAGCTTTAAAAATCAAAATAACTTATTTCCAATCTGTTTTTTTTTTTTTTTTTTTATAAATAAGCAGTTGTTGATGGTTTTTACTAAATTAAAAAAAAGTTATTTTCTGTCCTGAATGTGGTAACACCTCGACATTTTGATCACAGCTTGAGAGTAAGCAGTGTTGACATTCTCTTTAATAGTATATTTTGAAAATTTAACAAATATTATAAATTATAATGTAACATGCTGTATATGAAATAAACAATAACCAAAATGCTTGAACCTGTCAAACTGTTTTAATTAGGATAATTTTACTAATACCAATTTACAGTATATGCAAATCTCTCAAATTACAGTATAGCACAGCAGATCAAAGGAAAGTAGTTGGTAAAAACATTTGAATGCCTCTCCATTTTAAAAGTTTGTGTAAATGATCTATTAGTTTTGACATTTTCCCATGCATGTCCATGCAAGAATATATTTTAGCTGATTCAAACCATCTTTGAAAGAATACCTTCATGCAACACAATCTGAGGTTTAAAAAATATTAGAAGGTTAATAAGACTTCTAAGTTACGTTTAATTCATCAAAAACAAAACTAAAATACCAGATATTTTGTTGATAATAAATATTTGGTTACTGTGGGTCATTTCTTGTATATACCTAGCAAAAACAAACAGAAAACATCAATTTTATTAATTGGCAAATATTTAATAGTGATGCTTTTGATGATTGTTTGCTTCTATGAACTATAACAATTTCAGGATTAAACTAAGTTGATCACTTTTGACTTGTACATGATTTTAATTACATACAGTCAACTCCAGAAATAATAAAAAAAAAAAAAAAATTTCAAGAATCTTAATTAATAATGGTCCCAAAGTTCAAGAATAGTGATGCTTGCAATTTGTATAAATCAAAGAGAAGTCCTAAAATGCTTCCTTTTAAGTGAAAAGATGAAAATTTTCAAATTAAGAAGAAAAGGAAAGAATAGTATGTTGAGCTTACCAAGATTTATAGTAACAATGCATCTTCTTTCTGCCATGTAACTTTTATTATAATATATTGTTATAATTATTCTGTTATTTTATGCTTAATTTATAAATTAAACTTTGATGGGTATGTATGTATTTGTGTAATCTCAAAATGTAAGTGGAAAATGTACTGTTAGTTATTTCATATATATATATATATATATATATATATATATATATATATATATATAAATTTGTAGCATACATTTTTTGAATACTCTGTCATTTTGTTCTAAATTCAACCTGCAACAGTGTTATCTTAAATTTTTGGGTACATATTTATAAATAACTCTTTAAATGTTGCCTGTTAAACCTGCTTTGTGTGTGAGTGCCTGTCTCTCTCTGCTTGCATGTTTGTTGCAATCGATCTTTTGTGAGTTGGTTGCCTAATCCAATGATCTATCAAGATTATTGGCAGTGTTGTGGCTATTTTACAATCTGGTAAGTTTTCCTTCCCTATTGTCATTTTAAGCTTTTGCTTCAATATAGACAGATTGAATTTGCTTAGAATAAACATATTTCAAGTTCATTTTTCACTTTCTTTTTTGTTTGTATTGTTTGCATAGTTGTATCTGTAAAATATAAAAATTCCTAAAATTTTGCTCATATTGATTTAAAAAAAAAAAATGGAATCACTTTCTCTTTGTTTCTCTCTATATAGTTAAAAATAGGTATATATCCTAAACAAAGAAGAAATAGTTCAAGAGAACAACTAACAGTTTATAATCACTTACTTCTAATCCTAATTTGCCACTTCCTTTCCCTTCAGGTAAAACTTAAAAAGACTAGTTATAAAGACCTTTTAAATCAAAAATATTGAATGTGAACATATTGTAAAAAAAAAAAAAAGCATAATAATCATCTGAATGTAAGACTTAAAATTTTGAACAAAACCCTAGTGATCAATTTCAAGAGTAAAGTACCATATTATTGGTCACATCCTTCTTTCTATAAGGGATTCTCTCATATTTTATGTTGGCTCAGGATGTGAAAAGTAAATGTTAATAGTATAGAGGTAGAGGTTGAACTTTTCCACAATTATTTAGCTTTGTTACTGATAGCAATCTGACAAAATGTCATCTGACATGAAAGTGCATACAAAGCAGAGATGTCTCATTGAATTTCTATATGTTGAAAAACCAACTCTTGCTGAATTTTTATTAAAATAAAACAATGGCTGCAAATACAGTTATGTAGTGGGCAATGCATTTCAACAGTGATAGCAACAATGATGTGTGTGAGACAAGTCATGTTTGAATGAGTGCAGCAGGCAGGCTCTTATTCATTGCTAGTGAAAATACCATAGTCAATGGTGGTAACTCTGGAAAAATAGTATCTTGTAGCTGAAAACTTGCTGTATTTGTGCTCTTTGTGTCTATCTTTAGTTTCTGTGAGAATAAATAAAAGGTATTATTTCTGGGGCATTTGTTATATTTAAATTTAAAAAAATATACATAGCTGATGATTATATAATTCAGTAGATATTTGCTTATTTCATCATTCTACATTGTAAAAATGGGAATGACTAATTGTGTGTATATATATATATATATATATATATATATATATATATATATATATATATATATATATATATGCACACCCATAAGTTATTGGGTTGAAACAAAAATTTGTTGTGTTTTTCAATAGATGGCATTTGAACATGATTGTTTCACATGTGAAGGTATGTCCCATTTATAAAGATGGTACCATAGTGAAGAATATTGTTCATAAGTTATTAACTGAGTTCAGAAATGAAAATTTTTATCTAGAAGACAGAAGATTCTGGCTGGCCTACAGGTGTTCATGACCAAATTGAAATGCTTGGATTTTGCCCATCCCCCTTTTTTTTTTTAAATGCAGAGTTTTGGATTGCCTTTTTGATGACTGGATTGTATTGAAACCTACCACCACAAGGATAATTCTAAAATGAATTTGTCAGTTTGTTAATCTTTTATTACACAATGCAAAAATAAATTGAAACACATCTATAAACATTTTAGTATTGTTTAAAATTTCAATACAAAAAAAGACTATTTCACACTTCGTAAATGTTTTTTTGTCCTTATGATTATGACAGACTTGGTAACAAAATGAATTTGTCCTACACTTTTGTACACTAAATGCCCTGCATCTGAAAATCTTTCACCTGAATATCTCGGAAACATAAGGTTGTAAAATACTAACATGTATCCTTTCTAATCATTACTGTTTAACTTGAAAATGAGTTGATAATTGTCTTGATGGAACAAACATCACTCTTTATTACCAACCTTGGAGGAAATGGGGACTGTATTTAATAAAGTCTATTAGGATCTACTTTATGAGAAGGCTCCCTTCTTACTATCTCTGCTTATGTAGCGAATGCTGCAAGTGCAAGTACTTTGTGTGACAACTTAAACAGTGATTGTGTCAGTAATCAACCCTGCCCTTTGGGATATTTTGCTGTTATGTTATCAACATATTGGGTAAGGAACTGTTTGGTTGGTCGTAACCTTTATGCATAGAGCCTGTTGACCTTTAGTTCCAGTGACCTCTTAGATAAATGCATTTCTAAAGCATTTGAAACCACTCCTGAAATTTTAGATTCATTTAAAATAACATAAATATTGCCTGTCAGTTGAAAATCAGAACATGATTAGATTTTAGGGAAAGAAATTTCATATCATTCTTATTTATTTGTTAATGTTATCATTGTTTTTGTAGCCTCTCCCCCCACACTTTCCATGTGTGGTAGTTATTGGTTTCAATTTGTAAGCTCCTAGTAGTATAGATTTTCCAACCAAATATCCTTAAAGATATTCAAGAGTCTTTATACAGATTGCTGGAATGTTTAAATTCCCTTTAGATTTTAAGACTGAAATAAATGTAGGAGATACTACAAGTTCAGTAACAAGTAGATTTTCTGGATGAAGTTACTAGTGCCATATCTAACCAGTTTGAATTTGCTAATCAAAGCTAGAGAACCCAGTCTGCTCTACTATTCTATAGATGGCAATGGGGGGGGGAGATGGTTTTAGGTTATTCCCAATGTCCTTAGTGCAAAGTTAGCACAACTCATCTGTAACTTCAACTCAGCTCACCAATTTCATTTTCTATACTGATAATGATTACACTACTCATATATCTATTATATAGATTAGTTTTTATGATTTTTAGGCTTAGTGATTTTAAGTCTTGTGTGGCACCGTTTTTACATACATATTGTATAGTTTATCAATTTGTGTAGCTTTAGCAATTGGTACTTGAACATACTCTGTTTGTATTCTTGCTAATTTATATCAGTTATCATGTAGATTTGGCTCGTTTTATATATCTTTTTAAAATTGTAACCTCAGAATCCAAAGTATATAACCTAATTTTTCTCTTAGAAAACTTTTGTTTATAGATGACTCCTGTTTTTAAAATTTCAAAATTATAGTAAAATACTTTAATTAACTTTAATTGAAAAATAGCATCTGTTTTTTTCTTTTTTATCAGACAGAAATGTTATCATTTATGCTGTACAGGGAGGAATTAATCTTTAATTAGCTCTTCTTATTGACAGTTTCTCTTAAAACTGGTTTTTTAATTAACAAATTTTTAATTTTTTTAATTTTGTGTTTACATTATCTAGGTTATATGATTTCTATTAGCACAATATTCAGAAAAGACTATAGTCTTCTTACTATATGTATAGCTTGTCCATTGTTCAATGCATTGGGTAAGTAGGTATGTATGCTAGATGAGCTTACAAGGTTGTTTCTTTTAACCAGATTGGCTAATAAAAAACACTTCTATCTTTGTTTTACATCTCTACTGTGTTAAATTATATGTACTAACAAGATTTGGTTTAATGTATTTTTTATTTCAAATAGAAAACCTTTTTCTTGGTTGATATCCATCAAATTTGGCTAGATGTGCACCAACCTTTTTATTTTTTTTTTTTTTTTAATCTTTTCATGCATATATTCTGTGTAGAGAAAGGGAGAAATCTTTCAAAATGATAGAATCTCTCAAAATTTTCATCCTCCTAATTGTCACCTGCCCCACCCAAATTCCATTGTATCAGAGAAACTGTTATCAGCATAATTCTGTGAACTTGCTTGCTAAAGAACTTTAGCCACCCTATTTCTGCTTTCATGATTTATGGTATGTTACTTTTCATTTCTTCCCCTTTTCATCATTTTAATTTTACTGCTTGTTAGCTGTCGGAATAAGAAAGCTTCAACTTCTCATATTTTTTTTTTTTTTAATTATAACATTGTACTATTATAATTTGGGATAGATATATTTTGGTTGTGGAAGCAGGTGACAAATTTTCTATTTCTGAAATATGATTGACTTGTTATTAGAGTTGAATAATAAACTGGCCACACACACATCATAACAATTATATAATAGATCAATTTATGATTTAAATAATGATATATCTAAAGTACCATAAAGAGATTAGAAACCTAGATGCTTATTTAAAAAATTTACATATTACTTTTAAGCATTAATTTATACAAGCAATCTTCCTTAATTCTATACTTTGAAAACATTAATGCTTGTGAAGCAAATCTCAACACATATTGCTTTAATGATGCAATAATCAACAGATATTCCATATCAGCCAATCATTGGACACTTGATGATAGCCACAATGTACTTGGCTGAAACGTTGTCTATAATAACATTTAAAACAACCAAGATGAAACAATAGTTTGAAATAAAGTTTGACAGAGAGATTGATTTGTTTAGGATTATCAGATTTATTTTAACATTATCATCCTCATAGTTGTGCATTTGTTCTCCAGTTTCAAATTGGAACTTAAACAATTGGAATCTGTTTAAATACTTCTCTGGTCAAATATTATCACTTCATATTTAGTGATTTAATATCATTGATATTGTTATATTACCATTTAAGATAACCTAGTAAGATCTCAGGTGTAACAATTGAGATTTCACTTATAATAAAAATTATATGCCATATATTAAACCAAATTAAATTGTCTGAAGTTGCTTACTGTTAAAAAAAATATCCTGCTATAATTGTGCTTGTTCTTCCCTTTGTTAGTTTGTATGACTGTTATCTCCTGCTAATACCTCATAAATAATGGATTATTCAGTTTTGATTGAGGGGGTGGAGACACTACTTCATGAATGAATGAAAGAAAGAAAGAAGAGAGATAGAAGTGTTTAACAGCTTCAATGAAATGGAAAAAAGTTGTCAATTTCAAATATTTTCATTTGTACCCTCTTCTTAAAATAATGACCAGCATTCATGTTTATGATTGTTATTGCAATATTTTATTGAAGCTGTCAAGCTCAAATATTTAACAATCCCATAGTAGAATTTCTATGGATATTTTATTGTTGTAGATCTCTGAGCTTAGTCAGTTATTAACTTAAGAATTAAGATTCATCAGAAAATTCAAATTAGGAAAACTGAAAATTTCACATTAAAACTAGTTATAATAAAAATCACTAATAAAAAATTTTAATGTATGATATCTTTGGAAAATCAATTAAGTATTGGCTTTCAATCAAAATTCCTGTACTCATTTTGTCAATGGTTAAATTTCTCTAAGAAAATTTATTGGAAATATTTTTCTTTAATGTAAATTTTCTTTTAAAGTAATTTTATGAAATACCAGTTAATTGTCCTCTTCTGGACAATTTTTCATGTTTTGAAAGATTATTCTTGGGAGAAATAAAGTTCTTAATTTATTAGCAAATTATTTAAAAATACTGAAAGTAGAAAAGTATTTTTCATTGGAAATTTAAACATTGCAAAATAATGTTTACTTTCAGGAATTTTTGTCCCATTTGCTTTATTCTAATTAAGTTTTATCTGTAACAAATATTCACACAAAGGTTTTAGTTGATCTTTAAAGAATATTCAGTTTATTTGAATTTTTAAAAACATGCCTTTTTATTTTTTTCATCTCATGTGAAGACTGAATTGTTCTTAAATAAGTGCTATGTCTAATTCTTTTGAATTATTAATCCTTTATTTCTGATGCAGTTATGAGTGCCATAATGGTGTCATTTTGTACTATACATTTTGATCACTATCTGAATAACTAAAACCAACTTTCATTTCTTTATCATTCTTAACACTATTATTATCAAGAATTTATTTATGAAATGTTAGTAAGTTATATTTAATGGAATAATTCTATGCAACATTTGCTTCTTTTTATTTCATTATTTTAAATTTACTTAAAATAGTTTTTATGAACATTGCAAAAAAAGTTGATTGACCAGAAAACTAAATGCTTTAACATTGTGAATTTTGCTAATGCAGTCTTGGTTAGTAAAGGTTGTTTATTTTATTTTTTTAATATGTTTGATTTTTTTTTTTTTTCTCTTGAGTAGAAATAGGATTATTTTTAATTTTCTAAATTATAGTAATTTATATTTTGTTCCTTTTTGTCATTGAGCCACATAATTTTATACAAAAAGATTGTTCTATATTGCTTTAAGTCTATTTTAAAATGAAACAATTTACTTGTTTTTCATTGTGGATCATAAATTGACAAAAATTGACTAACATCAAGGTTCATAATTTGACATAAATGTTGACATATTTTAAAATTGTGTAAATTTTTAGTAATCAACTTTTTAAATTTATTACTTAAATATTGATGCCACATAAGACATTTTGTACAATATGAAAGTTGTACTCTAATATTATTCTCAGATGATTAAGAATGACACTTTAACTCAATTTGTCATTTGAATGCTTTTGATCATTACTTCAATAGAATAATGAATTGCCTGTGCATTTCATACATTCATAGTAAATCTTATAACTTTGCTCCATTAATGATGCCCACTAATCTTCAAATCAATAAAAGGCATGATAAATGTTTCTCTTTATAATTCCTACCTTACTGAATCAATACTAACCTTTATAGTTTCTTTACTATATGGCAATTCTTATTTTCAATTTAGAAAGCCTAGTTAATATAATTGTGTTTATTCAAATTTTAGAAAATTTCTTAAAGTTGTGTACCTGTTCTAAATTTTAATTATGGGCATAGTTTTCTTTAGAAAGAATAAAAATTTGTTTTATTTCGATATATTTTTGTCTCCTAATAGATTCAATATATTATCAGTTTCAAAAAAGTTTCAGATATTTTAGATCAAATAACTTATTTTTTAAAATTTAAAATAATGCAAATGATAACTTTTATTTTTTCTCTTTCAATGTTTAAGTTTAAAATTTGTGTTTTTATTTTGTGTAAGTACACATAATTTTTTCTTCCCTTAAGTTTATACATGTCAACTTTTATCAAAGAATCTTGTAGAAAAGTACTGGTTGCAATCAACATCAGCTCCAGAAGATTTGCTTGAGTTATATAAGCCTATTTATAGAGTCAGAATTTTTTATAAACTATTTTGGCAGTTGTACTTGAAAATATAATTTTAGATATGCAGAAATGAAAATGTTAGCAATAATGGTATGGTTTGTTCAACTCTTTCTTGTATTTCTATCACTTCTGGATATTGACACCACGAAGGATTTCCTGTTTGGAAGTATGTAGTTGCATTGGTCACATAACAAATGTAGATTGTTTTTAAAACTATCAGTGATACCAATTCATTTGCAATCATTATTTAACATTACTTTGTTTCTTTGGTTTCACTTTACATTACTGCTTTACCTGTAAATCTTAAAACCTATTCAGGACATGAAAATTATCAACATGTATAAATAATAGTAGATATACTCTTATGCACACCTTTTGTATATATTTTAAAAAATATAAACTGTGTTATTGTGTACACAATATACATGTAACATGACTTGTACATGATGCATAAATATGCATTACATATACCTATGAATAAATATATACACCAACCTTTGTGTATCTGTCCCAGAATGGGCTATTGTTTTTATAATCTCTTTAAATTTGTCTTGAATTTATTTTTCATTATCATTCTTAAACTTTTGTTGACCAACTTTTACTCATTTTTAATAGTTTACTTATGTGTTATTAAACTATTGATCAAATAATGTTTCATCATAATTTTTAGTTTTAATTCTTTCTTCAATCAATCATTAGATAAACATTTTAAATTAATTTCTTTTATAGCTATCTTTTCTTCCTTTAAAGTAGCATAGTTGCTTTTTGTTTGAATAAGAATAGCCCAAAAAGAACTCCAAATTATTTAAGTGACATTTTATGGAAACGGGTCATTATTCATAGTATTTTATGTTCAGAAATATATTTTATTTTCAATTGGGAGTGGAGGAATCCTCATATTAATACAAATAAGAACATTACTAGTGTTCTGAATTATATAATTTATGTAGAAAGACAGATTTTGCAGTTTTTATTATTGGACACTGATGACTTTGGTTACAGTAAATAGCCCCCCCCTCCCTGCTATCCAATTTAAACTCTTTTTAAATAATGTGTTTAATTATTTTTACATTGTTTCTGTGGAATTTTACAATTTATGGTGCTCTTCAGACATTATTCTAAATTTGTGCCATGCTTAAATATAACCACAGCTTGCCAGATTATTTTAGAGCCTCTTCAGGGCCAAAGTACACTTTCCTTCAGTAAAGTAAATTAGTTTACAAGTTTCACTTTTTCCTTCAACATTCAATGTTATGCGTGCAGTTACTTAATTACTGTTCAGTGATTATTAATTATAATCCATCATAATTCAAAATCCTTTTATTTCTCTCACCTCTTATGTTTAATATTTTAAGCCCCCTATATCCTATTTAATTGTAACAGGTGGATCTAATTAAGTTAAAACAATCCTTTTGTTCAGCATTTCCTAAATTCTGCAGAAATGTTTCACATGCTCTTTATTCCTTTGCATAATTTGTGACTCCACCATTCTCTCTCTCTCTTTCCTTTGCCCTTACAATTTTTGACGGTATTTTAACTATCACATTACTGTAGCCATTTTACCCTAAACCAAATTTCTCCTCATCCCACCTCCACATACTTGCTTTGTGTACTTGTGTTCAAAGTAATTGCTGCTGCAATAGTATTTTCCCTATCTGAGTCAGTCCCCTTGATATTTAGCCATTTTTCTCTTTGGCTGCTACTCCCAGAATATTTTGGCACCAACCAACATGTATGAGACCATCTCGAAGATGGCACTCCTTGCTTTATCACCCACTACATATATGTCTGTCTGTGTAGGAAAAAGCACACCCTAAATCAGTGTAATCCTGGAAACAGATTTCAAATTGATGAATAATATTTCCAGTAAATTCTGCTATTGTAAAAAAAAAAAAAAATTTTCTGTGTTCATATTCTTTGAAATTATTGCGTGAGCATATTTTGTGATAAATCTATTTACCTTGTCATCTGGAATGTTTTTCTTTTGCTTATGATAGAGAGAGCTGGGATCAAAGATAGATCAGAATCTGATAGAATAAGAGATAAAGAAGAAGTATGTAATGTTTATCAATTTAACATTTCATTTTTATTAAATTCAAGTAAGAATTTGATGGTAGGTTCAAAATAGATTTATAGATGGTGAGTTCAATTATAGATTTATATTATGAGGAATTAGCTAATGAAAATTAAACCACACAAAAGTAAAAATATCAATTTTTTTTTTTCCATATCCCATTCTCTGATGAAGCTTTAATAAAACTGAAACATGTTAGATGCTGTTTGCTGTTTATCTTGTAGGTTTTGCAAAAAAATTAATAACTCCTGATGATAGTATTTTTAAATGTTAAAAATACTTACATGTAAGGAGTTATTGTGTATGTCTGTGGTATTAATGGATATAAATTACTAAAGTGATTCCTTATGTATTTTAATATATCTAATAAACACAGAAAGATTGAATTTGCATGACTGTTCTTCGTTTGTCTATAAATTAGTCTTTATTTTGATTTTTTGATTTTGAAAATATATTTAAAGAATTTCTAAAGATTCAAGCACACAAACTGTTAATTTATTGAAAAATACTAGTTGCTTTCTTTCTTTCCATTTACTTTACACTGTTAGAAATGAAATTTGATAATTAGGCATAATTATCTATCTTTTCAGTTTCCCTTGATGCATAATTCTCTCATTTAAGATCAAAGTATGACATTAACAAAAAACATTTAGGTTATTATTTAAATTTGATTATAAAATCTTATATCATTTTAATCATACTTATTATAAAACCCAGGTTGTGTGTGTGTGTCTGTACGTTTATATATTGGATCGTATTTCCTACTTTTTTCAACCGATTTCAACAAAACTTCACAGGACTACGTAAAATTACCTTGTGGTAATTACCTTGACAGCGCCAAAAATTGGAAAAACACAATTGTTTTTGCACGAAATCAATTTGAAAACACGATTAAGTGGCATTGCGAGAATGAAAGGGGGACAACTCATATCGAGTTATACTTACTATAAAACCCAGGTTGTGTGTGTGAGTGTTCGTTTATAGATGGGATCGGATTTCCTACATTTTTCAACCGATTTCAACAAAACTTTACTTTTTTTTGGCAGGTAGTGTTTCTTATTGTCTTGCACACTTTTTTTATTTTTACATTCAGAATGCTTTAAAAATTCCATTTACAAGACAAGTGTTTATAATAAAATTCTATTCAATCGGTAGACTCATAACGATTGAAAACAATGTTTTTGTTTGAATTTGGGTTTGACCAATTCGTAAAAAAAAAAAAAAAAAAAAAAAAAAAAAATTAAGACATGCGTGTCCATCAACCTTAAACAATAATCTTTGTCAATTTTATTTTTCAGTCTTTATGATGGTCGATACTTGATCTATCTCTTACTGTTACATTCCCGGGCAACGCCAGGCTCTCCTGCTAGTATATATATATATATATATATATATATATATATATATATATATATATATATATATATATATATATATATGTATATATATATATATATATATATATATATATGTATATATATATATGTGTATTATGTGTTTTTTTTTTTTTTTTTTTTTTTTTTTTTTTCAGAACAATTTAATAATTTCCCTAAATTAACTTAAGCTGACTTAACATTCTTCTATGTACTTTGTCCCTTCAGGTTGTGAGGGATCATGACTCTCCACAACTTCCTATCTTTTTTAACACTTAGATTTGTTTTTCTTCCCACTCCCTGTTCTGTCATTAAATAGGTTATTCTCTGCTTCCTTTTGTCCCTCTTGTTTTTGTGTCAAATTCTTTGAACTCTCTTTTCTCATCTGTTCTAGAAATTTCAACTGTCTCTTTCTGATTCTAAGTATAAGTTTTTTTTTGTTTTCATTTTCCTTAAAACTTCCTCAATGTGAAATTTTTCTTGTTTCTTAATTCTGTGTTTCTTAGTTTCTGAAAGGCATCTTTTGCTATTCTAATCTGCTTTTGGATTTTTGTCACATTTTCTGTTCCCTATCAAAACATTTTTCAGATATATAAATTATCATACTTATTTGATTTTGGCATCTCCAGTTTGTAGTTCACATCTTAGTCTTTTCCTCTTGCTGACAAACATACATTCTGTCTTCTTATAATTCATGTTTAGTCCTTTCTTCTCACTTTCCTTTACTATTTTCTGTAGGAGTTTCTTTCTATGTCTGCTATCAACTGTGTCTCATCTGCATATCTTATGTTGCTAAAATTATCTCTCCTAATAATAAATCTTGGTAGGACTTTTAGTTCTTTCAGGATAATCTTGCTGTAAAGGTTGAATAAGTTTGATGAGAAGACACATCCTTGTCTTACAGCACTTTCTATTTTTGTGTATTTACTGAATTCATTTTCTAATTTATTCTTATATCTTTCCAAAATAAATAAATTTTTTTTATTTTTACTTATTTTTTTGTATTTCTCTATAGAATTATCAGCATGAGATGCATGCATGTATGTATGTATGTATGTATGTATCTATTGCAGATATATCTAGAATCTTAAAATATTTTGGGGCATATATTTTGCAATTTGCCTGGGATAAATATTAACTGCAGCTAAAATAGTATTTTTTTGTTGAAGCGAGGAACATTTTTTCTTCATTGAATTTGGATGCATTGAAAGTCATGAGCAGGAAGTATAAACGTGCATATTTTTCATTTCATAGAAAAAAACGAGAATTATCATTTGAGGTTGAAATAATTATTATTTCTAATTACATAGAACATAATTTCTTGAATACACTCTGAATTCTATGGGAAGTGATTTATTCATGCTTTGTAATTATTTGTTGATTATTCAAAGAATGCCAGTGATTGATTTACACCTTTTTTTTGTTGAACTAAATATAGAAACTTAATTTTAAAAATGCATTTAAACTTGGAGGTGTAGAGTTTTATGTTTGGTTTGAATTACAGTATTGGTTAAATGTTAAAAATTAAGACATACTTTTAAACAAAGTGTAATTGATTTGAAACTGGAACAGACACTTTTAGGATTGCTTCTCATTATGAAATTTGTCATAAGAGTATTGTAAAACTTGTTCATTTTTAGTCATTTAGTTATTTTCAGTCTTCCAAAGAAACTTCTGTCTTATATTTTAGTCTGCTTGATACACTGTAAGTTTTTTTTTCCTTCTTATCCCTATGTTCATGGACGAATTTCAACCCGTCATCTCTGTGTCTTTTAAATCGCAGTGGAGTTTTCTGAGGGGAGTGTGACTTTAGATTTTTTCTATGAATTTCATTGCTTATTGTTCGTTTAGTGACACAGATTCCTGATGAAAGCAAATCATCCTGCAACTCTCTAAGAGTAACCATTTGATTTTGTTTAATTTGACACATTAATTTCCTTGAAGATCTTGAAGAAATTACCCATGGAGCATCTGTTCTTCTTTGGTTTTCAACAGTTTTGAGTTTTTATACCTTGTGATGAATGAACTAATGGTAATAAATGGAATATTCAGGTTGTCTGAGATTTTCCTGTAATTTTTTACTTTCCAGAGCTTAGCAATCAGTTCTTTTTGCGAATTTCTCAGTTCTTTACCACTTGCCATGAATATCAGTTACAGAATGTTCTCTTTGTATTTTTTAGGCTAAAAATAACTACTAACATTATTGGAAAATTCTAGAATATTCCATTTGAATAATCTAAAGTATTAAAACAATTTAAAAGTTTTAAAATCTGAAATTTGCATTGTACAAATACTTTTTCACCCATTAAAATAGATAAATGAGATTTATTTCTATTTAATCAAAATTTTTTCTGTTTTCTATGCATATTTAGTTATTAAGCATCTGTGTATACTTAATTATATGAAAAGTATGTTTATTCATTCGTTGGAAATACAATAAATAAAAAAAATTGTATGTTTATAAATATTTCCCCCCACACACACACTTTATTTGTAAATATTTGCAAAATTAACCTTTACATATATTAGTCCACTTAAAAAAATAACTAGGCATGAAATAGAATTCCTATCAAAGAATATAAATTAAAATCTCATTTCCTTACTTGTATTCCTTTATTAATTTTTATTTATATCATCAAAATTCATTCTTCCAACAGACAATATCTTGTATACCAGATAGAAATTTAGAATTTTTTTTTACTCAATATTCGTGATTGCTTTTTACTATTGCTTTACTATAGCTCTGAGTTTGTACAAGTTATCTTCTGTATATATACAAAGGAGTATATATATATATATATATATATATATTTTGAACTTACATATATTATTTCCTGTTAATATTGCCCGATGTGAATAACAATGAAACTGCATTTTATATAATTCTTTTTGGAAAGTGATATCTAAATATTATCAGTCAAGATAAGATAGATTCAAATTGTTTTAAAGTTGCTTCTGCTTAGTAAACATCTTTGTTGCATTAACTGTCTTACTTCATGTGTTTTTGCTATATTTTTTTAAGTGCAAGTTTAAAATTTGCACATTTCTTTTCATTGAAAAAGCAAATACCTTGATATTTCTGACAAAATAGATTGTACGCAATATTCTTACAAAAAATACTAGGTTTCTTACACATGCACCTATATTTTGTTGTAAATATCTAAAATGTGTAAATGATTTTACAGGATAGTAATTTTTTAAAAATGTGTAATGTTCTCTGAGATTGACAAAAATTCAGTTTCCACATGTTACCTAACCTGGTCGGCGCATATTTTATATATTTTACAAACAAAACTGATTTGAATGTTTTATTTCATGTGATCTATTAATTATAGGTGATTTCATCTGAGGTAATGATTAACAAGGTTAGTCTGGTTGATTATTATTGAGTAGTGAGTTTCAGCCTCACTAGATTTCCTATACAAAAAAAAGTTTGACATTAGGCACAAGGCTCTACTAATTATACATACTATACTTGCTTTTATAATTTCTGGTTTTATATTCTTTTACCTCAATTTCTCAGTGTTTTATCATTTACTATTATTTGAAAACTTAAATTAAAATTTACAGAGCATGTACTAGTTGTTTATTTAAATGCTCAGAAATACTTTCATGTATTTGAGTCCTGTATAATAATATACTTTTTTTTTTTTTTTCTTGAAGATACTGATAAATTCTTTGCCAATAAGTTTGAGATAAATTAAGGTCGATAATTTGAGTTATGGCAGAGGAGATATCTGGTTGAAATCCATAAACAAGAACTCTGAGGCCATTAATAGCAGAATTAATATTTCTCTTTTCCTTTCAGCTTAATTTTCTTGAGGTTGTCTGTGAATCATAACTGAAATATCTATGGCTATTTTCGCATGAACATCAATCCTGAGATTGGATTACAAAGTACCATAAAATGTGTGCAAGTATGTTTGGAAATGGGTGGGGGTATTAATGAGAACAGGAATGGGCTACAACTAATTACTTTTGGACTCAATAGGCTGAAGAAATCATTTTCAATAGCCTGAGCCATTGCTATATAATATTTTTGTTTAAGCCGGTGACATTAAATAAAAGCAAAATTTGGCAGATTCAAGAGGAGGGCTGTTGTCTTGGTTTGTAATGTTAGTTCATTTATAGAATGGTGGTGGTAGTAGTGTCTGCATGTGTCTTTTTTTTCTTTTTTCTTTTTTTTTTCCTTTTAAAGAGGAGTAGATGGTCTCCCACTTTGGGGATATGGAAGCCTTACCCTGTTCAGCTACTGATTTGTGGAAATTATTTCCAGTCTAGAAATGAAATGTCATCCTTTATCACTGATGCCCTTGTGATTAAATCAGATTAACTTTGATCTGATGTTTCTGCTGATTGAACCTGATGCAGCAATGCCTCTTTAATTTTCAATTGAATTCTATCAAGCTCGATGATTTATTTTTCCAACTTTGATTTCACCCTGCCATATTTCCTTTATGTCATAAATAAAAAAATAAAAAAATCTTCAAAAATTCTTTTTTATCTTAATTTATTTTACTAAAACTTGACTAACTTTATTAAATATAAAATAAATTTGAAAATAGTTAACAATTACACTTGTGCTCAGAGGTAAATGTGATGCTGTGAACTAAAATAAAATGAATGAAGCAAAGATTTGATACTGCTGAAAATTGCTATCTGATAAATTTATTTAACAGTTAAAATAACCTTCAGGATTATTTGAGTAATAGTGTTAACTTTGTTGCATAAAAGATTATACTAAAGCTCTTAGTAAATACTTCCATTTCTTGGTATATGAATAAAAGTGAATTTCTAAAAGAATCGGTTGAAGAAAAATCATATGCTGATTTTTTTTTTTTTTTCTTTACCACTTTCTTTCTATAGAAATAGTAAACTAACTCTTAAAATGAATTTGTGGAGTAAGTTATCATATTTGATAATGTATACCCCCCTCACATGCACACACACTTTTTTTTCAAAAAAAATAATTGCTTAAAATCATTTACCACATCTTATAAGCAAAGTTAAAATATGAAAAATGTGCCTAAATATTGTAAACTTCTAGTATTTATGCCTAACTGTATAATATTGTAATATTAAATGCAAATGACTGGGATCTTATGACTTCAAATACAATAATTGTGGAATTTTCTCTTTCCTTATTGAATTATTTTAGGATTTCCTTCCTTGTTGATTTGAAAGCACTGAGTGACTCTAGTTAGGCATTTATAGTAAGTCATTCGAGATTAAAATGAGAAGAGAAGCTTGTCAAAAATTGTACTGTACTTCAGTAGTTATTCCATTTGAATTGTTGTTTTGGTTCAGTCTGACTACAAAGTATGCTGAAAAGTTCTTGGCCTAACCAAAAAGGTCTTTCCAAAAGAAAATGTTTGGTTGTGTTGTCAGATTTTTGTAAAATAGCTAAAGCCCAAAACCTTTCAGCACCCCCTCCTAATATTTATCTCCTTTCACTTATTAAAGATTTCACAAATGTTAGTTCTGGTTGATAATTAAGTAAAATTAAAGCTTGAAACTGTTGAGTAAAATAATTTCAATAACATGAAAGTAGATATTCTTTAAAGTGGATTTAGAAACCTTCCCTTTTTTTTTTCTTTTTCAATTGTGGTAAATGTCATGTCATTGTGACATCGAGTAATGATAATTGAAAAGATGTGAATATTTTTTAAGTGTTAAACAAAAATAGCTGTAATATTGGCCATGCTAAAGTATGGCTTCTAATTTCTTTTGATCTCTTCAAATAGTTTGTCATGACAGGAAATACACAAAGGGAGAACTAATTAGCTAAAATTGACTTTGTTTAGCCAGTAAAAGTGGGGTCATATACATTAAGGCAATATTTTCACAATAAAATTGGTATTAACCAAAAATATTGGTAAATCTTTTAGGATATATTTATTTCTATAATAAATATACCAGATGAATTTCAAATTATGTTTTTATTAGCAATATTTCAGTTATGTGCCCTGCGTGGTACACACTTAGGCAATCATGTATCTTTCAATACATGACTGACAAGGCAGATTTTTTTTCCCACAGTAGGTTGCCATTTCTTTCTGTGGTAGACTAGTTGGCATTCAAGGCTATAGAACTTGATCTGTCCTGCTATTTACCCATACATGGGGAGAGAAGAGAAGGATTCATACCTTTCCCAAGGGTATTAGCATGTAAGTGAATGTAATGGATTCAAATGAAATTCAAACTTGGCTCTCCAATTCCTCAATCCAAGCTTTTATCCATTGTTCCAGAAGGTGGACGGGTGCCAATAAAAACCATGACCCTCAAACTTACAGTAACTTATTTAGTGGTGAGTGATTTTATTATACAACTCAATGGTTGTTCATCATTTTGTAAATAGTGTAGTTATTGATATTTTTAATTTAATGTATAAAGAGTGCCAGGTTTTGTAAGAAAGATATAACATCAAAAGAAAAACAAAATATTGTAAAGTTATTCATTGATGTGAGCATAATGTTTGAAATTGCAAAAATGTTGAACAAAGATCATAGAATAGACAAAAGAGAAATTGACAAGAAAAAAAAAACTCAGAAAAATTAGAATAATAAGCAAAAGAAGTGATTAAACCCTATCAGCCTGCCTTTTAAAAGGCTAACCAGCAAAAAATATTTGAAGAAGCTTGTGTTGTAAATATAGACAAAAAGATTCTGAATATTGAGAACCTTGGCTAAAGACCTGAAAGCGACTAAGCTACTATCTCTAAGTAAGCATCATAAAGTACATGAAAACTAATTTCTTAGTAAATTTTTAATGATAACTGTAAAACTACATTGGATTAAGGTTAGATCCTTTATTGAAATAGTCAACCAACACAATTTAGAAGATTACAGAGGGGTGGTGGAGTTGATGTTTGAGGTTAGTATTGTAAATAATAAAATTTTAGGCTCTTCTAAAGTTGATGATAGTATCAATGTTAAGAATTAAGTTTTTGGATAATACATTTTCAAGTAGTACAAGTTAAAACCAAAAGGTTTTGAAGTTATAGCATATTCATATCTATTCACATTCTGCAAAGTTGACTATTGTTTGCTCTGCGAAAAAATGGTTTGAAAAATACCAAATTAATGGAATAAACCCCAAGCTTTTCCATATATTACTCCAATAGTTGGTTGTCATCCATTATTTAAAAAGAAAAATATGAGAATAGAAAACTATATCCAAGCTAAAAAGCCCTAGGAGGCAATAACAATTGCTGCAAGTAATGTTAGTCAAAACAAAAAATTTAATAAAATCAATAATGGTTATAGAATCTAAAGGAGTTCATAGTTATATATAATTCATATTAAATAATTCATTCATATTGGATATTGAATTAATCAAATTTTTCCATAGACACTTTTGGGTTTATTGATAAATAAAAATGTTTGTTCCACTTTATATAATAAAACCTTATACCCACAAAACAAATTATGAATATTTTAAATAAAGACAGATATTATAAGCTGAAATTTACATGATATATTACTCATATAGATAGATGATGAAAAATTTATGAATATAGGCTGGTTAATATCAATTTTAATGTGAAAATATTGACTTACATAATAAAATCTGATGGAGTGTGTAATTAGTGGTGGGTCAGTTAGTTAACATTTTTAATTAGCATTCTACACTGTCATTTTAGAATATGTTAAAGAATTGCTCTTTGTTAGCCTTCTGATTTGTTTTTTTTTTTTTTTTTTTTTTTTTAAATCTTATTTTAAATAAGACTTTTTTCAGCTAACAGTTTTGCTATCTGATTATAACTGCACATTCATTAGCAAATAAATTTGGTATTCTTAGTGAATTTCTCTAATTAGCATATACATTAGTACTATGGTTAACAAGTTATTGAATAAACTAAGGAAAAAGAAAATTATCGGGGAAACTAAAGCTTCATCCCATTTTTTTTTATTCATCATTTGGTGTGTGGTAGATGAAGTTGATTAATTATTTGAAATAATCATCATCTTTAAATTTTATTGACCCTTGTCTATTATTATTTGTCTATTTCAAATTAACTTTTGCATTTCCATAAGATTTTTTAAAAATTATGACACTATTTTATCTGAATTGAAATATTGAACCAAAAAACTTAATATACAATCTATAGAAAATTATTTTAACCATTTATAAAGTTCTTGTCAATCATTTTAATGATTTTTTTATGAAAGATTTTTGTGAAACTTTAAAATTTTAAAACATGTTCATATATGTTGTATTAAAATGTATTTGCAAGAAACCTATTAAATTGACTAATAATAATGTTGGCAAATAAATTTTGATATTAGTACCCCAGATGATGTTAGCACCAAATCATTGATTAATGTTAATTCCTTAAACTTAGTTTCTTTTAGTTCTGTGAAGTGTTCCAGTTTACATCCCTCTCAAGGTTTGTCTTTAGTGCAGTGGTTGGAGTATCATACTATCATCATATAACAACAACAATAATAATAATAGCAGCAGCAGTTTAACACTTATACTGTGTAACCTGAATTAATAAATTGCTTGATATTTGAGTAGGACTGAATTACATGTGAATATTTGTGAATAATTTTCTTTCAGTATTTCATGTATCTTTTATTTGAATCAGTTTTGATATCTGAGCATTTTTCTCTGTAGATAGGCTCTACTGAATGTTTAACTCTTTTTTTTTTTTTTTTCTCTACAAATATTTTCATTTTTATGCTGTTATCAAAGCATCCTCTTTGGGTTACTTAGCCTTTAAGTTATGTATCAATATTTAGTGTTCAGTTACTAAAAACTGCTGCTGGCTTTTATGATTGTTAGTGATTGACATAGATAAAAATGTTCATTTATTGCATTTCTCTTCAATTATAGCATGTAGATTCTATGATTATTTCTATTTTGAAAGAACATTATGGTTACATTTGCTTCATTCAAATTTCTCTTTATTTTTACTTATATTGACTTTGTCAAGATTTCATTTTAACCCATAGTTTGTCAGAATGATGTATTGACTGCTGAATATTTAAATTAGGGAAGTTAAAATAATTTCTAGAAAGGAATCTTTAGCCATTATTATAGTGCAAGTGGGGACACAGACAATTATTTCTAGACAGGGGTGTGTGGGTATTTCATGTCATCCACATGCAATATCTTGTTTTATTAAAAATAAATTAAAAGCAAATAAATACTTGCTCTCTTCTCTTTAGGCCTTTATGTAAGTTATGACTAAAGTTAAAGCAGAAGTGCCAACTTGCAAAGAATTTTCAAATACTTAATTTTTATTTCATGGCACTAAGGTCAAATTACTCCTGTTCTATGGTGGAGGGTAGGGAATCATAATTATCTGAATTTTTAAAAAATATCTTGAATTTAAAAAAAAAAAATTCCATTCTCTTACTTTCTAAACTTGTGTTATTCTCTGTTGCAAACTCTCTAAGACAACAGATAATGTATGGAATGACATTTCAATTCCTCCTCAGATATACATTTATTAATAACTAGCCAAGGTACCTGGTGTTGCTGGGGTGTACCTGGCTGCAATTGTATAACTGCACCCCACTGTATACCCACACCCAACTGTCTAGAAATATTGCATGCATCATCTGTTGGTATACTAAGCTACTCCCCCCATCTTTTTTATGGTATTCCTTTGGAAGTGTTTGATTGTTCTTAATAAAGGAATTCCATCAACAAAACCTTCTTGTGTGGTCATTGCTCAGGGTTAAATTGTTTCAAGGTTTTAGATATTCATTTGGATGTCATTGGGGTGTAGTTAATATGGAATGTGATAAAAAAATTTTTTTTACAGAATTTTGCTGATAGACACTGTTTTATCCAAATATTTTCCAAAAGATTATAAAACTGGGTTTATATTCTTATAAGTGAACAATTTTCTTTTTGTTATGTATATTTATGTAAAATAAAAAATATGAATATATTCTCATTTTTTGCCGCAAACATTTTTTTTATATTAATCTTAAATTTTTATTTTATATTTTTGTTTCATTCTTTAAGTCTATAAACTTATAAGTATATTTTCTGGTCATCAATATATAGGGCATGTGAGGTATCAGTATTTTGAGTTTAGTTTAGGGAAATAAATTATAAATTTTCTGGGGCAACTGTTCCCTTGATGGCATGAAAGTATTTGATATTTTTTAATAATAATTATCTATCTCTAAGAAAAAAACAAAAAAAAAAAAAACAAGAAAAAACTTCATCCTCAGTTATTTATACATTTTACTGTAATGAAAATTAAGTTATTCAGTTAGTTTTGCTTTATAAAATGGATTTAAAATTTTAACAATAACATTTTAATTTTGTAAATGCTGATTTACGCTTTGGATTATGAAACTAAATATATTACTGTATTTAATAACTATCAATAGCACAGAATTAAAATGATATCTGTATGGGGAGAGGAGCATGCTACTTTGTAAGCCTTTCCAGTGTATACTAATATATTTTCTCATGTGTTTTTCACACACCCTGCACTGACTTGTGAATCACCATGATTGATCTGAGGAAGATTAGTGGAATGGTTTCTCTGTGGCCTTCTCCATGTTATTTTTATCCAGACTTAATCTCTAGTGAGCTGGCTGTTGACTCTATGGAGTTAATCTGCAAGTAAACAAAGAGGAGTTTATAAAAGAGCACGTATATAACTGACAGCAGAAAAAAAGACAGGAAGTTGTAGAGAACTATGACTGTCCAGGACCTGAAGAGACATAGCGCATGCACACAGTGCTGCTCCGTGAGGTCCCTTTCTGTAGATATATTTAGGTCCCCTGCCATTTTAGATTTTAATCTCAAGCATGATGTTGCTAGTTATTTTTGCTTACTATCTTTTTTGTGTTCAAAATAAAAAAAAAAAAAAAATGGAAAAACCAGATACAAGCTACTAAACATTATTCTTTTTGTTTAACTTATTCCAATAGGGGCAAAGGAAGCTTTTTGCTGAACGGCCATCTAGCAAAATTTTCCTGGGAGTCTTGGATTCCACAGGTCCCCCCACCCGCCTACCTAGCCATTGGCTAAGTGAAGGGGACTCTGTAAAACCTAGGACCCAGGGACTTTACTGTCACCATCCCAGCTTGCTAGGCCATGACAGATTGAATCCTCTGTGTAAAGAGTGGGGCCAGTTCAGGGCACACTACACTTCACCTAAAAACTCCACTGCACAGGCCTGAGGGAAATGTTTACATCTACTAATCATTTCCAAACCCTGTAGCGATGGAAGTGGGGTGAAAAATGGTAGGTGGAAGGTGATGCTGAGCGATGTGTACAGACTCCCTTGTGATCTTCATTTTGTGAAGCCAAGCCATGATGATGATTCCAATAGTCAATATTTAAGGAAAATCTTTAAATATTCAATGTAACATTCATTATTTATAATGCTTGCAGTACCACACTGATCATGTGTAAGAGCCCTTTTCATTTGTGTTTAAAAACAAATCAAGAATGAAAATATTTAGTTTGAGAGCAATTTACTTCCAAGCTATATGTAACAAATTCCAACCAGTCTGGTGTCAAATATCCCAGTGTTTTAGCTATAAATGCCTCTATCAATTCTCAGCAGCTCTATCTATAAAAGGCAGGATGTGTGTGTGTAACGAATGCACGGCCACAATTTTCGACAGATTTTCACCAAAATTTACATGCACATGCTCCAAGTTAGCGGGAAGGTCAAGACCGATTTTTGCATTTCCCAACTCCCATCGATAGTGGAAATAATCGATTTTTTTTCATGCTTCTACGACAGTTTTCATGCAGTTTGCGGCCATTTTCTACTGGCCAGAGTGAGAGCTTATAGCTGGCTACCACGAATAGGCAGGAAGATTCTATTGGTCAGTGTGAGAGCCAACAGCTGACTGACACGAATGTTAACTAGCATGCTAGCATGCAAAAAAAAAAATCAATAGCTGCATTCATCACAAGTGGGAAAAATTTAAATCTGCATGGTACTTTACTCCAATTGGCTCATTCGCTTGCTTAAACTCAAAGTTGATTCTGATTCCATAGAATTGGGTTGGGTGTGAAAAAGTATTTGTTGTTAACATTCTTTTTCATTCCGTTTTTTCCAGTTACGAGTCCTTTTTAAAGCTGATCATTTTGTTTAGTTCTTTTTTAAGTAACAGATTTAATGTTTAGTATAGAGCTTAGAAAAAATTCGCAGTGTGAGATAGGCAAGAAGTAAGGCATGTAGCAACATCAGCATGGCAAAGGGCACTCCTTTAAAAGCAAAGAAGGGCAAAAATATTTTAAGTTAAGTGATAGTGATTGCTGTATGAGTCGTACGATTTTTGAATCGAGCATGGGCAACGCCGGGCCATGCTGCTAATTTTTCTCTAATTATCTATTGCCTCTCATGACTGTCTACAAAGCCCCCACCCAAGCATGGATCATGTTTGAAAAACTTTAATTTCAACCAGTTTCAGGTCAATGCTTTGACCTAATATTTATCGTAGTCTATCTTTTGATATTATACATGTGGTGCTTAAAATTTCTCAGTCCGGCCATAAAGGGATTCCAGAATAAATTCTGATGTGTGGTCATTTTAGGTTAGGCCAAGAACTTTTCAGCACTTGCTTGTATGTAATAATGCTATTTTTTAATTTCCTATTCATAATAGCTTTTAATTAATACAACCCATGCTTGCTACATATTGCTTAGAAACCACCTGATTAGGTTTTTTATAGAATATTTTAAACTTATATAGGGTGTGGCAGAAACACCTACCACATATACCTCCCATATAATAAGACATTGGTGGCAATGGTGTCTTCATTTAGCTAATGTCTTACCATTATGTGGGGGTATTTCTACTGCACCATATATAATAAAACTTTAATATGTAGACATTTTACTATTTTTAAGAAAAAGTAGGCATATGTTTGCTTTAAATCTTTACTTTTTGTGTTCTTGCAATTAGAAAAATTAATGGGATATTTCATATTTTTATGTAGTTTTATTAAAACTAGTTAACTAAATTGTTTCAGTTGAGCATTCTTAATTTTGGAGGTTTTGTTTTAAAATATGGATTCTTATTGAAATGTCAAACATTAATCAAAAGCAGAAAATTGATATGGGTTTTTATCTTAATCATATTCAAAAGGCAAGTTAAAACATTTGCATTGTTAATGCATGTTCCTGAGTTATTTTTTTGCATTTATTTGGTTTCTTTCATTAAGCCTCAGACAATTAGTTAATGCTAATCTTGAAAATTCTTAACCATAACACCAAGATTAATTTGCATCATTAAATTTAAGACAAAATGTTGTATTCTTATTTTATAAAACCAAATTTAAAAGAATTACAACTATTAGACTGAAGAAGCAATTCTAAAGCTTTTATAATTGTAAAAGATTATTACTCCTTTAGATGCCATTTAAAATTAAAAAGAAAAAATTAAACTAGTAAAGAAAGACCAATGTTTAATAGCAATAATTTATATCATACTAACTGAAGAATTTAATTCACTTTTCATAATATTTGAATTCAGGTTATATCAGAACTTGCAAATATTGATCAACACCTAAATTTTAAATCCTTTTCACAAGTGAAATATAAAATTTGAGGTTTGGTTCAGAAATTGGTATGTACATCCAAGAAGTATTCAGTAAGTTTCAAAATTGAATTTACAAAGAATTTTTCTTTGTTACTCAGGTTTTTTTTAGACTAATATCCTCATCCTTATTCTCATTACAGTGTCTTAACAAGTCTGCCTTCCAATTCTTTTCAGGTGAGTTAAATATCTAGCTCAAGCACCTTGTCCATCACTATTTTAACAGTCATCCCTGCAATATTAAGATATTTGTTCATTGGGATAAATCTCTTTGTTAGTCTTCTTTCAATGAATATATCTCTCAAAGCTTATTTTATTCTATGACATTATGGAATTGAAATTCATCTTAAATTTTATTATTACTATCTATGCATCTTTTCTTTTCAAATCTCTCATCTATACAATTTTGTAGATAAAATCTCTTAAGAGAAAGGAAAAATGTTTTAAACAGATTACTTTGTTTATTGGTAGATATCAGACCGAAGATTAAAATACCAATGTACATTATGTGAATGTTAGCAATCTTTTTAAGGTTAGATCAGACTCATTGGAACACTCAAGGATCTTGGGTTACAAAAATATTAAAGGAAATGTTTGTAATAGATACAATAGTAATTTTTAGTATTTTGTGAAATTATTAAAACTATTTGGCTTTTGTAATTTACTTATTTATGATGGTCCCATAACTGTTACGTTATATTGGGGTATATTATTACAATGATCCGTTATTGCTTACTGACTCTAACCTTATCAATAGAGAAATTGAAGATATTTCTTTTTGGCTTAAATGCTGCATGCTGTTTAAGCAGCTTTGAAGTTTCTTAGTTTTAATCTTCTTAAGCCTGTTGTTAATCAGTCACAAAATTCTGTGTGAAGCTATATGAATTTGTGAATTGCAGTGTGGCATCTTCTATTCAGTTGTGTGTGTGTTCAGCAGTGTCATCTACCATACATTTGTTGATATTTTTTGTTTTTTCTTCCATAAGAGCAATGCTGTAATAGTTTTATTTCCTTTATAAAGTTCAAACCACCTGCAGAGTCATTTTCAAGATATACACAAATGATATTTAAATTGTTTAGTTAAATGCTACAGAAAATGTTTCATTATAAAACATTAATTTAGAATATTTATCTTCTAATTCTCTTGATCTGTTTTACTAAAATGTCAAAGTTCAGTTCACACTTTTCAGATACTGTCACATTGTGTGTGTGTGTGTGTGTGTGAATAAGATATCCATTTGATTGTCATATAGCCACCTTGGGAGGGGACTTTATGAAATTCAGGCATTACAACTTTTTTAACTTATAAAGGGTTACTATTTGTTTTTCTCTCTCTCTCATTTTACAAGGCTGGATATAGTTTTAATAGTCTCTGAGTTCAATTTTCCTTCATTATACATTGAGATAAATCTTATTTTTTTCTTTTTCAGTCTAAAGATTATTTCCATAATTGTTAAAAATATGAAAAATGAAATAAAAATGTAAAGTAAAAGCATTGATTTATTTATTAGCAATATTTTTTTCTCTTTTCTTACTTGTTAACATGGCAGTATATTTTTTTTAATATAAATTGCATACACTCATACACTTTTGAAAATAGTTCTATCATTGGCTGAAATTGCAACTTTACTAAAAAGTAGAATTTTTTTTATATATTGCTTTGATTTTTGTTGTATTTGTTTTAAATAATGCTCTTTTTGCTCTGTAAATGTACAGTGTTAACTCACTGAATTTGGGAAAAATGAAAAAGGCATTGAAAAAAAGGAAGTTGCAAAATCTTAAGATTGAATGTTATTGTATTAACAATAAAATGTTTTTAATGTAAGCAGTTTCTACTTGTTTACACTTGTGATAGTTTACACTTGTGATAGTTTATAGCTGTAGTTTGTTGTCAATGTTGAACAGTGACATGGCTTTAATACATAACAATATAAGAATATAAACTGTTTGCCAAGCATGAAAAATTTTGTTTTTTGAGAATAACCTTAAACTCAAAAGAAATGTCAATTGTTATTGCCTTTGCTCTTACACAAATGAAATTATTTTAATATTCTTTTGCTTATTAGATCATGATTTCTACTTCTAACAATAGTAGCAATAGGGTGCAGCAGAAATACCTCCCACATTAGTTAAATGAAGACACCATTGCCACTAATGTCTTACCATTATGTAGGAGGTATATCTGCCATGCCCTGTAGTAGTTGTGTGTGCAAGTTGGGTTTGCTACTTGTTTAACAAGAGCATATTTTTCTTTCAGTCCTTTTTGCTTTGATTTTTCTTAAACACACACAGTTTATAGTTCTTGTCTATTACATCATGTAAGTGATAAGATTTGCTTCCACTATATTGAATTTTATCTCTTTACAAAAAAAAAAAAAGGTTTGTAGTGAATCATTCACAGCAGTGTCAAAGAACAAGTATTCTTTGTTTTTACAATTATTAAATTTTTTTTAATAAGTGTAGGCTACAAATCTGGTTGGCTTTTGCATTCAGTTTTTTTCTTGTTATCAAAGATTTGTTTTAGATGGTTAGAAAGAAGTTGGTCCCAATTTTGAAGATATTGATAATCTCCAATTTTTCATTTTAAAAAGATTTTTTTCCTTCAATTTACAAAAGCAATTATTAGATTTTTGTAGTAAAATTAAGCAACCCAAATCCTTTAATTTGTGTACTAAATCAGGAACTACTAATAGATTAGATAATTATTTTGTAATTTGTTTAGCATTTATAAAATGTTTTACTAGTGTACTAAAGTACAGTCCTAAACTTTGGTTTCATAGTACATTAATATTGTCAAGGGAGTCAGACCATTGTAAAAGTAATCTTTATTTTCAAATGGTTGATCTGAAGTCTGAAAGCAGATAGTTACAATCCATCTTTTTATACAAATTGATGTTGAAATCTCCATTCCATATTAACTGCAAATTTTGTTGAATGGACTTAGCAAATCTTACAGTGCCAGAATTGCAAGACTTCAGAATACCAAACAGAATAGACCTGACCATATAAGATAGGTACCTCCACGAAATCGCTAAAAAAAGAGCATAGCTTGATGAAAAAGACGCCAACCTTGCCAAAAACAAAATTTTGTCTAAATGCTTGTTATTATTAAGAGGAAAGACCAAAGTTTTTTTTAAATTATTTTTAAAAAAATTTCCTTCTTTTTAGAAAATTCTAAATTTTGATTAAAAAAAACCTTGTTTCTATTTGTATCAGCGGAACTAGTAAATAACATAGACAATTTTTAGCACGTTTTTTTGGTATGACACATTAATTTGAAAAATCGTGCAAAAAATAGAAATAATTATCGGATGTTAATGAAACTTTCAGGAACTATTCACAGATGATCGAAATTATTATAAATATGTTTTTTTTATGAAAAGTCATGGTAGAAATATTTTGTAAAAATATTTATTACCCCCCATAACTAATTTTATGAAAACGCTAGAAATTGATCACATCGGTTTTTAGTGATTACAATAATTAAAAAGCACAGGGCTTTGAGGAATGCAAATCATGTTTTTTTTTTTTTTTTTTTAATTGATCCACAGTACCTGAAAATCAGCTCTGAATTGTAACATACAAAAAACTCAATAAAACAAAGATATTATTTAATTTCAAATGCTTTTATTTGCTTTTAGTTGTTTTTATGAATATGGACAATATTTTCTGAAAGCAAAAAAATTTTTTCAATGAAAAATGAATTTTTAATACAATTATTTGTTATTTCATTAATTATAATAGATTTTACATTTAAGTTGTTAAAATATTATAAAATTAGTTAAAAGTCGCATTGGCTTTCATAAGTGTCCTTATGAGATAGATCTTTTTAGCGCATTGTAAATTGTATCATTTGACTAATCGGAAGATCCCCAGTAATTAAGAAATGTAATTTTGTGCTTATAATCGAGCTGTAATTTATAAAATACAGAAGACCAACCAGAATATAATTAAGTTCGTTATTTGAGTTAAGCATTGTTCTCCGCTGTTAAGGCCTTTACTTTTATGTAAACACATGGAGAAGTTAATTTGATTTTTTCAATTTCAACTGAGAAGGGTACCTACAAGTATCAGTATCATCTTATGAAATTTATATGATCTTATTTTTATATTAATCTCAGTTACGACATTTTTCCATAAATGAAATATCAAAATTAATAATAAAATGAATGCAAATACAAATAACAGTAGAATGTAATAAATGTACATAAAATTATAGTATTTTATGTACAATTCTGATAAAATTTCATAAGAAAGGTACCTATAAATTAATTAGATACCTTTCTTAAGAAATATGAAAAATTTAATGTCACTCTTAACAGTTTTATTTTAATTTCTTTAGAATATATTTCCCATAAAGCATCATAAACGTAAAGGTGAAAGCTAAAAAAAAAAAAAAAAAAAAAATTAGACCACTGAAAGTTTTTCGTTAAAAATAATAACAGTAAATAATTTGTTCATGTAAATTAAATTATTTCACTTTTCTCCTTCCGTAGAACAAATTAGCCTCATGGAATTCGTAAATATATCATTCATCACATGTCAAGAGACGCGAAAGTTTATGACCTGCTTTGTTTTATTTTCAAATTACATCTTTTTTTGGCACAAAAGCTAGGTTAAGTTTGGTTCAAAATATTTTAAATAAACATAATTTCTGATTTTCTTTTTTGAAAAAATGATAATTGATATTTAAAAAAAAATTTCAAAGTCAGATTTCCAGTTTTTTTTAAAATGGAAAAATGGTCAATTTTTCTGACTCAAAAAACCTAGATTTTTAACGAAAATTTCGGACGTGCTAGGAACGATTAAAAAAAATGGAAAAAAATACCCCAAAAATACTTTGACCTTTCCTCTTAATAATAACAAACATTTAGACGATAAAATTTTGTTTTCGTCAAGTTTGGCGTCTTTTTCATCATGCTATGCTCTTTTTTTAGCGATCTCGTAGAGGTACCTAATATAAGATCTGCTCCAAATACAATATAATCTTTTCATTTTTTGTGCTACCATCTATTATCTGATAAGTGACTATATAAAAAATTGTTTAAAAAAAAAAAAATGACTTTCATATATTATCTGAATAAGTCAAACTTGTTTTAACTGATTTCATTATGTACCAATAAATTATTATTAACAATGATAATTGAAAGATCACTTGTTTTGTTTTTTGCGACATTCAAAATTTCTTCAGATTTACTTAAAATTATTTAAACAAAATAAAATCATTTTGTAATTGTTTACTGGAGACTTTATGAAACTGATGCTACATGAATATTTCTGACTAAATGTAATAATTTCCTTTTAGAATATCTTTAGAAAATTGTACAATTAAACACTATTAGATTTATTCTTCTCAGGCCTGAACACCAAAATTTAGCATTATTTCACCTTGCAAAGTTTGAAAAAATTATCCTTGTGATTTTTTTTTCTCCATAAAAATTTTCCTTAAAATGTAACAATTTCTAAACTTGTTTTATTTCATCCAATAAGATTGTTTTAAGCTGTGGTGAACTTTGTTTATTCTATATTAATGTCTTAACAAATCGATGATGTTGACTAATATAACATCTTTTTATTTTCTTTGAGGAATTTCACTTATCAAATAAATATTTACTAAATAACTACTTTTTTTAAAAAAAAAAATTTATCATTGGTTTTTGTATTGAATAATGCTGTACGATACCTTTGTAGTGAATATTTTTCCTATGGTAAATTATATTTTCAGAGTTGGTAATAACTTTCTAGGAAAAAAAGATGGGTTTTGAAGCTTGCCTCATCCAAATATATTTAATACACATAATTTTAAAGTAGTACTTTTTATTGACTAATTTTGTTTGATTTATTTGGAGAGCATTTTTCATGTATGTCCTCCTTTTACAAAACATTTATTTCAAGTTCCTATATAAGGATCCTGCAAAGGTCAATCAAAAAGTAATACCTGTTTTAATTTTAAGCAATCAATTTATTTATTTATTTTTTACCTATGTTATATGGTTTCTAGAAGCACTGGAGAAAAATTTGTGGAGTTCTCTTTTCTTACCCATAATCCTTTTTCAAAACAGTTGCCTCTTTCGGTACATATTGAAAGGGAGGAGCTTTTATATAATTTCTGTTTTTTAGGAGAAAGTCCTGCAAACATTCATGGGGGGTTAGTGATTGTTTATGGAAAGGCTGCAATTGATATACATGCAATAAGAGGATGGGTCAGTAAAGTTAATAGCAATCCGTGAGAGAAGGAAAAAAACTGATTTAGCCTGCAATGACAGGTCAACAATAGATGAGTTTAACCTTTACTATTCTGCACTTTCAAAGTCGTATCCCCTGGATCCTTATTAATTTTGAGTTTGGTAAGTTTTTGAATGGTAGGTATATTATCATCACTGTAACTTCTAGGGTTTTAGTGATATTGTTATAAAATTTTCAAGGTATTTGAATGAAAGTATGTAAAAAATGGGGACTTTTTTTTTTTTTTTTTTTACTGTACATATAATAAATTAAAAAAAAAAAAAAAAAAAGAAAACTAAAAAAAATATGACAGAATTGATAATAAACGATTCCTGCTCATCACATTGTGAAAGCCTTGCATATATAAAAAGGGGTCTGTTGTCCTGTAAGATGAATACAAATGTTACTTTGTCAAACCTATCAATAAAAGCAAGGATAAAAATGCTTTCATTTCTTCAAAGCAAATGTTTTTCCAAGCTTTGATTTGCGAGTTGGGCTTTACTGTGTCACCTAATTTTGTTTTCACATCATTTGCTTTGCATACTGGTTAGTTTCTACTACTATTAATTGAATAACTATGTCAGATAAAAGATGAAAAACATCCATGAAAAGTTCCTCTATTGACATAACAGATCCACACCTTGCCCTGGCAATTGTGATTGAAAAACAAACTCTTTTAAAAGACTTTATTAAAATTTGCTGATAAAACAACTATTTCAATTAGGACAAAATGACTGACAGCCAGTTATTCCCAGTTTATATCACAAGCTTGATGACGTAATTTCTATATTAATAAGTTATTTTTAGAAATGTACTTTCCCTTTGAAACAAAGTTCTGTCACTTAGTGGACATGTCCGCCCAGAGAATATTGAGAAAGAGTATCGCCAGCAGATGTGTATGCCTGCAGAGTTATAAAGGTTAAGGCCAAACCGACTGATGCTCTCATTACAGCTGATAAAAGAATCCCTATTGTAAAACTGATTGCTTTCAGATGATGGCAATGTCTACAGTTTAGAGCCGTCTCATGGCTACTCAGGTCTGTGCAAAATGAGTTCCTAGAAATGCTGACAAGCTTCATGAAGGAACAAAGGCTGATTGCTGCTTGAAATCTTCTGGAGTTGTATAACATGAACAGCACTTTCCTAAATAGGTTAATCACAGAGGATGAGACCCGAGTTCAACATTGAGTCAGTAAAAGATAAATGGAATGGAGTGACCCAGACTTATCAAGAAAGAGTTTTAAGGCCATACGATCTGCAGGGAAAGTGATGACCACATGAAAGCAGAAGGGAAACATACTGTTAGTCAATAGTACCACTATCAGTTTTGATTTCTGTGTGTCAAAACTTGTTAAAAATCAGAACAAGGCTTTTTTGAGCTAGGCTACATCTGAAGATGAGTGAGGTGTTTTTGTAACATGACGATGCAAGGTCTCCCTCAGAACAGCTTAGACCAAATAAGCAATTATAACCTGGCCTTATCCACCCTATGACCCTGATCTTGACCATCTATTTGGGCCATATAAAGACAGCACGCAGAAGATGGTGGCTCTCTTAAAATGAAGAAGTGAAAGAAGCAATTTGCACATTGGCTAAGGCAGGTGTACATAGATGTACATCTGCCTTATAGATGTTTCATTCAAAGGTAGAATTTTACGATTAATAAGGAAGGAAATTGTTGAAGACTTGATCTGAAATTTTAAGACTTTATGATCATTTTGGTTTGCTTTGTGTGCATTTATTAAATATATTAAAGAGCAAACCTTACTATTTCGCTGACTCTCAGAAACATTATGTAATGTGTTTGCCTTTGTGGGTTCTCTAAAATACCTTATATTCTGAATTTTATATATATCTCTATCTATAAAAGGCAGTGTGTGTGTGACGAATGCACAGCCGCAATTTTCGACAGATTTGCACCAAAATTTACATGCACATGCTCCAAGTTAGCAGGAAGGCCAAGACCGACTTTGCATTTCCCAACTCCCCCATCGATAGTGGAAATAATCGATTTTTTCATGCTTCTCGGCAGTTTTCATGTAGTTTGCCCCATTTTGTACTGGCCACAGTGAAAGCCTATAGCTGGCTGCCATGAATAGGCAGGAAGATTCTATTGGCCAGCATGAGAGCCAATAGCTGACTGACACGAATGTTAACTAGTATGCAAAAAAATCGATAGCTGCATTCATCACAAGTGGGAAAAATTTAAATCTGTATGGCACTTTACTCCAATTGGCTCATTCGCTTGCTTAAACTCAACGTTGATTCTGATTTCGCAGAATTGGGTTGGGTGTGAAAAAGTATTTGTTGTTAACATTCTTTTTTCATTCCGTTTTTCCAGTTATGAGTCCTTTCTTAAAGCTGATCATTTTGTGTCCATTTTGTTTAGTTCTTTTTTCGTAACAGATTTAATGTTTAGTATAGAGCTTAGAAAAAAATTCACAGTGTGAGATAGGCAAGAAGTAAGGCATGTAGTAACATCAGCATGGCAAAGGGCACTCCTTTAAAAAAAAGGCAAGGAAGGGCAAAAAATATTTTTAAGTGATAGTGATTGCTGTATGAGTCATTATGATTTTGAATCAAGCATGGGCAAATAGGGCCATGCTGCTATATATATATATATATATATATATATATATATATATATAATGAAATGGACTAAGTCCAACAATTATTTTAATATATTTATTGTTTATATGTTATTTTTATAGATACAAATATTTCAGTAAATAGTTTGTTTATAATAAACAGTATTAACAACATTTACCGGCCTGAATAAGAAATTTCATAGATTCATATTAATTCGACCTTGTGAACCAGATGCTTCCTCTGCAGGTAAATGGTATAGGACCTCAGGCTATATGAGGGTTCTATGTAGGATACAGGTTCGATTCTTGTCTGAGGACATATTTTTTATGAAATTTCTTGGACTTTCAAACTAGTAAATGTTGTTTATACTGTTTATTATAAACAGAGCATTTACTTAAATATTTGTATCTGTAAAAATATATTTTAACAACTCTATCAAAATACAAATTACCAGAATTTACAGTATTTTTAATGTCAGAATTTTTGCCAATAGATAACTAAAATGACAATGGTCTATAAATTAGTAAATGTTCAAAGGATTTAAGCCTTTTGAACACTTACTAATTAATTTACAGATTATATATAAAATGTTGGATGATAATTTTGGGATTCTTTTTTTATGGATTATATATTTTATGTTGTATGTAAACTAAAGAAAATAAAAACAAGTTAATCTAATTTCTGTAATGATAGAATAAAAACAAATTAAGCTTCAGATGCTCAATTTGAGCTATGTTTCATCATGCTTTTATAGATTTTGTTCTTATGAAATAAAATTCTTTTCTGATGATGCCAGTTCATCAGTGAAACCTGTCAAAGTAAAAAAATTCGAAATTTATATATTTTCACTAGAAAGTAACATTTCTACTGATAAATATTTTCCCCAGAAGCATATGCTGTTTTTTGGATATTGTACCCCAATTTTTAAATATATGAATTTCTGTAAATAACTGAAAAGAATTAACTGGCAATCTTCAGTATATTTTGTAATATTTTTTTTGCTTAAAAAAAAAAAGGAAAATAAATGTTAAATATGAAAAGTTAAATTACTAAAAGACCTCATGAATTGATTTGCAGACTGAGATTTAGATAAAAGAAAATACTACTTAGTAAAATTTAAACTTGTAGACATTACAAGATTGTCATTTGGTTTGCAGGGGGGAGGCTTTTGCTAGGTTTGGGCTTACCTCTGCCTTTTTTTTTCTCTTCTAAAACTAGCTATTGAACCATATAACTAATGGTCTAGAGGAATTTACACATTGACTTATTTTCTCAGAAGCTGTTCACATTTTCTGATCTTTGAACAAGACTGTATTCTATAAGATTGTTAAAGGTTTTCAAGACTATATTGTTTGCTTTGCTAACATAGAATGGAAAACAAACAACTAGTCTCTTGTTCTACAACTGAATTTAAATGGAATTGTTAGATTTTCCAGTGTTATATGCTGAGATTTAAATGTCTTTTATTGTAAGTAATTAAATATTTCATTTTTCCCTTTATTTCTCTTGACCAAAACTTGTTCTATTACTGTTATTCTCACCAGACAACCATCCAGTCAGTTCACCAGACTGTCTACCTACCAATTTTGATTATTTGAAATACCTTCAATGTCTATTGATCAGCTTAGTGTTAGGAATAAACATTTGATTGCTGCTTCAGATACAAATATTTGTGTGTGTACACACACACACACACATTTGTTAAAAATTATTGATTTTTGTTGTTTTGACTTTTATGATTGGTAAAAAATCTTTGGGATCAAAACAACTTCTAAGAATCTGTTTTATCTAGATAAAAAGCTTTGTTGCAGCCACAGAATGGTATATTCATTAAAATACTTTTATATCACCTCACTTAGAAGTTCAGGCCCTTTCTTGCTTTCCTTTTAAGTTCTTTCAATAAGCAAAAATATTTTGTCTCTTACAGATAAGCACTTTTTCAAAAGAGAAAAGAGAGATGATATTTTGTTGGTTATAAACTTTATATTTAAAGGCAAAATTTGTACATTTTATGTGGCCAATAAAAATGTACAATAAACACAAACTCATAATGAAAAATATAAAACATATATACTAATAATGTTAAAAATGCCAGAAATATAAAAGCTAGCAGTAAGTAAATTGTCTAAAGGAGTTTAAATGTTTTTGTTATATTTTATGAAATGCACAATTTACCTAAAAAGTGTTAAAAACAACACTTTAGGTAAATTGTTCATTTCATCATAAGAGACCAATTTCAGTTCTGTTTTAAAGAATTTTTCAAGGAATCTTTTGAATATCTTTAATTTGTTGAAAATTAACTAGACAATGAGTGAAACAATTGTTTGAAAGTGACAGGCCTGAAGAATACACTGCATATTCAGGAATTTATCTTCATTTGATGAATTTCCTTCATCGGTTTTCAAAAACACAAGGGATATATATATATATATATATATATATATATATATATATATATATATATATATAGGTTAGGTTCAAATTTTTGCTTGAGGATGAAACAGGGCTTGATACTTTAATTCAATTTAATTTTAATAATTATATTGAGGTTTTTGGCTCATTTTTGAAACATGAGAAATCTTATGTAGCGAAAGTATCATTTTTTTTTTTTTTTTTTTTTTAAATAATTATAATTTAAGCTCTACTTCTGTATGGAGAACTGTTTTTAAAAATAAAAACAAAATACTAAAAGAACTCTGGATTATTTACCTAATGTGTTTCTTTCCTTTTTTTACATATCTGGCACTACACACACACACATATATATATATATAAAAACACTGTTTAAAATTTGCTTTATTTATAGCGAGGACATGCTCAATTTTGGAGATTAAGCATATATAATCTTAACGCATTCTTAGCATGATTGCACTATTACCATAAGCTTGTGTTATCCATTGCTCTCCACATTAAACATGGAGAGTAATTAGTTTTGAATTATCATTTTTACTTGTGATGAAATTATAAAATTGTCCACTCTTATTGATAAATTAAAGTGGATAGTTCAGGTTTGTTGGAAGTTTTGTTGCAGTTTTTTGTCTTTTTTGACTATATGTTTTGGATGTTATCTTTCTGCTATTGACAAGTGCAGCAATGCTATTTCACAAATTATTCATCAAAAGAAGTTGTAATTTCTAATAAGTAAAAGGTTTGGCAGTTTGTCTACTTCTAATAACATGGTTGTTTTGAATTTATTTACATATCAATTGTCTATCACAACTGTTTTATTTCTGGAATTGGAATTCTGTATTCTTCCATTTTTTTTGTTAAGAGAGAATATTTTTGTAGAATTCAAAGTGTGTTTTGTTCAAATTTCAATGGAAGGTTCTAAGTAAGAATGGTTACCACTTGGTAGCCAGCATAAGAGAAAAAATGCAATTTTGTAAGCCTAGGCTGATTTGTCCCTGGAAATGTCTAGTCTATTTGTGTTTATCATGGATTAGTGAGGTGTGTGCAAGATTTGTTTAGCAAATTTCAATTGGTGTAAGAAGCTGTTATATTTCCACCAGTCTATGTTGAGACTATTCTGGATGGATGTTCTGTAATTTACAAATTCAGATGTCAGTGTGATGCTATGTAGGCAAAACTGATCAGACATTGGAAGCACAGGTCAGCCAACACATACCAGCCAATATTTGCAAGGAAAAGGTAAACAATTTATATAGGTGTATTGATGTACTGGGTTCAGAGATAGCTGAATATTTGATAAAAACCAGCAGTGTGTCCAGTCTTACAGCTTGGGCATGTTCTCAGTACTTAGTAGGGCTAATACTGATTATGACCTGCAAGTTTTGGAATCAATGTATATCAAGTCCTAACAACCATCTCTTTGTAAGCAGAGGGAGTGGTTGGTGGGCTCAAAGGTAATTATCCTTTAATATATTTTGTTGTTTGCATATGACATTAGTCTGGAGTTGTATATATTTTGGATACTGTGATTTTTTTTTTTTTTTTTTTTGGGGGGTTGTCCTCAATTTTTGTTCTGATGAGAGGACCGATAAACTGGTTTAATCGTTAAATTTCAGTATCACCAATTTATGGTAACATATATTTTTTGTTACTCCCTCTTTTGTTGTTATGAATTGCTTTTTAATTTGGTATATCTGCTTATATTGCTCTAATGAACAGTTTATATTCAGATATGGTTTTCATCAAAATAAAATTATCATTGTTCTGTGAATAACTCTTAAAGAATATGTATGCACAAGCAAGAGCTAAATGAACTTCAAAGACACTTCTAAGACTTTTATATCATTGTGCAGCCACTTGAAATTTTGTTTCAAAGATTTATTTTGTATCCAGAATTTTCTTGTGTTTTCTTCTCTGCCTGATAGCAATGAATTTATTGATTGAGATATCATTTTTTGCAAACAAATATTCTGGAAATTTGTGTAAATGCCTTTTCTCATATGAGCCTTTCAGTAGATAGTATAGATATTTTGGCTACATAACAAAGGCTGAAGAATTTTTTATGTGAAAATGTTTGAAAATTTGAAGTTGTGTTAATATAAATACATAAAAACATTTTTTTAAGATCACAGAAGATCTGCACTTAACTATATTAGATTGTTGTAGTGTTTCAACTTATAAGAATTCCACTACCTAGTTAATTCTATGGACTGGTTTGTGCCTAAACCTTTGAAGTTTTACACATATTTTGCTTCAATTAGTTTTACAAGTGTAAACATTCATTGTAAAAAAAAAAAAAAATTACAATTACACAACAAATTACGCAGCACTTATTTCAACTAACCACATTACTTAGAACAATTACTTTGCTGCTTATGTAAATGTAAAAAGTTTTAGTTGCCATTAATATAAGTGACAGATGGATATAAAAAAGCACTGTGGATTATTTATGGCTAATTTGTTTAAATAATGCACTGACATTTGTTTGAGCCACATGGCAATAATTGTAAGTAAAATGATGCCCTAAAATAAGTAACCAAGTAATCGTTTTAAGTTTCCTGAATATCAGTGCCATAAAATTAATGCTCTAATCAAAGAATATTAAATGTTATTAATTTTTGTCTTCTCATGTTTAATTGGAACTTTTTGTGTCACTTTATGAGGATAGACTGAAGTTATTTAAGTATAAAGTATTTATGAAAATTTTATGTATTAATTATCTATTGAGATGAGCTCATTTTGAAACTAAAACTGTACCACTCCTAATTTTAACAGCATTTCTTAAATATCAAATTTAAACTTTTAACTTTAATTTAAAAAAGATGCTAAAATTGAATAAGTCAAAAGCTGCTAACTTTTTGTATCTGATATAATCTTCAAAAATAGGCATTTTAAAAGTATAAAATATATAAAACAAGAGGAAGAGCAAGTATAAGAAAAAAATTTAAAAAATAAATGTGTAAGCAATAACTAACAAAGAAGACAAATATATGCACATATTTGTTTTTGTCCTTGATTAGCTCTGAAGAGTGAGGAGTGATAATCAGTTTGCCATTTTTTGTTATTTCAATCCACTACTTTATGGTGAGTAATATTATTTTTCTTTGATACATTTTTTGTGTGTATATTTTGCCATTTAAGCATTAATTTAAAAATAAATTAAAAAAAATATAATTATTTAAACAAGAAATTTAAAAAAAAAAAAAAAACAAAAACAAACCTATATTTTCAAAACTTAAAACCTCAGAATATTTGGGGGAAAATTAGCCTAAAAATAAGTCCTGTCTATGACACTGGAAATAATATTGTTACATTATCTTTGACACTCATAGCTGAAAGAGAGATAAAAAAAAAGCAATAGTGAGAGATTATAAGGAAATTATGAAAAGAAGGAATATCCATAACATTCTACACATGTACACACGCATACAGGCATGTGCACACCTATACACACAAAGAAGCAAAAGTCAGCCTAACATCAATAAAAAGCGCATAAATTATTTTTCTAACTTAATATGGAAATAACGAAAATGTGGAAATTGCTGATGCCTCCTGACAAGTGGATCAAACGATTACAAAAAGGTTAGTCAACGAAGCTCTGGAGTCTGCTGAATATATCATCAATCAGCTCAATGACAAATTTTATATTTATATTAATCCTGTCTCTTGCTCGCTCTACCTATCTCTTGCTCGCTCTACCTATCAAGGAGCATAATAAATTTACCCAACACAAATGTTTTGACTTTGAGGGGAGGTCCCAATTCTTCCTTGAATAACATTTAGTTACTAATAGTTACTCAAGTATTCAGCTAATAATGGTATAAAAGAAAACCATCAGTGTATATTTAGTGGATTGGCATATTTGTATAATATAAGTTTTATGTTGCTACTGCTTAAGTTTTACAATTTTCTATATTTTTAATGGTGACAATATTGCTTAATCTATTCTACCTATGAGGCCACACTATCAAAATGTTATACATGATAGATGTTGTCTATCAATTTGAAAGTCTTAACAAGCTCGGGTCCAATGAAAATGAAATGTTTGTCAATGAATTTCCTTTTCTGAATCTTATCTCCAATTCAAATATGAAGCTTAATTTCCATTTGATGAATATGTTTTGAGTTTCAATATGTAAAGTAGGAACTGTTGTCCTAGCAAGTATATAATCCTGTCATAACAAAACGGATCAATAAATTGAAGTTGTTGTTTTTGATCTGCTTTATTAATGTTTCATTTTATTTTGTTTCACTGGATGATCCTTCATTTAAAATCTGAACCATATTCATTACAATTTGTTTTCCAGTCAATATAAATGGCTAAATCCGTGCTACTTAGCTGAATCTTTTTTTGTTGCTCTTTTTAATGAGATGGTTTATGTTGAATTAACATGACAGTTTGCTTTGCTTTACTTGAGTAAAAGTTGGCTTATTATTGATTCTACATCCATGCTTTATCCTTGACGAGGTTACTCTCTCTGCCTTGATAGATGGCTGGTTGACTGGGATCTTCTCTCATCACTCATCTCAAGTGAATAAATATCTGACTTCATATTTATGCTTAAGCCATTGGAATAAATCCTCATTAAAGAGTGATACATTTTTCCTTAATCAAATTCTGATCCTCTTTCATTCTTGAAAAAGAAAATTAGGTTAAATTGGATTGGATGATTTTATTCTGTATTATAGATGGTAGGCATAATTATGCAAAGGTACAAATGATGATGTCTATGTAATACTCTGATAGGTGATTTCTATGATATTGTCAGTTTTTGGTGAACACATTATTCCCCCTCCCATTTCTGGAAATAAAGTCCCATAATATTATCAGATTATGCTTTTGATAATTTTAGGCTAATCCTATATTCTTTTTTTTTTTTTTTTTTTCTGTTAAGGAAATGCCAATTACTGTAACAGTGAATGTTTATGTAATAATTACGATATACATTTAGAAAACATTGTTTTTTTTGCTAGATTTTTAAGTTAGGTTTATTTTTCAAGGAGAGTAAGGGATAATGAGAAGCATCTTCCAAGCACAAATGACTTTTTTAGCTTATGTTAGCATCATTGATAGAAATTTCTGAAGTAATTTTTTTTTTTTTTTTTATTTTATATTAAATATTTATTAATAGTTCTGATAACTCCTTCAGCAATGTATTATCCTTCATTGTTTATGACCTCCTGCCAACAATTCCCTGTTCAATGCCTTCATGATAGAAATCACTATGTTTTGATTCAAACAATTCATCAAACCACATGTTAAGCTCCACATTGTTGTTGAACAATACAAAGCAAGTGAAAAAGGTGATAGTCTGAAGGGGCTAAATCAGAATTATGTGTGTCACAGAACTTTGCAACTGAGCTCTTTAATTGAATGTTTGGTTATGTTAGCAACATAGGGGTGAGTGTTGTCATATTGAATAATCACATGGTATTGCAAGTCAGGTTTTGTTTTCCAGCTGAATTGCCTCTGTTCATTTGTTCAACATACAGCTTAGCATTGACTGTTTGGTTGTTTTGAAGCATTTTATAGTAACTTAGTCCTTGCCAATTCTACTAAATGCAGATCATTTGCTTGCCTGGATGCAGCTCTGGCTTAGTCCAGTGTTGTATGCTTGTCAGGACTCATCCATTCTTTTCTCAGCTTTATATTCAAGAAGAAACCATTTTTTTGTCCACAGTGATAATACGGTAAAGGAAACTTTTTGTATCCACAAGTAGCCAAGTGTTGAGTGAGTTTAAGTGGTGGCAATGGAAGAGCACTGAAGTGTATTTCTCTCAGTCAATGTGTGTGGCATTCATGCTCATGTTTCTGGACCTTACCAATTGAATGAAGATTACAAGCAACAGTAACATGAGAGCTTACCATCTTCTGAGCCAATTCCCTATTGGTCTGGCGTAGTTCTTCTTTAATCGACACATACAATTGCTTCTCATCAAACTGAACAGGTCAGCTAGTCTGTTAGTTCAAACCTTCCCTCCTTGAAATGAGGAAAACTATTTCTGTGCCATTCTGTTGGTAATAAAGATATCTCTGTATACAGCACAAATGTCTCGAACAGCTTTGTCAGGTTTGTGACCTTGATTAAAAGCAAAGAAAAGCTGTTGAACATGCTCATTATTGTCTACTTGGCATTCCATCTCAAACGGGTGTCTAATCTGAAATAAAACTATAAATAATGTTAGAAAACCTTTTTACAGGATGACCAGAGTTACTAAAAAGCAAAATATTCTATGAAAGATTATTTAAGATCATTCATAGAACATCAGAACCCCCCCCCCAAAAAAAAACGAATATATATTTATAACAACCTAATAGTTACTGCAATATTTAGCTATCAGTGGTGTGCAAGAAAATTAATTTTCTTTCACACTTTGTGTAGCTAAATACTGCAGTGATTATTTGATTGTAAATTATTTATAACCAGGATCATCAACAGGATTTGGATTTTTCAGTGTGAGACAACTTTCCCTGGTTAATCCAATCAGATCTTGATCAACATCTCCACAATTGGATACCACTTTATACACATCCATTTCCACTTTAGTAGATTGGTTTGTTGTTCTGAAATTTTTGTTTTAGTGATGTCACCACTCACCAATGGTCTTTATTTATTTATTTATACACACACACACACACACACACCTGCTCTGACAACAAATTTTATTAATCATTATACAATGAACAGCAAACTTAGACTTGTTTCTTTATGCTTCAAATTCTTGTAAAGATGATTAACAGTTTCCTTTTTATTTGGAGCCTTTGCATGAACTTTATCAGTTATGTTTTTTTCTGTCTTGCCAATTTAATATCAGTACAAATATTCTGATCATAGAAACTAACATTTTATTTATTCCTTTAAGAAAAATATCTAACTGCTGTCAATTTATAGAATTAACCAATTACTGTCAACCATCTTATCAAATTTGACATTAATTGTTTTAGTAATACATTTTTTGTTTTTGCTGTTGTGGCTAGATTGTACAAGGTTGGGTAAGAAGTTCTTTTCATAATAACTACAAGTAGTTTGGGGAAAGGATTAATGCCAACTAATCTATTTATCAACACGCATAGCATTTGCATTGAAAGTAAGTTTAATTTATGTTATTTGTTAATCTAAGTGCTGAGTTGCTTGAGTGCGAGTTTATACAACTGCTTATCCTGGTTAACCACTCTAGAATCTGGAATGCTATGATACATGTACAATTATATATAGCAAGTCTATTTTACTGCCAAAAGGCTCATTTTCTTAACAAAATCTGTTTTATCTCCTATTAAGTATATGTTTTTATTCTTTATTTTTGAGTGCCAGGAAAATTTAAAAATAAGAATTTTTATCTTAGATTTAGCTGTAATTAATCTACTAAAACTTCCCCTATATTAGTTTTAAGTATACATTTTATCTGATATTTGTGCTCTTAACTATTAAGCTAACATTTACTATTGACCATTTATGATAGATGAAACCAATTATTTTTCTAGGTTTTGCATTAAGTTTCCATGTTGATATTTTGCATTTAGATTTTTAAGAGCAGCCAAATAATCATTTGGGAAATGAAATCTGAGACTCATTCTGTCAAAATAACTGTTCTTCATCTTAAATATAAACCAGTATTTAAGAATTAATGGTGGAATTTAAATTTGACAAGACCATAATAACTGAATACTGAAAATAGTTATATTTCATTCTATTGATTTAATCATCATCATCATACTTTTATGACATCAGTGCATTTGGCACACATTCATTGATCAATAAATGGGAATATATTTAAGCAAAAGATACTGGCTGTTCAGGGAAAAGTTTAGGGAAAATTTAGGATAAAAAGATATACCTTTAATTTTAAAGATGGTTTAAATATGTTAATGACTCTTTTGTATACCCCCCCCCAAAAAAAATACTGAAATATCAATGTTTAAGCTGAACATTGTTATATATTCCTCATATTTATTCTATGAAAGTATCATTAAAATTGCATGTTTGAATAGTGGACTGTTTGCTGACAAATTTAAACCTACAACTTGACTAAAAAAAACAAAAAAAAAATAAATATCAACCTAGGACTAAAGACTCTTCCTTTTAGTTTTTACTTTTTCAATGTTTTTCTTTTAGTGCCTGTTTGAAATCCAAATTTTAATCTTGTGATATTTTTCTCTTGTGTTTGGTTTACTTACCTGGTAGTGTTATTGTTCGGAATTATATAGGTTTAGTTAATTTTCAGTTTATTAGTTTTTAGTAAATATTGTATACCTATACATGGCCCATTCAGAAATGATTCTGCCATTGACAATGAAAATGCATCTCACCTAGGGTATAATGCCTTAATCATCTTCAAAGTACTCTCTTTGGACTTTACATTTATCCTAGCATCATTTTCAGTATCACTTTCACCTGTCTCATTACATTCTCCTTAACCCTTTAGCATTCAACCCACCCTGTAAATATCAGCTCTCTGTTTAACACACCCCATGTATACTCTGCCATAATATATGATGACATCATCACAAATAACACAGGAAGTCATGCAAAAACAGTAAGACTTTGAGAACTGATATTTATGGTGGCAGAGGGAGCATGTTGAATGGTAAAGAATTAATCTTGTTCACATTCTGCAATCTCTTTAGCTTTGGGAAAAGTACATGAAGCCAAATTTGTAGCAGAGCTGACAGACCTGGGTGATAATTTCTTTTCTTTTTTTTTTGTTCTCACTCTCAAATACAATAAAAGCAGTATAGACATGAAGAGTGAATATTTTAGATATGGTTGTATATATCTTTCAAACAGTTTCTTTTGTACTGTCAATTGCTGGTTTCCTTTACTTACAGTCAATACACACTCAGTATTCTTGGGTTTTCTGCTTGTTGAAGCTTTCCCTGAGTATGAATCACTTTCAACAAATTCCTGACCAAATTTGAAGTATTGATACCAAACTTTTATCTGGGCTTAACTTATTGAATTTTCTTTGAAAGCTGCCTTCATCATTCAAATAGTTTCTCCAAATGAATTTTCAAGTATCAAGCAAATCTTAATTCATTGTTCACTATTGATCTATCACAATACACACTCATTCAGTAGTATCTCACTGCTAACTGAGTAATCATGTGGGGGAGTGTCTACTTATCTGTGTACAGTAAGATCCCACAGATAGATTATGAAGTTAAATCATGGCTGTAGAATTTGTTCTTTATATATTCTAAATGACTGGATGATTTCCAAATAGACTACATATATTTGGGTTGCTATATTTACCAAATAGAAATACAAGATGCTGTTCAATTTTAAATTCAAATGATTTTTAATTTGCTTATACATATGTAAATTGAGATAAAAAATCATTAATGCATGAGATATAGTAATATACTCAAAACTATAAGAAATCATTTGAATAGGATCTCTTATATTTCTGTTTGGAAAATCTAGCTGAAAATTTTAAAGATTTAAAATCCTTTAAGGAATATTTTATGAGATTTGATATTTGGGCAAGAAAGTTAATTGACTAAATCATTATAATAATTTAATCTTAGTATTAAAAAGTTTTCTAGTGCATTGAGTATGTATTTATTTGAAACACTTTTGTATTTATTCACTTATACTGCAAGTTTTATTTGTTTTTCTTTTTATTCTCTTTCTACAGAAATTTGATCATCTGGTTTATAAAATAGTATATTGACCATTGCTTGTCTTTAAGCAAGAACATGTACTAGTCTACCACTTTGGATAATACTCTCAAATAATTATTTTAAAAAAATTATTTAAAACCAAGTAATACTCAGAAAATCAAATTTTCTCTGTGAACTAAATGTATCAATTCGAAGATATTTAAAATGAGTTTAAAGTTTTTGTTTACATTTCCCATATTAATATAAAAATTTTGAATTTCATTAATATTCCTTAACATTTGGTATATTAAGTAACAATGAAAAATTATATAATTTGTCTTGACAGAAAATATTATTAATATAGAAAAAGGTAACTTTTTATCCCAAGATTATTTCATGTTACTAAAAAAATTTATATTTGTTTTCCTTTTTCTTCTAATGAATATATCCTTTATTATTCTGCCATAATCAGGCCTTTTTTTTTTTTTTTAAATTGACTATCTATTAGAAATTAGTTATAAGGAATTTTGAAAAATCCCCGCATTTTCTATCATCTGAGTAAGAGCTAAAATTTGTGTGTTGCTTTAAAACATTTATTATTGTAGTGGACTCTGACAAACTGGATAAGACTTGATAAAAGTATCACATAATGAAACTGACTGACTTTTATTTGAATTCATTTTTATAATCTAATATGGAGAAAATAAACTTGTGCATATGTTTGAACTCGAACAGTTATACTTGAGTGGAACATATGATATACTTTCAGATATGAAAAGAGGTTAGAAGAAAAAAGTATTTTTTATTCCAACTACTGTATCTCCTGTAAACTTAATTTTTACTAGAGAAAAGATTTTTATTTAAATGATAATTTTGAATAATGTACAAGCATATATTGATATTAGTTGTCCTATATGAAAATGTCACTTTTTCTATATAGAAATAGTTTAATCTTTTATACATAGTTTTTCTCATGTTAGCAAAAATTTCATGTATATAATGATTTTAGCAATATCTTTTATCAACCTTTAAATACTCATAATTTAATTTCTTAAAGTATTGTTAAACTACAGTTTTTATTGTTTTTTCCAACTAACTTTTAAATGTTATTAAAATTATTTGTAGAAGTTAGGATTGTAAATCAAGTTTACTTTCAAATGTTTGTATGCAAATTTTATAAACCTTAAATATGTTAAGAAACCATGTTTTGGTTCCAAATGATAACTGTAATAAAATCCTTGATTAAGAGTAATTTTATTTTCATGCAATGTTTTCTCTCTAATTAGACATCAAGTTTTTGTAATCTTTTTTCTTTTTGATTTTTATTTATAAAAATATGTGTGGGTAAAAATAGTCTTACTAATCTATGAACAGCAAAATTATACATCATGCAACACAATCTATTTAAAATTTATATGCCAGGAAAAAATAACCTAAACTTGACAATTTTTCCAGAGTATTAGGCTGTCATTTTTTTTTTTTTTTTTTTTTAAATCATTGAATAAAATAATTACTACAAAGGCAATATATTGATGCATACAAAACCTGGAAACCTTTAGCATTCACTTAGAAAAAAACAAGGTTTTACTTGCTTTTGTGTCTTTATTAATGACCTTGGAATATAAAACTGTCCATTAATTGCATTAGAGCCAAGAGAAGTTGGCAAAAGTGTGATAAAGGAGGTTTTCTTTTTTTATGTTAAACAGGTGTGAAGCCTTAATAAAATATCCACAAATGATTATCTGTTGGTAATTTAATACATTTATCAGAATGACGTTAAAAAAAAAAATAACACTAAAGAATCAATGAGAGACAAAAAATTCATTATTTAAAAAGCATTTGTATTGGAAATTTTTGCATTTTTATTGAGTAATTTAATAGATTCTTAAGAAAAACTGTATCATTGCCATGGGTTGGTAAAAGAAAATGTTCCTTCTCAAGCAAAAATTTGAAAGCTTCATTTTTTTTTCCCCTATTAAATGAAATAGTAAGGAATCTTTAATAAGGTTTTAGAGTATCACTTACTATCAGTTACTTTAACCTAATTCATTGTTTTTTAACATTGAAAAAAATAAAAATAAAAAAATAAAGATCCATATTTCCTAATATACATATATCAGTAATTTGATGGTTAGCTCTAATTTTTATCATTGCACTACAAGAAATATTCTTTCTTGAATTTAAGCCTATCTTAAAATGGAAGTGAGTGGTCTTTGGGCAACTCCAGATATCTATAATTTGTGGAGGTTGAAGGAATTGGCACACATACAATGCTCAAATCTGTTTGATCAAGCATACATACAAGTTAGAAGGCAATTCCATTAGCTCAAAGACAATGGTACCAGATATGTTTGAGAGGGAAGGTGCATTCCATCTAAAATATTTATAAATTACAACATACACTTAAAGAAGGCAGAGGGGATGGCCAACAAAACATTGTGATTTTAAAGAAAAAAAAAAGATGAATCAAATACAAAGGAAGGAAATGTTTGACACTCTCGCTATTGTAAATGTGCCAGAAAATTCTTCATATTTAGTCAGCATTTAACAAGCATCATGAAGGGCAACAAATACATTAGGAGTTTTTTTTCTTTTTAATAAAATAATTACAAACATTTTATCCAAGATCAAATTTATTCTAAAGATGGATTACAGAATTGGGCTTGTTTACAAAAATTTTCAGTGAAACCTCAAAACTTCAAAGTTTAAATTTTAAGATTGCTACAATTTTTACTATTTTCCCTTTAATCTTCCTAAAAGGTATAAAATGTTTTTTATAAACCTTATGGATCATATGTAAATTCTAAATATGAGTATTAACAAAACTTGTCCTAATCAAGTCATAGGACAAATTGGGGAGATGTCAGGTGGAAAATGCCTGCCTGCCTTGAAAAACAACATTCAAAGTTCAAGCATGTACCTATTTATATTTTATATATTTAGAAATAAGAATAAAAAAAATTAAAACTTCTTTAAAATTTTCAGCAGATGATTTGCAAAGACTGTTAAGCGTGGCAAAACATTAAAGAGAAATAAAAGTTGCTCACAACCGAAAAAGTTTATATGAGTCTACCCTTAAAACACATGACTTTTTAATGATAATGTCATGTACGAACATCCATATTTACAGAAATTGGTGAGTTTGTATACACAAAAAATTCTTTTTAAAATATTGGTTTTTGATGAATTACTAAGCTTCTCAATTTAGGATTAATAAATATAGTTTTCATTTAATATCATCTAAAAAGGTCAAAATTAATAGAAAATTTTAAGATTAAAAAATGAAAACAAATCTTGTAAAAATTCATTATTCATCCAAATTTTTTTTTCTTAAAACAATGTCTTTAATATATCTTATTTATAAAAGCAATTAAAATCTTTTCTAATTAATGTCTTAGTTTTATTGCATTTTTTATTTTACTTTTCAGAGCTAATTTTCAGTAAATGTGTTACTGTTTTTAAAAAAAAAAAAAATTCTGCTTTTAACTAATATAAATATAAAGAGGGACAAAATTTAATTTCTGGAAATTTCATTGGGGATAAGAGGTAACTTTTTTTCTTTTCTTTTTTTTTTTTTATTAATCGGTATCACCCCAAGCAAGGCAGTAATGCCACTAAAACACAAGGGGTTACAGGGTGAGGAAACATTGTATTATGTACACTATTTACATTATTCAGACTATTGTCCTCATCTTTGTCGTCATATTTATTACAACATTTCAGCCATTATATGCTCCAGCCTACTTTAGGTGGTTGGAATGTCGAGCTGAACCCTTTATTTTGCTCACTGGGGTAGACTGTTCTAGTTCCATGTGCCATGTCTAATGAATGTCAGTTATCAGTTATCTCCTGTTAATTCCCCTCTCCAAGTTCTCCACTGCCGTAACCAGGTATTGAACTCCCACTCTTTGGGTCCTGTCACTGGATCTTTATCCACTGTGCCATGTGTCCTGTTTAACATAAATATTAACAGTGGATAAAAAAAAAGAATTAGAAAATTTTTATTATGAGTGTCAGTTTTGGGGATGTTTTTAGCAAATGAAAAGTGTGGAAAGAGGAAGAATTAGTTTCTTAAAGAATGCGAAGAAACTAGCAACATGGAAAACATTTTTACCCCTTCTCTCATCTTCATATGTAATAAAAAGAAAGAAAAAAAATGATTTGCATTTTGTCTTTTCAGTGGACCCTTTCCTCTACAAAACTGAAATATAAATTGTCATAAATCAATGCAGTTATTTTTTTCCCCTTTTTTAACTTCCTCACTTATTGCCCTTTTCTTTTTCTTTTTAATCCATTTTTTTATACTTTTGTAATGTGTACCATAATGATTTGCAACTGAAGCTTTCTGCATTTAAATTGTAATTTGCTTTTGAATAAATCATGTCACAGGATACTTCCTACTTGTTTAAACTTGTTTACTTATAAATGCTATTATTTTGTGAACCGTTTCCTTTTTATACCAAAGATCGGTAAATTTGATTAGAAATTGTCCATTTTACAATTATAATTAATTGCATTATTAGTTGCTTATTCTCTGGTATATTTTTCTTTTTGCTAGGTTTATGAATTTTACTTTTTTATTTTTTTATTTTTTTTAAATATACTAGTTGCATTTGTAATACTATTCCATCATTTTTATCAGTTTTACACTCAGTTTTTATTATGCAAGTCAATGTTTTCAAAGTAAATTTGACATTAACCAATGTTGGTGAAATTTTCAGGATATACTTATATAATTATATTTACCTGATAAATATACCACATAAATCTGTTTTTATTAGAAATATTTATAACATTTGGTAGTGTGAGATTTTGTCATGTAACTTGAAGGTTGTTCATCTTATTGTAAATAAATATAATATAGTTATAGAAATGTATTTTTTTTATTTATATAAAGATTATCAGGTATCATAAAGATATGACCATAAAATGATGATATAAAGTTGAGTGATGAGAACACAATGTTGAAAATTGCAAAACATTGTAAAGAAATTAGAAAACAATAAAAAAAAAAAAAAAAATTGTAAACTTTGGCAAGAAAAGGAAAACTTTTGTTAAAATAGAGATTTAAGAAAAATTAAAGATAAATTAGTAAGCAACCAATTGACCATCTCTTAAATATCACAAAAAGAAATACACGTTAGTGAAAAAGTACATGAAAACTGATTCCTCAAGTATTTTTTAATGATGAATGTAGAGCTAAACTGGATAGATTTGATGGCTGGACTAGTGGTTGGGTCTTTCATGGTAGGTTAAACCAACACCACTTAGAAGACAAAAGTGGGGAGGTGTAGTAATGTTTTTGGCTTGTATTGCTGGCACTAAAATTATAAAGCCTTTCAAAGTTGATATCAGAATAAATGCAGAGAATTATTTTATGTTCTTGAGTAAATTTTTTTTTTTTTTTTTACTTCAAAGAATCAAGTTAATGGAATATCCTCTCCAGATTTATTTGTGGTCCATCATTAAAATATCTGTATATAAGAATGGAAAACCTTATTCAGATCTTGAGACAGCATTAAAACTACTGCAAGTAATGTTAGTTGAAATTGTATAAAAGTTGACAAAATCAATGAATAAAGACTAATGAAGATTATAGAATGTCCAGATCATATTAACAAGTAAAATAATAATTTCTTCAAGTATATAGGATATAGTGTTAATCAAATGTTTCTATAGGGTCTATCTTTTGTATTATTTATCAATAAAAATTTGTTAGATTTACTTTGTTTGCCTAACTTGAAACTTGTCATTAAGGCAAGCTATAAGCTGAAACCTACACACATTGCTTATATAAATATATCTTAAAAAGTTCACATCATTTGGTTAATACCAATTTTATGAAAACATTGATTTGAATCATAAAATCTGATATAATGTATTATTTTCCCAAATTATGCTAGTTTCAATTGTAACAAATTTCTCATATTTTGTAAAACTGTGTAATGCTCTGATGTTATTCATACTTTTAAAATTTGGAAATATTTATTTATACATAGTAATTTATCTAACCTAAAATTTTATCATGTAATTTTTATAAATATATATAATCAATCAGTAATGCTGCAGTTTAGTTTTCTGTTGGGATTGATCATCTAAACAGGTACAAAATGATAATAATGCAGCATTGAACTCACTGGCAATGGCCTTCAAGATTAGCTTGCTCTTACACTAGCAGATGTCTCTTGACAAATAATGAAAAAGCAAAGACAGTATCAGTTATAAAGACAATTGTTCATAGATTTTGGCAATAATGGCTTGTACTATTCTTTGCAACTGAAAGATGGAAGAAATTGATATAAATGACAATATCAATTTTAGAACTATTGATCTGTTTTAAGTTGATATCTTGCATTTGTTATGACCTGCTCAAATTTGAAACCTAATGCTTACACCTTCAACTGCTACTCAAGATCTGTGTTGCTCATCTGGTGTATGAATTAATTTCCAATATAATACAGCTGTAATTTGTAGATGGTAGAAATTTAAAAAATAATAATTGCTATTTGCAGTACTGAAATTCTTTCAGCTAAATATTCCTTATTTCTTTTTGTATTTTTTTAATTTCTAAGACTGCAGTCATTTCACCTGTTCCTTCTGTTGTATCTTTTACAGGTCAATGTTCACATACAGCACATGTTGTGCAGTGCATCACTAGAGTTACAGACAAGTAGTGATTGCTGCTGCACTGCTGATTCAGACATGATGTTACTGGTAGCCACTCGAAATGATCGTTTGCAGACAAATGGACACCAAGCAGATCATACCAAACATTGTAAGATTTCCTCCTAATACAACATTTTATTTCGTATTTCCTGTTTTTCATTTCACTGATGCCTATGGTGATTCTAACAAGTATATATTTTGTCTTGTTAACTGGCTTATTATATCATGACCACAATGAAATAAATCACTTTAAACTTTTGTACATTAAATTCTTTCAATTAATGACCAGTTGCCATGTTACTTTTACTGTCCTCAGTCTTTCTGCTCTAGTCTATTTGTGAACTTGGTAAAATTTTTTCTTTTTTTTAAACAACATATTTTACTTGATATTTTATTTTTAAATATTTGATTAAATAATTTATATTTTTCATTAATTTAAAATTTTTAAGCAAATACACAAGGTTTATCACATTTTATATTTGTATAAGTTGTGAGTAATATAGTAAGATTTTCAGTTTAAAATTTTGCAAGTGAATATTTCAGTTAAGGAAATCTGAGGAGAAATAAACTCAAACCATGAATCATTGAAGGTTGTGGCAGAAAAAGATGTAGAAATCTCAGTAAAAGAACTTTCAACAAACATCAGTATATTGATTGAAACAATTTAATGTCATTTTAAAAAAATCCCAAGGAAAAAGCTTCACAAATGGGTTTCATTGTATAATCATTGAAATATTTTTGCATGGTGGCTGAATTTGGAGGATAAACTGAAATATTAACCAAAACTGTTATTAACTTGGGACGATTATAATATTTACTAAGCTTAAGATCCAGTAGATTGGAATGGATTTATGAAAATCATGTTGATTCTGAAAAGTTATAGCAAGCAGTTTTTATATATTGTAGCTTCTTTCAAAGTAGTTGAACAATTAATGCACGTAGACATGTAGACTAGCTTGAAATGATGCATTCAAAAATCAAATATTGCCTAGTTTGATCAATGGACAGACTATTATTTTGGTGAATAATTCCTGCTTTCATGTTACAAAAACTGACTCAGGTTTAAATCAGTTGAAGATAGTGGCTTTATTGAATCAAGCCAATTCACTTAAGCTTTCTCAGATTATTATTTTTCTAATCTTATAAGAACTATGCCAATCAGGATAAAATTGAAGGAGTCTTTGAAGAATTTATCAGTTTTTGAATTGAGAATGTTTTAGCAAGGGGATTGTTTGTTTATTGTCAAGGTAGAATAAAAGTGTAAAGGCTCAGGGGGAATATTTTGATCAAACAAAATCTCCAGTTTTTATTGTTGAAATAAATCTGCAAAAATAGGTTGAACAATTTGATTGCATACTTACTTGAAGGTTATAGCAAAAAGTGTTTAATTTTATTTAAAGTAAGACCTATTATTTATTAGGAATGTGAAATATGCATTGTATGTATACATGTGTTATTATATAACCAAAGTAAAATTATCATTGTTATCATGGGAAATTATCAAGCAACTTTATATTGCTTTGCCCTTCACATATTCTTTATCAAAGCTTACTTGTCCAACAACCTAGGCCTGTATAAATTTTTGTATGTATACTCCTTCAGTGTTTTGGTTAGTTCTATGCATGCAGACATAATCTTGTTAATAAGCATGTCAAAAATTGCTGGATATTTATAATGAATTCCAAGAAATTATTTTGAAATCCTTTCTACTGACACTTTATTAACTAATCTGCAAATTTTTTTTAAGCTGGATACAAAAATGTGTTCCGAAAAAACTGTATTTTGCAAATACATTTTACAACTGCTTTTTTCTGATTTCCATGTGTTTTCCAGGCATGACTCAAATGTTTGATTCTCCTGCCCTCCCTCTATCTCTCCTCAACTTCTGAAAACTCTTTCTTCTGAGTTCATATCTTAAGCTTTTGAAGAAATGAAAAGGGTTTAATGACATTAAATCCTTAGTTCTTATTTTTAAATGGTTCTCAGTTTCCATGACTAGAGATACAAAAATGTTTGGGTGGGGTTAACAATCCCATTGGCTATTCAAGTTTGTACTTCTTATTTTGATTTTATAATTTTTATTTTCTCAATAAATGCTTGCATTATCAAATAGTTTCTGTTTGCTAAGTATAACTGTAAAAAATACCAAATGGTTGATTCTTTCCTTCCTGGTTTATACTTGTGGATTGGTTAATAAATGTGACACTATGAAAATTAGAAGTCATATGTAATTTGTAATTTTTATTGTATGGTAGAACAATAATTATGAAATTTGTTAAAATAATAAAAAATATATTTTGAAATTGGATGTATTAAAACAAATTACAACAAGAGATTAAGTGCATTGCTTGACAGATTTTAAGAAGTGTTCACAAGAAATTTTCAAAATAACATAGTGGAAAATTATCAAAGTAACCTGCTTTTGGTATTAGATGAATCATAATATCTGATTCATTTTTAACAAGACAATATAGGATAAAAGAAAATAGATAAAGAATGATTAAGAACAACAAAGAGATTCTTTGCTGTTGTCTAATGCAGTTTCTTAGATTTTCAGCTTGGATCAAAATCTGTTTGGTTCTGTAAAAAGTATTTAATAAACTTAAATTTTAAAGCCTTAAAAAAACTGAAAAAATGATATATATTCATGATAAAATATTTCAATAAATCTGTATGTAAAATAAAAATACTTCCAATGTGTATGCAAGAGAATTTTAAATTGACCATATCTGCTGCTGCAACTATAAATTGTGTGTGTGTATATACTAAAAGATAATTAACTAAAGATGCTCCTCTTTGGTGATTGTTAGAGAAGGATGCTTGAATATGTACCAAGTTAACATTTCCAGATTTTAGTATTACTTTTACAGCTTCATAATCAGCAACAATTATATGCTGACATACATTTGTGAACCTTTTTGAAGTTGTAAACATCAGAAGTTTCAGTTTGTGCCTATGATAAGCATAATTCATTTGAAGAATGTTTTTAAAGCTTGAAATAAGAGTAAAACAGGAACAATATTAGTATTTACAATTGATATCACTTGTTCTTTTGGGTCCTATAAATATTTACAGTGTGCGATGGGTAAATTGTTGCCATTTTATATTTTTCATTTTGTGCATGCGCATTGTTCGATTTTGATTTTCTCAACTGCACAGTATAGTTGGGCAATGTCTGTGAGAAAAAGAGCACCATGATGCAATTCATTTTGCCAGAAATTTGAAAACTGAATGCTGTACTGCTTGGCATTCATGCTGGAAGCTCCAATATAAACATTTCCAAGTGCAGAGTATTTGGAAAGAGTTGGATTAGTCTAATGGTGATTACAAAGGAGTCTGGTGTGATCACTAGTGATGGTGACATTATCCCTCCATTCATCTTCCCACAGGGCCTCAGACTCAACATGGAGGCCTACATCAAGTGCCTTGAGGAGGTAGTGCTGCCCTGGGTCAAGTGGGTGACTGCTGGAAAACCCTATGTCTGGCAACACTAGTCTGCACCATGCCACACAAGCAGGAGAATTCAGTCATGGCTGTCAGACAATTTCTGTGACCACATCACCTCTCACATCTGGCTATCTAACTTCCCAGACTGCAACCCCCTCTATTATGTGTGGGACACGGTTGAGGGAGAGACCAACAAAACTCCTTGTAATACCAAAAATGAACTAAAGACAAGGATTATGGCAGCATTCACCAACTTAAACAAGGAAACCATCCAGAAGAATTGAAGGAGATTCCGAAGTTGTGTGGAGGCCGTGGTTGAAGATGATGGCGATTTTATTGAATAAATTTACTCTTTAGTATTCGAAGATATTTTTGTGTAATTTTGGTAAATATATCTGTTAAAATCAGATGCCAGTGTTATTTTCATTTTTGTGTAATTTGGATGACAATTTATCCATCATACGCTGTATACGCATCTTTTTTTTTTAATTTTGATACATTCACTGATACCTTGGGTATATTAACCCTTATATAATGTCAATTACTATTAGAAATTGCTATAGAAGACTACTTAGACTTTATTTTAGTAAAGAAAACTAAATATATTAACCTATAAAGAATGATACTAATATGAATCCGCAACACTGACTTTTACCTCTCTGTCCATTAGTGACACATCAGACCAAGGTTGAAAAATCTGATACTAATAAGGAAAGGTCTGGTCAGCCACCTAAACTATCAACAACTAAAAAATTAGCAAAATCAAAACTTAAAAACTCTTCAAATGGAAAATAGGACAAATCAATATCCATTCATGATCAGATGATTTCAAGGTACATTTTATTTTAAAACAATGCAAAAATGCAAACTTTATCTATATGCAAAAGGTGTGTCAACTTGGTAATGAATCCATTGTACATTTGGGATACAACTTATATTGGACTGACCTAAAAGAGACAAAATAATATGAAGTGGGAATTGCAAGGTGAAAATCATTAGATATTGTAATAGGCAATATCTTACACAAATCAGAAAGACTGATGTCTGTTGATGTAGTTGTTCATAGCTGTAAAATCTGAGTGATCTCAGATTATGCCCCTGAAAAAGAAGTTCTACACGGAATTAACTAACTTTGTGCACCAAAATAAACCCAGAAAACTGTATTAATGAGGATTTTAATGGTACCTTAAGTATGTTTTGAATGCCTCTTCTTCATTGATAGTAAGAAGACATTAGCCTTTGAAACAGAAACCTCAAACAGTAATGGGAAACTCTTGTTAAATTTTTGTTATTCAAAAAGATATTCAATCCTAAAAACAGGTTTCAACCATCCCATGAAATACCAGATCACATATTGGAGACCAGATTAAAAAAAAAAAAAAAAAAAAAAAAGATTGATTTCAGCATATCAAACGCTTGGCTTAGGCAGTTTGATTTGTGCCAGGTTTGTGTAAAACATACACATACAGATCAATAAGTCTGTAGCCTGACAGTTATTAACTTAATTTTGATCTGAGATCTTCACTATATATTTTTAAATCTATGTAATTGATAGGAAAGCATTGGTTTAAATAAATATTTACATAAAATGAATACCTTCATTTTTTATCATTAGGCTATGGACTTGTATGAGCTTTCAGACCAATGTACTCTCGCACGCAAATCATTATAAATAATAATGAGTTTTTATTCCACTGGGATTTTATAATTTTGAAATAGAAAAGTGGGGTGGGAATTAAATTTATTGTATAATCTGCTAAGCTGACAACAGGTGTCTGGTTTTACTTTGGAATTTGCTAGGCTTTTCTCTTAATCTAAAAATCAATTGCTTAAGAACTGTGCATTTTTTCCAAAAACCTTATCTGCCATATCCGAAGATTGACACAGGAAAATTGATGATTATCTCCCTTGATGTGATAAACTACTGAATATTACAACCATTGAGTGAAAATAGTATTGATATTCTATTACCAAGTAATAAAAAGGACAGTGTAATATTATTACTGAAATAGCTGTTGCAACATATAGCTCAATGTCATGTATCTATTTTTTCAGTTTAAAGTATTATGTTGCAACAGTTTCTTAGCTGTAACTCTTTTACCATTTCTTCTTTCTTTCATGTCACATGCTTTATTCATCATAACCATTTTAACAGTAACCATCTACCTTGTGAAGCTCTCAAGCTTTGTGTTTAGTGAATTTTAGTATTAAAAAAGGTTTAGAATCTGAAGAGTGAAATCTGCTTATAAATTCTAGTTTTATGTAGAGTGAAACAGTTTGTTTTTAATTTTTATTCATTAATAGTTATCACTTCAAAGTCCCTTTTTAATTTACCCCATATTTCCTAAAGATTTACTAAAAAATATCAGTAATATTATACAATATGGAATATAGTGTTGTAGTCATAAATCCTGTTTGGCTTACTTTAGTGATCTTAATAAAACTGATACCAGATTTTTTATTTTTTAACTAATATAGAACATTTTCAAGTGATTTAATTTACAAGAAATATTTTTAATCAATTTTTTTTACTCTCAAATATTTTTAGAGGGAGGAAAAATGATGTTATTCATCATAACATGCAATTACAATTTTGTATTGGAAATTGATTTTTCTTCATATTTTAATCTGATCTTAGCCTGTTATTGCTTTTACATCTTGTAAGCCTTTCCACAAACACAGTAGAATAATATGAAAAGAATTGTATAAAAAATAATTTAGTAGTAATTATCATAGTGAATATCTTGAATATGAGCATTTAGAAATTGATTTCTTTTTAATGTCTCTTAAGTTCATTTTTACTGTTCTTGTTCAAACTTTAAACCTTATCATAGTAAGCCGTTTTATTAGATTTACAATTTTTGTCCTTGGAAAATTGTTGAAAAATATTCAAACCTGTATTTAAATTAAGTGAAAAGTGCATCTGAAACATTGTATTATGCTAAAAATAAATTGTCCTGTAACCCATGATAAAAGGAATAGAAATAATTACAAGTGGATTCTGAAACAAAAATAAAACAAAAAAAATCTGATGGTCATATTTTGGGAAGTGGGTTGGAGTAAGAATTTTTCAACAGCCCACCCAACCCCAGATTTCAAAACCTTAAAAAGATTGTTTTTCATTTAATTTAATTGAAGATGAATCTGAAGTAAGAAATGAGTTGTTTAAAATTTAAACCAATACATAAAAAAAAAAAATCCTTTTCACAAAGCAATTTTCGACTTTTGTCAGTTATTTGTAAAGTATTCTTAAAAATTAAGAAACTTGAAAGTTCACTCATTTATAATGGACAAAGCAAATATCATTAATATAAAGAAAATGACCTCCAATTACAAGTTACTAGGGCTGTTCTGGAAATTTTCTAGATAAGAAAAATGGTTGCATTTGAATAAAGTTTATACTTTAAAAATGGTTTGATTTGAGGTAATAAAATAATTGTTTCACAGATTTGAGCATAATTTTTCCCTCAATATGTAATAGGAATAGTTTTTATTGCTTCTATTTAGTATAATAGATAATGTGAAACCGTGTTTATGTAGGATTACAGAAATTATAATTTACTTGGTTAAGCTTTTTTTTTCTTTTTTCTTTTTTTTTTTTTTTTTTGCATACCTGAATATTTAATAAATAATCCATTTCTTTGTGTAATTTTAAGGTATCAATGAAAGTGACATTTGTTTTTAAAACAAAAAAAAAACTACTAAATATATCCTAATGTTTTAAATTTCTTTAAAATAAGAATCTTGAAATTTTATTTCAAAAATTAATATGGCTAATTGTCATTCACTCGTAAATTAACATTTGTTAAATTCTCTACTGTTTTCCATTGATTCAAAATCTGTATTGTTTATTTGCATACAGAAAGAAGTTTGTATCTGCAGGTAAATAATTTTGCATATTTTCCAGCAGAAATCATTTTGACTTTACAAATTGTAATTTCATATCTATGAAACTTATATCTATCTGAATGTTTTCATGATTTTCATCTGTGCAGATGGATCCAGAGAAGCAGGATTCTGGTGCTTGTGATTTGAATGGCGCTGACAATGAGAATATATATTTGAAGGATGCATGTACTAATACACCCCTTTGTGGCGACGTAAGTTGACTGGAGATATTTTTTTATCTTTTGATCCCAACTTGACAGTCATGCCCTTTTTTATTTATTCATTTTTCTCCACATTTCTTTAGTTTTAGATAAGGCAAGCTTTTAAAGATTAGTAACAAAAGCTTTTACTTAGGTAACTTGGGATGAATTAAAAATAAAACTAGTTTGATTCTTATTATTGGTGTTGTATTGTAGCACTGTCTCCATATTTCCTATTACATTTTTTGCTGCTTCTGTGTTACTAAATACAACTTAAATTTTTATAAAGCTGTTATCTCGGATTACTTATTTTGAAATGTTTTTTTTTTTTTTTTTTTTTTTACCATATGTTGAAAGAGTGTTGAATGATACATCACCTTGGAACTCTCTCAGAACTATTTCCTTATTCTTAAAATCTGATAGCATTTCAAATGTTTATGTATTTCATTATTAACTCTGTAGTGAATTTTGTTTTATTTGTAACATTGGTGTAACCATTTATCTTAAAATATACTAGATTGTGTGTATTTGTGAAGAGAAAAAATTAGATGCAATATTGTAATATTTTGAATTTCTTGTGTAAGAGGTTCACACAAAAAATATATATATACACACATAAACACATAAACCAACTGACCTTAGATATTAAATCAGTTACATTTTTAGTCCTTAAATGATTTGTATATACACACTGGATGAGTAATTGAAAATCCTTCACGATAGAATCACCTTAGAAATCTCAAGGACTGCACCATTTTCTTTTCTTGTTGGAAACTAAAAATAGAATTCAGTTTAAAATTGAAGTAAATGTAAAGGGTTTTCATTTGTGAAAGCTGATGTAACTGTTTCTAATGGACAGGTGGATAGTGTTGTATCAGAATAACTTTATATAGCTTTCAAATTCCTGAATGAAGAATTTTCAATTTTTTTTGTGTGTTGAAGCAAAATAAATCTTTTATCAGACAACCTATTTGAAATCTTTCAGCTGTGATGATAATTGTCCTTTAATGAATTCTCATTTTAAACTTTGCTTCTGGCAGCTGACTCAATCAACCATTATATTTTTTTTCTTCTCAATCAGGCCATACTTATTTACTTTAACTGCTGTAACAAAGAATAATAGAATGGTTAGCTTTTTTCCTCATTTATATTTTGTTCTTTTCAATTTTTACTCTGCATTTTCATGCTGTCATTAATTCATATCATGACAGAATAAAGACATAATCAAGGTTTTATTTAATTATTTCACATCACATCTTAATAGAAAATGGGTGCTTGAATTTGCTAGTTTTGTTCTGACATATGAGTGTAGATACATAAATTATTGGTCCTTGGTAACCTTTTCAATAACCAGTGAATTATAGAGCCAAATAATTCCCATAGATATTAAGCATATTTTACTCTGTTTCACTGCTGTCTGTCAAAGACAGGCATCTTGACAGTTTCAGCTGTCTGTATAGTTGTGGTCTGTCAGGGTGACTTGTGTTATCCTACCAGCCACTGGTTCCAATTGTTACAAAGAAATAACTTGAATGTCTTGTTGATGTACAGTGGTTGAAGAACATTGCTCTTCCCACCAGGAATGGTGACAATATCAATTTTCATCAATTCCAGTTACCATTTCATATAAATCTATCAGTGGTATCTGAATTTGTCAAGGATGAGTAAGGGTGGCTCTTTCAGCAGGCCATCTGAATGTCTCATCCACACCATCTTGATCCAATCACAAATTATCTCACTGTCAAACCAAATCTTTTCCTGGACACACCTTTATTCCTTCCAGAAATATCTCCTTAGTCATATTCTTTCTCCTAAAAACTAAAATATAGCAAGAACTTTTTCCAACACCAGTAGCAGTTAACATTTGTGGAAATCAATTTTTTCTCATTATCAGTGATCTTGTCTTTTGGACCTTGAAATACACTGTGGAGGATGTCAAAGCTCAATCTGTGACAAGTTGTACTTCTTTGATTATGAAATGCTGAAACTCCAATAAGTTGCCTTTGAAATCTGTAGCTATGTGAATTCATCAATGAACAACTAAATTATGTCACTCCTTATGAAGTTCTTTGTAATTTTCAGTTCCTTGCAACACATGTACTAATTCCAATGCTAACCAGTCTTTGTTCCTTCGCTCCTTTGATCAACTCTTCCAAATTTGGAAATGCTGATGATTACCTTTTGTCTGCCTTCTTTGACTTCAGGATGGATTGAAGTGAGGCACAAAAGAAGTTCAAATATTGCATTCAGAATATCCAGAGTAACCACAATCTGCCTGGTTCCTATTTTCCCTTCAATTTTTCTGCATTTGTTTAAGATGATCACTTAAACATCATGCTCAAACTGATAGAGAAAGTCATGTGTGCATAGGGAATTTGGTTTGCTATAAACAGTGACTGGGTAAGCTAGGAGTTGTCAGGGTTGACTTCCAGTGACCAATAAATGCTAGAAATTTTTTTTCATTCTTTTGTATGCTGTGTGTAGATGTAGTTGTAATAGTAGTGTTCACTCCTATTTTATGCCACTACTGAGAAATTAGCACTATCCACTGGAATGTGTGGATTTTTTTTTTTTTTTTTAAATAATTTTGTATCTCTTAGTGTGAGCTTATTTTTTCTGCAAACTTGTTACATTTTTGTAAGAACATATTCATGCATTTGCTCTAAATACCATGTAAATTTTCTATTCCAAAATGTAATGTAAACTGCATAAATTATTTTTAGTTTATACAGACTGTGGATAAAAAGTTAAATGTTAAGTTTAGCTGCCATGAAATCTTATGCCTGAGAAATGTTTTGCTAGAATTTTGTAGCCCAAATTTATACACAAGTATGATGTTATGTAATAAAAAAAATGAATATAAATAAATACATAAACATAGAAGAGTGCATGTAAATATACATGCAGATGTATTTTTGTTTTTAAATATCTGTAGATAGTAAATTACATATCGTCAAGTTTTCCACCTCCTCTTATGTTAGGTTATTGCATTTTAATAATTTTAATTAGCTGAAAATGAAGTAGGAAAATTTTTAAAACTGCCAATTGAGATTTTTTTTTTTTTTTTTTTAAATTTTAAACTATTTGTTCATTAGATATTTATCTTACCATTATCCAACACAACGTGAAACACTAGATAGGAAGGTTATATTGAGCCAATCTTCCAAGTTAGAAGAACCTGCAAGTTTTGAAAATTTGAAATCCTTGGTTCATGCAACAAACACTGCCACAGTGGAAAATATGCTACTAGTAATTATCTTACATTTAAAATTATTAAAATTGCTTATTTATACTTAACTGAAAATATGTAAGATTTTTACATTGCAACTAACTACATTGTGCTCTCATTGCATATGTTATACTCTTGGGATTATAATAACTGCTTGGCAGCTGTTTTTTTTTTTTTTTTTTTTTATCATATATTATGAATAACCAAATAATAACTCTAAGACTTCAATCCAATGTCCTAATTACTTGACATTCATTAATGCAGATAAATCTATTTAAATTGATCAGCAGCAGTACACTTTGTGTTTGATGATTATTATTCAAGACAACAAATATAAAAAAAAAAAAAACTCCTACTACTGTAAATAAAACAAGTATGACATAGTGATCAAAGAAAAGAATGTAGCTATAGGATTTATTTGAATTTCTACTGGTAATATGATTTTCTCAAGGCTAAGGGATGGAAGTTCAAATCTTACCGGATACTTATTCTTAATTTCAAATCTATGCTGCTTGGTAAATCATTATTTAATAACTACCTAAGATTTGTAATAAAAGAATAAAAGAAATGGGACAAAGAATAAATAATTAGTAATGCTTCAGATAAGAAATTCAAAGATTATAGTAAAACTAGTTGTAAAAAATTCTTTACTATCCCAGATTTTGCAATGTACAAAAATGTGGCAATTTTCTTCTTGAACAGCAAAGCAGATATTATTGAATTTGGGACAAATATATTGATAAAATTTGTTCTGTTTGTCATAAGATGGCATTAGGAGCATTTAGTTTTAAATAACTTTATCCAAAAAGATTACTTTTGATCTTATTGTGACAGCTGCCCTATCATCACGTATTAAAAAATATTTCATCAAATTTGACATGGGTTTTGTTTATTGATTCTAACAATAACATTGAAGATGCAAGAAAATAAGCAACTTTTTCGGTGTATTCTGCCATTTTATTTTAAAATGAAATAAAAAAAAAAATTTTGTATAGATATATTGTGGAGAAGGTAGTGTGAAGACATGAAGAAATGCATTCTGGGATACTGTCAGTTATCTGAAAGAATTCTTGTAGTTAAACTGAAAGGAAAGCTTTTCAGCAAATCTATTATAATTGTGTATGCACTGACAGCACAAAGTACAGAAGAAGAAATTGAATTTTTCTACTCCATGCTAGACAATGCCAAGACTCAGTGTAAAACAGAAGAAATTATAATTATCATGGGAGACCTGAATGCTAAAGTAGGCAAGAAGAGTGAAGGGGAAATAGCTGGTAAATTCAGACTAGGAACTCGCAACGAATGTAGAGAAAAATGGGTCCAATGGTGCATAGTCAATGACCAGGTAATAACCAACACCTAGTTCCAAGAATATCCAAGACAATTATGGACATGGAGAAGCTCCAGAGGAAAAACCAAAAAACTATTTAACAGTTAACAAGAGATTCAGAAATGCAGTTGTTCACTGCAAGGCCTATCCAAGTGCCAGAAGTGTTCACCTCCCTGTTATATGTAAACTAAAAATGAAACTATGGAAACTGAAGAAGCCTGACACAGCACCCAAATTGCAATACAACAGACTCATGAACAACCCAAACATAAAGGAAAAATATATGGGCAGTGTGAAGATATGAAGGGCAAAATGGAAATGGAAACTTGAAATAAGACATCAGCAAACACTTTAGTGACATCAGCAAACATCATCATCCCAAAGGAAAATGGATGAAGAAAAAAAACAAATGGATCACAAATGAGATTCTTGACATGGTACGAAGGAGACAGAAAACAACACCAAGACATAGAACAGAATACAGAAAACTACACAATGAAATAAGGAACAAATGCAGACAGGCTAAAAAAAAAAAAAAGAATGGCTCAATGAAAAATGTGCAGAAATAGAGAATGAGTATCACAGATAAAGGAGATATGCATAAAAAAAAATATAAGAGAACTAAAAGGACAAAAGATGTGCTCATCAGCAGGCTGCATAAAATCCAAGCTCATATTAGAGAAAGAAAAAATTCTTCAGCACTGGAATGAATATATTGGAGATCTTTTTCATGATGAAAGAGAACAATTGGCAATATACTGACTGGCCGGAAATATTAAAAACTGAAGTGGAAGCTGCACTGGCCAAATTGAACAGAAACAAAGTGGCAGGGCCAGATGGAATTGTAATAGAGATGCTAGCAGCCTTAGACAATCTCAGCATAAACAAGACCACAGAAATAATAAATAAAATCTACAACAGTGGTGATATATCGGAAAACCTAAGCAGATCTATTTTCATGGCACTGCCTAACAAACCAGGCACAAACAATTGTAAACTCCACTGAAAAATCGGGCTAATGAGCCACATAACAAAACTCATCATCCGAATTCTATTGAATAGAGCATGTAGCAGAATCAGGTCAGAGATAGGACAAGAACTGTGGATTTGTCAAAGACACTGGAACAGGGAATGTGATATTTATGCTCAGAATGTTATCAGAAAGAGCAATACAAATGCAGGATGACATGTACCTGTGTTTTATAGACTACACAAGGGTGTTTGACAAAGTATGCCACAAAGATCTGTTAGAACTGCTCAGCAACTTTGACATATTCAGGAAAGACATTAGAATAATCAAAAATCTATAGTGCCACCTGCATACAGATAGAAAATGAGTTCAGCAGATATACAAAAATAGAAAGGTGTGTAAGACAAGGATGTTTTCTCACCAGATTTATTCAACCTATATGGTGAGGCAATTCTGAGAGAACTAGAAATTCTACAAGGATTTGTCACTGGCAGACACAATCTTAACAATATAAGGTATGTAGATGACACAGTGCTGATAGCAGACATGGAAAGCAAACTACAAAACCTCCTACAGAAGGTAGTGGAGGAGAGTGAGAAGGGACTAAGCATAAACTACAAGACAGATTGCATAGTTATCAGCAAAAAAAAAAATGCAAATTACAGGTCAGGAATGTTAAAATCAAGCAGGTACAGATATTTAAATATCTAGGAAGTGTTCTAACAGAGGATGGAAAATGCAACACTGAGATCTGAAGACATATTGGGATGGCCAAAGACACATTTCAAAAGCTAAACAGAATATTAAGAAAAAGAAAAATTTTGTTGGGAATAAAGAAAAGAGTACTGAGCTGTTACATGATATCTGTCCTCCTGTATGGCAGCAAATGCAGAACAATCTCTTCAAAGATGAAGAAGAGACTCAAAGCAACAGAAATGTGGTTCTACAGAAGGATGCTGAGGATACCATGGGTAGAACATGTGAGCAACGATGTGATTTTGGAGAGAATGAAAACAAAGAGGAACCTTATACTTAACCCCAGGAAGAGGCAGTTGAAATTTCTGGGACACATAATGAGGAAGGAGGGCTTGGAAATTCTGATACTTACAGGATGGAAAGGGGAAAGCAACATGTGGCTGACTTAATGAGCTTGAGCAGATGGATGGCAGAACAGGGTATGGAAGAAATAACAAAAAGACAAAACTTATTAAGAGCTACAAGGGACAGGAGGAGGTGGAGGGCCATGATCGCCTATGTCCTGAAGGGAGATGGCACATAAAAGAAAGAAGTATGAATAATGGAATAGGTCAAAAGTGGTTTTCAAAGACATATACTGGAGATTTCTTGTGAACCAGTTGAAGTTGATAGCAATCAAATCCATACATTGCTTGAGAATAATCAGCATTATACAATGTCAATGTAAAAAAAATGTTCAATTTTTGAAAAATCATGACTGATGAAATTGGATACTTTACAACATAGAATAATAGATTGTCAGTTAGATTAAATGAACTCTCACTGACTACTAAATACTACTTTTTTATCTATTGATGATATGTATATTGAAAGGGAGACCTCTACAATGAACTCCTAAAGAAACAAACAATTCAAGCAAGTACTGCTTTTGATTAAACTAGCTGAAGACAGCAGTTGGTAAGAGGTGTTTAGAATTCTTAAAAAGAAAGAGCATGATATTCCAACAAAATAATGCTAAATTGCATGTTTCTTTAGGGAGAAGCCAAACATGTGTCCAAGTTTGGTTGTGAAGTTTTGATTCATCCACTGTATTCAAATATTGAACTCTTTTGGATAACCAATTATTCCAGCTTTTACAAAATTATCTAAAGGAAAAAAGACAAAAAATTCTCTTCCCTGGAAGTCTGCAAATGGTACATAAAGCAGTTATTTCTTTTTGTTTTTTACTGAGACAGATAAGATGGAATTATGGAATTGCATTGAAAGCTGATACAAGAGTGGAAGCAGATTTTAAATATATTGTTCAATAATGTCAATAAAAAATTTTTTTTTTTTAAATAAACTTTTTGAGCAACCCACTAGTAATATAATCATTATAACCTAGAATGATAATATGATATGAAATTACCAATCATTGAAGCTTCAAAACATTCATCCTTCTTGTAAAATTTTCATTTGTTGATTATATAAATTGTTGTGTAGTGATGATACAATTCTGAGGAAGTTGGATTTCAGATATCTGTAGCTATCTTTATAATCTTTATGATAAGAAAGTTTTGTTTACTGTAAAGTTTTCTACAAGAGAAATTGTTAATATAGGTCCTTGAACATATAATAGGCAAACAAAGCTATATATTCAAGCATGTTTTGTTGAATAACCTATATATATTATGTCTATTTATTTTTATTGTGGTTCTCTTCAATTCTCTAATCAACTTCTTAATGTTGATATTAAATTCATTAAGGAAGGCACAGTAGTTATTTCATTTCTTTTATTTTCATTTTTATTTTCCCAAGTAAGGGTGAATTGCCAAGGCAAAAAAAAGGAATGTAACTCATAATTGTGATTTTTAAAGACAAGATCCTAAAAAAAACAAAAAAAAAACTCATAAGCACTAATATATTCCCCACTGATTCCAGTAAAAAAAAAAAATAAAGAAATAAAACTAATTATATACTATACAAAATTTAATACAACTAAGTTAATCATAGGCAATAACTCTTTTCTGTTAACTTGTGTTTTGGAAAAGTGATTCTTACTATTTACAATTGGTGCCTTGTGTTAAATCTTGCTTATTCTAGTAATTTTGGTCATTTAATGAAATGTTAAAGGCTGACTTTAACAGAATACATCTCCATTTCCAAACACCACTGTGCTGTGATTGGATAGGATGATGTGTGGGGGCAAGCCAGCAATTGACTGGTACCTCCCCAACCCTGAGAATTGCGACTTTGTGTTTCCAATAAAATCAAAGGGAAATTAAAAAAATCAATTCTTCACTTTCCTGCCTGCTTTTATGTAGCAAATGAAAGTCTCACCAGTTGCCAAAAGTTTGAGTATGCTTAATTAGACATGCTATATGCTGATATAATGGAATTTGCATACACCTGTGTTCCCCCTCACTGGAATATGATTGGCTGGTGTCCGTCATAAATACTGATGGATGTGTAGGTACGACAGTCAAGAGCCTTAGTCTGAGATCTAAGTTTATAACGATGCACATTGGACTACGCCATTGATCTACACTTCTTACCTGCGACTATGACGCGTATCAGTCGATTATTGCTACCGTATTCTACTTGGTTATAGTAGCCCAAAACCACTTAGTTACTTTGTTCAAATATATACCTTTCCGGGACATATCATATCATATATGCTTTTATGACTTTTTTTTATTTTATTTTTTTTTTTTTTTTTTTTTTAGTTTACAAACTAACCTAACTGGCCTGAAAATTAAAATTATAGTTACAAAATAATATATGAATAAGTAAATAAAAGCAAAATAAAATATGTCAAGACAGCATTGTGGATGAAGAAGAGACTCTAGGCAGCAGAGACATGGTTCTACAGAGGGATGCTGAAGATATCATGGACTGATCATGTGAGCAATGATGAGGTCTCGAAGAGGATGAAAACAAGGAGGAATCTTATGCTTAACATCATGAAGAGGCAGCTGAAGCTTCTGGGACACGTAATGAGAAAGGAGGGTCTGGAAAATCTGATACTCACAGGTTGAATAGAAGGAAAGAGAGACAAGGGAAAGCAATGCATGACATACCTTTCTGGGGGAGGTGGCAAAAGGACGAAACTTATTGAGAGCCACAAGGGATAGGGGGGAAGTGGAGAGTCATGATTGCCCATGTCCTGAAAGGACATGGCACATAAAAAGATTTTCTGGAAAAGATCAACATTGTATATCAATTTAAATGTCCTTTGGGAGACTGTATCTTGGACAAAAAAAGTAAATACATATGTTGGCTTCATGACAACATTATTATCAAGATGGCTTACACTCCATATGTCGGATACAAGTTCAAAGACACATTCTTGTCCACCTTCGTAATACAGAAAAGTACTTGTTGATAATACTGATATACTACACCATGAAAATAAAAAAACAACCAAAAACAAAACTTCAAATTCTCAAGGCTCTCTATATAAGAAGCAAACAGCCAACACTAAATAAGGTTAGTTATGAATATAGCAATAGTTTTAAAATGTTTATAATAGCAATATTTTTTAAAATGTTTTTGAACTTGAATATATTACAATTATACAAATGAAAGTTACCTCCCTTAGATCAAAAACGTGTAAGAAAACACCATAGCTTCAACAGTTAATTTTTAAATAATTATAACACAGTATGTTCAGGTGTGTTTACAAAAAAAAAATCACAACATTAAGTTTTTTGTTTTAGCAATTTACCCTTGAAGATGATCTTGGATGAGATTGAAAGTACTTGGGAAAATAAAAATATGACACCTTCCTTAATGAATTTAATATCAACATTAAGAAGTCAATTAGAGAATTGGAGAGGATCACAATAAAAATAGACATATGTGCAGATTATTCAACGAAACAGGCTTGAATGTTGATGTGCTGCCTAAATCTCTCTCTCTATCCATATATATATATATATATATATATATATATATATATATATATATAATAATACAAATATAAAATTTGTCACTTAGCTTGATTTATGTTCAGCACTGTTACTCCAGATTTTTGTAGATGATACTTTGTGCAATTGTTTGATGCACTCATCAGGTGATATAAGCAAATGTTTGTCAATTTTCTCATTTTTATATTTAAAAAAAAAAAATCACTTTTTGGTGTCAGGTTGATTTTTTTTTTGTGTGTGTGTGTGTTTGTGTATACAGCCGTCCAAAGAGAAGAGTGTTACAAGAAAAAAAAAACAAGGACATTATGAAATTTTGTTGAATTTCTAGTTACAATTAAGTGATTCATTATAGGAGTGACTAGATTACCACCACAACTCGGACAAAAGTGTTATCTAATAATTAGTTATGCAGTTTCCATCGTCAGTTATTATTGAAGTAATATTCTAGAAAAAAAAGATTTGTGCCATAAAGTTTTGGTCTGTTTTGTCAATGAATTTTCTAAAATAAAATCTAAAGGGAGTAAATTGTGTGTTTTTATATATATATATATATATATATATATATGTGTGTGTGTGGCTTAAATAACTAAAAAAGAAAAGTGATTAAATATGTTATTTTATAATGGATTTGAGAATTCTATTAATTCTACAAGTTTAGTTACCTGAAATTGTATTTATTAGACCTAAACATAAAATATTTAAGAAGCAATTTAAACAACTTCAGTACAAATTCTTGTGCAAAATTTAAGCAACTTGTCAAAATCCTATGTTGCTTATATTGAAAAAAAAAATTTAAAAAATTGTGTAATGTAAATTTCATGAACTCCTACTCAGAAAAACGAATGAATTATTCTACTTGATTAATTTATGCCTTAACATAGAAAGGGTTAATTTAAAGCAGAACTTTCTGATCAAGTAATTTTTTTTTCTTTTTTTTGTTTCTTACAGGTCTTTGTTCTTAAACCAGGAACGAATAACAACGGATACGCATGTGACAGGGACATTACAAATAATTCTCAAGGAGAAAGGGTAATAACGATGGCAACCCAAACCCCAGAGGTAGAGATCCATGAACCAGATGGAGTGTTACAAGATCCATGTCACAGCAATGGACTAATGATGGTCCCTCATCCACCACTCTCTTCTATCTACCATGGCACGTGGCCAATTGCGAAAGGTAAATACATCTCTTACTATACGTTTTATTTTTGTATTCTTAAAAAAAAATATTTTGTCATCTTGTGTGATTTTCAACGTTTTAAGCTCATGTGTAGGTTTTAGCAAGAATTCAACAGACTGTTTTCTCTACAAGTTTTCACTTTTCATAGAAACCTTTTGTTTATATTTGTTATTATTACAACATTTCAACCATTGTGTCCTTTGGCTTTCATAAAGTGCTTCCTAATCTGGATAACCATCAAGGAATTTTGAACTGAACCTTTTATTTCTACCACAGAGGTAGATTGTCCTTATTCTATTGTCCATGTATCCAGCCCAAGGATTGAACTCATGATTACTATACCACCAAATTCATGAAACAATGCTTTAATTTGCTTGGTTATTGTTCCATGGGACAATACTGAGTATAGAACTTCAAGCTTTAAACTTACTCTGCCTTCTGCTGCTGTTTGTGCTGCTTGACTGCATTCACTGAGCTTTCTCTTAAAAATAAATACAATATGAAAGATGATAATAAAGAGAGATAACAGTAAATCCTCAGCAACTTTAAGGAAAAAAAAAACAAACTTTGGTGAATGCAGTCATGTTTGTAAAGCAGCAGCAGGTAGAGTAGAGTAGAGTAAGGCTCCAAGTTCTATACTAAAGAGTGTCTCACAGTGCAGTATCCTAATGGATTAAACATTGGTTCCTGAATTTAATGACATAGTAATTATGAGTTCAATCTTTGGGCTGTATAGATTCAGTGGAAACAGAGCAAGCAGTAACTGATCAGTGCTAAATACAAACAAGAATAGATATCCCTTGATATGAGTAGCAGAACAAGAACAATCTACTCTTCACAGATTAAATAAAGGGCTCAGTTCAAAATTCCATGAAAGTTACCCAAATCAACAAGAAATTGATGAAGGCCAGAAGGTACAAATGTTGAAACATGGTGATAACAACAAAGATGAGGACAATAGTTTAAGTGTAAATAATTGTAAATAATTTTAATTCATCATCCCATAAATGCATATAGAAATCTTTAACCATTATCACTCTGTATTTGACTTCATTTTCTGTACAAAAAAAGTTTATCCTGCCATTGAAAGTGACTGAATTCTGAAAGTGTGTTTGAATTACATAATTGTGTTATCATATCCTGCTATGGCAACAAAAGACAACTTTGAGTTTAATTAACAATAATGATACTGCAATTGAGAGGCCTTGAAAAAGGATGCTGTGAAAAGGGAAGTAATAATTAATAATGTAGAGTGCTAAACTTTAATTCTGTTTTGTTTGTCAGCACAAAAAAAATTGCCAGACTACAGAAATATTTGATGATATGACTTTTACATAGGTACATCAATAAATCTACAGTCTTATAATCAATAAATGTACTTTACACAACAAAGTTATTTTTCAACACTATCTCCTTCTTTTACAATACACTTAATTTAATTTTGAATATTAATCACATATGTCTTATTGATCCACCTCCATACAAAGCTTAATATGCTAGTACACTAAGCATCATTTTTTTATATATTTTAGTAATGTATTAAGAATATATTTTAGTGTTAATATAGCCATATATTTCACCCCTTAAAACTTTGTCTATGGTGCCAATAAACTTTTTATATCATATATACTTGTGCAATGCACAATCTCATGTATCGTGCACACTCCACTTCTCAAATTTTCGCTTATAAAAAAGATTTTATCATGTATCTCGTGTATCATGGAGTTCCTTTTTTGGGAGACCAAATTACAATAGACTAACCATTTTTCCTTCTATTTATCCCATCTTCTAGTTAAATAAGTTAAAAGAGAATGATAAAAGTATCATTAGTAACGCTATACCCGTTGCATAAACGCATACAGCCATAAACAACTGAACATCTTATAAATGTAAACAATGGAAAAGATACATATTTACATGCATTATTATTGGATGCAGTTAAATAAAACCTCAGTTTTATCAAAATCATGTTTATTTTAAATACAGCTGTACTTTTTCACTACAGTGACTGGATATATAGTTTGGCCAACAGTATAGCCAGGGCTAGCAGTACATACTCTAATTTTATATCTTTTGTATGATGTGATCCCCCCCCCAAAAAAAAATTAGCTTCAAAATTAGGTCCATGATATGCGAGTATATATGGTATTCTAAATTGCATCAAAATAATTTCTGACAAGCATTAATAAATTGAATTAATCATTAAAATAATTTTCATAAATATTTAGAATCTAATTTTCTTTTTATTGTAATATCGGTATCTGGATTTAAAGGCATTTGTTAGGACAATTATTTTTCTCCATTGCAGACTTTCCAACCAGTCAGAGTGATGGTAGCTTGGACAGCCTAGTAAATCATGACACAGCCAGTATTTTCAGCTTTAATTCTAGTAACACCAATGCTTCTGCACCTCCTGTGTCATGTACTCAGGCTACTCAGCCACAACTTGGGACTAAGGTGTGTGTTTTAAAATTATGATACTAAAAATTTAATATTTTATTTTTAATTGGTGTTGTTAATTATTTCAAACTTTGCTTCCTAAAAATTCAAAGAATTTGATGTGCTGGTTCATTTTCTTTACTTAAAAATAAAGCTTTAAATTTTGTTATGGCAAAAAGAAATTGTACAATTAATTTGATATTTTCCCAAGAGAATCAAATTCAAATATCAAAATTTTAATTTATAGAAACAATTGTTCTAATATTTATTTATTTATTTATTGACCACTGACGTTTGTAATTGTACAATTAATATCACCAATTTTAACATTGTAATAATTTTGTCTGCACTGCTTCTGTTTTTTGTCTTTCATTAAATAACTGATTTTTTTCTTATCATATCCTGATAAAATAGAAATATAGTTGTTTTGAGGGAGATTAAAATGCTTACCCTCACTAAATTTATTTGTAATATTGAATGAACTATACACAAAAACGAATGTTCCATTATGAAAGGCATTCCACATTAGGCTTAAAACAATGAAACATTTAAAACTTATTTGCCTCAATATGACTAAGCCAATGGTTATATTGTCTGTTGATAATAATAGAATTCTTTTAAGCCACATAATGAACATTTTTGGTGGTATTGTTAAATTTTAATACTTTTTATATTTTTTCTGCATTGGGAAGGCTTATAAGAGTTTTTTTATGTTCTTTCAGGTTGAGATGGTCTATTCATTGTTGTCCATGCTTGGCACGCATGACAAAGATGACATGAGTCGCACGCTACTTGCGATGTCCAGTTCACAGGACAGTTGCGTTTCTATGCGACAATCAGGTAAACGTACCTTTCTTTATTTACATAAGACTGAGTTTACTATTTTGTTTGTGCTTTCATTTATTATTACTCAGCTCTTATCTATATCTATACATTCTTTAATTCAGGGGATCTTTAGCATGCTTTCCTAATCTAATTTACTGTTTCAAACAAAGTAAATAAAGTACTCTTCAACTTTGCAATTTGTCTTTTTTTTTCTAAGGTTTCATATCATTGTCTAATAAATTTTGAAAGTTCTAAATTTTTTTGTCTTTTCTGCAAATTTTATCTTGGATTGTTTCCTGTGGTTATTAAAATTTCTTTGGATATATAAATATCAGCTACACTTTATAATTTTAATATTTTCATTTATTTTATTTTGCATATTTATTTTTGCATTAATCAAGAGGATTCCTATAGTTATTTAATTAATATTGCACTATTAGTGGAATTATGATGGAATTAATATTCCACCATTAAACTACCAGTGTAAAGTTTTTATTTTAACTTTTTATGAATAAATAAATATGTAGTTGGGAGGCATGGTGGAGTAATGGATACTGGCTCAGATTGAAGAATTGGAGAGCTGAGTTTGAATTCCCGTTGAATCCATTACATTCACTTACGTGCTAATACTCTTTGGAAAGGCATGAATCTTCTCCCTCCAGCTATGGGTAAATAGCAGAACAAACGGAGTTCTATAGCCTTGGATGGGAACTGGTCTATATGCCTCGTCAGTTATGTATCATAAGATACAGATCGCCTAAGCGTGTATCACGCATGGCACATAACTGAGTTGGTTTTACAAATTATCTCCCTTATTAAAGTAATTATTTCCCTTGTATTATCATTCACTCTTTAACTTTATTGATGCCTTTACAGAAAATGACTGAAATAAATGAATTCTTAACAATTCATACCACACAACAACTGAACATATTTAATTTGAGTACAGTTGTGTGTGAAAATGATATATTCTGTTGTAAATAGAGGTAATCTGTATACTGTCAATTTTCAGTAGCACTTCAGAGATTTTTTTTTCTTTTTATTATTATTGAAAAGAAATACTGTTGTCATTTGATTATACAAGATTATCTACTTAATATTAAAATACCAAGCCAAACTTTATCAGATATTTATATTATTTAAAATTTTAAAATGTAATATTTGATGGAGAAGTTTGATAGAACTTGGTCTTGAAATTTTTTTCTTTATAAAGCCTTCATAAGTGGGAATTTTTTTTATTGATATTTATCAAGTGCTTTTATTTTCATTAAGACAATATTTTAATGTTTCCTTTAACATGCAACTTGTATTTCTAAATATTAAAAAAAAAAAAAAAAAAAACATTCCTTTTAAATATACTTAAAAAAGATCTAGGGAAAGAGTAATTTTACATTATTTTCTGGATTTCAAATATGAAATAAAAAAACTTATTTTTAGATCTTAAAATCAATCAAACTGAACAACTGGAATTTAAGTTTACAAATAAAATTTTGAAAATTTCAGTCTTCCATATTACTGCAATTTCAGAAGTACAAGAGATGTTCACAATTAGAACTACTGATGAATAAAAAAATACTTTTATATATATTATATTTATATATATATATATATATATATATATATATATATATATATATATATATATATATATATATATATATATATATATATATATATATATATATATATATATATATATATATATATATATATATATATATATATATATATATATATATATATATATATATATATATATATATATATATATATATATATATATATATATATATATATATATATATATATATATATATATATATATATATATATATATATATATATATATATATATATATATATATATATATATATATATATATATATATATATATATATATATATATATATATATATATATATATATATATATATATATATATATATATATATATATATATATATATATATATATATATATATATATATATATATATATATATATATATATATATATATATATATATATATATATATATATATATATATATATATATATATATATATATATATATATATATATAGATCTGACAGTATGAAGAAAATATACTGAAAACAAAAACAAAAATCCTAATATGCGATTATGCTGTTTTAATGACAACGACGTGATCATATTTAAACGGAACACTGATTTTATAAAAGATTTCAGTTATCTGTTTGGATTGGTATTGCTTTTATGTCCATCGTCTTTTTTCATGTTGAATTGTATATGGTCTATGTTAATTATGTTTTATGAATATGTCCTGAAGATGGTCTATTAGACCGAAACGTCTGACGTTGACATTAAAACAGCATAATCGCATATTAGGATTTTTGTTTGTTTTTTCAGTATATTTTTCTTCATATATATATATATATATATATATATATATATATGAAAAATTTCTCGGAGTTAACCTGTAGAAAAAGACAATATTTATAAATGTAAAAGACAATAGGAAAACTAATAGTTGCCAATGCGTTTCGTCCAATGTGGACTTTTTTAAGGCAAAAATGAAACAAATTTATTAAACAAAGTAACTAATAATAACAAAACAAAATGTCTTTAGTGACTGGAAGAATTTAGAGAATGCTATTTTCATACTGTTAACTGAAAATTACATCAATTACTGTCACGTGTGGAGATATTGTTTTTATTGCTGTGTTGACAGATTCAACCATTTTCTTTTGATTTCTTGATACTGTTCTGTACGTTTATTATTAGTTACTTTGTTTAATAAATTCATTTTGTTTTTGCCTTGTAAAAGTCCACATCAGACAAAATGTGTCGGCAACTATTACAGTTTTCCTATTGTTTTTTACATTTATAAAATATATACACACACACACACTGAACAGTTCTTTGCCTGGTCCACTTCCCAATATTAAAATTTGTGGGAGGAAACACTTGGCTAGTTAGAATTTTTCAGCATCACTTGATATTTTCTTGCTTTTTTTTTTTTTTTTTTTTATGAAAGCCTAATGTTATAATTTATAAAAATATTTTAAATGTATTTCTGTGCATATTTAATAGTTTTTACTTGTTTGATTAGGACTTCAGTAGTAATATCATAACTGTTAAGACTGAATCTTTTTTGTATAAATGATATTTCATTTGCTTAGATGCTGAACATCTGTTGCTTTGGTTAAAAAAAAAAAAATTATGTATGTAATTTATTTGTTGCTTATCAGAATTATGCAACTGTGTAAACATTTGTTTATAAAAAAACGTTTTTTTTTTTTTTTTTGTTTTTTTTTTAGGTTGTCTCCCTTTACTCATCCAGCTGTTGCATGGCAGCGACAAGGACTCCAGTCTGTTGGGCAATACTCGGGGTAGCAAGGCTGCACGGGCCAGGGCTTCGGCTGCTCTACATAATATTGTACACTCCCATCCAGATGACAAAAGGGGCCGACGGGAAGCAAGAGTTCTGCGACTCCTTGAACAAATTCGGGCCCATTGTGATCAATTGAGAGATTCTTCATCAGATGAAGATGATGAAGAGAAAAAATCAAGATCAGGTATGTTTCCCCTTTTTTGTGATTTACAAACAAGAGATATCTCCATCTTTCACATAAATAGAACAGTTTTAATTATCAATGAAAGAAAACAGTTTGATAGTTTATAAATGGCAGTGTGCCAGAAGATGCCAAAATGTATATTTTTTAGTAATTGTTGTTTTCCGTATTCTTCTTAATATTGAATAAAATCCAAAGAAATGACTTTCACATGTAATTGAGAATCTATGACTTGTAAATTGTAGATAACTATTCCGAGTGCTATTACATATTCATGATTACTGTTGGGAATTCCTTTTTTGAATATCATTTGAATGTTCCTACATTGACTAAGCTTTTTTACTTTTTTTTTTTTTTTTCAATATATTATTTTATTTATCTACAAAAACAAATTAAAGTTTAGTTTTTCTTGTAAATACAACCATTAGAAATAAGTTTAAAAATTGAATTCAATATCTGCCCAATAAATGTTAATTGTCAATTCAAATAAGAAAGAATTGCATCAAGTGCTGTTTAGATTACTGAATTCGGTTTTTCTTAGAATGTTTTGGCCAATCCATTCTACAGCCTTTTTTCATGTGTGCAATCTGAATAAAGAATATTTAGCTAATATGGATTTCATTGTAGTTTGGTTTCCTTTGAATTGGAGAACATCCCTGCATATAAATAAAATATGGGCATAGATGTATGTTGCCATGAATAAGCTGAACTAGTTGGTATATTTCCCATAATTTTGAAGGAAGTGAGAATCATCTCTTCCCCTACTATTATCTGGTATGAAATCTCTCCTCTCTTTCCACCATTGATTAGAATAGGATACCTCTCTCTTTCTCTCTCACCATTGTCTGGAAAGACAAACTCCACTTCCTTCTCTTTCCTTATGAATTTTATATCTGAAGACTAAAATTGTAGAATGGTCACCAGGAGTATAAACCAGTATAAAAAATGAGTTCAATACTCTAAAAAAAAAAAAAATTTTTTTTTTTAATCTTAAATTAATAAAGACTTCACAAAACTAGAATGATTAAAGAAAAAGGTTTTATAATAATTTTATCTATACAGGAAAAGACAATATCTACTTGAATGAACATGACTAGCTGTTTGGGTTCTATTTATATGTCAATAGTATTTTTTACTAATTTAGAGTTGGCACACAATTCAGTCAATAAGCATTCAAACAATGAACTTGTATTTTTATCAGTCAATTTCTGATCAATGTTTTAATGAAATCAAGTTCAGCACAATATTATTGTGCTTTCTCTGAGGGAATAGAGAAAAAAAATTGTAATCAAACTTTGATTCTTTCACATGAGAAATGTCAATTTAGGTTTTGTCACTTGTTTTGAATTAAATTTATGTTCATAATTAACACTGGTTTTTCAAGATTTTTTTGCTTAATACTTGATGCATTTATTTTCTGTGAATCAGCTTTTATGAATTACATACTCACTTCTCAACCAACTAAAATTGCACTGATCTTTTCCTATGGAATAATCAATAGTCACTATTAAAAACTAGTTTACCAATATTTTTTTTTTTTTTTTTTTAATTGAAACTGACATTTCTCATTGAAAATGAACTCATATCAAACATTTTAAAAACTGTTAAAGTTTTTAATTTATATTTGCCAATTTTTTCTCTCACAAAAAAAAAAAAAAGTAATTTCAGTTGAGATCACATTCAAACTTAAAGTGAAATTAAAAAGATGGCATATTGTGATGTAACTTGTATCCTTTTCTTTTTTTAATCATTTTATCCAAAGCAAGACAATAAAGCCACTAAAACATAAATAGTTACTGAGTGTTAGAGAATATGATAAAAAAAATACTTAAGGAAAGAGAACAATAAAAGCACAGGAATTAAGAAGACAGGAGATAATGATTGACAAATTAAAATTTTTGAAGATCAAAGTTGACTGGGAAGAAAGAACTTGGAAGAGTTCTGCAAGCAAGAAGTGCAATAGAAGGAAATGTTAGCATAGAACTTATGATTACATCTAGCAGCCATTTCAACTGTAAAATGAGACCTTGCTTCCAATCTAGTACTGCACTTAAATTCATAAAGTCTAGGCACCATAGCAGAAAGTTCATCAGAACATTTACCATGAAAGTATTTATAGAAAAAGCATAGGGAAGCTACGTTATGGTGGTAGAAAAGTGATTGAAGCCAAGGTACCAAATTTCTTTAATGTTGAAAGCAACTTCAATGTTCTATAATCTGAAACTCCAGTGACTCAACGAGTCACAGGTAGTATACTTTAAATGAGCAAAAAATGTTGTAAATAAGTGTTTTGTAAATAAATATAAGTTTAATTTATTATGTTTCCTAAACTAACTGCAAATAAATGTATCTTTAAAATAGCTCTACTTTCACAAACTCTTCCTGAAAATAAATGTAAACAGTAAACACAAGGTTGACCCAACAGGTCATGAGTGGTCTAGTTGCATTTAAAACTGGCCAATTATATAAAAACTTTGTAATAACATCTCTCTCTTATCTCATGAGTTGATACTGTGAGATCACAAATTTGTAGTTGTCAAGTGTAGTTGGAAAATTTTATTATTGCTATATAAATGTATGTTGTAAATACTGTGACTAGTATCATTGATTAAGATCAGCACCTATCATAAGGTGTTCCTGATTGTTCAAGAGTAAGTCATTGTGATGAGTAAGTCATTGTGATGAGTTGGTAAAAGTTCACTTGTTGATCAGTTAGGTCAGCATAGACAACTTAATGAATTCTTTTTGAAGCTGATCAATACAGATGAGTTCATTTTAAGTCAGTGTGGAGGAGTAATTGGGAATTCTCTGCATAACATCTGCCAGTTAATTTTGTTATCCTTTACATAGTTGTCGATAAGTCTGTATCCTAATATAGAAAAAGCATTTATTTTGCACAAGAATTTTTATCATTATTAATTTTAGTATTTCTTTTATTTTAATTTATTACTTTACATCACAAATAATATGACCATCAATTTATAGCATTAAGTAAATCATGTACATTGAAAACAAGGAACAGTCTCTGTGAAACTTGAACTCACATTCCTTTCTGTCTTTGGAAGCTTATTTTTCTATAGCAGCTATTTTTTGAGCTACAAAACCTTTAAGATGGCAGAACATCAAAATCTACCCATCTAAATTTGTTTTTGATTTTTCTTTGATAGTTGATGCAATAATATTAAATATGGTACTAGTAGTAATTCCATCCTGAAGCAGCTGTTAATGCACTTAATATAAGGCTTTTTTTATAGATCATATAGGTCAAACATTATATAGTGAAACTTTATCAAGACTTAGCTATTAATTGTCAACTTATTGATAAAGTTTTGAGCCAAGTAAAGCAAAAACTGATTGGTCAGAAAAACACATGCTCGGATCCTCTAAAAGTAAGAATCTCCTCTTGGGGTTGTCTTCTTGTGTAATGTAGGGGTAATTTCCCTACATCACCCCTCTTTGCTAAATGAAGTCTTTGTTATAATTTTATTACTAAGAACTAGTATTATTAAAAACACTATGGGAGAATATGATATATAAATTCTATATATCAGACTAAAGGTGGGTGTGACACTGTTTGGGACACCCACATGGAGGAAGAGGAAAGTGTAATTTTATCTTAATCTCAAGTGTTTCTCTTTTATAGCCAGCAAATAGGTTATTTAAAATTTTCTAAATGGCATCCACTTTGATTGAAAAGGAACAGAAGAGTAAATGAGTGGATAGGGCCTTTTTGAGACCAAGTGACAACAAAACTGGGCATGGAGTGTATCCAGTTACTAGTCTACCTTTGGCAGAGGACACGCTCGTCTGTTGCATCATTCTTGTGTTGCCAGCTATACTTTGTGATGTTGTGATAAACAGAGGGTCAGTAGGGGGAAGAGCTGCTAGCCCAACATAGCAGAAGTTGTCGAAAGTGTCCTCTACTTACTCACCCAGACCAAGCAAGCAAAGCCTTGAATAAAAATACCTATTTTATTGTATGGGAAACGGGGTTCATGTTATCACTTCTTGATATTTATATTTATTTTTCAATTACCTTGTGAACATGCAGTGGACACTGGTGCAAACTAAAATCAAGACACAATGTGGGGTAATCACTGGCTGGTTGGTGGATGTGATTACACTGCATGATTACAATTGAATCACAAAATAGAAAAAAATCCTATGTTATATGTTTAGTCCTTCAAAAGGACATCTTCAGATTGTAGTCATTACAATTAAAATATCTTGATGTGCAAAGAAGTTTTATAAAAACCTGGACATTGTCATTTTTTTTTTTTTTTAATAGTATTCTTTTGTAAAGCATGCAAGCATAGACAAGTCATCTCTTCTATCAGAGTTATATTGACTCTTTTGAATTTTAAAATATGTGTAAATAATGGCATAAATGTTTAGATGGAGAATACTTTTATGGAATGGATAACAGCTGGAAAATAACTTTTAAAAAGTCAATAGAAATCAATAAAATTTAAAGCAAGATTTGAAAAAATATTTCTGATAAATAAAACTCCATCCAGTCAAGGTTATCCTTCAAAATGAAATATCTTTTCTCTTTTTTTTTTTTTTTTTAAATAGTGTTAGAACTCTTCTCTTACTGGTGTTGGACTTGAAAAATGTGTAATTGTTGATTGAAAATTGTGTAAATAAAACAATCTGTAAATTAAAAATTTTTCAACTTTGACTTTTTTTATCCGTCTAAACTCTGGTAAACAAGGTTTTTTTTTTTTTTTTTTTTGTTTTTTATGTTTTTTTTACAATGTTTAGCAGAATCAATTTTACAAAGACAAAATCTATTTGTATTTAACATATCACTTATTCCAGCTGTTCTCTGCTTTAAAATGCTGATTTTGACATAAGATTTGCATTTATTATACAAACAAGTTTATATCCACAATGTATATAGTTGCCTTTTTAAATTAGTATTATGTATGTGCTTCAACAATAAATAGATATATTCAACATGTATGGATGTACTGGGACCCTCTCCCAGCTACAGCCATAGCTCTATTATTCATTATTAATTTTTCCTTTACATTTTAAAACTAATTTTCTGCTTATTCTGATCTATTTTTGTTTTGGTTGAACTTCTTCTACAGCTGTGTCTGGTTTGTGACCCATTCTACAATATTATTAATGCTCTGTTAATATGAAAGCTATCAGTTTGTTTTGTGTGAGTGTGTGCATAGCATACATACAATACCTGTAAGTATAAATAAAAACAATCCTTTTTTTTTTTTTTTAAATATAATTTTTGAGGTGAGGTAGATGTGGAGGTAGTAACAATAATTGAATATCTGACCATTGATCAACTCAAAAGAAATTCTCTCAACTTATGTGGGCCGTGGTTGGCATTAGGCAACAGTTGGTGACTGTGACCAGCCATATGTAGAGTTTAATTTTATAGATCATTCGTAATACATTATTTTGCCATTGAACTGCATTTCATTAACTTGCCACTACTAGCAGACATTACACATACAGCCTGAATGAATGAAGTGTAGTCAGTGGATTACTTGCACTCGTATAGCTTCTTCGACTTGAAATTATAAATTTGCCTAAAGTATATGTTTTCATTTTCAAAGATTGGAGTTATCCTTGGTTAATTTCTAATTTCTTACATCATTGGTTTCAGTTTAAGAAGTCCCGTGCTGAATGTTTTTAACAAGATTGTAGTTGGTCACTTATCTGTTTATCCATTTCATCTGACATGATTCTTTAATCACTGATAAAAACCTTTGTTTTGGAAAAATATGATTTACTACTTGACTCTGTAGTAATGTACAGGTAAATTTATTGACTTTACTATTCAATTTTTTTCCAATTTTATTGTATTTTTAACATTGGTATTTATGTAACAACCAAAATGTTTTTTTGTTGAAGTGGGAAATGATTCTTGATTAAATGCTTTAGCTATTCAATAACAAAGCACATCAATAGAAATTTTAAAAAAATAAAAGGGAATCAAATATAAAACTTGTATATATCAGATATGACCTATTTTTCGTTTTTTTGGTATTTATGTCTCTGGCAAAAATGCTTTACTTTCTCTTAGCATTTTGTTAGAAGGTTTATATGAATTTCATTGGTGATCTTAAAAGGAAACATATTGGATGTACTTTATTGCATTCAGTGTTTCTAAAATTTATGTTTCTTACTTCTAGGTTCCCGTGCCTCGGATATTGATCATCATCCAGGCCCAGCAATTGCAGCACTGATGAAATTATCATTTGATGAAGAGCATCGACATGCTATCTGTACATTGGGTAAGTAGTGTTCACATTTCCTCTCCTTTTATATTCATTACTTTGAATTTACATTTGAAAAGCAGCATTTGGGTTTCTCCTGTCAGGCATCATGAGGTTTGATTTTTTTTTTTTTTTTTTTTTTCCAGTCTTTACAGCAGGATGCTACCCTTGTTTTTGAATTTAGAAAATATTCTTTTTGAGTAACACTTGAGCACTATCAAATACAACAAAGATCAGCTAGATAATAAAAGTATCAAAGTTGATAATGCTGGGGGGGATTATTGAAACCTCTTAAAACATCAGCATTTATCAAAGAACTAGGTTGTCTGGAAACGTCTGTTATTATTATTACTATTATTATAGAATAGCTTTCATTTAATATCATTCAGGTTTAAATTTTGTAGCTCCTGATTATGGAAACAAGAACAACTTTTCAGGCTTTTTTTTGGTAGTAAAAGGAGATTCTTGTTTGCTATATCAGAGTTCACAAATGAGAACTGAAAAAATCTAAGATTTTTAATGTCCAAATGATGTAAGAAAATATTTAATTAACATTTTGTTGCAAATGGTGCAGTCATCAGAATTTTTTATATTTTATTCTGCATGTTATATTTTCTCAAGTCTTGGCATCAAATGATTCTTAAAAAATACTTTGTAATTTTAGTTTTCTTGCATTTTTTTACTTTTGAGATAATCATTTCATGAAACTGAGCAATTTCTTAAATATTCTCTCTTTGTATTTGTTCTTTTATGGCAATATGCAATAATAGCAACCTATCTTGATTAAATTTTGTGTGTGTATATATATATATATATATATATATATATATATATATATATATATATATATATATGAGTTCGAATTCCAGTTGAATCCATTACGTTCACTTACATGCTAATACCCTTGGTGGAAAGGTCTAATTGTCTTCTCCCTTCAGCTATGGGTAAATAGCAGAATAGACTGGGTTCTATAACCTTGGATGGCAACTGGTCTAGGAGAAGGACAACTCTGAATTCAAAACCTGCAGAAGGTCATTTGGGAACCTTGGGGCACATAGTGCACCAGGTCTCTGTATTTGGTCCTTCAAAAAGTGTGGATGGTTCTGCACAAAGCCTTCACCACTATAATCAAATCATATCTGCTGGTGTCTGGCTGACTGAGCTGCTTGATCCTCATATGCCAAATAAATGGGAGAGTCCACTATATATATATATATATATATATATATATATATATATATACTTAATTATTGTTAAATATTTTGAGTAACTGGGTTCAGTTGTTAATTGTTATATAAATTAGTTCTGTTGGTATGTGTTGAACAAATGCAAAGTGCATGAGCAGGTATCTGCAACAGGGATTAGCTAGTAGTCACTCTAGCAGATAGGTTTACTCGGAAACAAGAAGCCAACTATTTTAAATATACATGAGTTTGGGACTGTTGACAACCCACCTATCAAAATCAAGATGCCATTAAAAACTCTAATGTTTACTACATTAGATTTATTTTATTTATGGCTTCTTGGTCTGTCCAAGAACTTTTCTGTTCTCTGTGTGTGTGTGTATACACACAATATGATTCGTTTTTGCTTTTTTTAAAGAAAAAAAAATGCTCATATTCAATGTGTGTACATGGGCACACATGCTCAATATTATTATTATTTTTTTTTTTTTTTTTTTTTTTTAAGGCAAAAAATGAAAGACAAGATTGCAAATATCTTCAAATTTTGAGTTTTAATTACTAGAAGTAGTTAGTAAGAATGTTTGGTCCCTTTTGAGTCATATTTTTAAGTGCTTTACAATCAACATCCCCACCCCCAAAGAAGTTTATAATACATTATTTTGATATTTAAAAAGCTTAATTAACAAGGAAAAACAGAATGTTTGTCCCTGTACCCAGTACTTCCTCATATTAATCAATGAGTATTAACTTATTTTCATTGGCTAACATAATTAAAATGTATAACTATATTTTATTTTGATGGATATTTTTTATTATGCATTATAAATTTGTTTTAGTTCTTTAAATTCTTAAAATGATCTCAATTCTGAAAGGTTTTATTTATACACCTGTAATCTTTTCTTTTGCTCAGTATTATGCTGACAATAATAATAAAAAGTATGATTCTTTAATTTTTAGATATTTTATGAATTAACATCAAGTAAACTGATATTAAAAGAATTTAAGATTTTCACAATTCACTTTGAAATCTTTGCTACAGGCATATATCTTATTTGTATAACTGACCAATTTAGAGGAAGCTAATTTTTATATTGCTAATACAAACATGATTGGTTTAACTGCAAATCCTTTATCAGAAATTAAAACATTTCCAGCCTTTATTGCAATCAGTTAATTAAATGTAAAATAGCTTTTTTTTTTTTTTGTTTATAGGTGGTCTTCAGGCAATCGGGGAGTTGCTGCAGGTGGATCATGAGGTGCATGCCAACACTACAGAGCAATATAACATTACAATGCGACGCTATGCTTGTATGGCACTGACAAATCTAACATTTGGGGATGGTACAAACAAGGCCTTGTTGTGCTCAATGCGAGGCGTCATGGATGCTCTTATTGCCCAGTTGCACTCCACCAATGAAGACCTGTGCCAAGTTGCAGCTAGTGTGCTACGAAACCTGTCATGGCGTGCTGACCTTGCCAGCAAGAAGATGCTGCGGGAGGTTGGTGCTGTGACTACATTGATGAGGGCAGCAATGCGTGTCCAAAAGGAGTCTACTCTGAAAAGTATCCTCAGTGCTCTATGGAATTTATCTGCACACTGCAGTGAGAACAAAGCAGATATTTGCACTGTGGAAGGGGCTGTAGAGTTCCTGGTCAGCACTCTTACCTACAAAAGCCCATCAAAAACTTTAGCAATAATTGAAAATGGTGGCGGTGTACTACGAAATGTGTCAAGCCACATTGCAGTCAGAGAGGATTACCGAAAACTCCTCAGACAACATGGTTGTCTTCAGATTCTGCTGAAACATCTGAGGTCTCCGAGCTTAACAATAGTCAGCAATGCATGTGGGACATTATGGAATTTGTCAGCCCGGTGCCCTGAGGATCAGCGTGCCCTTTGGGAGATGGGTGCTGTCTGTATGCTCAGGAATCTGGTACACTCCAAACATAGAATGATCTCAATGGGTAGTGCTGCAGCTCTGAAAAACTTGCTAGCAGCCAAACCTGCAACTTTGAATATTGATTCAGATAAGCATATGAAATCTAACATGCCCACCCTTCATGCTAGAAAACAGCGGGCCATTGAGGCCGAAATTGATCAGAACCTCTCGGAGACCTGTGAAAATATGGAGAGTCCACGAAATAGCCCAACAGAGACAAGGAAACCAGACGGTGATAATTCTCGGTATATATACTCTTCAGATGGGTTTTTGTTATCCGACATGGACGGGCGGCGGTCATTGATGAGGGCACACATGTTTATGCGAACGGGCAGTGGCGATGGAGCGATGCTTTTTGATAACAGAATGCGATCACCACACCGGGTCACTCGTTCAGGAAGCCAAGACAGTGTGGGCAGTGTCCACTCTGATATTTCACATGACCGCGCCCGTGTACAACACATGCTGGCTAAGAGCTCAAAATTGTTGTATGAACGTCAGGGTGGAGTTCTTGAAAAGAGAAGGGATTCCAGCCTTACTAGATTCACTCCTGAAGGTAATAGCAATGCCATTGAAAAACTGAGGAATCCTCAACAACACATGCTGGGAAGTGAAGAAGAAAACAATGATGAAACAATAAATTATAGTAGCAAGTATGTTGATCATGCAACACAAAACTGCATGGACCCACCCAAACAGAACCCCTGCCAAGGTGTGAAAATGGCCAACTATGCTGCTGGTTCAGCCACTTACCCAGCCCAGCAACGCAAGTACATGTACATGGTCCCTAGTCAGTACCCACATATGGGTTACCCTGAACGGCAGATGTATAACGAGCGAATGGTTAACTCTGCCAATGCCAAAAACAACACAGAACCACTGATGTCAACATATGGTGTGTATGCAGAAACTGATCTCGATAACATTGACCAGCCGACAGACTATGGAAAGCGGTATGCTGAATATACTGATGAACCATGTGCAGACAGGACCATAAATTATGCATCCACTTACAATGACCCAGATCCTAACTGTGCTGACTGTCGGCTTGAAGAAGCTCGTCGAACAAATGAGCGTGTGGAGCAGACAGTCCATACAGTTCATGATGATTCCTTGAAAACTTTTTGTACAGAAGGAACTCCACTAAATTACTTATCCACTGCAACTTCATTGACAGATCTCACAGGAAAACATGAAAAGGGAGACCTGAAAAAAGACATTTTGGAATCTTGTGCTGAAGATGAAACAAAAAACTACACTCTTGAATATTCTGAAGAAATGGGCAAAGCTGTTGGCAATGTAAGTGTTCCTAATAGCACTGCCAATAATAGTGGTAGTAACAATAATAAAAAGGGAAAGCGGCCATCCCATCCAACACCAAGTGGTATCCCAACATTTAGGCCTCCTATACAATGTGTTAAAGATTTTGCATCGGTGAAGCCCACAAATGAAGCTAATCCAATTCAAGTGGACATTCTTGAAGATCCCTGTGAGGGTTCACCTGACCAGGTGAAAACTTATTGTGAGGAAGGGACACCTGTAAGTTTCTCAAGAGTCAGTTCTATCAGCAGCCTGCATAGCAGTGATGCAAACGACCATGAACTACAACCACGGCCAAATGTTTTACAGAGTATCGAAGAGAATGAGTGTAGCACTGAGGAAAACCCGAAGGCAGCTATTACAGAAAAGATAACTCCTAGAATCAATAATATGGAAGCAGGGATGTTGCCTGGGGAAGACGACGATTCAGAAAAGCCTTCAAGTAACATGGTAGTTCTACCAGAAACAGGTTCTCCCAGTGACCGTGAACACAAAACTGTCACCTTTGACGACAATCATATGGTGGAGGAGACACCTTTGATGTTCTCTAGGTGTAGTTCTCTTGGCTCACTGAGCAGTTTTGAAGCCCACTCTGTGCACAGTTCAGTTGTTAGTGAATATAGTCGAAGAGCCAGTGAGGTGGTGTCTCCAAGTGAGTTGCCTGACTCTCCAAGTGAAACTTTCCCCCCAAGTCCCACAAGAAAAAGGGCTGCTGAGAAGTCAACTGCTGAGGAGCAGGATGATGCTGAACCCACTGATGAGATCAAAGATTTCACTGTAGAGGCTCCAGAGGGAGCTAAAGCTGTGCACCCAGTAGAAGGTTTACCAGCCACCAAGGCAGTTATTGTTGACCCTCTGAAGGTGGAGATGATTTCCGACATTGTAAAGATGGACTCTCCTGTTGTCTATGATTTGGAAGGTACACCTCCCAACTTTTCTGAAACAACAAGCTTGAGTGCACTCACTTTCAGTGACGAGGACTCTCTGGCAATGGGCAAGAAGTCCCATCTGAAGCCAATTATCAAAGAAGGCAAGTCAGATAAATTGTCTGAAAAAGATGACAAGGAAAACTCCTCCATGTCAGAAGTATCAGAGGGTGAGGAAGATATTTTGGCCCAATGCATAAGTTCAGCTATGCCCAGCAACTCTAGTAAGAAGATTCGTCGTAGTACATCAGACAATGCTCTCAAAAAGAAATCAGATTCTTGGAAGAATGAGAATGTTGGCAATGCCAGATCCAAGCTTCTGGCCAAGCCTTCTCTCAGCACAGACAGGACCAATTTTGGTTCACTGAGGCTGAAGAGCTGCTTGCGGAGCGCATCAGTTCAGAAAGATGATGATGAGCTGCTAAACTCTGATGCGGTCAAGTCTTATGCAACTGAGGGCACCCCGTTGAATTTCTCGCGCACCACATCCCTGAGTGACTTGAGCATTCTGATCCATGATAGCACTTCCCCCAAAAACACAGGGACCAAGGATGCCGAGGAATCTGACAACAGTTCTGTTTGTGATGAGAATGATAAGCTTCTGTCCGAAATAATCCAATCCGCCAAACCAAAAGGCAAAGCGGGTCGGAAACCTAATATTCCTATGGATCGAACTGCTGAGGGTTCGGAAAGCCAGGAGAAATTTCCTTTCCAAATCCTATCTTATAAGGAAAAGAAATACCCAGGGGCAAGCACTGATTCTGTAAAAACTTATGCTGTGGAAGGCACACCCATCAACTTTTCCAATGCTACGTCTCTCAGTGACTTAACCATCGATTCCATTGAGAGTCCTGAGGCTGGCCTTGGTCTCAAAGATTCCAAGCTAAAGACAGACCACCAAAATTACACCATTCCAAATGGAGAGTCTCCAATATTCCCATTGAATTGTGCAAATGATTCACCAAAGCATTACATGATGGAGGGGACGCCAATCACATTCTCTCGCAATGACTCTCTCAGCTCTCTTAGTTGTGATGATGCTGAAGATGTGTCGTTCAACAACCAGCCAGGTGGCAAGTCAGGAAAGACCAGATCTACACTGCAACCCCTTGGTCCTAGATGGAAGAACAGTCCCAGAAGTGGATCCAAACTGGCTGATAGTAGCTCAGAACTTAGCCGGAAGGTGGTAGGGCAGTCACAAGATGAGGTCAGGCCTGGCATTATGGACCCAGAAGGCTACCTCAGTGACGAGGTGCCAAAAGAGTTTGCTGTTGAAGATACCCCTATATCATTTTCTAGGAACTCTTCTTTGAGCTCGCTAAAGGGCAAGCATCGTGGTGAAGAGCGTCCTCAAAGAAAAATGTCCGCAATGAAAGCGCCTTGTCAAGAGGCTGGTATTCCTGATCAGAAGTCCTCATTCAAAGTTGAAGGTACACCTCTGTGTTTCTCCAGAAATAGCTCCCTCAGTTCACTGAGTATTGAATCTGTCTCTAATGACTTTTCTGTAACCGAAGAAGCTTTGCTTGAGGCCTGCATCAGTTCGGCCATGCCCAAAGGAGACAAGACAAAAACGGACAAAAACACCTCAAAGACGCCTTCCAGGCTGCCCAAATTAAATTCTCCTGGGTCACTGCCAAGTCCAGATCCTGTTGAGAAGGAAAAGAAATCCTTAGGGGTCTCTAGAAACGAATCTTTGATGTCTCGTTCATCAGAAGATTACAACTTGAAGCAGCATGCAAAGGCATCCCTGGGATCAGAGCCACCATCTGGAAGACGAACACTGGACATTGTTGGCGGTAATGAATACTCTAATGCTAATAACTTGCAAAATGAGAGTCTGCGGAAGTCGACCAAATCCTGCAGTGACTTCTCTACCAATTCAGTTGTCGAAGCTCGCCAGAGGTTTGGCTGGTGCCGCTCCAAATCGCAGGACAGTGACGGATTTCTCAAGCACAAAAAGGACTGCTCTAACCACGAAATTGCTCAGGCCAGCTCACTCTCGAACCGGCCATTTCTTGGCCTGCTGGAGACGGCTACGCAGGATGGTACGTCTTCCAAAGACAATCGTTTGCTGGAAGAGAAGCAGAGGTCCGAAGAAGAAGTCGAAGTAATAAGTTCTTTGCCACACTCTATAGATGCTGATTCTAATGGCAGCATTGAGAAGGTGGACAGTGAAAAGTCTGAAGCTGCTGATGATGGTCACTATGAAAAGCAGAAAAGGAAGGTCACAAAAGATGACAGCATGAATGCCTCCTTCCCAGAAGATCTTGTTTCAGATGAGACGAATGTGTCCGATGAGCTGGACACTGAAGAACTTCCCATTGTGAAATTGCGAGGGGAAGAGCTGAACTTGACTGATGAAGATAAAGACAGAAGCTCTTTTGAACATGAAATCTCTCCTGAAGAGGAACGAGCTCTTGAAGAGAATGCTAGTCTGGTTGTCTGTGAACTCATCACCAAAAGAGAGCTGTCTAGCAGCACATTTGACGAGGATTCGTTAATTGAAAATGAGAGCATATCGTTAGTTTCAAATGATTACACATCAGATACTGCTTCTGAAGTTTCCATAACCTGGTCCAAAAATTCTGAGGACTTAAGTGAGTATTCTGGCTCTACAGTCTCCCAGTCAGATACAAGCAGTAGAAGGGCACGCATAGTAAAGCCCACTGTAAATCAGACTGAAACGCAAGTAAAACAGGAGCCTGAGGGCCCAAAGTCTGTAAGGGGCAGACGGAAACCTTTATACAGTCGCAAGAATGCAACCACTCCTGTAAAGGTGACACCAACTAAATCTGACAACACTAAAGTTGTGAGGCCATCTACTAATACCCGTCAACAAAGTGGCACAACAAAGTCCAATCCCAACAGCCCAAAGAAAACAACTGCAAAAAGTTCAATTAATTCTTCCACTGATATTCCTGTCAACAAGGTTAATCCTCGAACTTCAAATGTACGCCGATCCTCTGGAAGTGGTGCTCGGAGCATGTCTCCAGGTGGACCTCTTCGATCTCAAAACAGCAACAAGCAATCGGCAGGATCAAAACTACCTGTTGTCAACGGTGATCACCCAACCCGTGACAGCAGTACTACAAGGGGTCAGTCTAGTCAAATTGAGAGACCAAAACCCCCAATAAAGCAGGGCACATTCACAAAAGAAACTCCAACATCTAATGGGACAAGTGAAACAGATAAAGAGGACCAGACCAAAACTGATGTTGATACCCCTCCTGTGAAAATGAGAGAGAAGAAAACATCATCAAGCAGCCCAAGAAGTTCAGGAGGTTCCACAGGTGGTAGTCAGAGAAATTCTGATACCACTCCACCTGAGTCATGGACAAAAGCTCTGGGTTCTTTTAATTTTATTGTTGACACATCTCATGAACAAGGTTATCATGCACCATTTGAACAAATTCAAATGCAGAGAAATTCACGTGACCCACCTCCAGCTTTACGCCAAACAAATCCTAATTCTTCAAAGAATCCTGTTACAAAAACGTCCCCTGCACCCAAAAGCAGCAAGAGTAGCACATCTAGCAAGTCTGGCATTGGTAGTTTGAAACGGAGCACCCTGTCCAGTGTCTCCAAAACTGGCAGCAGCAATTTGGACAAAAGTAATAGTAATTCTACCGGAAATCTCAAAAAGACCAACAGCAAAGCAAGCCTAAAGAAATCAGACAGCAATGCCAGTCTGAAGAAGTCAAATGATAGTTCACGCCCTTCAACGCCAACAGGTAAGAAAACACCTTCAAGTTTGGGATTGGCACGAAACCAGAGTTCTCCAGGTGGCTTCCAGTCGAAACGATCTGAGACGTCTAGTAGTGTACGGAGCACTCCACAGTCATCTGCTGTGGAGAGTAACAAAGCTTCCAGCGCTGGAAAGAAGCCTGTGACTAGCAAAATTGCCAGTCTATGGAAACGGAGCGAGTCTCAGGATTCTGGATCACCGCCAGAAGTAAAGCCTGCAAAACCTCCTCGTCAGCAACGATCGCATTCGACCGGAGGGGGTCAAAGGAGTCGACTGATACCACCTCGGATCAATAACAGCAATAACAACAATAATAATAAAAAGTCGGCAACTGCTTCACCTATTTCCCAAGGTCTAAGCCGAACTCATACTTATGACAAGTTGAGCTCCTTTAGTGACAACTCCCATATTGTGCCAGGAAAATCTGGAGACAAATCTGCAGTAGAGTCCAAGGTTAGCAGTCCTGAGGGAAGCTTGAAGGCTGTGCCACCAGCATCAAAGCATGTAGAAAATAAGGATGAAGAGAAGGATCATATAATGACAAAGACCAACTCTGGAACTTGGAAAACCCAGAAATCACGTTCTGAAGCTCGCAGTCTGCCTGACGCCGACCAAACTTGCCGTGCCCAGGAGAAATTAGCTGAATCAAAGAAGAGCACTGCCAAAGTTGCTGTGACGCCACCTGGCACCTGGAAAAACGGCAATGCTTGGGACAATGAACAGACGGCGCCAAGCACGAATGATGAAGAGGTCTGGGTGAAGAGGAAGGAAGATGAGAAGCAGAATGATGAAAACAGGAAGCTGTCAGAGGAGAGCTATGGTGATGTGAAGGAGATCCCTGAGAAAAAAGCTGGAGTGATTCGACATGTCAACCCAAAAATGCCTTCTCAAAACAAAACTGCTTCAAAAGAAACTGTGATAGATTCTCTTCCTCCTGAAACAAATGTTTGGAAATCTGAGCTGATTTCTCCACGGAGTGAACTGAAGCGAACAATCTGCTCCGACATCCGAACAAGCCCCCAGTGTTCCATATCGGCAGCGATTGTCTCCCCTTTCAACTATACTCCCAGTGCCAAATCACAGAACAATAACACCCTTAATAATAATAACAACATGAATTCTGCAGATCAAAACAAGATTCTTCAGAAATCTGTCACAAATGGGAGTAAGCGTTCCTCGATCCCTTCCCCCTCAAAGCATGCCACAAAGACTGAAATGCTGCTTGCTAGAAGGCGACAGAACTACATGACAAAAATGGAAGATACAGGTGATGCCGGGGAGGATGAGACAAGACGGTCATGTCGTGTCACAACTGTATAACAAAATGGAACTAAAAAAAAAAAAAAAATAGAAATCTAAAATGGTAATTCTAAGAACTATAAAGACAATAGATTTGCTGTTGTGGTTAATTTAAAAAAAAATGGAATTTAAAAAAAACATTAATTTTTAACAATTGCAAAAAAAAGAAATTGATCAAAGTTATTAAAAAAAAAAAAAAAAAAAAATCTATTATTATTTAAAAATCCAGAAAATGTTAATTGAAAACCTGCTTGATTAATCAATCTCACTTGTAGATGAAAACATCCCAAATCCTTTCCCATCTATACTTGTAATCTCTTTACACAAATTTATCAAATATGTCACAAGGAAAAAAATTAAGATAAAGGTAAGTTTAAAAAAAAAAAAATGAATTAAAAAAAAAAAAAATTAAAAGGCCTTGTATAATTCAGAATTTATATTTATTAAGGTGATTCACACAATTTTGCACTCTGCTGTACGGTCCAGTTGTGAGAAATTCAACTTTAAGTTTTATCCCTGCCTCCATCTTGTTTTTGCATTTTCAGGTTATGTTGGGAACAGACTTTTTTTTTTCTTTAAAATAAAAAGTAAAAGAAAAAAAAATGTTAGTGGGTGAAAGATATCAGAACATGAATTTCACATGCATTTTACATGAATTTTACATGCACATGCCAAAGCACAAAAACTTTAGATGTACCTACTATTCTTATTAACATTCACATCAAAATCATGTCTATGATCTTAAGATTTCTTCATGTTTATTTTTCATTTTCTCATTACCATTCTACATAGTCTTTACATTACTATAAACATTTACCAGCTTATCATTTCTTTGGCAATGCTTACTTGATTTGACTAAATTTGTACATTAATATCTAAAATGTACTTCACTTTTTCATTCATCTTGACCATAGATAAATATTTTTGTCAACTAACCTTGACAATATGACAGGTTTCCACTTGTCCTCAAAAGTAGCCATGTCTACTTTCAACAAACTCTTCATTTAATACACACTTGTAAAATCACCATAATTCAAGGTTTGTATGCACAAACTAATTTTGATACCAACCATAAGATTTACCCAATCACAGTAATGGTCTTTGCAGCTTTCCATATATAAAAAAGTTGACTACAGTCAAGAAATGTAAATCATTATATAAAAATAATTATTTTATAACACCCTGATGTTAAATAAGTGTATCTACTTGTCATCTGAGGTTCTTAGTAATCATAGAATAATTGCTTAATTTATAATAATAATTTTATTTATAATAATAATTTATAATGTTGCTGTAGATTCAGATTCTCCTGTGACTACTATATTTTTATTTGGCCTCAATTAAAGAAAGATTAAGAATATATTTTTGTAGAAGTAAGTCTCTCTCTCTCTCTCATCCAAATCTGCTTGGTAGATGTTTTTTTTTATGTGAGAATTTTAAGTGCTCTAATATTCTGAATTCACTTGGAAGAGGTTTTATTTAACTAGTAATTTGTTAGCAATGAAATAAGATAAAAAGGAATAGATTTCTGTCTGGCATTCATTCCTAAATTGTTAAAATTATCTAGTTTCCAAAGTAAGTAATAATTTTTATACTACTTGTTATTAAGAAGGAAACAATTTTAAGAAAATAACCAAAACCCCAAATTTATGAAGCAAGCATTTAAAGCTATGCCCACCTATAAATTCTTTTTTGTATTATAGGTTTTACTTTTAATGAATCATTACCAACAATCATCTTTATAATGATTTTCTTTGATACACACAAACATTGTGGCTGTATTGCCTACATGTAATGCATTCACTTGAAAAACTGTTAAATAAAAAGAAACTTGTGCATTATTGATTAAATTTTGATATCTAATTTAAAGATTTTATTTTAAAGGCCTCTAAGTAATAAGATTTGAGTGTTTGATGAAAAGGAATATAAATACTTGCCCATGTAAACTAAATAAAAAAAATAAGTTTTTGGTTAGCATCTTCTGTCACTCACAAACTTGTCATTTTCACAATTGGTGGTAAACATTTTGCTAGTGTTTGCTATAGACTATATTTTTTCATTTATTTTAGCATGTAAATGTTTTTCATTTGAATTATTTTACTTGCTAATTTAAAGAAAGGGGGGAAACAAGTATGTGAATACTTAATTGATTTATATATATATATATATATATATATATATATATATATATATATAAAGACACATTTTAAAATGACAGCTGTAAGTGATATGCTGGGTGTTAAGATTTGCTTGTTTAAGACTGGAGGCCCTTAGGTTTTTTAGACATCACCTGCTTTGCTCCTGTTATAAGGCAATATTATCAACTTTAATATAAGTGAATTTGTGTTGATGTATTGGGACAATATTTTACAGGCTCCACAGATGTTACAAACAAGACTTTTCTACATTTTCTACATCTTTAGCTTTGCTGTTGTGATAAGGCACAATATATTGATTTCATTTGTGACAAAGCAATATATCTGTAAGGCTGCTGATTTTGATATGATGTGTGCTACAGATTTTGCTGATGTTAGAAAACAGTATGTCTGTTACACATCTCAGTTTTTGTCGGTGTGACTAAACTGTGTGTTACAGGCTTTGCTGATGTGATAACAGGATTTCATGTAACAAATGCAGCAATGTATTTTGTGACATGACATTTTTTTTTTTATGTGACAAATTTTAGATATGTCATAATAGTATATAATACTGTAACAGCTTTGTAACAATGTATCACATCACTTTGCTGAAGTAACAAGTTACATATGAAGTTTTTATGATGTAAACAGTATTTTGTCAGCTTTTCTGTAGTTTTGGGTAGCTAATTACACTTTGAGGGTTTTTGCTGATGGCAGATTGTTTGATACCCATCACAAACCTTTTGTTTGTAGTTAGTCAAGTACAAGTTGCAAGCTCTGATGTAGCAAATAAGACCTGTTTGGTACACATCCTTGGCCTTGCCAGTCTGGTAAGGCAGCACAATACATGTCACAAGCTTCAGTGTGTCAAAGTACACAGTATGTTTGTTACAGGCTTTGCTGATGGTGTGACTACTATAGTACATCATTCTGCAAAATAAAATGTGACAAATAAAGCAGTGTGTTTGCTACATGTTACAGGCTTTGGTGATATGATTAATTTAGTTACGTGGCCTGTGGATGCTGCCCCTTATGATATGGTTAAACCATAACAGTATTGAAGCTTTAATTTTAGTCCTTATAGTTAGTTCTTCTCTTAACATTCAAACTTGATAAGTCCATTATTTTTCCCCTTTTATTTATTTATTTATTTATTTATTATATATATATATATATATATATATATATATATATATATATATATATATAATTCTGAAGTAAATTTTATTTAGGTTTAATCATGATGAAATATATGTAAATAAAATTAATGATGATTGAATATATATTAATGTGTTTTCATATCTATTGCTTCACAAGACCTGAGGATTTAAAAAAAAAAAAATATTTAAACTCCTCATCCCAGAAATTCAAATGGAAATCTGACATTTTATATTCAAAGAAGCACCTGTAAAATTTTTTAAAGTTTAACTGTTTCTTCTTTTTCTTTCCTCAACCAAATTCTGTCTTGTCAGAATGCATTATTGCAACTTCTTCTACTCACCCCACCCCAAAATAAAACATATTTACCGAGTTAATTTATAAACCAACTTCAGAATCCCCCAGCTATTCTTTTACATTTTACTTCTAAATTTCACCCATTGCTGATGAAGACATGCATAGCCTGCTTAACTGCACTTTAAAATGAAATTTCTTAACAGGATTTCATTCCATTTGCATATTTTGTAGCAACTTGCTTTTTCACTGTACATTTACCATCACCTCCTGGTGTTTCGCAAAAGATAATTCTAGATGCTTAGTTGCCTGCAATACAGACTTGAAAAGCAATTTTTTTTTTCTTTTTTTGCTTTACATTGCTAATTCACTTTGTAGCCAGGGTCAAACAATGAAATGGGCTCGGATCAGAGTATAATATTCCAAGAATTGTAATATTCTAATGATCATTTATACTTTCAGTATGTACAAGTTTAAAAACCATTTAATGCATTCAGATTGTCCATCTGTGGTTAATAAAAATAAGTAGCAGTAATTCATTGGAATATGGTTTCTCATCACAGATAAATATCTCCATGATTTCTTTAAAAAAAAAAAAAAAAATTGAAGCATTTGCTTTTTTACCTAATTGAAGTAAATGCCTTGATAAGTTGAAATAATGAAACTTGATATAAAAACAAATGGGCATTTCTACTAATAGTTCTCAAGCTATTTATTTCAATCATTGAAGTAGCTTTAAATAAAACTTGAAATTTTTCCACATAAAACTGATAAAATACATATATGCTGGACTTTGTCATATATTAACTTTAATTACAAAATGATTAAAGAATGTCTTCTTTTTTTTTTTTTTTCCATGTTACTGTGGATTTTGTCTAGGTGTTCATTACTGAGCCCCATTTTTGACCCTTGGATGTTACTTATATAAATTTCAAGTCACCTGCCTTTTCTATAATCATTTCCCATTTCGGATCAATGAAAATCTCACCCATTCACGTTGCCAAAAAAAAAGAAAAAAGAAATCATTGTGCAAGTGATAGGTGCACAAGAATTATAGCCCACATCGTCTCACTTTTTGGTAGTCAGTGTTCTGATTAAGATGTCATAAACTGACATTATCCCTTGGTCTCTCTCCTTAAGCATAATAAAAAAAAAATATTCTTGTGAATATTACATTATCATTCATTTTTGTTCATCTGATGTAATATTCATAATTAATATTTTTTTTTTTTTTAATATATTAACCCTTCCAATTTGGAAAAGGAAAAAAAAAAAATTGTTTCTTTATGATAAGGGATACTTGGAAAGATCCCGAAACAAAAACTTATTTACCTGCTTTAAACAGGATTGTTTTTTTTTTTTTTTTTTTTTGTGTGTGTGTGTATATATATATATATACACACACACATATATATATATATATATATATATATATATATATATATATATCCCCTACACTTTACATTTTGTGGGGGTAATGAGCTATTTGTATTTGATATCTGGACCCCTTAACTTATCAATGCATAGTTGTCAAGTGAGGTTTCCAAATATCATATACACTTTTTTCTTTTTTCTTTTTTTCTTTTCCTCATTTCGTGGTGAAATGAATAAAAATTTAAAAAAAGGCATTCATTTTAAGAAATGGCAAATCCTCAGGAATGGATGCTTGGGTAAAAAAAATTAAACTGAATGAATTTCTCACAACTGTATCACTTGTGCAAAGCAATTAAAACTTTAAAATGCAAAACAGACTAAAAAAAAATATTTTAAGATAAATGATTTAAGTTCAATTTCTTGCTGAACAATTTTATTTATTTTATTTTTTATTTATTTTAATAACTTCTGAAGGTAGTTTGGGGAAAAATGGCAGTGGAAATCTTGACAGCTGCTGATGTTCTTGGGGGTGTGTGCGATCAGGGAAGATTGACACCAGATAATGTTCTGGTTGCCAAAATATTCCTGCTGTTATTTTACTGATTATTGTTGTTCAGCAGTTTTCACTCATTAATACAAATAAGGAACATTATGAGGATCTGCAGCTAAAACAGTTTGAGAAAGTCTGATGCACGGGTGTGTTTATTGGATTCTCTTGTAAAAGCCGCCTTACTCTCTGTAGAGTCTAACTGCACAATATTTTGTGCTTGTTACGTTTTATAGCTAACGTTCTAATTATTACAATCATTGCAATTATTTTTACTACTTTCTCATTTCTTTACTTCTTACCTACCTCTACTCCTGGCTGATAAAGGCCAGTCTTATTCTGCCACTCTATGGCTGAGTGAAATGAGTGCTTGAGCCACAGATGGCAACCTTTTTACTGCTTGTTTCTTAAGTGGATTTTTTTTTCTTCTCCACTGGGGAAAGGACATTTAGCCTTTATCCAATCTTGTCTTGACATTGAACTGGATGTTCTACTCTGAATACATATTTTAATGGATAAATTCTGTTTTTAAATCATTCAAGAAATTTAACATGGTGGCTTTAATAGACTATAGAAAGTTGATAAGCAAATGTTTGTTATGCAGACTTTGCCACACTCCTGGACATTTTTTGGAAAATTAATCCCCAGCCCTGCCTTCCTTTTTTGCCACTGCAGAAGAAAATATTTCCCTTTAAAATACAACTCTGAAAATTCCAAATCATGCCACTGGATGAGTGTAAGATACAAACTGCAAAGAAAAAATTTTGAAAAAATGAATTTAATCTATGAAAAAAATCCTTCAGAGATTTTCCGTTTAGAAGGATTCCAGCTGCTTTGCTTCTGCTAATCCCTCTGTTAATCAGATTTTTAAAAAGAAAAACAAAAATAAACAAAAAAAATATTAAAAACTAAAATGTAAGAAAAAAAAAAAACAAATTGCTATTCTGTATGTGCAATGTTTTGTGAATTTTTTATTTTCATAGGCAAACTTTATTCCATTTTTTTTAGTATATTTAAATCTCATTTTTAATTTTAAAAAATTTCATTTAAGTTGCATAATTCAAAAACAAAATCATCAAAAATAAACCAAATTTAAAAGTAAATTTTTTTTATTTTTTTTAATAACAATGAGAAAAATAATCTTCATATGTTTGTAATATTTCACTCCCCCGCCCACTTCCTTACCCTCCTTCTCCTTTCCCTCCCAGTACTGCTATTACTAATAATACTATTACAGGTATTATAAGTCTTACTACTACTATTAATATTACACACAATTATGGAAGAATGTATTTTCTGTAAAGTATATGTTGGACTTGAAAAGGTTAAGGAACAAATATCTAAAAAGAAAAAATATTACAAAAATTAATGCATTAAAAAAAAAAAATAACGCAACTGCAAACGAAAAAAATGTCTGTCCTGATTGTTACCTTGGATTTTTTTTTTTTTGTCTAATTTTTAAGTGTGAGAAAGATTATTTAAGAAACAAAAGAAGTTATTCACAATCTCTGCTTATACCTTGAAGTATTGTGTGTGTATGGATGGGTGTGTGTGTGTTTGTATGTATACATATGTATGTATATTACTGTTGTTTTTAAGTTGCATATCTACTTGCCCTGCTAAGTTTTTCTTTCTGTTCCCATCCCACAAAATGCAGTGATTCTATTGGGTGATAACCTAAGTACAGCCTGTCCAATCAATGGTCAAAAATGTGTGACCTACCTCCCTCTCCTCTCCAATGGACAGTGCAATGAGTCTCAACTTTGTACATTGTATGTAATTTATGCCATTTGAAATATGTGGTTGCTGTAAAAATTGATTCACTCTCGAAATAGAGATGAATAAAGTAAGTGCAATTTAATATTTGCTTCTTTCTCATTGATTCTGTTATTGCATGTACACACAATGTGAAATGTTTAATGGGAAAATGAAACTCATCTTTTGGGCATTTAACAAATTCACACTTAGTTGCAAAAAATAACTTTTTTTATTAATGCTCTCAGCATTAATATGCTAGCAAAATAGTCATACAGTATACAAATCTCATAAGAATATTATATACAGCCATTCTATTGACAAAGTATCTTTGCAATTAAAAGTTAATTTTACCTTTTTCATTGGTCTAAGTTTTTGCAAAATTTATGTATTTCCAAACTTAATGTTAGAAAATGGATTATGAAAAAATGTTTTATGCTAAGTATTCACTATTACTTGATAAATACTCAATATGGTGCATATTTGAATACTAATTCAGTACTCCCAGAGAAAGCAAAATAATTGTCAATGATTTTGGGTAAAGGTTAAAGGAAGATGAACAAGAAGTGGGTTTGCTTATTACGATGAAGACCTGCTATTCTTAAACATGTCAAGATGATTGGGAAAGGAAAACTTGGTAGGTTCCTCATACAATAGAAGTAATTTATGATGAACATACATTATAGATAATTTTTTTCCTTATGAAGCATACATATTTAAATTAAGAGTATTTCTTGTAATTTTGAATTATATAACATACCTTTTAAGAGAGAGGGGGGAATGGTTAATACATATCCATAATTTGCCAGATTTATCCCCAAAGTAGTACTATACACACACACACACTTTTTACATAGTTAAAATCTTAGTAAATTAAGAATTTTCTTCAAATTATAGCAGCCATAATAATTCAAAAATTGCCAAAATTACAACCTGCATTATTGCAACTGATTTGGGATCATGATAAATTTGCTCAATCCAAAATCAATAAACTGTTTTTGTAAATAAATAAATTTGTGATATATGGAAAAAGAAGAGCCTATACTCAGAATGATCGAGGTTACTGTGGCCTTATATTAGCATTGGTCAGTGAAGATTTTAATAAAATATCAGGAACAGAGTTGATAGTGGCAACATCTCTAATCTTCCTAAGATTGTGTGTCAATACTGATGGGAATAAAAGATCTGTAGGCAATTATCACATTCATTAAAATAATCAATTCTGTACATTGATACAGAGTATTATTCACTGGTTATTAAGCAATAAAATAGGAATGCTTAAAAGTTCTTGGCCTGATCCTAAAATTTGTTTAAATATTAGGTTAGCTTTGTTTTGTCATGTCTTTTCAGCTTAATCAAGACAAAAAAAGAAGTCTGCCCATCCATATAGGTAGCAGTTACTAAATCTTTCAACAAATGTAGCCATCAGATATAATTCATGTGGTTGAATTTGCTATGCCAGGATCAGTTTTGAATAGTACCAAAATATGGAATAGCTGATGTGATGATGAAAAAAAAGTTAATCTGATTGACTAAATAAAATCATGTTATATTCTATAAGTACAAAAAAATAACTAAATTTGCTAAATTCCTAATAAAGATTTTTTTTTTCTTTTTCTTTAATCTGATGGAAAAAATAATGGAACTATCATATACAAAGACAAGTACTTATAGAATATAAAACAAAACAGATTGTTTACTACAAATCAACCATTTGCTCTTGCATCGAATACTGTTGTGATATCTGGTCTGGTGCTACTGCTGTTCATCTTGACAAAATCCAAAGACAAATATTCAATGTGATAGGACCTGACCTGGTCTCCCTCTGTCTCTTCTACAAATATTTTCATGACAACTGCTCTTACAAACTATTTCTAATGGTGTTCTAACTGCATTAATTTAGACATGCTACTAGGTTGGCATATCGGTCCCACCCTTTTACTGGCAAGAGCTTCTCTTGCACTTCCCTTCCTCTTACTTGCTGATAACTATAATCTTCAAAAATTTAAATGTAATGTCAATCAACATCTGATATCTTGATCCCTATCCTTTTCTTTATCCTTTCTTCAAACACCCCTCTTTTCTCTCACTTTCACTCTCTGTAACCCTTGTGTGCTAGTGGCACCCCCACTTTGCATGGGGTGAAATGCTTTAAAAAAAAAAATTCCTCCTCTCCCGGTTAAAATTTACACGAGTTTTTGGAAATCATTAATTTTTCCTGAATCCCCCCCAAGAAGGTAATAACGTCATTAAAACACAAAGAATTGCTGAGTGAAAAAGAAAACATTAAGGAGTGAGAAATAATCAAGAAGCCCATAGATAACGATTGATGTTACATTAAAATTTTTGAAGATCAAAGTTGGTTGGAAAACAAGAAGCCAGAAGTGTTCCACAAATGGGGAAAAACTGTTAGCAAAGAACTTACATCCAGCCAATTTAACTGTAAAACGATGTGACTTTGTTATCAATCTAGTATGGCACTTAAATTCACAAAATTTAGATACTTTAGAACAAAGTTCATCAGAACAATTGGCATCAAAGTATAGAAAAGGCCCAGGGAAGCTCCATTATGACAATAAGAAAGTGACTGAAGCTGGAATGCAGCAGTATTCAAAGCCTGGACAAATGGTAGACTTATAAATATGTAAGATTGATTCTGGAGAGAAAAAACACCAACTACCCCAGAAGCAGGTATAACATGATTCAATATAATCTTTCTATTTCTATGTTAGCCTGAGAAGCTGCACTCTCCTGGAGGTTAGCATAAGCCATGCTGATGGAAGACAGAAAGGTGATTAATAGAGAGAAGTTTTATTTTGGAAGCATTAAAATTAACAAGCCATTCCTAACCCAAGTTTCCAGCAGGTTTTAGGTTACTTTTTGAGATCGGCTGCCAATTTGACCTTATCAAACTTAAGACAGGAGTAAATGGCTGTGTTATCAGCATAGATACCAAGTTGAGAGCCAAAGCCATCATGAAGGTCATTGATGAAAATTAGGAACAATGAAGCTCCAAGGATAGATCCTTGGGGGGACACCTGCCTTAAAGCAAAAAGATCTAGAAGAGTGGCCATTCAGGACAACTTTCATTTTGCAATTTAATAAGAAAGATTGAATCAGTTCAAAAATTTGTCCAGAAATACCATAACCTTTCAACTTATAAAGAAGTCTGCTCTGCCAAACCTGTTAAAGAGCATGAAATAGCCTGAGCCAAAGCGTTCACCATTCTTATGTAAAAGCTTGAGAGATTCTTTCAGCAATATAATTGTTAATACATCAGCAGTTGACCTAGAAGTGAAAGCTATATTGCTTTTCTGAAAGAATACTGCGATATGAAGTGATTAACCTGTTTAGAGTTGATTGGAGTCTCTAGTACTTTGCCAAAAAGAGATAGAAGGCTAATAGGCAGATCAAGACGGATCACCTGAATTCTTAAAGACTAGAACTACCAAGGAGAATTTCTAACGAATAGGAAAGCAAGAAGCAGCAAGGCATTCATTGTAGAATTTAGAGAGAACAGAAACCAGTTCAAGAGCACATTTCTTAAGGACTATTGCAGGGATACTATCAGGTTCACATGCTTTGTGGGGATACAGTTTAGAGATGATAACAGAATGAGATATATATATATATATATATATATATATATATATATATATTGCTCAACAGAGACTCAGTTCTGATTGGAAAGTCTGGCAAAAGATACTCCAGATGAGTCAAGAGCAGAATTTGAAGATAATTTCCAAGCAAAACAGGGTAACACCTCAAATTGAGTGAAGGGAGGGGGGAGATAGAAGACTTATTCTTATTTAACATACTATTACAGAGCTGCCAGTAGTCATGAAAACCAAAGTTATTAGAGGTTATACGGTGTCTCATTCTGTTAGCAAACAAAGACTTAGCTCCTTTGAAGACACATCTACAATTATTGTATGCAGACATAAATAGGCATTTGTTGTAATCAGAACTGTCACTTTGGTAGAGCTGGCAAAAGTTATTCCTGTGAGCAATGGTAACTAAGCAGGTTGGTGTGGATCATGAAGAGTATAGTTTCAGCTGGTATTTCTGAGAAGGTACAAAAGCATATGCTGCTATTAATCCAAGAAGAAACCTCTGTGGTACAATTCTCAATAGGAAGGTTAAGAATATCAATCTGGGGTGCATCTCAAAGAAGTCCTGTAATGAATCCCAATCAGCTTGTTGGTAATGGAAAGAAGTCTTGTGAATAGAAGGTTCAAGAAACAAGACACTACATCATGATCTGAATTGCCAAGAGGACAGAGTTGTGATGCTTGACAAGAGTTATGAAAGGCAATAAGGAACAAATCAGGTAAAGAAGCATGTTAATCCAGTTTATTAGGGAAATTAACAATTTGAATAAGCAATGGAAAAATTGAAAGTCTGAATACCAGTAAAATCAGAATGCTTGAGCCACTTGACGTGATGAACATTAAATTTACCACACACAAAAATGTTCACAAATGAATGTAGAGAGAGAGAGAGATTTCTATTCTGTCAGAAATGTTATCAAATATATTGCAATCTAGAGAAGAAAAAGTGATAAAGGAAAGAGATAGCTAACAGAATTCAGTAATGAAAACCAAAAGCACATGAAAGAATTATTCTGGGATCTCAAGAGATAATTTCCTTGCCATTGGAAGATTTTCCTGCATATAAAAACTAAGGCCATATATATATGTGTATATATATATATATACTAGAATCTTGTCAACACAAAAAAATAGCCTGGAACAGAGAATTCATTGGCAGCAATATAGGAATTTAATTAGATTAGCAAAGTGCAAAATATCTGGAAACCATTTTAAGAGAAAAGATTTTACACTACAGAAAATGGAATGGATACCATGAATTTTGGAGAAAGAAAAGTTCAGTGGGTAGGCAATTTTTTTTTTATTTACTAGCTTTCCTGTATTTCTTTTCATTGTATCTATCATGAGAGCAATTTTTAAAAGAAAGGCCAAAATAATTATCACTATTGTTGATATTACTACAACTAAAGCATAATGTGGCCTCAGGGTTGCCCACTAGAAATAATATGGGACTACAAATACATGACTGTTGATCAGAGAAGTCTCTCTAAGTGCAAACCAAAAATTCTGGGCTGTTTAAAACCAGGTGGATACAGCAATCAGAAAACTGCCAAAATAGCCACTGATCAGTCAGATCACCAAAAAGTTAAAGCAGTTAAATCGTTATGGCCATGGAAGAAAGAACTGGTAAACCATCTTAAACAGGAAACGAGAGAAACATCTACTGTTTAATAAACATGAAAGGAGTCTGGGCTGATAGATGATCTTTACCTAACCAGTTTACAGCTCAGCAGGCTGGGCAGTTTTATTGAGATATCTCTAGGAAGGTTGCTGAATAAGGCTCTAGACTCCTTCCAGGCTAAAGGGGAATTACTGAATTATTAATATCACTCTGAAGGTTAATTCAGGAGTTGAAATCAAAGGAATAGTAATATAAAATGAGATCATATATTAAAATTAAAATTATTGAGAATTTATAATATATGGATACATACAAACAACACACATGCAGTAAAACCTTTTTGGATTGGCCCACTTTCCAAAATCATATTTCAATGACCAAACATCAGAATACAGCACCCTCCTCACATGCATTTTGTAGTTAGGAGATTGGTTTGCAGAACACAAGAATGAATATTAGTAGCCTCCACAGTCACTGGATCTCAATCTCATAGAGCATCTTTGAGATGTGGTGGAAAGGAAGATTTGAATCTTGAATGGGCAGCCAATGAATGTAGAAGAATTGCAGGATGCCATAATAACAGCATGGACCCAAATTTTGAAATAGTCCTTCCAGAACATTGTCAAATTTATGCCAAGAAGAATTGAGGTGATTCTAAATTCAAAAGTCTAACTTGGTACTAGAAAAGTATACTTAATAAAGTGGTGTGTGTGTGTGTATATATATATATATATATATATATATATATATTAAACATTTTTAATGATACTCAATATATATGCATATCACATAGTAGAGACTCAGTTCTAAGTGGAAAATCAAAGATATGCTTGATGAGAGGAGTTGAATTGGAAGAGAATTTACAAGCAAAGCATTCTGTTCTATCAGCAGAAGATGATAGCACCTCAAACTGAATGATGAAAGGATGGATAGAGAACTTACCTTCATTTATCAAACTACAGAGCCACCATTAATCATGAAAAACAAACTTGTGAGAGGTTATACACTACTTCATATAGAGAAAAAACAACTCTAGTTTAAACATTTTTCTAGTAAACTTGGTTCTCTGATCATTTATCAAATTATTTCCTCATTACTATGGAATAAGAAAGCTACACTGGCAGCCAATCATCCAGTCATTTTAGAAGAACTTGAATCTGTGAGAGGAAAAAATAGCTGTAGTTGATACAAGTCTGAGAAAAAATTTCATCAAAATCCAATGAAAGAATTCCTTGCTATTCCAACGAGCAATTGACAAAAAACAAAACAAAACAAAAAAAAATAGAATAAAATAGATTTGTCATTAATTCCTACAACTGGGCTTTCAGTCTTTTTTTTTTTTTATCTCCCACTAACTTTGGTCTGTTTTGTGTCAACAGTCATGGCAACGACAGAGAGCTGCAAGTGGAAACTAGCACATCAGAAAATATCCTTTCCAATTAAAAGACAAGACTCACTGTAGCTCCAATATTACAACCTGCAGAGCTTACTTACAGCTGGAACTTCTTTACAAGCTTTTATGAAGTACTAGTGGAGCTGCTGAT